>OX451739.1:1549931258-1551131258 GCA_948472305.1 Vicia faba | reverse complement strand
CAATAGGAAATTATAACCTGATAACTTCTACTGAGTCTTCATCAGAAAAATCTGTTGGGAGTCGATTTGGCTGGACTAGAGAAGGCCTTGGACTGGATAAGAAATCTTTAGAGTCGATTAACTGAACCGGTCTAGGTCTTGAAATATGATTGAGAATTTAGCTGAATCTTTCCTGAAAGATAAAAGTCAGTCATACGCAATGTATGATATGGATCAAGCAATGATGTTTTCAACACAAATGAGATTTGTATGATATGATGCGTCTATGCATGCTATAATGATGTATGTGATGTTTTATGTATGCTTTCGTCTAGGAAAGTAAATCCTTGACGGGTGCCGGAAAGTCACTCCTGGGCTGAAATAGATTTTGCTTCCGCTGGGGATAATAGCTGCAAGAATACCGATAGGAGAAGATAACTCCGTTGGGGAGTAAACTTGGCAAAATGGAAGATTCTGCGGGGAGAAAAGTACTCTAACGATCTTGCTGGGGAGAGATACTCTGTGGGGATAGAGATACCTTGCTGAGTTGATAATAGCTTGCTGCGGATACCCTTATTGTATTGGAAGTGCTGATAGACTTCGCTGGGGATAAGAAGATTCTGTCAACGACGATTTTTCCGTGGCTTTTGGCTGAGGATAACCCAGTTATATCCTGTTAAGGACATAACTCTTTAAATAAAGCTGGACGACACGTTCGTGCTCTGCGAGGGATAAGCTTCCAGAATCTACTGGGGATAAGCTTACTGCTTGGGGAGGTGGATTCCAACTTCCTGGGGAGCTGGATTGGATTTTCCTGGGGAGATTTTGAACTGTAATTTTGTAAGTTGAAAGAGGAAATCTATGTAGGGTTACCTGCTGATGAGCTCATGTAAAACCGCATCTGAAATGGATAAGGAACCTGTGTAGGGTTACTTTGATGATGAGTTCGTGTAAAAACTTCGTTTTTGGAAAGGGAGAACCTGTGTAGGGTTTCTGGGTGACGAGTCCATGTAAAACTGCATCTTGAAGGGAGGGAACCGGCGTAGGGTTGCTTGATGAGGTAAGTTCATGTAAAACTTCTTGATGAACCGGGGTGAGGTTATCTTGAGCTAAATCCATGTAAGACTTCTGGGGGGAACCGGGGTTAGGTTGCCGCAGGATAAGTTCGTGTAAAACTTCTTGACGAACCGAGGTAAGGTCATCTTGAGATAGGTCCATGTAAGACTTCTGGAGGAACCGGGGTTAGGTTACGGCAGGGTAAGTTTGTGTAAAACTTCTTGATGAACCGGGGTTAGGTCATCTTGAGATAGGTCCATGTGAGACTTCTGGAGGAACCGGGGTTAGGTTACAGCAGGATAAGTTTGTGTAAAACTTCTTGATGAACCAGGGTTAGGTCATCTTGAGATAGGTCCATGTGAGACTTCTGGAGGAACCGGGGTTAGGTTACGGCAGGATAAGTTTGTGTAAAACTTCTTGATGAACCGAGGTAAGGTCATCTTGAGATAGGTCCATGTGAGACTCTTGGAGGAACCGGGGTTAGGTTACTTGGATAAGTTTGTGTAAAAACTTCTTGATAAACCGAGGTAAGGTCATCTTGAGATAGATCCATGTGAGACTCTGGGGGAACCGGGGTTAGGTTACCTTGGGATAAATCCATGTAAGATTTCTGGAGGAACCGGGGTTAGGTTATCTTGAGATAGGTCCATGTGAGACTTCTGGGGGAACCCGGGTTAGGTTACCTTGGGATAAATCCATGTAAGACTTCTGGAGGAACCGGGGTTAGGTTACCTGATTTTTAATGTTGATCTGGGATTTGTAAAGGTAAATGGTAATCATCTTTATATTGACCTTAGTGTTTTGGTTGACAGAGCAACTGGATCGCCTGGACGACTCATTACTGCCCCTGTTTCTGAGGTGAAGGGAGAAGATACCCTGGAGGTCGTTTGACAAATCTTCTGGCAGACAAGTGACGAGATGCCGGGACATAGTTGTACGCTTAAATCCCTAATTTTTGCCTGGACTGCCCTTTCGGGTTTTCAGTCCACCGGGATACCCATTTTTGCCCAAGCCACCTTTTCAGGTTTTCGACTTGCCGGGTGTACAGTTTTTTTTCATTTTCATCCCTTCATTTTGCCCGAACCCTTTTGGTTCGCCGGGAAGCCCTTATTTTTGCCTAGGCATGTCAGCCTAGCGGGTCTTTGATGATGCGCAGTATTTTTCGACTATGTCCACGCTCTCAGAATGTAGGGAGTTGCCCCTGTTAGAAGTCTTTTGTCATGCCCCAGATACAGGGCAATGCTCCTACTGTGCCCCTTGATTGGAGGTACCTCTGTTCACAAGGTGTTCATCGTGCGAATTTCCCTGCTTTTCAAACAAATAGTCATATGCAAACAAGGTTATTTTAAGAATGCAAAAGCCTATGTCTGTCTTGAATTTTGAAAATGCATTTTTTGTAATACAGTGCGGTGTCAACTCAAGATTTTACAGCAAACCTTCAGGAGTCAGGATACCTTCGTAACAGTATGCTTTCGAACTAACCCATGCTTCAGCTAGGACTTTTAAGGGTTGTAACGTGGCCTGGTTCACGGTTTAAGAAACAAAGGATAAAGGCTCAAATTATTTGTACCCACCCGCTCTTCGTGGTGTTCTCCAAACCTAAACTCAGTTGATCATACGTTAGACCTTGTTTGAGTCTTTGCTCTGATTTTCCAGTGATGGTCGGATACTGAACATTTATGTTGGATAGACAGTCATTCCTTTTTGTTATTGTTGAGGGTTTATGAGACCTCTTTCTTTTTGATTTTGTTATCCCTGTTTTTTGCCTGAGCTGTTTCCTTTTTTTGGAATTACAGTCAGCGGGATGCCCCAGTTTCGTAAGTCCCCTTTATAGGTTTTGACTTTTTGGGCTTTTCATTTATGAATTTTTTTGATAATGACTGCCTGTCTTTACGATTGTTCGGAACCATCACTGTCTTTCTTTTTTTCGTAAGGATCTCTTTGGTGCCATTCGTTATGCACTTGGATCAACTGAGAGAACTACCCTGCCCCAGGTTATAATTAAGGGTTTTAATTTTCGAAAATAAAAACTTCTACTTATTTGGCTCAGAGGGGTTGACGAGGGATTATCTTCCTTATTAATCTAGTGTTTAGGAATTGAAACAATGCTTGTACCTCATAAGCGGGGTCCGTTCAAAAGCATACTGTAATGATTGCGGTATCGTTTTCGTCATCCTCCCTCAAGAGGTTTAGAGTTTTCAGTCGAGAGTTGATCATCACAAAATATGAAAGCAGTTTTAAGTACAGTAAACATAATTAATTCAAGACAGACATGTGTAATGCATTCATGAAATAAAAGAGTTTAACATAATAATTGTTTGTTTGAATAAGAAAAGAAAGATACAACTTGAATTCAAATGAACATAAATCTCTCAATCCTAGCCATGTTTTGGCAAGGGAGCAGTGATCACGTTGGGAGTTTCGGCGAGTTCGAATTCAATCTCTTTAGCATCGATCATATTCTGAATCTTGTATTTCAGCGCCCAACAATCCTCGGTATCGTGCCCTGGGCTATCAGAATGATAAGCACACCTTGCTTCTGGATTGTAGCTTGGAGAGGAGGTCTTGGGGTTTGCAGGAGGGTTGATCACGGCAATCAGGTTCATCTTCAACATGTGCTGCAATGCTTGTGACCATGGCATGTTAATGTTGGTGAATTGTCTTTTAGGCTCGTCTGGCCTTCGCTGGTTTCCCTTTTGTGGTTGGCGGCGTGGTGCAGAACCAGAGATCATGACTGCCCCTGCATGTTGGTCACGACGACTCTTTTGGCTGTATGCAGCATTAGATTCTTTCTTTCCCGTGTAAGGCTTTTTGTGAGTGTCAGAAGGTGTGGCCTCTTGGATTTTCCCACTCTTGATACCAGCTTCAATTCTTTCGTCAGTCAAGATAAGGTCGGTAAATCCCGCAGATGAATTACCAATGAGATGATTGAAGAATGGCCCGGATAGGGTCCCCAAGAACATATCAACGAGTTCCCGGTCAGTTAATGGAGGCTGCACCCTTCCAGCAAGGTCTCTCCATCTCTGCGCGTATTCCTTGAAACCTTCACTTGACCCTAGCGACATACCCTGGAGTTGGGTACGTGTAGGAGCAAGGTCGGCATTGTATTGGTAATGCTTGTAGAAAGCAGTGGCTAGGTCTTCCCAGGTATGGATGTTGGCTCCATTCAATTGATAGAACCACTCGAGCTGAGTCCCTGAAAGACTCTCTTGGAAGAAATGGATCCATAAGTTTTTGTCAGCTGTATAGGGCTGAATCCTCCTTGTGTAAGCCCTGAGATGCAATTTAGGACAGGATGCCCCGTCGTATTTAGCAAAGGCAGGTGCCTTAAACTTGTGCGGGATCACTACCCCAGAAGACAGACCTAGATCCTCGAAGTCCAGGCCAGGCACTTTTTGTATCTCCATAGCACTTAGCCGGTCTTCCAACTGTTTGTACCTATCCTCAGCCGGAGGGTACTGTTCGTCGTTGAAATCTGTCTCATTGTCGGAGACCACTGGACTGAGAACCCTTTCCTCTTGACGACTGCCTTTTCCCACAGATGGAGTTGTCCTCTCAGTTTCATCCTGCAGCGTATTCCTAGATCTGCGTCTAGGGATGAACAAAACAGTCCTCTTCTTCTTATTTTCCTTCTTCAAGAGCAGAGCCTTCAGATCTTGTTGCCCCTGGGTCAAATTCATGATCAGCCCTTGGAACTGGGCGTTCTGAGCCTGGAGGGCCTTGACAGTGTGCTCGGTTGAGGATTCAGGATTCATGACGAGTCTGCTGAAATAAACAGCGAAGAAGGTAAGCAACCTGCAGAGAATGGATACCTGTTATGCAATGATGTGTATGATATGCATGCAATGATTTCAAGGACCTCGCGGGGTAAACAAGAAAATTTGTTAGCATTTGGATCCGGTAGCTTGATTGAAAGAACTTCATATTTGTTGAGAGTCTTTCTTCCAAGGGTCAAAGGCTCACCATATCCAGTGGGTCATAGCCCCTGACACCCTTGGCTAGAGGAAAATAAATCCCCTTTTCCCCTTGCTGGGTGTTTGATTCATCATGACCTGCATCACAAGCCCTTGAGATCCTTGAAATGGGTTAGGATGTATGCAATGGTTCGCGAAATGTCGCGGAAGCAAGAGTCGCCACCGTCTTTTATTTTCTCCAAATGGAAAGGACAAAAGCACAGAAAAATTCCTTATAGAGATTGCTCTCGGTTCGGGAGGTAGGTTATAGAAAGGGAAGGTGTTAGCACCCTTTCTATCCATGGTTATCCATGGGCTCTTAGATACTTGCTCATTGTGTTTTCAAAAATGGTTTGTTTGCTTTTCAATGTGGGTTTAAAAAAAGTTTCTTTGAAAATTCCAGTTCGACTCTTGTATCGGTCCTCAAGAGTGTTTGAAAAATTGCTTTCGAAAGCTTTTTTTGAAAAGGTGTCGGTGTGAAAAGTATTTTTTTGATTTGTTTTGAAATTTAGAGCAAGTATCTAGAGTCGTCTACCTACCCTAAGGAATTCGTCTGTGTAAATGTCCTTTAAAGTAGTGCCATCCCACCATTGAGAGGTAGGTAGCACCACCGTTGGAGGTGTTCGGGTCAATTCGAGGTTAGGGACGTGGTGATCACCAGAGCAATGGGAAGACACCTTAGAAGCTACCCTCATGCCAGGTTCCCGGATCATGAGGACTTACTAAGACATCCTCTACTCGACGATCACCTTTCGAAGGCAAGGCAACAGTGAGGCGTACCCTAGGGGTGGTGTGTGTGATTCGTGTGTCGTTTTCATTTGCATTTATCTTGTCATGTTATTGGCGTTCTACGCTTGTTTTTATTTTCGTCCATACATTCTTTCATGCCATTTGTTAACAATTAAAAATTGCGAGAAAAGTAAATTCTAAGCTATTACAAACGGCGCGGGTCCACATCGCCAAAAGTTTCTCGAACCCGATTTGACAGAAAATAAATAAACAAAGTAAATAAAGAATTAAAAGTGCGAGCAATTATTTACACGACTTTGGGAGAGATACACAAATATTATACGAAAGAAGAAATAAATATGCGAATTGAAATTTAAATCGAAACGAGGGCGTTGGACCCTTTTGCAAAAAAATTGGATTAATGAGGAATTAGTTAAAATTAAAAGAAAGAAAGAATTTGTTTTTTTTTTGTATTTTATGATTTTTTTAGGATTTTAAGGAAAAAGAATTAATTAAAATTAAAATAAGATGCAAACCCTAATCCTAATTATTTTTAATTTATTAAGAAATATTGAAGTTTTTTGACCTAAATTAACCCTAAGTTATTTTTATATGCAAATTTGGTTATAAAAAATAAATATCTAATTATTTAATTATTTATGAAAGAAAAAAATAAAAAGGATGAAAAATTAATTAAACCTAATTCTATATTTTTTAGATTTTTCTTATTAAAAGAATTAAAATTAACCTAATTTAAAACTAAATTTAATTACATGTAAATTTATTACAAAAAATATTAAAATAAAATATTTATTATATTTTCCCTCTTTTCTGATTTTTTTGTGTTTTATGCTTTTTATGAAAATAATTAATTAAATAAACAAATACAATTAAAAGAAAATAGAATTAATAAATAAAAACATAGCAAACCTAGGGGGGTTGTAGTCCCCAAATAGGAGGTTTACTCCAAGAATTCTGGCCCATTTAGCATGGCCTGGTTGACTTTTGCTGGACGCGTGTGATGCATGGACTAGGGTTCACCATAGTCTTCAATTTATGGCCTTTGATCTGATGAAGCTGGATGCGTGTACGCTGGGTGGAGAGGGTGTATGGTGCGCTTCAACCTGGGCACTACATGTGAAGATCAATGGAAAAATAATATTGAGAATATTGAAGACCTGGGGCTCGAACCCAGGTCGTGGGGATCAACAACAACAACGCTTGCCAGCTGAGCTAATTTGCACGTTTGATATATAAACAACTAATAAATATTATAAAAAGAAAACAAAAGATTAGTGGGTCTGCGCGCGAATTTTTGAATCAGCCTATCACCATTCGCCACGGTATCATCTTCTTCATGTTCCTGAAACACAAATAGAATGAGCAACGGTTTTAATGGCGTTCTCTTAGGCCGGTTTTGGAAAAATAGCGATTAGGCCTATGGTGTTCATAAATTGAGCGCGAGTATGGGTTCTTCTTCGTCCAAGCTTGCTGAATACATTCATGGCACTATGGTTCTCTAATTTTACGCTATTTGAAAACGCCCAATTCCCAACTCTGAAAACCCTAGAATTTGGCAATGGTGAAATCGTCTACAGCTTGCAAAAACTCAATTAAACGCATGGGTTAGCTTTAGAATCATACCAGGAACATGAATCAATAATTAAAATGTCATGAAAATGCATAGATTTGAAAACATGATTATGAATTTTTCATGAGATATTTCCAGTTCTGTATACCAATTCCTGAGGTTTTGATGGATGTTCTTGATTGGGAAACGTTCAGTGATGCTTGAGCAAGCTATTGAAACAAAAATTCTGCCTTGAATCGCCCCCCAATGTGATTTTCAGAATTGAGGTTTTAGAGAAAAATTTCAAGTTTGATAATGGCTTTTCTGAGCAGCTGCGTGTGTAATGGCACTAGGGTTGTATTCAGGCTTATGTATTGAATCAATTAGGTCAAGAAAAATAGAACAAATCAATTGCATTCATAGTTTTTGGAAATTTGATTTTTAAGATCTTTTTCAAATATTTTTCCATGTGTTTTTTGTTCTCAATCATACCAATCAATCCAAATCTTTCCATATTGGGATATGCACGAATTATTGATGATATAATGTGCACAAAAAGATTGGAAAAATTAGGTTAAGCATTTTTCATATATTTAATTTGATTTAAATGAATTATTATAAATAAAAATAAATAAAAAATGAATAAAGACTTCCCTTTGGGCCAAGTAGTCGTGCATAGGCCTTGGGTGATGAATTGTGGAAGAAAAATGGGCCCATTAGCAATTTTAGGTCATTTGAATCAATGTTGACTTTTCAAAATATCCAAACATTTCCCAACTTCTACAAGGCATAACTTGCTCAATTTTTATGCTTTTCTCATGTTCCCAGACATTTTGGAAAGGTCTTTGAGTCCCCTAACCAATGCCTTTGGTCCCATGTCATTTTGATTTACCAATCTCAAGTTATGGCCTTTGACTTAAAGTCCCTTTTTGTTGACTTTTGAAAATGACCTATAATGTTGAAATTGATAACTTTTTGTGAGAGCATTTCTTGGACTTGAAGTATGAAGATGAGTTGTAGGAAATGTCTTTCTCTTCAAAATGAGCTTTGGATGGAATTTTTCTGATAATCCATGTGAAAGTTATGCCCTGGTCAATTTACAGTTGACTTTTTCAGCTGTCCAAATAAGGAAACTTTTGTATCTTGATGATTTTTGAGCCAAACTTTGAGAATCATGATCAAGAATTGATCAAATGATGTTTGTGGCTTCAAAATGATATGTTGACCACAAATTTGAACTTTTGACTGCCAAATGACCATTTTGCCCCTACAGTTGACTGTAGTGCAATTAGGGTTTTTGACTGTGCAATTTTGTGCTGAAAGTCTTGAAACTTGATATGAGGATGCTTGACCATATTTGTAGGCATGTGAGACTTGATTGGACCTTTGAAAACTTCATTTTCTTGACCAGAACACAAACCCTAGTTTTGACTGCTTAGGAGGCTCTTGCACTGTGCAACCCCTTGGGAATCTTGAAGCATGACTTGGCAATTTCTTGAAGAATATGGGAGGGCAAATTTTGGGGTACAACACGATGCATAAAAGTTTAAGGTTGTATTATAGGGGCATCAATATGTTATGTGTTGATGCATGAGGTTATGTATCGATGCATAATAGTTGAAGATAGCATTCCAGGGGCATCAACATGTTATGAGTCGATGCATAACATAGATGTGTCGACTCATACTGAAGCTGAATCGGTTTTATGATTCTTTGCTTGAGTATGTGTCGATGCAAAACAGGTTGTGTCGACTCATAACGATGTTTTATGTGTAAAACACATTTTTAACTCATTTTAAATATGTTATACTATATTTTTGTAATGCACACATGTAGATAACATTTATTGATTATTTCACATATATTTGCAATCATTCAAAACCAATTATGAAGGGATTACTAACAAACTCCCCCTTTTTGATGATGGCAAATATTTGATGATGTGTGATGATATAGTATGGATGAATAAGCTTTCTCCCCCTGAGTTTGTGCATCTTAAGAATTCTTTTCTAACACTAACACCATACTCTTCTCCCTCTTTGACAACATCAAAAAGAGAATAAGAAATATTTTCAGCAATCTCAGCACACAAGAAAATTGAGATGCAATCTCAGCAATCATTGTAATCAAAAGAGGAACCAATGTCATTCACAAAGAATGATTCTTGGCATAATCATGGTAATAACTAAGTACATGATTGAGTAAACAGGAAGTAATTAGGGTGAAAGTAATTAGTGCAGATAATATTCAGTTTACATAAGCAAAGTAAATTGTTTGAAGGGGACACTAATATAAACATCAGTTAAAAGGCATAAAGACAAATGGTATGATATGTATGACATAAAGAAAATGCTAAGGATTGTGCCCATCACAAGATTCATTATAGTTGTAGGGTGGAGGAGGCATATGAGGTGGATTGATGTCAGGATTCTGGGTCATGAATTGATATCGTCAAAATTTGTTTTAGATATCGACGTTTCTGAAATTTTCCATGATTCCGGGATTATCACGACAGTCATCCATAAAGCTTGTCATTTCATTATAGAATAATTGGTGCCATTTGACCAAATCCAAGTGCCACGAATGCTGATTTTGGTACATTCACGTATGCTCATCATGCCATTGTTCATGCTCCTTGTGCCATTCACTTTGCTGGTTATGCCAACGTCTCGCTTCTTTATGTCGAGATTCATTGGCAACCTCTATTTGTTGAAACATGACAGTGAGATAAGCAGGAGCTTCCAAGGAAGACCCCGCAACAATAGTGGCAGCAGCATGAGGTGGTGCAATTTGATCAAATTGATAGTTTGTTGGAGACCACCGGTTTGGCACCCACTCACCCCAACCAGTTCCAGCCTGCTTTGCCTCAGGTTGGGCACCCTCATTTATATCCGGCATGTCCGCATCAACAGGATCCTCATCCTCATAAATTTGTTCAGAGGGTATATCAAGATTATATACCCATATATTGGTCCCTTTCTCTTTAAAATAAAGTCACTGACGGTTTTTATCCCATCTGTATCCCATATGAGATAAAGTTGCCTTATTGAACTCTTGGGCAGCAGTAGGGGAGATAAGAGGGACAGGAGGAATGACAAGATTCCAAAACTTGTCTCATTATTTGTGCAGTATATCCAAGGTTTGTATTCTTCTGACTATTACGCATAAGAAACATGCACTTGACGAAGTAGTTTGGCCAGTTTAGGGGTACCCTATCTAGTAGAATATGCAAAAGATGAATATTTGACCTGTCTAGCCTAGAGTGGCCACCAGATCTAGGACGCAGTATATGTGAAATTATCCAGTGAAGCATTCTAGGAATGCTTTTGATTGTACCAGTGGTTATGGGCTCAAACTCACCTAGAGGTCTATCAAGTTTCAAAATTGAGTCTATGAAAGCTTCCTCGTCATATTTAGTATCAAAGCTTTGGTAATGATAACTCTTCATTATTGATCTTCCAAATGGAATGCCAAAAATAGTTTTCCATTCAATTGCTTCAAATACATATCTTCTTGTGCCAATTTTAACCTTAAAACACCAGCCTTTATTCGTTTCTAAACAAGCATAGAAGGATCTTATAAAGTCTTCATGATAATCTTCTCTAATATTTAGAAAGGACCCTAATTGTTGAGCATCTAAGATATCACATACATCTGTGATATGAAGAGACCAAACCTCAGCCTTGTTGAAGACAAGAGGCTTCATAACTAACCTCATTTTGAAGGATTGCTCTAATTCTTCAGTAATGGCAGGATGCATGATAGACAAAGTGCTCGGAGGGATATCTGTGGCAGATCCAGATGGTCCTGCACCAAGTTTTCCCTTGCCTTTTGTCTTTGGAGGAATTCTCTTTGTTGAAGAAGGGTGGTCAAGAATTTTGGAGATGAGGGTTTTGGAAGATGAAGTGAATGATGAGAGTGGCAAATGATGACTAGGGTTAGACGATGTATGTAATGAATGAGATAATTGGAAAGAGTTTAGAACATAAAATTGGGTAGATGGGTTGGCCCAACTCAAATAAAAGGCATTTATTATCCTTATGTGTCGACACGAAACACGTATGTGTCGACACATCTTGTATTGAAGAACTGTTTTTAATATTTCGCATCGACCCAAGAATCGCATGTGTCGACCGGAAGTAACATGTGTCGACGCAAACCTTAATGTGTCGACCGGAAAACAATTTTGATTTATGTTTTTGCACTTTTCTTCAGTATGAGTCGACTCATAACTGTATGAGCTGACTTATAACAATAAATTTTAACAGAAGTCCAGTTTTCTACAAGTTTCTGTGAATAGTTGGATATGAGAATCGTTTGCACTTATATGATTATGAAAAATGAACTATCTAAAGAGTATTATGCATATATAATGATGTAATGCAATTTGAATATGTCAAGTTTAAACAATTTATGTAAAATAAATAAATATATAGACATTATTAGTGGAACAATTAAGGTCAATTTATAAGTAATAAAGAATTCTTACAGAGAAAGTAGAGAGGACAGATATTACCTCATTTGATGAAACGTTAAGACACACATACGAAAGCTAAAAACACATCTCAATATCATGGTGAGACATAGATATAATTTAAGTACATGTATGCTTAAGACATCAAGTAAGAGAGATCTAAAATCCCTAGCTCACGACGAATGTTGAAGAAAGGTTCCGTTGCTAGTTTTTTTGTAAAAATGTCAGCAAGTTGATTTTTAGTATCAACATGCTCAAACATAACATCCTCCTTTTCAACACGATCGCGAAGAAAGTGGTGCCTAATCTCTATGTGTTTAGTGTGTGAGTGTAAGAGAGGATTCTTAGTAAGATTTATAGCACTTGTGTTGTCACATTTTATTGGAATACGTTTTAATTGAATATCATAGTCTTGTAATTATTTCTTCACCCATAAGATCCGAGCATAATAACTACCAACTGCAACGTATTTAGCCTCAGCAGTTGACAAAGCAACAGAAACCTGCTTTTTGCTATGCTAACTCACTAGAGAGTTTGAAAACAAATGACATGTTCCACTAGTGATTTTCCTATCGGATTTGCAGCCAGTAAAATCAGAATCGGAGTAACCTACTAAACTGCAATCGCTTCCTTTGGAATACCATAGCCCATACTTAGATGTACTATTGAGATACCTAAGTATACGGTTGAGCAGGGCTAACTTTTGACATGTTGTGGACTGTTTTAACAGGTTTTTTTGGACTGGTTTAAGTAGTTCATAACAGGGCTAGATAGCAACTAGTGTCGGGCTTTGTGTAGGTCCTTTTGGATTGTTTTGATTAGGTGATATCTTTTCAAACCTATTCTTTCCCTCTTTGTCTATCTGTGATGTAAAGCCATTATGCTTTTTCCTAAAATTTCTGAATAATTTGCATTTTATAGGAAAATGATGATGCATAGGGTTTATTTAACTATAGCTAGCTTGCAGTTTTTATGAACCATTGCTATTTTTGCTAGTTTTAGGTTGTTTTGTTATTTAGCAGTTTGTTGCTATGCTGCACTTGCAGCTGCTGTGTTGCTTCCGCTGTTTGTTTTGCTTATTGTTGCTTGTTGTGCTTGCAGCTGTTGTTATTTAACATATGCTACTTTGTTTGACAGCTTTGCTGTTTTGTACTTCTAGCTGCCTGCTGTTATTATTTGGCTTGTTATTTTGCTACTGTGACTGTTTTTGATGTTGTTGTTTGTATATTTGGCAGTTTTGAATTTGCTTTTGCACTAAGAAAAATGTTTGCAATCTTCTTTTCCTTTTGTGAACCAAAAACCCAAACTTTTTGTTATTTGCAAAATAGGAGAAGATAGCCCATGATTAAATAAACCCCTTTTAATTTCTGATTCCAAATACAAACCTGTTGTACCCCAAAATTTTCCCTCTCATTTGTCAAGTATTTGCTTACAAGATCTCCTTTGGCTCAAGACTGCACTAGGGTTGATCAACTCAAGACACCTCCTTAAGCACTGATGACCAAAATTAGGGTTTGATATAGCACAAGGATAATTGGACTTATAATGCCTCATATGACTTTCATGGATCATTATGGACCCCCAAGATTACTCATGTCAAATTTCAAGCCTTGAATCACATTTTTGCTCAGTCAATTGAGCAGTTGACCTAAAAAATCAACTGTATTGGAAAAAGTCAACTGTACACTGAAAAGTCAAACTTTGACTTTTTTGGTCAAAATCAAGTGTCAAAGATCACAATTCATCAAAAATGTTAAAATATGAAACTTATTCATCAAGAAATCAAAAAGTCAAGATTTCATTTTGAAAAGTCAAAGTTTTCAAACTTAGAAAATTTTCTAAGTGTTGAAAACTTCATATTTTTTCATAACTTTGAGCCAATTTTTCACCATGATGCAAGATGATTCAAAAGAAACTTTCAACATGAAAGTTGTAGATCTCCATGAGATCTACAATATTGATTTACACAACTTCTCCTAAAATTCCTTGGATCTCAAGTTATAAATTCATGAAGTCATGGCATTTTTGAATAAAACACTTAGAGAAATCTTCAGTAGTTTTGGTCAGATTGTATCCCAACTTCTTGGAATTTTTTCGCATAGTTCCAAGATGATTTTGTCAAAATGGAAACCATGAAAGTTATAGAGGATGTTTCAGTCTTTACAAAAAATCCAATAGCATGAATTTATCATACTTGAACTAGGAGATTCAAGGGCATGAAGTTGAGCATCCATTCTTGAATTACAAGCCATTTTTGTTGTAGAACACATAATCCAATTGGCATGATGTGCTACATAATCTTACTTTGCAGGCCTTGTGACTTGAAAATCTCTATATAATTTAATGTTTACACAAGAGTTTGAGCTATTACCCAAGTGTTTGAGCCATTGTCCAAAAGATCTTTCCATTTATGGCATAAAGGCACCATTGCTATTCTTGAAAAGCAAGCTTTTTGTACAAAGTTTGTCTTGAGACCATACCTTGCTTGTTGTTGATTATACTCCACCATAAATCATGGGAAATAGCTCCTCTATACCAGCAACTTTGGTACTTCATCTTGGGACTATGGAGTACTTAACATAATTTGATCTTTGTAATCCAACCAAACCATAACATGCTGTCTTGCAAACCTAATCAGCTCATATGCACGAAACTCATGCCTATAAATAGAAGAAGCATTTGCAAGACAAGGAGGTTAGAAAAAATAGAGAGAAAATCCAGAAGTTTTATTGGTAAAACCTCAAAATCTCATATTTACAAAAGCCATAACAGTCCACAAAACTTCCACTCTTGAGTTTTAAAGTCCAAACCTTTGAACCTCTCATACCTTGAAAATTCTATTCAACCATATAAACACTCCACATAGATCATATTAAAGTTGTTCAAACACAAAAAAAACTTCTGTAACATCACTATCATCACTTCCCAAGCTCAACAACAGCCCATACAGCAGCTCAAACTCAAAGCACAAATTTCAATTTCAAGGTAAGTTTTTTTGACTTTGAACTCTTCATACAAGCATCATTAATGGTTCATTTGTGAAGATAAAATGTAGATATCATTGCCTTAAATATAACCATATGCTTGCTTTTCATTTTCACTAACCATGTGTTGAAAACTGACTTTTATATGTAGCAAAACAGTGATAAAAACAAAAAATCAGCAGTTATGCGTCGACACAAAATGCTATGAGTCGACATATATTATGTCCAAAACAGGTTATGAGCCGATGCAAACCATTACGCGTCGATAAAAAATGTTGCATGAGTCGATACGAAATGCGAATGCGTCAACTCATATTAAGTTAATTTTCATTTTCCAGCAGGAAGGAAGTTTTCGTATCAATACATAATGGCATGCGTCAATACATAAATTGTTTTCGTATCAATACATAATGACACGCGTCAATACATAAAATTTTCGTATCAATACATAAGTGTATGTGTCTGTAGCGATAAAAAATGTAGCGGGGTAAATCGGAGATCGAACTATTAATTAATTCGTCTCACAAAAGCAAGAGTCGCCACCGCGCTTTATTATTTCCAAGGGAAAAGGGGAAAGAGCGAAATAAAACCCTAAAGTATGCAATGTAAAATAATACTTTCTAAAAGTAATAAAAATACAAGGCATTTTTGAAAGGAGATCTATGGTTCGGGGGTTGGTTATACAGTGGGAAGGTATTAGCACCCAATGTATCTATAGTACTCTATAGGAACCTTTTGAAATATCTGTTTATTAAAATGTTCGTTTGATTAAAAATAAATTGTTTTGACCGAAAAGGGGTACGGACGGTTTTTTGAAGGTACGACGACCTAATGTCGAAGTTTTGGCTTAAACGGTATAAGTTTTGAAAAGATTGAATATTTGAGGAAAAAATTGTCTTAAGTTTTAATGAGATGAAGATATTCGCGTGATTAGACTTGAGGACATGAAGTCAACAAATTTAATCATTTTTTCTCTTGGATTTAGATGTAAACAGAATAAACAAGTAAAGATGAAATAATTAAACAGAAAATTAGATAGATAAGTGATATACAACAATTAAATAACAGACTAAATGGTGTGAACATGCATATTTGTATTTTTTGTTTAATATTAATTAAAGAAAAGAAAATGTTTTAATTTTCTAGTTTTTATGTATTTTTGGTATTAATATAAAGTATTATTTTAAGAATTAATAAATAAATCTAAACTAAATTAAAACTTTAAAAGTTATTAACTTAAATCTAATTAAAATAATACTAAAATTTCTAAATTAATTTTAAAGTTAAACTAATAAAATTGGTCACATTATTTAAGATTTGTTTAATTAAATTACATCTCTTTTGATTAAACTTACTAATTAACTAATTTAATAAAAATTCTAAAAAAAAACTAAAGGAAAGTAAATAGAAAAAGGGTATTAAGAAAAAAAAAATAATTTACATGGGCCAAAGGGGTTTCAAAGGGGGCCCAATCAAAAACAGAAATGGGGGTGTAATGGGATTTGTTGGGTCTTTGATGAAGGGAAATGGGTTAAGCCCAATATTATGAATAACATTTTGGCTTAGGGTTCTTGCATTTTCGTTTCACTTGGATAACGCCTAGGGTTTGCACAGAAGCGGCGCTCGTTCGTTCATTTCGTCTTCTTCGCCTCCCTTTGCTTAAGCTTCTGAATGCGATCTTCTCCGCCTAGACACCAGTGCAACCGCTCCTTCCTTCCTTCCTTGGTTCAGTGAAACCAACTAAAAGGTAAAGGCCCTTTGTCCGTTCTTTGGCTTAGCACGTTTAGGGTTTCGTTCTTCTTTGCATGTTATGATTTACTGTTTTTTTGATTAAGTGTTTTGATTTGTGTATTTGAGGTATGAAAGGGAAGGGGAAAAGAGAACTACCTTTTGTTTTGAGGAAGACGATGAAGGAGATGGGGAGGCGCGTAGGAGGCAAGGCGAGGGGATGGCGCGTGATGCTGGGCTTTGGCTGGTACTCCTTGTATTTTGTGTCTTACCTTTGGTTTGATGATGAATAAAACTGAAAATCCTCTTGTTGATTTCACTTCTTTCTGTGGGCTTGATGCTTGAATACTTTTCCTCTCTTCTTCTTTGCTGTACTTCTGTTGCCTTTTGCCCAGTGATGATACTGACTGAGGGCTTTTGATGCTTGAATACTTTGAGGCCTTTTCTGTATGCTTGTTCTGAGCTTGACGATGTTGATAATGTTGGTTAGTGTTGAACTTCCTTGCTTTTTATTTGCCCAATGATGAAGAAATTCTGAGGGTTTTGTGTTGCCTTGTATATTTGCTTTGAATCTGGTTCTAAAATCTTGACAGTTTATGTTTGAGCATGGTTTCGATTGGGGCTGGAAACAGGTTGGACAAAAGTATTATTTGTTGGTGATGGCTTATGTGGGTTATGCTTAGCAGGTTATGTTTTACTGGTTTTCGGTCATGGTTTTATGGTTTAGGCCATATTGGTTTAAAGTTTTTGGTGATGGCTTTGGCTAGGCAACAAGTTTGTGCAGGTTATGTTGGGTATATGCTGGTTGTGCAGGTTATGTTGGGCATATGCTGGTTGTGCAGGTTATGGCCTTGGATAGGCAACAGGTTTTATGGTTTAGGCCATATTGGTTGAGGCTTTTCTGGTTTTCTGGTTAGGCTGGACAGTTTTGTGTTTAACTGATTTTTTTAGGCCATGGTTTTGGTTTTTTAGATAGCAGGTTCTTGAGGTTTGTTTTTGGTACTTTGAGAATTGTCTTCTTGTATTTGTTTTTGACAGTTTTGAATTTTTTGAGGCTTCAAAACAGGTTATCAACTCTCTCCCCTTTTTGAAGGGGTTTTGTTGTTGGTATAACGGTTAGTTGGCCTTGAGGTTTATGTTACAGGTTATGTATATTTTTACTATTCTGCGTTTGACCTCTACACTCTACTGCTACATTCAGTTTGTCTATATTCTTTTTTCATGCTTTCCTTTTCTTTGCTGTGTTACTGCTGTTCTGTTTTATATCTCTTTTCTGCCTAAGGCCAAAACCTGTAAACCCACACTCTTTCTCTCTTCTCTCTCCTTAGTACAGTTTGACATTAAAATGTGATGTTATGTACTTGTTCTGAAAAAGTAAAAGCTGGAAAATGATGAGAATTAGAAAATACTTTGCTTGCATATTTGGTTTTAAACTGCACATGTTTCTCTTTGTCAACTGCATTGTACAGTATGGAGCCTTTGTTTTTTGACTTCTTCCCACACCTTGGGTAGTTTACGTTGGACTTTGGCTTTGAAAATTTGCATATGCTGTTGAATTATGCATTTTATTTGAAATATGCAGTTTTGACAAAAATGAATTTGTGCATATTTTGAAATATGCAGTTGGCTTTTGAAATGTGCAATTGATTTTGAACTATGCAATTGGCTTTTGAAATATGCAGTTTTGACAAAAAAATGAATTTGTGCATAATTTTAACTTGTGCATTCATATTTGTCAATAAAATGCATCCCCTTTTTGTGAACCGGGAGAAATCCCGTGATTTGTAAAGAGGGTAAAAACTGATTCCAGCCGTTTGCTTTTAATGATGAACGCTAAATTAATTTTCTGCTTTTAATTATATTCATTTCTGACTTTTTCTTTTAATTTTTTGCAGGTAAAATCAAATGATCATCAAAGAAGAATTGGATAGAAGATGAAGATTTAGAACTTAGAAAAAATTAGGATAGCTTTTATTTCACTTTAAACATTGTAAAAATTATCATTGTAAATACGTTGTAAATAAATACGGTATTTGAACAACAATTGTAACAATTAGAATAAAATGAATAAAACTCCAATATTTTACCAGTTAATTCTTTTCTTCTTCGCAATTATTTATTTTATCATTTATAATTCTTTAAATTATATAATAACTGAAAATCAATTCCAATTATTTAAATTTAGAATGATAAATAATTAAATAAACATCATTGATCAATTAACTTCTCTTCAATTATTTACTTCATTATTTATAATTCTTCTAAATTATAATAACTGAAAATAAATTCCAATTATTTAAATTCAGAATAATAAATAATTAAATGAACATCATTGATCAATTAACAAACTTCTTTTCAAATATTTACTTCATTATTTATAATTCTTCTAAATTATAATAACTGAAAAATAAAATTTCAACTATTTAAACTTAGAATAATAAATAATTAAATAAACATTGTTTGATCAATTAATAAACTTCTTTTCGAATATTTACTTTATTATTTATAATTCTTTAATTTATATAATAACTGAAAATAAATTCCAATTATTTAAATTCAGAATAATAAATAATTAAATAAACATTTTTTTAGCATTGATCAATTAATAAATTTAGCGTTTCAACAATAAACAGCTCTCGACTTGAAAAAGTTATGAATTTAAAATCTGCTTTAAAAATTAATAAAAATAGGTCAAAACCTTTGCAATGTAATGATGCAGATGGAAGATGGTATCTTAGGTCAAAATTTGGGGTACAACAGCTGCCCCTATTTAAGTTTCTTCTATCCGGAGATATGAAGATTAAAATTTTCGTTTCGACGAGATTGAAGGTACTTAAATACATAATACGCAAATTTTTGCCCTAAGATACCGCCATTATGTTTGATATGAATGCAATGATTGAATTCACAGAGAAAGATATTGTATGAAACAAGACAATGCTGGAGAAATCAAACACCAACAAAACACAGAGACATAGATTATACACTATTGGGGAAACGAGTCATCGACTTCAAATGACAGACTCTTGACGGCGAATAAAACTTTGAGCGAATACGGACTCTGACCCTAACAAAGAAGGTATCTTGCATAGGCCATAAAACATATTATTGATCCAAAAATATCAGTGAGCTCACAACTCAAGGTCAAAGATAGACAGAGAGTATTAAATTTGCTGGCGACGGATTACCGACTTCTGAAGGTAAAGATTCATAATAAACTTCTCTGCGAGATTTCCGGAGATATACTCATTAATGCTGAAATAAGATTGTAGATACACAAGTTGCCTCAAATAAAGAAGCTGCCACTTGTTGTCTTCCAAAAAAATATTATGACATACAAGTTGCTCAAATAAAGAGGCTGCCACTTGTTGTCGTCCAGGGATGTCAATAACATACAAGCTTCTCAAATAAAGAAGCCGCCACTTGCTGTCTTCCAAAAATAAATACCAATAACATACAAGCTGCTCAAATAAAGAAGCTGCCACTTGTTGTATTCCAAAAAATAATAACGTACAAGTTTCTCAAATAAAGAGATTGCCGCTTGCCGTTTTCCAAAATAATAATAACGTACAAGTTGCTCATGAAGAGACCGCCGCTTGTCGTTTTCCAACGATGTCTATAACGTACAAGTTGCTCATGAAGAGACCGCCGCTTGTCGTTTTCCAAAATAATAATAATGTACAAGTTGCTCATGAAGAGACCGCCGCTTGTCGTTTTCCAACAATGTCTATAACGTACAAGTTGCTCATGAAGAGACCGCCGCTTGTCGTTTTCCAAAATAATAACGTACAAGTTGCTCATGAAGAGACCGCCGCTTGTCGTTTTCCGAAAATAATAACGTACAAGTTGCTCATGAAGAGACCGCCGCTTGTCGTTTTCCGATGTCTATAACGTACAAGTTGCTCATGAAGAGACCGCCGCTTGTCGTTTTCCAAAAATAACTCAGAAGGAAATTGCGATGACACTGGCAGAGAATAAAATCTTCGTCAAAGAGAATCATGAATCAATCCTTCCCGAGGAGATCACATACTTAAATGTGCAAAATAAATGCACCATTCGTCTAGGTCGCGACTTCACTGGGGAAATCATGAGATAGCCTATGCAAGAGACAACAACTCCCTCCAGGAATAAACCAGAGAGAAAACAGTCAAACAAGACTCCAACCAATGAGAAAGTAACTCGATTAGGGAATTCATCCCATCCAGAAATGGACAAGGTAAGCTAAATCAGAAATCATCCACGAGGATTAGCTCAGTTGGGGAATTTAGAAAGGAAGCACATTTTCTGCCTAAGCTAACCTTCTATTTGGAAAGAAACATGTACGTTGTTTGAATAAACAAAGTACAACCCAAAATCAACGGCAAATGTGAATATGCATACTGATGTAAGTGTAAATGAGTAAATGAATGTTATGCTGACAAAACGAACAGATGGAGTAACTTGAAGACAATAAGATGTCACGACATAATAGATACTCGGCCAATCTTAAAAAGACGGAAAATAACTGGAACTGGAACCCCAAAGCAACGTCGGAGAGTAACACGCCACAAGGCTCAAATATTCTGAGGAGAAAAGTATTCAAATCCAAACTTCTAATACCAATAGACTACTGGCATGAGACAAAGCGTACCACACTACAGAAATCGCTCAAATAAAGATAACCAAAACAACGCTTAACTGGAACAGCAGGGGAGTCACCAAACTTAGTACCATGAGAAACGCAAGTTTACACAACCAATACCTCATGACGATTTTGAAATAAAAACATGTTCATCATGCAAGGATAAATTACTGTACTGTTTTGAATTTCATGGCTCGACCATTCTCGGAACAAACTGTTAATATTCCTTTCATTATTCACGACACATTTTTTTTAAAATAAGAATACTTTAAATAACTTTGTTTCAAATATTTCCGAAAAAATTAAAATTTTGCCCACAAAAGGTAAATGCTCAATATTTCATTAATAAGATGGTAGTTCGCTAACAACGCGACTCCAATGGTTTACAAAAGTTTGGGAAATAGTACATGAAAGAAAAAGGTTACACAAAAACAATGATCACTATTCTCCCTAACAACTTCGAATTCCGAAATGTGCTCGAATACCAAGACTGGTCTGACCAAAAGCTTGCCTAAGCCGCCCTTTCGGGTTTTCAACTTAGCGAACTGTCAACTCAAACCTAAGCGAAATACTTCTTGACTGCATCGGCGTTCATGGAGCACGGGAGCTCTTCACCGTCCATATTGGTGAGAATCAAGGCACCTCCAGAGAAAACTTTCTTAACGACATACAGTCCTTCATAATTCGGAGCCCACTTGCCCCTAGAATCAGGTTGGAAAGATAATATCTTCTTGAGCACAAGGTCACCTTCTCTGAACTCGCGTGGTCGAACCTTATTATCAAAAGCCTTCTTCATCCTCTGCTGATACAATTGACCGTGACACAAAGTTGTCAATCTCTTTTCTTCAATTAAATTCAACTAATCATATCTACTTTGACACCATTCAGCCTCAGAAAGTTTAGCTTCCATCAACACTCTCAGAGACAGAATCTTAACCTCCACGGGGAGTACTGCTTCCATACCATAAACTAGGGAAAATGGGGTTGCGCCTGTTGAAGTTCAAATTGAAGTACGGTATCCATGTAAAGCAAACGGAAACATTTCATGCCAATCTTTATAAGTTACCACCATCTTCTGGACAATCTTTTTGATGTTCTTGTTAGCAGCCTCAACAGCCCCATTCATCTTCGGTCTGTAAGGAGAAGAATTATGATGTTCGATCTTGAACTCCTCACAAAGCTCTCTCATCATCTTGTTATTCAAATTCGAACCATTATCAGTGATGATCTTGCTCGGGATACCGTATCGACAAATGATCCGATTCTTGATAAATCTGACTACCACCTGTCTGGTTACATTAGCATAAGATGCTGCTTCCACCCATTTAGTAAAATAATCAATTGCTACCAAGATGAAACGATGACCATTTGAAGCTTTGGGTTCAATCATTCCAATCATATCAATGCCTCACATAGAGAAAGGCCAAGGTGAAGAGATAACGTTGAGGAGGGTCGGTGGCACATGTATCTTGTCCGCATAAATCTGGCATTTATGACATTTCTTCACATATTTGCAGCAATCAGATTCCATTGTCATCCAATAGTAACCAGCTCTCAACATATTTCTAGCCATTGCATGTCCGTTGGCATGTGTGCCAAAGGATCCTTCATGTACTTCTTGCATCAGCATGTCTGCTTCATGTCTATCTACACATCTGAGTAGGACCATGTCGTAATTCCTCTTATACAAAACTTCTTCATTGAGGAAGAAACTGCTTGCTAATCTTCTCAACGTATTCCTATCTTTATTGGATGCCCCAAGCGGGTACTCTTGAGTTTGAAGAACACGTTTAATGTCATAGAACCACGGTTTGTCGTCGGTAACCTCTTCTACTGAGAACACATGAGCAGGTCTGTCGAGGCGCATAACCCGGATTGTAGGCACATCATTCCAACCATTCACTTGAAACATTGAAGATAAAGTAGCTAAAGCATCAGCCATTTGGTTCTCATCTCTAGGGATATGATGTAATTCCACTTTGTTGAAGAAAGTTAACAATCTTCTAGCATAGTCTCTGTAAGGGATCAAACCAGGATGACGAGTCTCCCATTCTCCTTTGATTTGATTAATTACCAATGCCGAATCTCCGTAAATATCAAGAATCTTAATCCGTAGATCCACTGCTTCTTCGAGACCCATAATACATGCCTCATATTCATCCATGTTGTTCGTGCAGTCAAACTTCAATCTCGCCGTGAACGGGATATGAGTACCTCGGGGAGTGACGATGATTGCCCCAATTCCATTTCCATAAGAATTTACAGCTCCGTCAAATATCAAACCCCAACGGGATTCGGGATCAGGTCCTTCTCCGGGTAACGGCTCTTCACAATCTTTAGCTTTCAAGTACATAACATCTTCATCCGGGAAATCAAACTTGATGGATTGATAATCTTCAATTGGTTGGTGAGCCAAATGGTCGGCTAAAATACTCCCTTTGATTGCTTTCTGAGTGTGATACTCAATGTCATATTCAGATAACAACATCTGCCAACGAGCTATTCTTCCAGATAAGGCAGGCTTCTCAAAGATATACTTGATCGGATCCATTTTGGAGATCAACCAAGTGGTGTGGTTAATCATATACTGGCGCAGACGGCGAGCAGCCCAAGCTAAAGCACAACAGGTTTTCTCAAGCAATGAGTATCGAGATTCACAGTCTGTGAATTTCTTACTCAGATAATATACGACATGTTCCTTTCTTCCAGTCTCATCTTGTTGACCAAGCACACATCCCATGGAATCTTCCAATATAGTCAGGTACATAATCAAAGGTCTTCCTTCCACCGGAGGAATCAAAATGGGAGGTTCAAGCAAATATTATTTGATGCTATCAAAAGCTCTCTAACAATCTTCTGTCCACACACATCCTTGGTTCTTTCGGAGAAGCTTGAAAATCGGCCCACAGGTAGCAGTCATATGAGATATAAATCTAGAAATATAGTTCAGTCTCCCAAGGAATCCTCTTACTTGTTTTTCCGTCTTGGGTGCGAGCATTTCCCGAATAGCTTTGACTTTATCAGGATCTACCTCAATACCTTTCTGACTGACAATGAAACCCAGAAGTCTTCCAGAACGAACACCAAAAGTGCACTTGTTGGGATTTAGACGAAGTTTATACTTTCTCAAACGCTGTAATAACTTCCATAAATGTTCCAAATGATCTTCTTCAGTTTGCGATTTGGCAATCATGTCATCTACATACACTTCTATCTCTTTATGCATCATGTCATGGAACAAAGCAGTCATGGCCCTTTGGTATGTTGCACCAGCATTCCTCAAACCAAACGGCATAACCCGATAACAAAATGTTCCCCACGGTGTAATGAAAGCTGTCTTCTCCATATCTTCTGGTGCCATCTTGATTTGATTGTAACCAGAGAAACCATCCATGAAAGAAAAGACTTTGAACTTTGCGGTACTGTCGACTAATACGTCAATGTGCGGTAATGGGAAGTCATCCTTTGGGCTAGCTCTATTCAAATCTCTATAGTCTACACACATTCGAACTTTGCCATCTTTCTTAGCAACAGGCACTATATTGGCTAACCATTGAGGATAGACCGATGTAACAAGGAAACCTGCATTAATTTGTTTTTGAACTTCTTCTTTGATCTTGTCAGCCATATCGGGACGAGTCCTTCTCAACTTCTGCTTAATCGGCGGACATTCAGGTCTCAACAGTAAACGATGCTCCACAATATCGTTGTCCAAACCTGGCATATCTTGGTAGGACCAAGCAAACACATCAACATACTCTTTGAGAAGCTCCAACATTTTCTCTTTGACCTCTGGGATAAGCAATGCTCCGACCTTGACTTCCTTCTTATCTTCTTCATCACCCAAATTGATCAACTCTAAAGGTTCTTCAAACACTTGAATAGTCTTTTCATCATGCTCAAGCAAACGGGAAATTTCATCAGGAACTTCTTCACTATCCTCTTCTTCGGCTCTGAATACAGGGAATTCAAAGTTGGGAGGGGGCATAGGATCATTGTTTTCAATGGTTAAGTCATGGATTAATCTGCACATATGATTATGCTTTGTTTTAGAAATCGATTTGTACCAATAAAACAAAAAGTTATTATATTTTCCTATTACTACCAATTAATTTTCATTACTATTTCCCAGAAAAAGTGAAAAATAAAACAGTAGTGGACAAAATAACATTTTTATTCATGAAGGGAAATACTTGAAACAAAGAGCCCATACATTTTCTCTTTTGCCTTGGGCAGAGCAAAAGGATTTATTTTCAACATAGCCCGACACAAATATTTTTCGCCTTGTGCAGAGCGAATTTTTTTTTTCAAAAATAAAACAAAACATTACTCAGAAATGTGCATCACAACAGGAACATCAACAACAATCCAGTTCTGGCAAGCCACTCCACGCGTTACAAAATCGGATAAATCCTCTTCAGAATCGTCTCCTATTATAGCATCAACTTCAGGAGGAGTCGGATGGATAAAACCTGCACTTCGGAAAACTTCTTGTATCGGACGAGTAACTATTTCCTGCTTGACTCTTGTAGACACGGGATGAAAGCCAAGACCTTCTCCAGACTTGTTCTCGGGCAAAGTCAACACCTGGCCCCAACCTTCAGCCGAACCACTTTCAACCACTCGTCGCGCATCCTCAAAAGAAGAAATAGATGTCCCTTGCTTCTTCACTTCATTATTAGCAACAGATAGAGCTTGGAATTGGGTTCCAACATCCTCATCAGCATCAATAAAAGAGAAAGATGACAAATGGCTTACCACCATAGCCTGCTCTCCACCAATCATTACCAGCTTTCCATGCCTTACAAACTTCAATCTCTGATGGAGCGTGGAAGTGACTGCCCCTGCATCGTGGATCCATGGATGACCCAATAGGCAACTGTAGGCAGCACGAATATCCATTACTTGAAAAGTGATCTGAAAAGTATGAGGGCCAATTACTATAGGAAGATCCACTTCACCAATGACAGTCTTCCTAGAACCATCAAACGCTTTGACAATTACTCCACTAGGTCTCATGGGAGCACCTTGATATGAGAGTCGAGATAATGTAGTTTTGGGCATTACATTTAACGATGAACCTGTATCTACCAACACACTGGATAAAGTATCATTTCCACAACTTATTGAGATATGCAAAGCCATATTATGGTTCCTTCCCTCCTCCGGGAGTTCTTCATCACTGAAACCAAGATTGTTACACGAAGTAATATTTCCCACAATTCCATAAAATTGGTCAACCGTCACATCATGATCCACGAATGCCTGGTCCAAGACCTTCATCAAAGCTTCTCTATGGGCACCAGAATCTCTCAGTAAAGCAAGCAAAGAAATTTTGGAAGGAGTTTGCAAAAGTTGGTCCATAATCTTATATTCACTTCTCTTGATAAGCTTCAGAATCTCATCATCCTCAGGATGTGGGATAGGTTCATTGGACCGGCCTATCTCAACCCTTGGTTCAACATTTCTCGCTGGAATTTCTGCCGGTACGGGCCTCCTGACTTGAACTTCTGGTCTCTTCAAAGGTACTGCTGCAAAGACACGTCCACTTCTTGTAACTCTACTCACATCAGCGATGTTAACAAAAGACGGCCTGGTTGGTATAGGGACTTCTACCCCATTCTCAATCATTGTGGCATTATACTTATACGGTATAGCTTGGTCTGAGTTGTAAGGAACAGGACCAGGTGGATAAATGATCAAAGGAGCAACAGGTGTAGTCTGACTATCGTAAACGATCTCTACTGATTCAGGCAAATTGAATTGCGGTATTATAACATTCACTTCATCCTCCGGATCTCTGTCATATGTAATAGTGATAACCCTCTGGTCTAACAACTTTTGAATATCCTCCTTCACAATAGGGCAATCAACCTCTCTTGAACAAAATTCACAAACATCATAATCATGCTGATGCCTAACAAAGGCAAGTCTTCTTAAACTCTGATGTAACCTGATCAACGACTCCCTTATGTGTTCAACTTGAAAAACTCGAAACTTTCCCGGACAACCTTCCACCATATTCACTGATACTGCCCCATGTCGAGGCAAAGGATTATCTCTAACATTTGGGTTAACATCCTTGAAAGACAAGATACCATTCTTAATCAACCTCCGCACGTCCGCCTTTAGAGCAAAACAATTTTCAAGGTTGTGCCCCGACGACCCTTGATGATATTCACAAAACTGATCCGCCTTGTACCACAGAGAAGTACTATTTGGTGCGACAGGAGGAGGCTTCGTCGTTATGAGGTTCTTTCTGATAAGAGCAGGGAACAATTCAGTATAAGTCATATGAATGGCATCGAATTGCGGTTTTCTTGGTGAACGGTTCTGGTTGTTGAATGGATAAGCCTGTTGTCGAGGCTGCTGCTGAAATGGCCGTTGTTGAGTCGGTAGGGTTTGATGAGCTGGGGTCATCAAAGCTGGGCGGACAGCCGGAGTGACTGCCGCAACGTGTGAGTAACCTCTCCTTGGTCTCCCTGGGAAGATTGCACTGACATCCTGTTCTTTTCTTTTTGGGAAAACACTTCCAAACTTCTTGATACTGCTAGACGGACTTCCTTCTTTAACCAAACGCCCTTCACAAATCCCTTCCTCCAACCGCATGCCCATGCTTACCATTTCGGTGAAGTCACTGGGTGCGCTGGCGATTATTCTTTCATAGTAAAAGGAACCTAAAGTCTTCAAGAATATCTTCGTCATCTCTTTCTCCTCAAGAGGAGGATAGATTTGAGCAGCTATTTCACGCCACCTCTGGGCGTATTCCTTAAAAGACTCTCTGTCTCTCTGGGACATCGCCCGGAGTTGATCCCTGTCCGGCGCCATGTCAACGTTGTACTTATACTGATGGACAAAAGCTTCGCTAAGATCGTTAAAGTTGCGGATCCGAATGCTGTCTAAACCCATATACCACTTTAGAGCGGCACCCGTCAAACTGTCTTGAAAATAATGAATCAACAAGTCATGATCATCGGAATATGTAGACATCTTTCTCACGTACATAGTCAAGTGACTCCGAGGACACGAATCACCCTTATATCTTTCAAAGTATGGCACTTTGAATTTTGCTGGAATCTTGACATTCGGAACTAAACAAAGGTCGTGAGTGTTCTTCCCAAACAAATCCTTCCCCTTTAACGCTCTGAGCTCCCTCTGCATTTCTTGGAATTGGTCTTGAAATTCTTCCATTCTATCAAAGAGACCCAAACTTTCAGCAGGCTCGGCAGGATAAGTAGGTTCATTCAGGTATGGCACGGAGTGAACCACAGGAGCGACAATTGTCATCACCGGTTGCGGGAAATGTGTTATAGACGAGATTACTGACGGCATGGCAGTTGTCTCTGGTTGAGGAAGAGACAAAGTAGGTTGAAACAAAGGTTGTACGACAGGCTGATACCCCTCTGGCACAAAGTTGTAAGGCATTCCCCACGGAAAACCTTTTGGCATCTGATGCTGAAGCGGAGAGTTGATTTGAGTCACAGAACGGTGACAATCTCGGAAACCAGAGTAGTTGAAGTCTGAATCTCAGCAGCTGTAGTCGATGGCTGATTCTGAGCAGCCACCAAACTTTCCACTAGCGCAATTAACTTTTCCATACCGACACGAAGGGTAGCGACCTCCTCACGAAGCTCGTGGTTTTCCTGTTCCAAATCTTCCATCTTCCTCTGACGATTGGCTCGAGTATCGTATCGATGAGACAGCTTGACAATCTATCAGAGTGGAAAAAGAAACAAGGATAAGACTCTAGAAAACATGTGAAGTGGAATGTTGGATGATGCATGATATGTGATGCAAATGATAATTCATTTTGATAATTTTTCAAGGAACTTCAATAATTTTACACACATCAATGGTAAAGGAATTTGGAACAACAAAAACTCATCCATTAATCAAAAGCGGTATATTACAACTTTGGAACATGAAGCCCATAATAAAGCAATAAATTACAACTTTGGAACATGAAGCCCATAATAAAGCAGTAAATTACAACTTTGGAACATGAAGCCCATAATAAAAGCAGTAAATTACAACTTTGGAACATGAAGCCCTTTTACAGAGTTTTACAAAATGACATCAGTAAAATAAAACTAAGAACTAAAGATCACTCAGAATCATCAGATGAAGGACCAAATGCCAACTGTAACTGGAGTTTCCTGATCTTCTCTTCATAAAAGTCTTCCATCTCTTTCTTCTCAGCTACCAGTCGATCAATGATTTCCTTTTGCGGATCAGGAACAAGAGCAACGCTTACCAAACCTTCCTTCTTTCTCTTCCTTTCACTAGCATACTTCTTCAGTAAAGCATCCTTTTGACGAAGTTTCTCGTCATGATCAATGAACCAGCCGTCTTGAATAAATAGCAAATCCTCATTTTCCTTTAGTTGTCGAGCCAGGACCCGATTCTCATATTCAGACATATTATACTTTTATTTCCAAGCATCTCTCTCGGACTTCATCCTAGCCATATTTCCTTGGTATTCTCCCATATTCTCGATAGGGATATCAATAGATGATGATGCAACGGTAGGGAATAAAGGTTTCTCAGGTTTATAGGGCATCTTGAGAGCACAAGCCCTAGCACGGATCCATTGTAGAAAAGGCTCCAAAGAAACGGCACCCCTATGTCCTAACATGTCTCTCCCTTTCCTATGGATGTGGCGCCAAGCTCCTTCGATCTCCCTCTTAGCTGCCTGGTGATCCTGTCCTTCTTGTAGAAAGAAACCACTCACATGGATGTTGTTTGGCTTGTCCCTCATCGGGTATCCAAACTGACGACGCGCGAGAATAGGGTTATAGTTAATTCCACCTTTCGTACCAAGAAGAGGCACGTTAGGAAAAGCACCACAGCTATCGATGATCTTCACGTCATAGTAAGCTCGATTATACCAATCAATGTCGAAATGAGTGAGAGCCATAATTTTTGGCGCCCATCGTGGTTCCTTCTCGAGATCCCAGAAAACATCAGACCTAGGTAAATGAGAAACATACCACTGATACAACAATGGTGCACAACAAATAATCATTCCTCCTTGATAAGAGTTTCGAAGATGGATGGAATAGTAGGTATCTCCTAGCAGCGTAGGGACCGGATTTCCAATCAAGAAAATTCTGATGGCGTTAATATCCACAAACTTATCAACGTTAGGGAACAAGAATAGACCATAAGCGAGTAAAGCAAAGACGTCTTCAAAGGCAATAGTATCTTTTATCTCAGCGAAATGGCGAGCTTTCCTCAACAAAAACTGCACAGACAAACCTCGGATGCCCCCTTTTGTAGTCATGTTCTCCTCTATCTCTGATTTCTTCAAGTGGGTGATGGTCGCTATCTCGTGGGATTTGGGTTCCTTTTCTAAGCCAGAAAAAGGAACACAGTCAATGATCGGCAAACCAAGTATGTAGGAGTACTCTTCTAAGGTGGGCATTAACTGGTAATCCGGAAAGGTAAAACATCGATACAAAGGATCATAGAATTGGACCAACGTATTAAGAATGCCTTCCTTCATCTTGCGCTTCATGAGAGATATAATGGACCCATAATTTTTCTGAAAATCCGCCGGGTTCTTGATCTTAGGAATTAAACTCTTCAGTTCTTCAATCTCGGGCTCCTTAAAACTAAAACTTCGAGTGTTTCTCCTTCCAAATTCCATAATAATAGTACCTGAGATGTCTGCAAGAATCATTCTTAAGTTCCTTGAAAAACAAGTTTTTTTTTTTTACAAAAAATGTTGATGAATGCATGAATGAATGATAATGCAACAGTCACACACAAGTTCACAAACATGGGGTTCAAAGGTTCAACGTTTCAGCATGGAGTCGAGGGTAAAGCCCACCCAAATGTATGTACTAACGGTTCAATCACACCTGTAAGACAAGGTTCTAAAAGTTCCCAGAGTCTACATTCCTCCTTCGGATATTACCAACGTCTTGATTACTCAATAATTAGCAATATTCTTAAGAGAAACTCATCCGAGCGTAGTGTTGTACCCCAAAATTTGCCCTCCCATTTCCTCTGCTCAAGACTTCTCCTTGCACTGTTGACCCAAATTAGGGTTTGTGATTGCACAAGGATATTTTGACCTAAAATGCCTAAGATGACTTTCATGATTCATGTTGGACTCCCAAGTTTATCCATATCAAGTTTCAAGTCTTGATTCCAAGTTTTGCCCAGTCAATTGGACAGTTGACCTAGAAATCAACTGTATTGGGGAAAAAGTCAACTGTGGCCAGTTGACAGTCAAATCTCATGAAAATTGACCCACATCAACATTATTAACTCACATGGACCATTTGATCAAGTTTGGATCACAATTCCCCAAGAAATTTGATCAGATCACCAAAAGGGCAAAATGGTCATTTTTAGGGTTTTGACTGCACAAGGGCAATTTTTGACTGTTTGACCTAGCCAATGGCAAACCAAGCTCACATATGGACTCAAGGACCCCATGGAATTATCTTGACATGCTCAACAAGTTCAAAAGATCCCAAGTACACAAGATTGACAGTTGAATTTCTCAGTCAATTGATCAATTTTGACTGTATACTGAAAAGTCAAACTTTGACTTTTTGGTCAAAATCAAGGGCCAAGATTCATTTTTCATCAAAACATGCCAAATCATGAAACTTGTTCACCAAGAAACCAAGAAATGCAAATTAGGGTTTGAAATGGGAATTTTTCATAACTTAGAATTTTTCTAAGTTATGGAAAACCCTAATTTTTTCCCAACTTTGCCCCACTTTCTCACCAAGATTCATTTGGATTCAAACAAAAGTCAAAACATGAAAGTTGTAGCTTGTTGCATAATCTACAACTTTGATTCACAAAGTTTTCCCAAATGAAGCTTGTATTTCAAGTTACAAGTTTTTGAATAAGGGCACTAAACCATTCTTAACTTAGTGAAATTTTAACCTATTTTGACCAGGTTTTCTACCTAACTTCAAGGCCATTTTCCATACACTTCCACTTGGAATTTCAATTTGCATTTCAAAGACGGATTGTAGTAAACATTCCAAGCTTTCCAAAATGTCCAAGAACTCATCAAACAACCTCATAACTTGAGAGAATCGAATTTCACAATATGGCAAAAACTCACTTTTGAATTGATCATGAACATGTTCATAACTTAGGCCATTTTCAAGTCAGCATAGTTTGTGCTACATTACAGGTCCTAAAACCCTTTGACACTCAATAATTTAATGCTAAACCTTTGTGCCAAGACCATGTTTTGTGTATTCAAGCATTGTCTAGAAGATTAATCCATTTATAGATAAAGCATTATTTCCATTTTGAAAAAGTAGAACTTTATGTCCATTTTGCAAATCCAAGTGGTACAGCCAAAATCTTCTAGGCACAAGTTATGAGACACATTGCACTGATCAAGGCAAAGGGTTGCAGCATGTTATGGGGGCCTGCATCAGTCTAGAATATCAACTTGCCTTTTGTTGCTTAAGAAAGAAGAAACAAGGCATAACTTGACACAACTCTCATATCAGCTTGCAAACCCTTAAGAAAACTTGTGAAACACATCCAGGACATCCCAACCAAGCTATTGCACGATCCTAACCTCCCTCATACACCCCAAATCCCAAAATCACCTTCAAACTGCAAGAACAGGGCAAGGCCTGCAGTTTGAGTGCCATCTCCCATTTCTCTCAAGCTTTCTTGCCCAAACCAGTTCACATACATTCCCTAGCATCTATGCAAGCTAACCATGACTTGAAACACGACCTGTAATTCCTCTAACAAGTTCCACCATTTTCACTTTTTCATTTTGCAGTTGAAGTTCTACAGCTCGATTCAAGGTGTCTCAAGGCAAAGTAAATATTGAAACATCATCACCACACCTCAAGGAAGCTATACCAACCATTATCTTGCACTGAAAGCTTCCTCATTGCCAGATAGAACTTCAACTGAACAGGTATTTTGGTGAACTTCTATCTCTCTTATTAGGCATCATTAGCTCTAAGTTTGTGAATAAGCAATGTTCTACTCATGCCACTGAACCCGTACATGTTTTTACTTTTCATTTCTTTTGCCTGAGCTGTGAGAATTTAAGGTTTGAAAATGGCAGAAAATCTAGGTCAGGATTTGGGGGAGAAGAAATTCTCCCTCATCTTAGAGAGTTAAGACAAGTTCTGCATATGGTTGGATTCGTCTCTTGATGCTGAACATTTTTTATGTTATGAGTTTTCATTAATAAGCCAGGAATCAGGATGTTTGAATGGAGGAACAATGCGCGCATTTTTTGATACTTTCTGGCCAGAGGTTGAAGAAAGGTTGCATTGGGCTAGGCTTGCTTTGTATTTTCTTTTTGCACCATACAATTGCTTCTGAACCCCCTGAGCCCATTTGGTTTATTTTTAATGTTTTTTGACTTTTTCTTTTTTTAATTGACTCATTTATTTTTTTCTAATGATATTAAAAACATAAAAATATTTTTCTCACCATTTTTGAATTTATTAGGTATTTATTTGATTTTTCTTTTAGTTTATACATAAATAAATAAATATATATGTTTTGTTTAAAATATTAAAATATTGGAAATACATTTTGACACACTTTTATTTTGTTTTACTTTCTGAAAATATTTTATATAAAAAAATACTTTTTTTATTAAATATTAAATATTGTTAATTAGTATATATAATACATATTTTGTAAATAATATAAATAAATAACTTATACATTAGTATACTTAGAATAAAATACCAAAAATATACATATTTTATTTTATTAATATTTAACATTAAAAATATATTTTTCACAATTAGACTTTATTTTTATTTTATTCTTGTATGTAAATAATAAATATTATATATATTGAATAAATAATACATTTTATTTTGTAAACTAGGGTTTTGACCTAAATATGAAAATACTCTAAAAATAATACCTTTTTATTTTCTTTTTACATAAATAATACTTTTTTCATGCATATAAAAAATTTTCTTTTTACATCTTGCATATTTATTTCATCTTTCATTTAATTTATGCCTTTGATCATATTGTAAATATTCAAAGAAAATGATGTAATAGCTAGGTTCAATTTCTTGTCTAAATAATCCCCAATTGAACATTTGTATCCCCCTCCCCATATTATTGTGTTGTAATAGTGTAGGAATTTAAATTTCGCACTTTAATTCTTTCTAAACATACCATGCTAGAATTAGGGTTTGTATGCGAATAAAACGAACAAAATAGTTTGACCTAATCTCAAGATAAACAAGCATGAAAATGGACAACACATCTCACACTTGCACCCCTAGGGTATTCCACTTTGTTGCCTTCAAATAATTGGGCCATATTGCATGTTAGGTCTCTTTGGGCAAAACAAACAAATCAAATGATCATAGTCCCTCAAAATGTTGCCAAAACAAATGATCAAGTCCCTTAAAGAAAATTGTCCAAAGATACTTGACACCGTTGCAATTATGGCCTAAACGATGACCCGCGCCCGTCCCTTTCACATCCTAATATGATATTGTCCACCAAATACAATGGTGGAACAAACTCATTAAAAGGGTTAAAACATAGCAATAAACTTTGATAAATTTAGGAGTAGATAACCTCTTAGTTACTTGAATCAAACTTGCAAAAACAAAACACTTGCCTATTTTTCTAAAACCACACCTCACAACACTTTCAAAACAACTTTCAAAAACAAATGAAAACCTTTTCAAAAGACATACATCTTCGTATACATCCCCACATGGATCATTACAAAGATTGCCACCACATTGGCTTCTTTTCAAAAACATTTTTCAAACCCACACACACAAGCACCATTTCAAACAATTGAAAAACAAAAGGCAAGTGATCTAATCAAGTAACTAAGAGCCCATGGATAACCATGGATAGAAAGGGTGCTAATACCTTCCCTTTCTATAATCTACTCCCCGAACCCAAGAAAAATCTCAAAGGTTTTTGCTGTGCTTTTTAAACCTTTCCTTAGGATAAAATAAAAAGTCGGTGGCGACTCTTGCTCAACCGAAACATTTGCGAAAACAAACGCAAAACCATAGTCAGTTCTCCCACCATATCACAGAACTGGCGACTCTGCTGGGGACAATTTTAAAAGTGGAGTAACCTTAGGGCTTAGATCACCCTCTTGCATGACTAATTGTTTGAATTGTTTGCTTTATACTTTGGCTCTATTGTTTGGGTTTGCAAATCCTACACCCGGATTTTGGGAAACATTCATAGATAGCAATACGTTGTGGAAACTGTGCGGGGTATACCGACACGGTCGAAGCAATAACTATATTAGTGCGACATATTTGTGAGTACCGGTAACCCTTGAGTTCAATCAAGGAGAGTACGGGGCCGCTGAGTGATGTCACTAAGCACTAATGACCTAGAACCTTACTTGACCATCTTGGCCTTTTATTAGGGGTAGTGAGATGACCGGCTTTGGTGCAGTCCGAAGTTGGTAGATACTCGATACTACACTCATTGAGGGTTGTTTTCTTGGAATATTTTGGTCGCTAGTTAAGTGGCTAAACCAAAACAATGAACAATGAAAACAATCCAGTGATATTGAGCTCCTTAGAACCCGGTTACTATTTATAGGACAGGTTTTTAAGCCAACTACACTCAAGAGGGTACTTACCTATGAAACCCCATGCAAGCCTGAAACTAGGGTTTGGTGTGATTTGCTTGTACATATGTTTTATGCATACATCATAAACATCATAAAACATCATATGCATTCACTAACCATTTCAAGGGTTTTGGATCTTCATCTTTGTTCTTGTTTTGTAGGACATGGAAATTCCTCGCAGAAACACCATTCAAGTCAACCTTGTGAGAATCTCTCCTCAACTCAAGGAGAACACTTCAAGAATTCCGGAAAATTCATCCTTCAGTGAAAGACATGGTAAACTGCTCAGCCTGGTCAACACCAACATTGAAGAAGACATGATGAAAGTGCTATTCCAGTTCTTTGACCCTCTTCACCACTGCTTCACTTTCCCTGATTATCAGTTGGTACCCACTTTGGAGGAGTTTTCTCAACTCCTGAGAATTCCTATCCTTAATCAACTACCCTTCAACGGTACGGAAAAGGAACCAAAGCCGGAAGATGTTGCTCGAGCATTACATCTGCAACCATCCGACATCAAGGGGCATTGGGAAACCAGAAGCGGCGTCAAGGGATTCTTAGCAAAATTCTTGTTTGAGAAGGCACAAGAATGTTGGAACTCATTGGACCTACAAGCCTTTGAAGAAATTGTGGCACTCCTTATCTATGGGTTGGTCTTGTTCCCAAATCCTGACCAATTGGTAGATGTCAACGCCGTCAAAATCTTCTTGTCCAGAAATCCAATACCAACATTGCTTGGGGACATCCTTCACTCATTTTACACACGAACAATGAGAAAGAGGGGTGTTCTCATGTGCTGTACTCCTCTCCTTGCAAGGTGGTTTATTTCGCACCTTCCACAATCTGTCTTGAAGAACGACCAAGGCTCAAGGTGGTCCCAACGGTTGATGACTCTTACTCACTCTGATGTACATTGGTGTTCTCGGTCCAGAGAAAATGTCATCATCGTCGATCGTTGTGGAGAATTCCCTAATGTTCCTTTACTTGGAATTAGAGGAGGTATCACCTATAACCCTTGCCTAGCTTTGAGGCAATTTGGATATGCCCGGAGGGATGGCCCTCATGACATGTTGATTCCTGACCTAGTTTTTGACTTCGACAACGATGCGCAAGGACTTCGCCAAAGATTCATCAGAGCTTGGGGAAAACTCAACAAGGTTGATAGCAAGACTCTGGGACACAAGAATTCCATCCCTCTTGAGCCCTATCTCAAGTGGGTACGAACCCGAGCCCAAAGTCTAATGATGCCTTATCCTCATGTACTCCCAGTGATTAAAGAGCCCGTCAATGAAGGAGAGGTTCCCTACACCATCCTACATCCAGACATGCCTACATCGTGGGAGGAAATGCAGAAAAGTTGGATTCAGCTCAAGGAAGAACGAAATACTTTCGAAGCTAGCTTCTACGCCAGTGAGAAGAAGGTTCTAGAGCTTACCCGCCGACTCCATGAGCAAGAGGCTCTCAATACCTACATCGCACCAAAAAGGATGTACAATGTCTTTTTGCCTTAAGAAGTTTATTTTGTAATATTTGGCCCATAGGGCATTTATGTACTAACAAATTTCTTCTTATTAATATGACGTGCGTTCTTCTTTGTCTGAAACAATTTTGAATGTCCTAAATCCTTGAATGCATTGCATACATAAGCATACCATTCATCATGTGCATAAGCAGGTCTCATTCCAGGTTTCCTTATCTGTCTGCTGTTTATTTCAGTAGGATGGATCTCGAGCAAACAGTCAAAGACCTACAAGCTCAGAATGCACAGTTCCAGCAACTCCTGATGACCTTGGCTAAAGGTCAGGAGGATATCAAGATTCAATTGGGGAACAAAGACCCAGTGAAAAAGAAGAAAAAGAGAATCGGGGTGGCTACTTTGGGGAGAAGATTTGATGGAGAAGCTCGGAGAGTGCTTGAATTTCCTCCTACTTCTGATGAAGGAACCAACAAAGGAGGGGGAGCTGCGGTACCTTCCGAGTCTGATGCGGAAGAGGAGGAGGTCGAAGAGTATGAAGATTATACTGATCAGCAATACCCTCAAGCTGATGATAAATACAAAGGGCTAGAGGACAGGTTGGCCGCCATGGAGCTACAAAGAGTACCAGGTTTGGATTTTGAAGACTTGGGTTTGGTTGCCGGGATTGTGATCCCCCCAAAATTCAAAGTGCCAGTGTTTGTAAGGTATGATGGGCTGTCCTGTCCCAAAATGCATCTCAGGTCCTACGTGAGAAAGATTCAACCCTATACGGCAGATAAAAACCTTTGGATTCATTTCTTTCAAGACAGTCTTTCTGGAGCTCAGTTGGAGTGGTTTTATCAGCTAGAGGGAACCAGTGTTCGAAATTGGGAAGATTTGGCCACCGCTTTCTACAAACAATACCAATACAATTCTGACCTTGCCCCTACTCGTACCCAACTTCAGGGTATGTCGCTAGGAACAAGCGAGGGATTCAAAGAGTACGCACAAAAATGGAGGGATTTGGCTGGCAGGGTGCAGCCTCCTTTAACCGATCGTGAGCTTGTTGATATGTTTCTAGGGACCCTATCTGGGCCATTTTCAATCATCTGATTGGTAACTCTTCCGCGGGGTTTACCGATTTGATCTTAACGGGCGAAAGAATAGAAGCTGGCATCAAGTCAGGAAAGATTCAGAAGGGTGTTGCTGCAAGTACTGAGAAGAGGCCTTTTAAGAAAGAAGCAAGTGCCGTCTATGGTCCTAGAAGGCAAGTCAAGCCAGAAAGTCACCAAGCCGTCAATGCTCTGGTCATTTCAAAACCTGTTGCCGCTCCTCAGCAGTACAATCAACAAAGAGGTGAAAGGCCCAAGAGGCAGTATACTCGACTAAGTATGACCTTATCACAAATTTTACCCCAACTGTTATCAACCAACTTGGTGACCACCAAAGAAGCTCCTAAGGTCGTTAATACTGCATCTCCTAAGTATAACCCGAATGCCCGCTGTGCTTATCATTCTGATAGCCCCGGGCATACTACTGATGATTGCTGGGCCTTGAGAAACAAAGTGAAAGATCTTATCGACGCGAAGGAAATTCAGTTTGAAGCGCCTGAGAGGCCGAATGTTGTAACTGCTCCTATGCCCCAGCATAAAGTAAATGCCATTGAAGAAGAGTTGTATGTTGTTTCAGTAAATGATGTTGCTACCCCTCTGTTGACTGTTAAGAGGAACTTACTACTAGCCAGTTTATTTCCGGGTTGTAGCAAGGGTTGCCTCCTGTGTGCCATTATCCCTACCGATTGTCCACTGCTGAAATCAGGCATCCAAAGCCTGATGGATAGCAAGGAAATTCTGTTTAAAAAAACTGCTGTTCCGTTTGTCTCTGTTGAAGAAATATCTGTTGTCACAATTTACAATCCTGCCAAAGCTCCCATGAAGAAACCAGTCCAAATTATGTCTGTGGCACCCATCACTATTACTGTTCCGGGGCCTCTCCCCTATGAGTCTGATAAAGCGGTCCCATGGCATTATGGGGCCGACGTGTATGTGCTTGGGGTGAAGCAAGAATTCAACACCAATACCAGTATCAGTAACATCACTGGTCCCGCTAAGATTACCCGCAGTGACAGGCCTGACATCGCACTGCCGGTTATCCGAAAACCTCTCACCATCACACCCGCAAGTGTGCATGTTCCAGTTCAAATTCCTGTGTCTACTACTGCCGCCGAGTCCTCTGATACTCGGGGCAAAGAAGTTGCTACCAATTTGCCTGCCAGGACGGAGGCGCCAAAAAAGACTGCTGTAGAAGCCTCCCAACAAGAAATGGAGGAAATTCTTAAAATCATCAAAAAGAGTGACTTTAACGTTGTTGAACAGTTGGGGCATACTCCCTCCAAAATCTCTATGCTATCATTACTGCTATGCTCAAAGGCCCATGCAAAAGCCCTGATTTCATTTCTGAAAACGGCCCATGTGCCGCAAGAGACCTTCGCGGATCAATTCACTGACTGTGTGGCTAATTTGACGGCTGACAATGGCTTGGGGTTCTCAGATGCTGACCTTACCGCCAAAGGGAAAAATCACAATGATGCCCTGCACGTCTCTATAGAGTGCAGGGGCACTACTCTCGCACACGTGTTGGTGGATACCGGTTCTTCCCTGAATGTTTTGCCCAAGAAGGCATTGGATCGTCTGGATTGTGAGGGTTTGGAGCTGAAACCTAGTAACATCATTGTTAGAGCCTTCGACGGTTCTAAAAGGATGGTGCACGGTGAGGTAGACATTCCTATTCGTGTGGGCTCCCAGGTTTTCGACTCAACGTTCTATGTAATGGATATTTGTCCATCTTACTCCTGCTTGTTGGGTCGACCCTGGATTCACAAAGCTGGGGCAGTAACTTCCACTCTACACCAAAAGCTCAAATACCCTGTCAAAGGGAAGATTGTTACTGTGCAGGGTGAGGAGGAATACATGGTTAGTCATTTGAATTCATTCCGGTATATCGAGATGGATGGGGAGTTTATTGAAACCCCCTTTCATCATTTTGAGGAAGTACCTCCAATTTTGGCATCAGCTGAAGCAGTGGTTGAAGAAGACTTTCCGTTGAAGATGGCATCCTTAAAGGATGCCCGGGCTGTAATCGAGAAAGGCAATTGTGCGGACTGGGGTCAGCTTCCTGACTTCACTCAAAATAACGACAAGTTTGGGATGGGCTTTACTGCAGAGGCTCAGAGGGCTGTGCGCAAGGAAAAGATCAGAAAGGCTCCAGTGTTTATCACCAGTCCAAGGGTGAATGCTATTGAGGAGGATGTAGAGGAAGCAGAGTTTGACAGTTGGATCTACCCGACTACCAGCAACGGACCAAGCAACTGGACGACAAAGGATTTTACACCTATCACATTTGTCACGCAGTAATTATTTCTTTTGATTTTCAATTTGTAACAAACAATGTGTTGAAACTTTTATTGGCTCGGTGTCCTACCCGGGGCATCGTAGCTCCATTTGTGAGGGCTTTTTGTATGACATTTCCATATATCATCAATCAAAACATTGGACGTTTGTTGCATTTCAAATCTTGTGCTCTTTTTTGTTTCTGTGTTATATATTGCAAAACAGCTATATTTACACACACTCACTTATACAGGTTTCAATCCACTCTGGATCTCACTGGTAACAGCTCTGCTACCGCCAGTTATGACTTCGAGAATCCGATCAACTTGGCCGAAGACGAAGGTGAAGATGATTGTGAAGTGCCTGGTGAACTCGCAAGACTGCTACTCCAGGAAGAGAGGGCTATTCAACCACATGAAGAGCCGGTGGAAACAATTAACCTGGGTACTGAGGCAGATAGGAAAGAAGTCAAGATTGGGGCTAATCTAGAGCTCAGCGTGAAGCAACGATTGATCCAGATGCTACATGATTACATGGAGATCTTTGCTTGGTCCTATGAAGACATGCCTGGTTTGGATGCCGACATTGTAGTTCATCACCTGCCAACCAAGGAAGACTGCCCTCCGGTAAAGCAAAAGGTCCGCCGCATGCGTCCCGAGATGTCCGAAAAGATCAAGGTTGAGGTTATGAAGCAATTCGATGCCGGATTTCTAGCGGTAACTTCTTATCCTCAATGGGTGGCCAATGTGGTACCGATACCGAAGAAGGACGGTAAAGTCAGAATGTGTGTCGACTACAGGGATTTGAACAGGGCAAGCCCCAAAGATGACTTCCCCTTACCTCACATCGACGTTCTTGTTGACAATACTGCTCAACACAAGGTGTTCTCCTTCATGGATGGTTTTTCAGGGTATAATCAGATCAAGATGGCTCCGGAGGATATGGAGAAGACTACCTTTGTGACTCAGTGGGGCACCTTCTGTTACAAAGTTATGCCATTCGGATTGAAAAATGCTGGGGCAACCTATCAACGTGCCATGGTTGCTTTATTTCATGATATGATCCATCATGAGATTGAGGTATACGTCGATGACATGATTGCAAGGTCTCAAACTGAGGAGGAGCACCTTGATCATCTGAGGAAGCTATTCGACCGACTGAAGTTATATAAGCTGAGGTTGAATCCCAACAAATGCACCTTTGGGGTGAGGTCCGGAAAATTGCTGGGTTTCATTGTAAGTGATAAAGGTATTCAGGTGGACCCTGCCAAGGTAAAAGCCATACAAGAGATGCCAACTCCAAAGACAGAGAAAGAAGTCAGAGGCTTCCTAGGACGACTGAATTACATTGCCCGATTCATCTCACATCTGACTGCTACTTGTGAGCCAATCTTCAAATTACTGAAGAAAGATCAAGTAGTACGCTGGAACGATGAATTGTCAGGCTGCCTTTGAAAAGATAAAGGAATATCTCCAAGAGCCACCCATTCTTATGCCGCCAGTGGAAGGAAGACCTCTGATACTATATTTGACAGTACTTGACAATTCAATGGGGTGCGTCTGGGACAGCATGACGAGTCTGGCCGAAAAGAGCATGCTATTTATTACTTGAGCAAAAAGTTTACCGACTGTGAGTCTCGTTACTCACTGCTTGAGAAAACTTGCTGCGCTCTAATATGGGCTGCTCGCCGGCTGAGACAGTATATGCTTACTCACACCACTTTGTTGATTTCAAAGATGGATCCCATCAAGTACATATTTGAAAAGCCCGCTCTGTCTGGAAGAATAGCGAGATGGCAAATGATCTTAACAGAATATGATATCCAGTATACAACTCAGAAAGCAATTAAAGGAAGTGTACTGGCAGATCATTTGGCACACCAACCTGTGGACGATTACCAATCCTTGAACTTTGATTTTCCGGACGAAGACATCATGGTGGTAACTGACTGTGAAGTACCTGGACCGGATGAAGGACCTGAGGAAGGATCCCGATGGTCTATGCATTTCGACGGAGCCTCCAATGCTTTGGGTAACGACGTCGGCGCTGTAATCATATCTCCTAAAGGAACTCATACTCCACTCACCGCCCGATTGTGTTTCAACTGCACCAACAACATGGCAGAATATGAGGCATGTATCATGGGTCTACAAGATGCAATCGACTTAAGGATCAAATTCCTGAGTGTCTTCGGAGATTCCGCTCTCGTGATCAATCAGATCAAAGGCGAGTGGGATACGAAACACCCAAATCTTATTCCTTACAAGGAGTATGTGTCAACCTTGCTTCCCCACTTTGAAGAGATAACTTTTGAGCATTTCCCAAGAGAGGAGAATCAGCTAGCGGACGCACTAGCTACGATGTCTTCAATGTTCAAGGTTAAATGGGACAATGAGGCTCCCCGGATCATTATCTGGAAGTTGGATGAACCGGCATACTGCTGCGACCTCGAGGCCGAGAAGGCAACTGAAAAACCCTGGTATCATGAGGTGAAGAGGTACTTGGAAGCTCAGGAATACCCTGAAGGTGCATCTGTCAATGACAAGAAGTTCATGAGGAGGTTTGTGGCAAAATTCTTCCTCAGTAACGACATCCTCTACAAACGGAATCATGATTCAACTCTACTACGTTGTGTGGATAAGGCTGAAGCAGAGAAAATCATGATAGAACTGCATGAAGGTACATTCGGAACACACTCCAGTGGACACACCATGGCAAAGAAAATCCTTAGGGCAGGATATTTCTGGTCCACCATGGAAGCCGATTGTTACCAACACTCTCGAACTTGTCACAAATGCCAGATCTATGGTGACAAGGTGCATATTCCTCCAGTTCCTCTGAACATCCTGACGGCACCTTGGCCTTTTGCAATGTGGGGCATTGATATGATCGGCGAGATCCGACCGACGGCATCCAACGGGCATCGCTTCATCTTGGTAGCGATCGATTACTTCACGAAATGGGTTGAGGCAGCTTCCTACGCCACAGTAACCAAGAGCATTGTGGCACGTTTCATCCGGCATAATCTGATCTGTCGGTACGGCGTCCCGGAAAGAATCATTACGGACAATGGTACCAATCTCAATAATAAAATGATCACTGAACTCTGTGAACAATTCAAGATACAGCACCACAATTCTTCTCCCTACCGGCCGAAGATGAATGGGGCCGTAGAGGCAGCTAATAAGAATATCAAGAAAATTGTGCAGAAGATGACAGTGACCTATAAAGATTGGCACGAAATGTTACCATTTGCTCTTCATGGGTACCGTACCTCAACAAGGACGTCAACCGGGGCAACTCCTTTCTCCTTGGTCTATGGCATGGAGGCAGTCTTGCCAATTGAAGTTCAGATACCCTCTCTCCGGATAATGAAGGATGCAGACTTGAATGAAGATGACTGGATCCAGACTCGACTTGATCAATTAAATCTGATTGACGAAAAGAGACTCACCGCTATCTGTCATGGTCAGACGTATCAAAAACGGATGATCAGGGCATTTAACAAGAAGGTCAGACCACAAGAGTATCAAGTTGGGGACCTGGTAATCAAACGCATCATCCTTCCTCAAAGTGATCCCCGGGGAAAATGGACCCCTACTTACGAAGGGCCATTTGTGGTTAAACATGTGTTCTCAGGAGGAGCCATGATCCTAACCACCATGGATGGTGACGACCTTCCTCACCCCGCCAATGCAGACATAGTGAAAAGATACTACGCATGAATAAAAGACCCGCTAGGTTGACATACCTAGGCAAAAATAAGGGCTTCCCGGCGAACCAAAAGGGTTCGGGCAAAAATAAGGGATGAAATGAAAAAAAATTTGTACACCCGACAAGTCGAAAACTTGAAAAGGCGGCTTGAGCAAAAATGGGTATCCCGATGGACTGAAAACCCGAAAGGGCGGTCCAGGAAAAAGTTAGGGATAAAGCGTAACACTATGTCTCATTGGATCACTTCGCATCCGGAATTCGGCATCAACTATCTGGCTCAGATTTCGGCAGCGACCAATCAGCTTCATCTTCAACTAGGCAGCAAAGCGATGAGACGCTTGGAGACATAAAGGCGATAGCAGGGTTGGAACCCAGTGGGATTGTTCACATAGCTGTTTTGTTTTCTTTTCAAAATTGTAAATTCTATGATTATTCGGCGGCGTCCTCCTACTAGGATGTCAGCCTCTTGTACAAAAACGCCTATTCACAGGAAAAGTTCAAATCAATACAAATTCACTTGTCCATACAAGTTGCCATTGTTTTTCTTTTTGTTTTGTCTTGCGAAGAACGTCCAATGTTCATTTTTGATATATGCATTTGACATTAAAATCGCTGGTTCATAAATATTTGCGTATGAAACAAAAGATTAATTACAGGTGACATCAGAAATAGGGGCAATGAGAAGTTGTTTGATGCAGTCTGGTTGCTTTGTCCGCCAAGGTACCAAGGTAATTCGACTGAAGATTGTGACCAAATCATCTCAACTCCCCGCAGAGTAAGACAAGATTCAACAATGCTTTCCCCAAGCGGAGTTGGTCTCCCATAAGTCCTAAAAAGGCACAACATTCCCCGGCAGGTCTTAAAGCTTATCCCCAGTAGATTCTGGAAGCTTGTTCCCTGCAGAATATGGACGTCTCTTCCGAGCTTTATTCAGAGTTATTCCTCACAAGGGATTATAACTGGGTTATCCTCAGCTAATTGCCACAGAAGATCGCCCTCGACAAAGTTCTTTCAATACCCAGCGGAGTTTATCTTTGGTATCCCCAACGGAGTTTATCATCACTATCTTCAGCAGAATCCATCATTGAAGTCCTCATCAGGCCTCTCATCAAAAACTTCAGCAAAGTATCTCTTCCATAGAGCAATTCCCCGACCGATCGTCAAGGATTTATTTTCCTAAGACGAAAATACATTCATAAACATTTCACGTTTGCATACATCCTGCTTACATACATGATAAAGTGCATACAACACTGTCTCATGTTAAAACATCATGCATATCATACATCATGACATTGCATACAACTTATGTTTTTGCCTTTTCAGGGAAAAAGACAATCCCAAAGACAACTACCTTCAACTGTCACAATTCCAGATTCGATACCTGTATCTAGCCAGGGCATATCTGAGAGTGATCAGTTTCCAAACTCGATTCCTGTATCTAGCCAGGGCACGTCTGAAGAGTTCGAAGATTCGATTCCTGTATCCAGCCAGGGCACATCTATCAACTACAACATTTCCAGACTCGATTCCTGTATCTAGCCATGGCACGTCTGAAGAGTTCGAAGATTCGATTCCTGTATCCAGCCAGGGCATATCTATTGACGACTATTCCCAGATTCGATTCCTGTATCCAGCCAGGGTATATCTGTTGACCACATTTCCAGACTCGATTCCTGTATCTAGCCAGGGCACGTCTGAAGAGTTCGAAGATTCGATTCCTGTATCCAGTCAGGGCATATCTATTGACGACTATTACCAGATTCGATTCCTGTATCCAGCTAGGGCATATCTGTTGACCACATTTCCAGACTCGATTCCTGTATCTAGCCAGGGAACGTCTGAAGAGTTCGAAGATTCGATTCCTGTATCCAGCCAGGGCATATCTATTGACGACTATTTCCGGATTCGACTCCTATAACTATCCAGGGCACATCTGTGAGCAACCGATTGTAGATTCGATACCTGAATCCAGCCAGGGCATATCTGCATAAGGAGATTGAAGATCAAACACCTGTAACAAGCCAGGAAAACATCTGTCTTTCTCAAACACATAAGTTCTCGCTAAGGAATCTCTTATGCGATCAACACTTCCAAATGGCATCTATAAGCCCATTCCCGACAAGGTTCTGTCACATCTCCAGATGGCATCTATAAGCCCATCTCCCAATCCACCACCTCTCCAAATGGCATCTATAAGCCCATTCCCGACATCACATGGCCGATACTCCAACATGCGAGTGCAAATTTCCGGGCACTCTAGTGTCCAATCTCCTTTTACCCTCGAGTCACGAAAGGCAAACTTGCCAATCTAACTCTTCAGGTTCAAGAAGATTGAACAGGGGCAACTGTTGTACCCCAAAATTTGCCCTCCCATTTCCTCTGCTCAAGACTTCTCCTTGCACTGTTGACCCAAATTAGGGTTTGTGATTGCACAAGGATATTTTGACATAAAATGCCTAAGATGACTTTCATGCTTCATGTTGGACTCCCAAGTTTATCCATATCAAGTTTAAAGTCTTGATTCCAAGTTTTGCCCAGTCAATTGGACAGTTGACCTAGAAATCAACTGTATTGGGGAAAAAGTCAACTGTGGCCAGTTGACAGTCAAATCTCATGAAAATTGACCCACATCAACATTATGAACTCACATGGACCATTTGATCAAGTTTGGATCACAATTCCCCAAGAAATTTGATCAGATCACCAAAAGGGCAAAATGGTCATTTTTAGGGTTTTGACTGCACAAGGGCAATTTTTGACTGTTTGACCTAGCCAATGGCAAACCAAGCTCACATATGGACTCAAGGACCCCATGGAATTATCTTGACATGCTCAACAAGTTCAAAAGATCCCAAGTACACAAGATTGACAGTTGAATTTCTCAGTCAATTGATCAATTTTGACTGTATACTGAAAAGTCAAACTTTGACTTTTTGGTCAAAATCAAGGGCCAAGATTCATTTTTCATCAAAACATGCCAAATCATGAAACTTGTTCACCAAGAAACCAAGAAATGCAAATTAGGGTTTGAAATGGGAATTTTTCATAACTTAGAATTTTTCTAAGTTATGGAAAACCCTAAATTTTCCCCAACTTTGCCCCACTTTCTCACCAAGATTCATTTGGATTCAAACAAAAGTCAAAACATGAAAGTTGTAGCTTGTTGCATAATCTACAACTTTGATTCACAAAGTTTTCCCAAATGAAGCTTGTATCTCAAGTTACAAGTTTTTGAATAAGGGCACTAAACCATTCTTAACTTAGTGAAATTTTAACCTATTTTGACCAGGTTTTCTACCTAACTTCAAGGCCATTTTCCATACACTTCCACTTGGAATTTCAATTTGCATTTCAAAGACGGATTGTAGTAAACATTCCAAGCTTTCCAAAATGTCCAAGAACTCATCAAACAACCTCATAACTTGAGAGAATCGAATTTCACAATATGGCAAAAACTCACTTTTGAATTGATCATGAACATGTTCATAACTTAGGCCATTTTCAAGTCAGCATAGTTTGTGCTACATTACAGGTCCTAAAACCCTTTGACACTCAATAATTTAATGCTAAACCTTTGTGCCAAGACCATGTTTTGTGTATTCAAGCATTGTCTAGAAGATTAATCCATTTATAGATAAAGCATTATTTCCATTTTGAAAAAGTAGAACTTTATGTCCATTTTGCAAATCCAAGTGGTACAGCCAAAATCTTCTAGGCACAAGTTATGAGACACATTGCACTGATCAAGGCAAAGGGTTGCAGCATGTTATGGGGGCCTGCATCAGTCTAGAACATCAACTTGCCTTTTGTTGCTTAAGAAAGAAGAAACAAGGCATAACTTGACACAACTCTCATATTAGCTTGCAAACCCTTAAGAAAACTTGTGAAACACATCCAGGACATCCCAACCAAGCTAGTGCACGATCCTAACCTCCCTCATACACCCCAAATCCCAGAATCACCTTCAAACTGCAAGAACAGGGCAAGGCCTGCAGTTTGAGTGCCATCTCCCATTTCTCTCAAGCTTTCTTGCCCAAACCAGTTCACATACATTCCCTAGCATCTATGCAAGCTAACCATGACTTGAAACACGACCTGTAATTCCTCTAACAAGTTCCACCATTTTCACTTTTTCATTTTGCAGTTGAAGTTCTACAGCTCGATTCAAGGTGTCTCAAGAAAAAGTAAATATTGAAACAGCATCACCACACCTTAAGGAAGCTATACCAACCATTATCTTGCACTGAAAGCTTCCTCATTGCCAGATAGAACTTCAACTGAACAGGTATTTTGGTGAACTTCTATCTCTCTTATTAGGCATCATTAGCTCTAAGTTTGTGAATAAGCAATGTTCTACTCATGCCACTGAACCTGTACATGTTTTTACTTTTCATATCTTTTGCCTGAGCTGTGAGAATTTAAGGTTTGAAAATGGCAGAAAATCTAGGTCAGGATTTGGGGGAGAAGAAATTCTCCCTCATCTTAGAGAGTTAAGAAAAGTTCTGCATATGGTTGGATTCGTCTCTTGATGCTGAACATTTTTTATGTTATGAGTTTTCATTAATAAGCCAGGAATCAGGATGTTTGAATGGAGGAACAATGCGCGCGTTTTTTGATACTTTCTGGCCAGAGGTTGAAGAAAGGTTGCATTGGGCTGGGCTTGCTTTGTATTTTCTTTTTGCACCATACAATTGCTTCTGAACCCCCTGAGCCCATTTGGTTTATTTTTAATGTTTTTTGACTTTTTATTTTTTTAATTGACTCATTTATTTTTTTCTAATGATATTAAAAACATAAATATATTTTTCTCACCATTTTTGAATTTATTAGGTATTTATTTGATTTTTCTTTTAGTTTATACATAAATAAATAAATATATGTGTTTTGTTTAAAATATTAAAATATTGGAAATACATTTTTACACACTTTTATTTTGTTCTACTTTCTGAAAATATTTTATATAAAAAAATACTTTTTTTATTAAATATTAAATATTGTTAATTAGTATATATAATACATATTTTGTAAATAATATAAATAAATAACTTATACATTAGTATACTTAGAATAAAATACCAAAAATATACATATTTTATTTTATTAACATTTAACATTAAAAATATATTTTTCACAATTAGACTTTATTTTTATTTTATTCTTGTATGTAAATAATAAATATTATATATATTGAATAAATAATACATTTTATTTTGTAAACTAGGGTTTTGACCTAAATATGAAAATACTCTAAAAATAATACCTATTTATTTTCTTTTTACATAAATAATACTTTTTTCATGCATATAAAAAAATTTCTTTTTACATCTTGCATATTTATTTCATCTTTCATTTAATTTATGCCTTTGATCATATTGTAAATATTCAAAGAAAATGATGTAATAGCTAGGTTCAATTTCTTGTCTAAATAATCCCAAATTGAACATTTGTATCCCCCTCCCCATATTATTGTGTTGTAATAGTGTAGGAATTTAAATTTCGCACTTTAATGCTTTCTAAACATACCATGCTAGAATTAGGGTTTGTATGCGAATAAAACGAACAAAATAGTTTGACCTAATCTCAAGATAAACAAGCATGAAAATGGACAACACATCTCACACTTGCACCCCTAGGGTATTCCACTTTGTTGCCTTCAAATAATTGGGCCATATTGCATGTTAGGTTTCTTTGGGCAAAACAAACAAATCAAATGATCATAGTCCCTCAAAATGTTGCCAAAACAAATGATCAAGTCCCTTAAAGAAAATTGTCCAAAGATACTTGACACCGTTGCAATTATGGCCTAAACAATGACCCGCGCCCGTCCCTTTCACATCCTAATATGAGATTGTCCACCAAATACAATGGTGGAACAAACTCATTAAAAGGGTTAAAACATAGCAATAAACTTTGAGAAATTTAGGAGTAGATAACCTCTTAGTTACTTGAATCAAACTTGCAAAAACAAAACACTTGCCTATTTTTCTAAAACCACACCTCACAACACTTTCAAAACAACTTTCAAAAACAAATGAAAACCTTTTCAAAAGACATACATCTTCGTATACATCCCCACATGGATCATTACAAAGATTGCCACCACATTGGCTTCTTTTCAAAAACATTTTTCAAACCCACACACACAAGCACCATTTCAAACAATTGAAAAACAAAAGGCAAGTGATCTAAGCAAGTAACTAAGAGCCCATGGATAACCATGGATAGAAAGGGTGCTAATACCTTCCCTTTCTATAATCTACTCCCCGAACCCAAGAAAAATCTCAAAGGTTTTTGCTGTGCTTTTTAAACCTTTCCTTAGGATAAAATAAAAAGTCGGTGGCGACTCTTGCTCAACCGAAACATTTGCGAAAACAAACGCAAAACCATAGTCAGTTCTCCCACCGTATCACACGTAGCATCGCGTAACAACTACTTCCGAATTACTCCGTTATAGTCTCCGCGCTACACCTAAAAGGCCAAGATGGGTCAGGGTTCTACGGTTCTCAATTTCTCTGGATCCCAGGTCGAAAATGATAATGTCTTCCCGATTACTCGGTAAACAATTATTAAGTTCAAAAGGGCCTTCCATTGAGTGGGGGATCTCATGCCTCCTTCTTCTGGATTACTCCCTCAAAGTTAACATGACTGTACCGCCCGTCCTATTCCTTAAGTGTAACTTAATCCGGGTATAGGATTCGTCCTTTGCAAAAAAACCCAAACAACCCCAATTTAAACACATAATCAAACAAATCAAATAATAATAAAACAGATAAAACAAACTAGGTTTAACCCACTTAGGGATGGACCAACAAGAGGTCAATCTTTCCCCAGCAGAGTCGCCAATTCTGTAGCGATAAAAAATGTAGCGGGGTAAATCGGAGATCGAACTATTAATTAATTCGTCTCACAAAAGTAAGAGTCGCCACCCGCGCTTTATTATTTCCAAGGGAAAAGGGGAAAGAGCGAAATAAAACCCTAAAGTATGCAATGTAAAATAATACTTTCTAAAAGTAATAAAAATACAAGGCATTTTTGAAAGGAGATCTATGGTTCGGGGGTTGGTTATACAGTGGGAAGGTATTAGCACCCAATGTATCTATAGTACTCTATAGGAACCTTTTGAAATATCTGTTTATTAAAATGTTCGTTTGATTAAAAATAAATTGTTTTGGCCGAAAAGGGGTACGGACGGTTTTTTGAAGGTACGACGACCTAATGTCGAAGTTTTGGCTTAAACTGTATAAGTTTTGAAAAGATTGAATATTTGAGGAAAAAATTGTCTTAAGTTTTAATGAGATGAAGATATTCGCGTGATTGGACTTGAGGACATGAAGTCAACAAATTTAATCATTTTTTCTCTTGGATTTAGATGTAAACAGAATAAACAAGTAAAGATGAAATAGTTAAACAGAAAATTAGATAGATAAGTAATATACAACAATTAAATAATAGACTAAATGGTGTGAACATGCATATTTGTATTTTTTGTTTAATATTAATTAAAGAAAAGAAAATGTTTTAATTTTCTATTTTTTATGTATTTTTGGTATTAATATAAAGTATTATTTTAAGAATTAATAAATAAATCTAAACTAAATTAAAACTTTAAAAGTTATTAACTTAAATCTAATTAAAATAATACTAAAATTTCTAAATTAATCTTAAAGTTAAACTAATAAAATTGGTCACATTATTTAAGATTTGTTTAATTAAATTACATCTCTTTTGATTAAACTTACTAATTAACTAATTTAATAAAATTCTAAAAAAAAACTAAAGGAAAGTAAATAGAAAAAGGGTATTAAGAAAAAAAAAGGGTAGATAATAAATAATTTACATGGGCCAAAGGGGTTTCAAAGGGGGCCCAATCAAAAACAGAAATGGGGGTGTAATGGGATTCGTTGGGTCTTTGATGAAGGGAAATGGGTTAAGCCCAATATTCTGAATAACATTTTGGCTTAGGGTTCTTGCATTTTCGTTTCACTTGGATAACGCCTAGGGTTTGCACAGAAGCGGCGCTCGTTCGTTCATTTCGTCTTCTTCGCCTCCCTTTGCTTAAGCTTCTGAATGCGATCTTCTCCGCCTAGCCACCAGTGCAACCGCTCCTTCCTTCCTTCCTTGGTTCAGTGAAACCAACTAAAAGGTAAAGGCCCTTTGTCCGTTCTTTGGCTTAGCACGTTTGGGGTTTCGTTCTTCTTTGCATGTTATGATTTACTGTTTTTTTAATTAAGTGTTTTGATTTGTGTATTTGAGGTATGAAAGGGAAGGGGAAAAGAGAACTACCTTTTTTTTTGAGGAAGACGATGGAGGAGATGGGGAGGCGCGTAGGAGGCAAGGCGAGGGGATGGCGCGTGATGCTGGGCTTTGGCTGGTACTCCTGGTATTTTGTGTCTTACCTTTGGTTTGATGATGAATAAAACTGAAAATCCTCTTGTTGATTTCACTTCTTTCTGTGGGCTTGATGCTTGAATACTTTTCCTCTCTTCTTCTTTGCTGTACTTCTATTGCCTTTTGCCCAGTGATGATACTGTCTGAGGGCTTTTGATGCTTGAATACTTTGAGGCCTTTTCTTTATGCTTGTTCTGAGCTTGACGATGTTGATAATGTTGGTTAGTGTTGAACTGCCTTGCTTGTTATTTGCCCAATGATGAAGAAATTCTGAGGGTTTTGTGTTGCCTTGTATATTTGCTTTGAATCTGGTTCTAAAATCTTGACAGTTTGTGTTTGAGCATGGTTTCGATTGGGGCTGGAAACAGGTTGGACAAAAGTATTATTTGTTGGTGATGGCTTATGTGGGTTATGCTTAGCAGGTTATGTTTTACTGGTTTTCGGTCATGGTTTTATGGTTTAGGCCATATTGGTTTAAAGTTTTTGGTGATGGCTTTGGCTAGGCAACAAGTTTGTGCAGGTTATGTTGGGCATATGCTAGTTGTGCAGGTTATGTTGGGCATATGCTGGTTGTGCAGGTTATGGCCTTGGATGGGCAACAGGTTTTATGGTTTAGGCCATATTGGTTGAGGCTTTTCTGGTTTTCTGGTTAGGCTGGACAATTTTGTGTTTAACTGATTTTTTTAGGCCATGGTTTTGGTTTTTTAGATAGTAGGTTCTTGAGGTTTGTTTTTGGTACTTTGAGAATTGGCTTCTTGTATTTGTTTTTGAAAGTTTTGAATTTTTTGAGGCTTCAAAACAGGTTATCAACTCTCTCCCCTTTTTGAAGGGGTTTTGTTGTTGTTGTTATAACGATTAGTTGGCCTTGAGGTTTATGTTACAGGTTATGTATATTTTTACTATTCTGCCTTTGACCTCTGCACTCTACTGCTTCATTCAGTTTGTCTATATTCTTTTTTCATGCTTTCCTTTTCTTTACTGTGTTACTGCTGTTCTGTTTTATATATCTTTTCTGCCTAAGGCCAAAACCTGTAAACCCACACTCTTTCTCTCTTCTCTCTCCTTAGTACAGTTTGACATTAAAATGTGATGTTATGTACTTGTTCTGAAAAAGTAAAAGCTGGAAAATGATGAGAATTAGAAAATACTTTGCTTGCATATTTGGTTTTAAACTGCACATGTTTCTCTTTGTCAACTGCATTGTACAGTATGGAGCCTTTGTTTTTTGACTTCTTCCCACACCTTGGGTAGTTTACGTTGGACTTTGGCTTTGAAAATTTGCATATGCTGTTGAATTATGCATTTTATTTGAAATATGCAGTTTTGACAAAAATGAATTTGTGCATATTTTGAAATATGCAGTTGGCTTTTGAAATGTGCAATTGATTTTGAACTATGCAATTGGCTTTTGAAATATGCAGTTTTGACAAAAAAATGAATTTGTGCATAATTTTAACTTGTGCATTCATATTTGTCAATAAAATTCATCCCCTTTTTGTGAACCGGGAGAAATCCCGTGATTTGCAAAGAGGGTAAAAACTGATTCCAGCCGTTTGCTTTTAATGATGAACGCTAAATTAATTTTCTGCTTTTAATTATATTCATTTCTGACTTTTTCTTTTAATTTTTTGCAGGTAAAATCAAATGATCATCAAAGAAGCATTGGATAGAAGATGAAGATTTAGAACTTAGAAAAAATTAGGATAGCTTTTATTTCACTTTAAACATTGTAAAAATTATCATTGTAAATACGTTGTAAATAAATACGGTATTTGAACAACAATTGTAACAATTAGAATAAAATGAATAAAACTCCAATATTTTACCAGTTAATTCTTTTCTTCTTCGCAATTATTTATTTTATCATTTATAATTCTTTAAATTATATAATAACTGAAAATCAATTCCAATTATTTAAATTTAGAATGATAAATAATTAAGTAAACATCATTGATCAATTAACTTCTCTTCAATTATTTACTTCATTATTTATAATTCTTCTAAATTATAATAACTGAAAATAAATTCCAATTATTTAAATTCAGAATAATAAATAATTAAATGAACATCATTGATCAATTAACAAACTTCTTTTCAAATATTTACTTCATTATTTATAATTCTTCTAAATTATAATAACTGAAAAATAAAATTTCAACTATTTAAACTTAGAATAATAAATAATTAAATAAACATTGTTTGATCAATTAATAAACTTCTTTTCGAATATTTACTTTATTATTTATAATTCTTTAATTTATATAATAACTGAAAATAAATTCCAATTATTTAAATTCAGAATAATAAATAATTAAATAAACATTGTTTTAGCATTGATCAATTAATAAATTTAGCGTTTCAACAATAAACAGCTCTCGACTTGAAAAAGTTATGAATTTAAAATCTGTTTTAAAAATTAATAAAAATAGGTCAAAACCTTTGCAATGTAATGATGCAGATGGAAGATGGTATCTTAGGTCAAAATTTGGGGTACAACAATGTCAATACATAAAAAAAATTTCTTTCAAAACAATTTTCTTATTTATTTATTTATTTTTGTATATTATTTATTCATTCAATATGGTTGTAATAGTAAATTAGGATTTATTTGTTTTCTTCCCCCCCCCCCCCCCCCCCCCATATATAAATTTGTATCCCCATCCCCAAAATGATGTAATAGTGTAGGATTTTAATTTCTGCAACTTATCGCTTTAACATAAATGCTAGTAATAAGGGTTTGTATGGAAAGACTAAAATTAATCAATTCGAATACCCTAATCAAAGACAAAACCAAGCATGAAAAACAATACACTTGCACACAAGCACCCCTAGGGTAAACCCACTTGGTTGCCTTACAAAATGGCCATATTACGCATGTGAGGTATCTTAGCAAAAAACAAGAAAAATATAAGATCATAGTCCCTCGATGACGCTATCTAAGTTGCCTTTTAAATGATCTTAGTCCATAAAAGAGAATGCTAAGATACCTTGCAACATTGCTAATCATGGTTATACGATGACCCACGCCCGTTCCATTTACATCCAAAGATAGGGTTACTTACCAAATCAATGGTAAGATAACAACGTCAAAGGAAAAAGGAAATGAATATGAAAGACTTTTGAGTAGGTAGAATGTTCCTAGTTACTTGCTCACTTTCAAAACAAAACATCCTTTCTATTTTCAAAACAAACACCTACACTTTCAAAACATCTTACAAACTTGAAAACTTTTTCAAAATATCAACATATTTGTATACATTCTCACGAACGAGAATCATTACAAAGTTTTCCTAAACAATGGTCTCTTTACAAAATACTTTCAAAAACCACACAAAGCACAATTTCAAACAAAAAGCAAGTGATCTAACAAGTAACTAAGAGCCCATGGAAAGCCATGGATGAAAATGGTGCTAATACCTTCCCTTTTCATAATCTACCCCCTGAACTCAAGAAATAATCTCAAAGGTCTTTCCCGTGCTTTTTCACCTTTCCTTTTTGATAAAAGAAAAGTCGGTGGCGACTCTTGCTAACCGCAACATTTACGATCAAACGCAAAACCTTCAAGTCAGTTCTCCCACCGTATCACAGAACTGGCGACTCTGCTGGGGAATTTCTAAAAGTGGGGTTACCTTAGGGTTAGATCACATTTATTTGCTTTCTTTGTTTGACTTGTATGCTTTACATTTTGGTTCTTTGTTTGGGCTTGAATCCTCTACCCGAATTTGGGATGCTTTATAGGTAAGTAGCAATACATTGTGGAAACTATGCGGGGTATACCGACATGGTCTAAGCAATAGCTACGTTAGTGTGACATATTTGTGGGTACCAGTAGCCCTTGAGTAGTTAAGGAGAATACGGGGCCGCTGAGTGATGTCATAAAGCACTAACTAACTTTTAGAACCTTTACTTGACCAACTTGGCCATTAGGACGTAGTGAGATGGCCGGCTTTGGTGCATTCTGAAGTTGGTTGATACTCGAAGCTACACTCATTGAGACTTGACTCCTGAGTTTTGTTTGGTTGCGAGTCAATTGCCTATCGAACGAAGCTTGTGGGAAAGGTTAGTGATATTGAGATCCCTTAGAACCCGACTACTATTAACTAGGACAGGTTGAGCCAACTAAACTTCAAGAGGGTACTTACCTAAAAACTCCATGCAAGCCTAAACCTAAGGATTTGTCTGCTTTGTGTGCATATAAACTTGCTTACTTTGAATACTTGTACATAACATCATAGCATCATACCATAACATTTTCAATAACCATTTCAAGGATCTCGAGGGCCTTTGATGCAGGGTTACATTGAACCAGACATCTATCAGGGGGTAAGAGGATTTATTTTCCTCTGACCAAACGCCATCAAAGATCAAGTACAACAAACTTGAGTCATGGGCTAAAACCCACTTGACACGGTGAGCTTAATTCTCGTGGAAGGACATCCACCGATACAAAGTTCTCCAATCAAAACTGTAAGTGACTACTAACATTTACCCCGCGAGATCCTTGAAAACATGCGTCTACATATCATGCATCATATCATGACATGTTTCTCCCATACAAGTCTCCTTATCTTCCTACTGTTTATTTCAGTAGAGATGGCTCTAGAGCAGACTATCAAGGACATACATGCTCAAAACGCTCAACTCCGAGAAATTTTCTTGAACCTATCCACGGGGCAAGACAAAGTGAAAGCTCTCCTCACTAGGGGCATGATCATGGGGAATTTTGGGGACGACAGAAATGACCAGTTGGAGCGGCTACAATCCGAGATATCCGTAATGAAAGTCCAGATGATAGGACAACTGGTGGGCCAGATGGCTCTCATCCAAAACTTAGCTCAGGGACAAGAAGAGCTGAGAGTCCTCATCAACAAGCTTCGTCAAGACGAATGTAACCAAATGGGGAAAACATCTAGAATTGGGGATCAAGTCATCATTCAGCCTCCCATGAGACAAGAAGCCGGTTTAAGGGAGAGAAGACCTTCCCAAATTTCTTCCACGTCACGAGCTCAACAACGACTTCGTCAATATCAACCAGAAAATCAGCAAAGGCAAAGCAAGCCCAAAAGAAAATTTACCAACATCAACATACCACTGTCTCAAGCTTTGCAACACATGCTGAGGATGAATCTGATTACACCAATAAGACCTCATCCAAATCCCAAAACTTTTTCTCCCAGCTACAATCCCAATACCAGGTGTGCCTATCGTTCTGATAGTCCCGGGCATGATACAAACGATTGTTGGGCATTGAAGTACAAGATTCAAAACCTGATCGACAAAGGAATGCTAGAGTTCACACAAGATGGCCAGAATGAATTCTTCTGCCATCCCTCAAAGGCTCACCACCTAAAGTGACAAGTTCAGACAAAGAGGCTTCTATTCATTTGAATTTTCAGTTGTAATTTCTTTTGCTTGTTCAAACACTTATCTATTAATGTCAAGCTTTGTTTCATTATTGCGTTGCATATGTTTGTCTTGAATTCATCCATTCGTTTTCACTATATTTAAACTATGTTTTTTACTCTCCTTATGACATTTAAATCTTGCTAAAAGTTACAAGCCTTTAGAGGGAGGATGATGAAAACAAATGCCATAATCTCATATAGTATGCTTTTGGACAGACCTTGCTGAAGATGTACAGGCGTTCTTTCAAATCCTAAACACTGGAGTTATAAGGAAGATAATCCCTAGTCAACCTCTTCGAGCCAAAGAAGTAGAAGTTTTCTTTTTTACACAAATTGAAACCTTTAATCAAAACCTGGGGCAGGGTAGTCTCTCAGTTAGTTCAAACTCTCATCTCGTAATACAAAAAGCGACATCAAAAACACCCCTTCTGAACCAAAAGATGGTGATGGTTCCCTATCAAATAGGCATTCATCATCTCTCAAAAGAAAAGGCCACTAAGTCAAAAACTACAAAGGAGACTTAAGAAAAACTGGGGCATCCCGCTGACTGTAATCTCAAAAAAAGAACTGTCAGGCAAAAATCAGGGATAATAAATAAAAAAAAGAGGTCACTACAACCCTCCAAAACATGAAAAATGTTGCAAAAATGACTGCCTTTCGACAAACTTAACTTGTCTGAACCATCACCAAGACGTTATTCCAGACTCAATTGGAGTTCAAACATACAATTAACTGAGTTTAGGACTGAAGAACATCACGAAGAGCGGGTGGGTACAAACACACTTTGAGCCTTTATACTTTGTTTCTTAAACCGTAAACCAAGCCATGCTACAACCCTTCAAAAGTCCTAATTGAAGCATGGGTTAGTTCGAAAGTATATTGTTACAAAGGGTATCCTGACTCCTGTAAGGCTTTACACTAAATCCCGAGTTTGAATTTTCTTACAAAACTTCTTTACTTGATAAAGCGCATTTTCAAAAAATTTAAGACAAGCATAAACTTTTCATTATTTGAATATCGCTGTTTGCATATGGCTATTTGTTTGACAGCGGAGAAATTCACACAACGAATATCAAGTGAAAGCTTTCTCAGTGAACAAAATCACTTAGATTGGAAAGACACTTCCAATGACAAATCTATCATGATCAAAGGGGCACGGCATGACCTTTGTCCAACACATCTGGGGCAGTCAAGTCAAGATTCAAAGAATCTCTCAAAGAATTGCTGAATAACCAAGGGAAAATCTCCACATGTATCACTCAAGGGGTAATGTTACGTTGATCATGAGTTTGAACAAAATCCACTTTGAAAACTTCCGGTACCATCAAGTTTCTTGTCTGTACCAATAGTATCAGATAGTGTCAGTATTAGATGGTGTCAGTATCATGTCTTCAGATCCTCCCATGAGAGTTCTTAAGAAAATTCTGAGACTTGACCACAGATCTTGGGTACCACCAATTTATTCGTCTGTGCCAGTAGTATTAGATGGTGTCAATATCAGGTATTTGGTTTCTTCCACAATAGTCTTATTCAGGGCTACCGGAAATATGATCAAAATCTCAAGCATCAAGGTGCACCAGATTAACTCTGAGGGCAAACAGGCTCCCACATAAAGGGTCATGTGCGACCAAGCAAACATTTTCTGGAATTACTACAACATTTAATACTAGGGGCAATGAAAAATATCCCCAAGATCCTTCTCATAGGATGTCTCCCAGCCAGAGTTTCAATCTCTAAAAACTTCTCACCAGCTGAGTCGACCTCAAGAACCCTCGAGGATTTTCCCCAGTGAAGAAGACACCTCTCCAATAGACCGACAACAGGGTTTATTTCCCCAACAAACTACAGATTATCCAGTTTGAGTTTTCCTCTCCGACTACTACAAATCAAAGGACCACAACTCCTCTTCCCCAATAGACTACTCTACAATCCCCAGCAAGTTACTGTGAAGCCTGAACCTGACCAGATATCAGTTCAACTTTGACTCCCCAATAGAGCAACGAACAACCGAGACTCTTGAACTCTTTTTCCCCAAGAAAGGATCAACACTCTCCAGAGTTTTCAACATTCCTCAACAGAGCTCTCCTCAAACAACAAAACATGAATCCTTTGTGGAAATATTCTAAGCAAAGTTTGAAGACTCACCTACTCTTCAACAACAGTCCGGGATTTAATGACTCCCCAACATTTGTCAAGGATCTATTTTCCCAGACAAAGATACATTCAAATAACATTTTACCCTTCATGCATCATATTACGTACGTGACAAATGCATACGACACAATCTCATTTATTTTGAGAACATAACTGCACCATGCATTTCATACATCATGACATTGCATACAACTAACATTTTACCTTTTTCTGGATAAGATTAATCAATGGCTATCATCAACAAATTAGAAAGGTCAGAGATTGATGCCTAAGACAAGCCAGGAGAATTATCTACACGACCAACTGAAGCAATCCAGCACGGGTTCTTCAAATTCAGCTTTTAGATACAGTTAAAATACGCTCCAGACATGGATTCCATCCTAATACTCATTCATATTCAACTTTCAAATACAGTTCAGATATGCTCCAGACACAGATGCCATCCTGATACTCATTCAGATTCAGCTTTCAGATACAGTTCAGGTACACTCTAGACACGGATGCCATCCTGATACTCATTCAGATTCAACTTTCAGATACAATTCAGATACGCTCTAGACACAGATGCCATCCTGATAATCATTCTGATTCAGCTTTCAGATACAATTCAGATACGCTCCAGATATGGATGCCATCTTGATACTCATTCAGATTCAGCTTTCAGATATAGTTTAGATACACTCCAGATACGAATGCCATCCCGATGCTCATTCAGATTCAGCTTTCAGATACAATTCAGATACGCTCCAGACACGGATGCCATCCTGATACTCATTCAGATTCAGCTTTCAGATACAGTTCAGATACGCTCCAGACACGGATGCCATCCTGATACTCATTCAAATTTAGCTTTCAGATACAGTTATATACGCTCCAGACACGGATGCCATCCTGATACTCATTCAGATTCAGCTTTCAGATACAGTTCATATACGCTCCAGATACAGATGCCATCCTGATACTCATTCAGATTAAGCTTTCAGATATAGTTCAGATGCGCTCCTGACACGGATGCCATCCTGATACTCATTCAGATTCAGCTTTTAGATACAGTTCAAATACGCTCTAGACACGGACGCCATCCTGATACTTATTCAGATTCAACTTTCAGATATAGTTCAGATACGCTCCAGATACGGATGCCATCCTGATACTCATTCAGATTCAGCTTTCAGATACAGTTCAGATACGCTCTAGACACGGATGCCATCCTGATACTCATTCAGATTCAGCTTTCAGATACGCTCCAGATACAAATGCCATCCTGATACTCATTCAGATTCAGCTTTCAGATACAGTTCAGATATACTCCAAACACGGATGCCATCCTGATACTCATTCAGATTCAGCTTTCAGATACAGTTCAGATACGCTCCAGACACGGATGCCATCCTGATACTCATTCAGATTCAACTTTCAGATATAGTTCAGATACACTCCAGATACGGATGCCATCCTGATACTCATTCAGATTCAGCTTTCAGATACAGTTCAGATACGCTCCAGACACGGATTCCATCCTGATACTCATTCATATTCAACCTTCAGATAAAGTTCAGATACACTTCAGACACGGATGCCATCCTGATACTCATTCATATTCAGCTTTCAGATACAGTTCAGATGCGCTCCAGACACGGATGCCATCCAGATACTCATTCAGATTCTGCTTTCAGATACAGTTCAAATATGCTCCAGATATAGATGCCATCCTGATACTGATTCAGATTCAACTTTCAGACGCAGTTCAGATACGCTCCATACATGGATGCCATCCTGATACTCATTCAGATTCAGCTTTCAGATACAGTTCAGATACGCTCCAGATACGGACGCCATCCTGATACTCATTCAGATTCAGCTCTCAAATACGAGTTAGATACAATCCATTTATGGATATTATTCTGATACTCAATCTAACACATCCATTATTCTAGCATAAATCAACCAGAGATTTATTCTGACACTTCTTCTATTCCTACCAGCAATCATTTTGGATGGCATCTACAAGCCCTTCCCCAAAAAATTTTCATCTTCTCTCCAAATGGCATATTTTAAGCCCATTTCCTATACCATCAACCATCACATTATCGAGTGCAAATTTCTGGGCACTCTAATGTCCAATCATCTTCCACCTTCGAGTCACGAATGGCAAACTCGCCAATCTAAATCTTCAGGCTTAAGAAGATTGAACAGGGGTAGCTGTTGTACTCTAAAATTTACCCTCTCATTTGTGAAGTATTTTCTCACAAGATCTCCTTTGGCTCAAGACTGCCTAGGGTTGATCAGCTCAAGACACCTCCTTAAACACTGATGACCAAAATTAGGGTTTGATATTGCACAAGGATAATTAGACTTCTAATGCCTCATATGACTTTCATGGATCATTACGGACCCCCAAGATTACTCATGTCAAGTTTCAAGCCTTGAATCACATTTTTGCTCAGTCAATTGAGCAGTTGACCTAAAAAATCAACTGTATTGGAAAAAGTCAACTGTACACTGAAAAGTCAAACTTTGACTTTTTTGGTCAAAATCAAGTGTCAAAGATCACAATTCATCAAAACATGTTAAAATATGAAACTTGTTCTTCAAGAAATCAAAAAGTCAAGATTTCATTTTGAAAAGTCAAAGTTTTCAAACTTAGAAAATTTTCTAAGTGTTGAAAACTTCATATTTTTTCACAACTTTGAGCCAATTTTTCACCATGATGCAAGATGATTCAAAAGAAACTTTCAACATGAAAGTTGTAGATATCCATGATATCTACAATATTTCTTTACACAACTTCTTCTAAAATTTTTTGGATCTCAATTTATAAATTCATGAAGTCATGGCATTTTTGAATAAAAGACTTAGAGAAATCTTCAGCAGTTTTGGTCAGATTTTATCCCAACTTCTTGGCATTTTTTCGCATAGTTCCAAGATGATTTTGTCAAAATGGACAACATGAAAGTTATAGAGGATGTTTCAATCTTTCCAAAACATCCAAGAGCATGACCTTATCATACTTGAGCTAGGAGATTCAAGGGCATGAAGTTGAGTATCCATTCTTGAATTACAAGCCATTTTTGTTGAAGAACACATAATCCAATTGGCATGATGTGCTGCATAATCTTACTTTGCAGGATTTGTGACTTGCAAAGCTCTACATAATTTAATTTTTACACAAGAGCTTGAGCTATTACCCAAGTGTTTGAGCCATTGTCCAAAAGATCTTTCCATTTATGGCATAAAGGCACCATTGCTATTCTTGAAAAGTAAGCTTTTTGTACAAAGTTTGTCTTGAGCCCATACCTTGCTTGTTGCTGATTATACTCCACCATAAATCATGGGAAGTAGCTCCTCTATACCAACAACTTTGGTACTTCATCTTGGGACTATGGAGTACTTGACATAGTTTGATCTTTGTAATCCAACCAAACCATAACATGTTGTCTTGAAAACCTAGTCAGCTCATATGCACAAACCTCCTGCCTATAAATAGAAGAAGCATTTGCAAGACAATGAGGTTAGAAAAAATACAGAGCAAAGCCAGAAGTTTTATTGGTAAACCCTCAAAATCTCATATTCACAAAAGCCATAACAGTCCACAAAACTTCCACTCTTGAGTTTTAAAGTCCAAACCTTTGAACCTCTCATACCTTGCAAATTATGTCCAACCATATAAACATTCCACATACATCATATAGAAGTTGTTCAATCACAATAAAAACTTTTGTAACATCACTATCATCACTTCCCAAGCTCAACAATAACCCATACAGCAACTCAAACTCAAAGCACAAATTTCAGTTTCAAGGTAAGTTTTCTTGACTTTGAACTCTTCATACAAGCATCATTAATGGTTCATTTGTGAAGATAAAATTTAGATATCATTGCCTTAAATATAACCATATGCTTTCTTTTCATTTTCACTAACCATGTGTTGAGAATTGACTTTTATATGTAGCAAAACAGTGATAAAAACAAAAGAACAGCAGTTATGCATCGACACGAAATGCTATGAGTCGACACATATAATGTCCAAAATAGGTTATGAGCTGATGCAAACCATTATGCATCGATATGAAATGTTTCATGAGTCGATACGAAATGCGAATGCATCGACTCATACTGAGTTAATTTTCATTTTCCAGCAGCAAGGAAGTTTTCGTATAAATACATAATGGCACGCGTCAATACATAAAATTTTTGTATCAATACATAAGTGTATGTGTCAATACATAAAAAATGTTCTTTCAAAACAATTTTCTTATTTATTTATTTATTTATTTTTGTATATTATTTATTCATTCAATATGGTTGTAATAGTAAATTAGGATTTATTTGTTTTCATCCCCCCATTTATAAATTTGTATCCCCATCCCCCAAATGATGTAATAGCGTAGGATTTTAATTTCCGCAACTTATCGCTTTAATATAAATGCTATTAATTAGGGTTTGTATGGAAAGACTAAAACCAATCAATTAGAAAACCCTAATCAAAGACAAAACCAAGCATGAAAAACAATACACTTGCACACAAGCACCCCTAGGGTAAATCCACTTGGTTGCCTTACAAAATGGCCATATTACGCATGTGAGGTATCTTAGCAAAAAACAAGCAAAATATAAGATCATAGTCCCTCGATGACGCTATCTAAGTTGCCTTTCAAATTATCTTAGTCCCTAAAAGAGAATGCTAAGATACATTGCAACATTGCTAATCATGGTTATACGATGACCCACGGCCGTCCCGTTTACATCCAAAGATAGGGTTACTTACCAAATCAATGGCAAGATAACAATGTTAAAGGAAAAAGGAAATGAATATGAAATAATTTTGAGTAGGTAGAATGTTCCTAGTTACTTTCTCACTTTCAAAACAAAACATCCTTACTATTTTCAAAACAAACACCTACACTTTCAAAACATCTTACAAACTTGAAAACATTTTCAAAAGATCAACATCTTTGTATACATTCTTACGAACGAGAATCATTACAAAGTTTTCCTAAACAATGGCCTCTTTACAAAATACTTTCAAAAACCACACAAAGCATAATTTCAAACAAAAAGCAAGTGATCTAACAAGTAACTAAGAGCCCATGGAAAACCATGGATGAAAAGGGTGCTAATACCTTCCCTTTTCAAAATCTACCCCCCGAACTCAAGAAATAGTCTTAAAGGTCTTTCCTGTGCTTTTTCACCTTTCCTTTTGGATAAAAGAAAATTCGGTGGCGACTCTTGCTAACCGCAACATTTACAATCAAACGCAAAACCTTCAAGTCAGATCTCCCACCGTATCACAAAACCCTAATGATGAAATGCGAATATTCTTTTAACAATTAGTTCTTGTTTGGAATTCTATTATCATATTGATGTTTGCTAACTTTTTTCTCTTTCTTGTTTCATGATCAATTGCGATTTGACGGCCAAAGCGAGGTTGCAAGATGAAAAGGCCATGGCTAGCAAGGAGTGTGGACAATTCGCCTAAAGATGAAGCAAAGAAAACTTGAAGAACAAACATTTTCTTTGTAAACAAAAATTATAGCTTGTATTTCGCATTTGTTACATGCTTTGTAAATTTTCCACAAATGTAATGAATACAAAACTTGAATTTTTTCTTTGAACTTCATGAATGATGAATTCGTGGTATGGTAATTAGATAAGTCTTCGACTTGGTTAAAATTTGAAATTCCCACTTGAATGATTTGAATGATACCCATCACTTTTGTAACTTGAACTTCAAGAAATCACAGATGACCTTTGTAACTTGTATTCCAAGTAAACTATATGCCTTGTCTTCTAACCTCACTCTTCATATCGTGCCCAAATTAAACTTGCACTTTCAATAAGAACCTTAACTTTGATATCAAAACCACAAGTGACTTGTAACTGAAGCAACAAAAACATGCCTTGATTATCATACGAGTTTGCAACATCATCTCTTGTTCCTGGATTCCATATTCATCAATTTAAACTTCAAACTCTTGACTTGGTGACTTAGAGATTCTTGACAAACAACATGGAAATAAACCCTAATCCAGGCTCTAAGGAATTTGAGTGAGAAATAACCTTGTAACTTGATGAGAAAGAAATCCATGATAACCCTACTCCCAAAACTTAATTCCACAGTCCAATAATCAAGAACAAGATGAATTTGCCTTTAACCTGATGAGGAAACTTCAAAACAAAATTAAACATAAGGATGGAACAACCCAAATGATTTAAACCAAAGTGCCTGATTCCCTGAGATGCCTGATATGTAAACGACTTAGTAAAAATGATGCAAATGGGATGCAAAGTCCAAGCCAGACAAAATTAAAAGGTAGAGAAAATTTGGGGTACGACAAATAGCACTTATGCCTTTGTCATGCTTCGGCATAGGTGTCATAATTACATTTGGGGTCTCAGGAGGATCGAACTCAATCTCTTTGTTGTCAATCATGTCTTGAATTTTGTTCTTCAAGGCCCAACAATTATTGGTGTCGTGCTCGAGGCTATTGGAATGGAAAGCGCACTTCATATTTGGATTGTAGGGGGAGAGGAGGTGTTGGGATTCTGAGGAGGATCCCTTAATGTTATCAACTCTGCTTTCAGTAAATGTTGTAATGCCTGAGATAGTGGCATACTGATCTTGGTGAACTATTTTCTAGGTGCGCCTGTCTTACGCTGATTGCCCTATTGTTGTTGTTGTTGTTATTGCACAGGCGCAAGATTAGAAATCAACACCACTCCTATAGATTCATGGCAATCATTTCTAGTACGACCATTCTGGCCATAAACAATATTAATTTATTTATTTTTGCTGAACGTATTCTTTACAGTGCTTGAAGACACAACCACTTGAATTTTTCCACTTCGGATACCATTTTCAACTCGTTCCCATATTAGTATCAACTCAGTAAAACCAGATAAGAAACTTCCGATTAGATGATTAAAGAAAGACCCTGTCAAAATGCCCATGAACATATCAACCAACTCCCTGTCAGATAAAGGAGGTTGCACTCTTCCATCCAAAATCTCTCCACTTTTGGGCATACTCCTTAAACCCTTCATTCGAGCCCATAGTCATACTTTGTAGTTGCACACGATTTGGTGTAAGGTCAGCATTATACTGATATTGCTTGTAAAAAGCAACAACCAGGTCTTCCCAAGTACGTATATTGGCTCCCTCCAGTTGATAGAACCATTCCAATTGTGTCTCAGATAAGCTCTCTTGAAAGAAGTGGACCCATAACTTTCTGTCAGTAGTATGGGGTTGAACCTTCCAGACGTAAGACCGCAGATGAAGCTTAGGACAAGACACACCATCATATTTGGTAAAGGTAGGGACCTTGAATTCTTGAGGGATAACAACCCCCGAGACAAGCCCTAACTCTTCAAAATCCAGCCCAGGCACTCTCTGGATTTCCATAGCATTAAGACGATCTTCCAGCTGCTTATACCTGTCATCAGTAGGAGGATACTGTTCGGCAGAATAGTCTTCATCAGAATCTTGGCCAGAACCAAGGTTGTTATTCTCTTCAGCTTTCACACTCTTGTCATCTTCTTCTTGGTTATCATCTTCATTCATGGGGACCTCAAAATCTAGATCCCTTTTGACCAGACCCTTGAATCTTCTACTCATATTAAGAAAGACAGCTGGCTTCTTAGTCTTCTTTATATTCCCTTTTGTGATGAGGGTTTTCAGCTCGTCTTGTCCCTTAGCTAAATCCATGAACATTTGCTGAAACTGGGCGTTCTGAGCATGAAGTTCTTTCACAGTTTGTTCGAGTGCCATCTTTTACTGAAATAAACAACAAGATGATGAGAAAAATTGTTTAGAAAGTACCTTTTATGTGATGGTATGCATGATATGTACATGCGAATGCAATGTTTTCAAGGATCTTTGCGGGATTCCAATTTTTTTAAACAAAAGGAAACGAAATAAATTTTAGTAACAAGCTCATATTATAATTGCCTCCTAGGCTTCTAATGATAACAAGAAGAGTTACAAAGAAACAAAATATGAATTCAAGTCTCCCATGGGTGCTTCCTCTTTGTGTTGGCATATGCATTAAGGCTTTGTTCTTCGTGGAGTCGTTTTGTTAGCTCCAGTACTTTCTTTTCACTAGCATAAAGCTGAGTTTCAAAGGTTTCCCTTTCTTCCTTGAGTTGAATTCAGGACTTTTACAGTTCTTCAAAGTCGGTAGGCATGTCTGGATGAAGAAGGGTGTGAGGAACATCTCCTTCAATAACAGGTTCTACGATCACTGGTAGGATAGCAGGATATGGCATCATAAGATTTTGATCACGAGACCGCACCCATCTGAGGTAAGGCTCTAGAGGAATGGAATTCTTCTGTCCCAAAGTCTTGCTATCAATCTTGTTGACCAGGATCCAGGAAGGTATAAACATTTGATGGTAATTTTGAGGATCATTCTCATAGTCGAACACAATACTCTGGATGAGCATATCATGAGGACCGTCCCTTCGAGCATAACCAAAATGACGCGGAGCTAGAGAAGGGTTGTAAGTGATTCCCCCTATTATACCAAGGAGTGGTACATTAGGGAATTCCCCATTACGGTCAATAATAATGATATCTGCCTGAGATCGAGAACACCAATGGATATCAGAATGAGCGAGTGACATCAACTTTTGAGACCACCTCAAACCTTATTCATTCTTCATCACTGATTAAGGCATGTGTGAAACAAACCACCTGGACAATACAAGTATACAACATATAAGAGTTCTTTGCTTCTTCACAATACGAGTGTGAAGGGAATGCAAGATATCTCCAAGCAAAGTTGGCACCATATTATGAGTGATAAATATTTTGATGGCATTCAAATCTATGAATTGGTCCGGATTAGGGAATAGTACCAAACCATAGATTAGAAAAGCCCAAATATCCTCGAAAGCACGAAAATTCATGGCATCTAGACACTACTAAGCCTTCTCTATCAGAAACTTGGGAGGAAAACCCTTGACTCCATTTCTCGTTTCCCAATTAGATACGATGTCCGATCGTTTCAGATGTAAGGCGGCTGCAATCTCTTCAGGTTTTGGAACTTGCTCTAGACCGGTGAAAGGTATCTAATCAAGAGTAGGCATTTCGTGTAACTTAGAGAACTCTTCCATTGTGGGAACCAATTGATAATATGGGAAAGTAAAACAATTATGCTTAGGATCAAAGAACTAGAACAAAACACTCATCATGTCTTCCTGGAAATGGGTAGTAACCAAACTGAGTAGATGACCATGTCTCTTGGTGAATTGAGAATTGTTAGGAACCTTTGAGACTAATTCCTCAAGATTGGAAGGTACTCTTACAAAGTTGATTCAGATAATATTCCTGCGACTAGAAGTCATGACCGTGCAACACAGAACAAAGATAAATCCCCTAGATCCTTGAAATGGTTATTCACGATATGATGTTATGATGTTATGATGTTATGTTTAACAGATAACAAACACAAGAGCCTTAGGTTTAAGGCTTGCACGGGGTTCATAAGTAAGTACTCTCTTGAAGTTTAGTTGGTTCAACCTGTTCTAAAGAAGTAACCGGGTTCTAGGGATCTCAATATCACTGATTTTTCCCACAGGTTTCATTTAGCACGACAACTGACTTACCACCAAACAAAACCCGAGAGTCGAATCTCAATGAGTGTAGTATCGAGTATCAACCAACTTTGGACTGCACCAAAGCTGACTATCTCACTACCTTTTAATGGCTAAGATGGGTCAATTAAGGTTCTAAAGGTCAGTTAGTGCTTATGACACCACGCAACAGCCTAGTATTCTCCCCAACTGACTCGAGAGACACCAGTACAAACTAATGTGTCGCACTAACATAGCCATCACTTCAACCATATCGGTATACACCATATAGTTTCCATGATCTATTTCTACTTACCTAAAATTCCCCCAGATCCAGGTGTAAGATCTTTGCAAGAAAAGTAAACCTGAGCAACCCTCAAATGTAAATCATAAAAAGCAAACAAGGAAATCATTTTAAAAGTGATATAACTCTAAAGGTAACCCCTCTTTTTAGTAGTCCCCAGCAGAGTCGCCAGGTCTGTTATACGATGGGAGAACTAACTTGGTTTTGCATTTTATCACAAATGTTGCAGATAGATAGAGTCGCCATCAACTTTTCTTTTATCAAATAAGGAAAGGGTGAAAAGAACAGGAAAGACCTCCAGATTTTTGAGTTCGGGTGGTAGGTTATGAAAAGGGAAGGTGTTATCACCCTTTTCATCTGTAGTTATTTACAGGCTCTTAATCGCAAGCTCACTTTTTGAAAATGCTTTATGAATGTGTATTTGAAAATTCCAATAGTAAGGTAAGACTTTGTAATGATTCTCGTTTCTGTTTTTTTGAGAATGGGTACAAAGTGTCTGTTTGAAAATATTTTTGAAAGTGTGATTGTGAAAGATTTTTTTGTTTTCAAATGTTTGTGAGCAAGCGATTATGAGCGTTCTACCTACTCAAGGTCTTTATTGTAATTTTCCTCCTCCTTTAGATAGTGCTACCCTACCATTAGTTAGTAGGAAGCCCTATCGTTGGATTTGAAGCCCTAATGTTGATTAGGGTTTGTGAAAAAATTAATTGATTAAAAATGGTTTTTGTTTGGTGAACTTAGGGTTTATAAGTGAAAATAGTAAGAAAATAAGCGTTTTTAAAAAAAGTTACCAGGGTTAGGTGTTGAACCCACACCCTCTACCCTTTCAATCAGCACCTTCACCACCAGGCCAGGCGCGCGCATGTGTTAAAGGACAGAAGCCAATGTGATTTGTATTTAATCCTACAAAATATGAGAAATTATGAAAAAAATAGAAAAAGGCAGGGATCAAACCCATACCTTGATAGGGTAATGCCTTAGTGTGCATTTCAACCATTGGAGTTGTAATACATCCGTTAACTTATGTGAAACAATTAAAAGAAATATTAAACTCAAATGCATTAACCGGAGAGACGCAGGAGCCCTAGCTCCAATCGTCTTCTCCGATGGCCCTTTTTATTCAAATTGCAAAAATAAGAGATGTTAGCAAACCAAAAGCACCCTACCCCCAAAAATCGAGGGTTGCAAGTTCAATAGAATGATTATTTTGGACTGAAAATCAACAGTTTGGGAGGTATAACGAAAACAAGGTGGATCGGTGTAAATATGGCATATCACGATTTGGCCAGCATGGGACCTCCACGATGGTTCTATCCTGCACTATCAAACCTCATAAACATGTTAATAGCATTAGTATGCGTAAAAACATCATGAAACTATAAATATTGAAAACATGCAATGATGAAACCGGTGAGACATGTTCATGTGATTTTATCCCCTTTTAACCATGGAAAATCGATCCATCCTTACCTTTTTACGTCCCAGGAAGTGAATGGACTGGATAGCTTAGAGTGAAAGGGACTATGAATAGGGTTTCAAGTTGTTTTAAGGTTCTTGAAAAATTTGAGATTTTTGGACTTGTTTCCCAATAGTCCAAAATATCAAGTTTGCTCAATTTGAACCTCATGCACTTACTCAAAATTTGCCAACTTTCACTGGTCATAACTCTCTCAATTTTCATCTTTTGAAGGTGATCTTGCACTTTTTGGAAAGCACATGATGTCTTCTTCAATCTGTATGTTGATCATTTTTACATTTTAAGATTTTATCTTAATGTAAGTTGCCTTGAAAAAAAGTGTTTTTTTGTTGACTTTTGAAATGACCTATAATGTATTGGTCCATATCTCTTAAATGAAGAATTTTTTGTACTTGATCTTAGAGAGACAAAGTTGTAGACTATTGAATTTTATTCAAAATGAGCTTTGGTTGGGGGAAAACTGATGAAGCATGTGAAAGTTATGCTTGGTTAAAGTTCAGTTGAATTCTCCTAAGGGAAATCCTAATTTAGCAACTTTTGACTTTTGATGATTTGAGAGTTTTCCCTGATGAATCATGATCAATCCTTGATCAAATGATGAATGTTAGTTCAAAATATTGATGTTGACCAAAAATCTTGAAGTTTGAATGTATGTTGACCACAGTTGACCTTTTCTCTAATATAGTTGATTTTCAATCATCTGAGTCATTGAATGAGCAAACTTGTGATGCAAGGCATGAAACTTGGTATGAGCATTCTTGGAGACCTATAAGAGACCATGAATTCCATTTGAGACTTTAGAAACCCAAATTTCCTTGTGAAAGATGAAACCCTAATTGTGGACCCATTGCTTTGGAGGAGAATTTGTCTGATCAATTCTTGAGCATCCTTGAGCACTTGAGAACCCTAGGAGAATGTCTTTAATAAAAGGGAGGGAAATTTTTGGGGTACAACATGTATCTAATATTACAGGATTGAAGGCCTATTCATGCATGATTGAGGATTATAATGAAGATATTTCACTGAAACCCTTATTCAAACATACATACATACATACAATTCCTATAAAACCCCCAAGGTTTCTAGCTAAGAGACTCACCTTGCTCAATTGGAGGTTAGAATAATGAATATGTCACCCTTGCGCTTCCATCTTGACCATAAATTCACCTCCAAGCCTAACAATCTTGTAACACCATATCTCTCATTTTCAGCAAGAAGTCCCAAACTTCCAATGTGTTTTTCTCCGTGCTCACAAACATCCAGAATGAAAAGTTTATATGCAAAACATAGCATAAACTTTCCAAAAAGTCCGAAATCAGATCAAATAGAGTTACGAGTAGAAAGTTCTTATCAGATTTGTGGAGGCTGTCCTTGGAGTGCGAAAATGCATGTTGGAGATGATGAAATTAGTTATTCTACTTCTTTCTCTCCATCTCCCATACAAAAATCTGATTTATGTTATGTTTCTTACAAAACAAGCCTTTATGAATGCATGCATCTTGTTTAAGGACCCATTTGCCCTCCAACTAAACTGATATTTCCAGTTTGTCCTTTTAGTTCAATCCCAACTAAAGATTTGAGGTCTCCATAATATTTTATTAATTCCATTAAGTTCATAAGGTAGAGGCATATCACTTAGCCTATATTCTCTTGCTCAGAGAATTTAGGATGTTACAATTAATATGCAAAATTATATTTTAATGCAAATTGTTAAAAATATGATATATGCTAATGAAATAAATTAATAAATTAATTAATTAAATGAGGGGTGTAAAATTTAAATTTGGAATGTATTTTGTTATTCAAAAGAAACTAAAGTCATTTTTTAGATTTTTGTATTTTTCTATTGATTTTTTTTTGTATTTTTAATAATGAATAAAAGTTAAGATAATTTTTTTTAATACTAATAATAATAAGAAAAATTAAGGTTAGAAAAAAATAATTTTTAGGTTTAGAAAAAAAATATTTTTCCTATAATAATAATAATAAAAAAGCTTAAGGTTAAAAAATATCTTTTTAACGTTAGAGAAAAGGTTGTTTTTATATAAAAAAAGGTGAAAATAATAATAATAAAAAAAACACGAATATCATAAACCGTAAACAAAACAAATAGCAATTAAACAATCAAACTAAAACTCAAACAAGAATAAATTATAATTTACATCAAATACAATAGTCATACACATGCTTAAAGATATAAAAAAAACACCAATCTGGAATGCCGTGACTAAATTAAGCTGCTTCACCCATCCTTATTTTCCTTTTCTTTGTGCTTTTCTCATTTCTCCTTCGGTGTAAGATTCCCCTTTTTTCCTTCGGTACAAGATCCCTCTTTTTTTCAGATTGATGATAGAATGAAGACCTTAGGGTTTAGTTGTTGTTCTTCGATGTGAAGAACAACAACTTTTAGGAGAACTATAGTGAGTTATTGATCCACAGATGATTATTGATTCTCCAAATAGTTGCTGATAAAAGGGTGAAGAGAGCCCTATTTATATATTTGAAAATAGGTGAAAAACACTCCAAAAAGGAAATAGTCCACACCAAGAAAAGCTTAAAATTTATGATTTTATCTTGGTCAGCAAGCTGATCAATCAGAAGTGAGTTATGATACAAATTGATACGCCTTGACCAATAAGAAACAATTAATAATATTTTTGATAATTATTATAATTTTTGCACTCAATTTTGATAAAAAATGCATCAAATCAAATAAACTATTATTTTTAAAAAAGCATTAATTAAAAATATGAAAAATAATATTTAAATAATAAAAAAATATAATTTTTGTGATTTTGAAAATAATTAGAAAATAGAAATAGTTAGTAACAAAAAATATCCAAAGTGCACTAAGTGAAATTGATCTATTTTTGTCATGATTTCGAAGATTGGAGATTGATTGAAATTTGGTCTATAACTTGGTGAACAAGATTATGAATCTAGCTTTGTTTATGACTATTCCAAATATTGAAATTGATTTGAAAATATTTTATTTATTTTTTCCAAATTTAACTACTAAGTGCATAAAAATCAAATATTTGAAAAATAAAAAATAAATTTAAAATAGCCTTAAAAATAGAAACCGAAAAATGATAATAAAATAATATAACAATGACCTTTTTATACTTTTTAAATAAAAGGGGAAATACTCATTTTGGTCCCTTAACTATACCCTTGGATTCAGATTGACCCCTTAATTTTTTTTATGTCACTTTGGTCCCTTAACTTTCAAAATGTTGCATTTTAGTCATTTTTGTCCAATTAATGACCGATTTAGCGATGAATTTCAAAGTTTTTCCGTTGCTAATTAGATAAAAAGGACTAAAATAAAACATTTTGAAAGTTAAGGGACCAAAGTGACACAAAAAAAAATTAAGGGATCAATCTGAACCTAAGGGTATAATTATGGGACCAAAATGGGTATTTTGCCTAAATAAAAAAACACAAAAGAACAATAAAACATAAAAGGTAGTGCAATGAGAACCCAACCCGCAACCTTATGCTCAATATTCTTATTGATGATCCCTTACCAACTTGTCATACCCAAAATTTGTCCTACTAGTTATCAATCTTTCATCTATAGAAACATCATTTTTTTCTTGGTGATGCATTAAGGAGGTTTAGTTTTAAAAGGGGGTTTGATGGGTTTTTAAATCAGAAAAGTCCGTGTAAATTTAAGTCTTGTTAGGGAGGGGTTTAATTATTAATAAGAGGGGGTGTTAATTAAAGGATTCATGGGCCTTCTATATCAGAATGACCCATTAGAGTGATAAAAGTTTGTCTTAAAATAAGTGAGGAGGGGTGTATGTCCTAATAAAAAAGGTGTGTGAGTAATTCGTTTGTGCTGAGGCCCAAAGTAGGACAGTCAAGCCCATTAAGGTTTTTAGTTAGTTTCTAATAATGAGGGGAATAAGTTCCTTAGGACAGGCCTTTAAGCTATTGAACCGGCCCATTGGTTTGGTTGTGGAATAATAAAAGGAGGGGGTGTATGTTTTTTTATCAGCCCATATAAAATCATTCTTTTTTTAGGCCCAATATTTAGAAACATTGGCCCGATTCAACCTTTTTTTTGTTTGGTTTTTGAAAGATTGTTTTAATTATAACATTATTATTATTTTATGATTACTATTATTAATTATGATTAAAGATTGTTATTTTATAACTTAATTAAAAACGGTATTTGTTTTTATTAAAGAAAAAAACGTTAACTTTTAACCCATAAATGCACGGTCTAACTCTCTATTGTTCTTCAAGGTCCCAATCCCAGCTCAACCAAGGAAAATTGATTTTGTTTCAAACAAAAACGCATGGCCCAAAACAATAAACAAACACTGTACAGATTGAAGAAAGAAAACATGGGTTTTAAAGCTTACAACGCCTACTGTCCAAATCATGAAAGAGTAACACATGTTTTAATAAAAAAACTAATACTATTCAAATAAAATCTCTTGTATTGATTATCCAAAACGAAACTTATCAAAACAACACAATCAAATCAGTACCAAATCAAATCATATCAAATTTTACAGGCCCATAATAAATCAAAAGCAATCAATATAAAAACCATTACAGTTTTTAATCAAATCTAATCAAGGCATAATACAAAATTTACATAATCAGAAACTTGTTAACAAAACCAAATCTCTTACAATACAATCAAATATCTAAATCCCTAATTTCCTAAACAAACTAATCAATAACGACAAATTGAAAATATTTCCTAAAACCTATGACCCTCTAACACTATAAAAACCCTAAGACTAATACAAAAAAGAGGGGGAGAAATTATTTCAGAGGAGGAAAAATCATTACACAGGAGGAATTTTACAAAGAAAAGAATCATTACGGAGGGAAAGAAATTAACGAAAAAAGAAATTATAAAGAAAAAATGGAGAAGAGCAAGAGTTTACAGAGAGGGGAACATCTCTTCATCACCGTCAAAACCGCTTTCCAAGATCTAGGGTTTTAATATCTAAAACCCTAGACTTCTCCGTTGCTACCTTCGTTTTCCTCACCGTTCGTCATTGCCATCCTCACCAACCGTCGTTGTACCTGCAAGCACGAGAAGGAAATGAATCAGGAAAGAGATCGGTACTAAGAGTTGTCAATAGACGCATAGTAGAGGTAACAATCACTTAACTCTAGGGCATATTTTTTTTGTTTTATAGGAGATCTGGGGTTTGAGACTATTATTGGGGGTAGCTATTGATGTCGCGGTATCAGAGAGGAAGGGTTTTGATTCAACACCACCTCGGAGCAACTTTGAAAAGGGATTAGGTTTGTTGCTTGGTTGAGGGAAAGAGAAGGAAGAGGGTAGGTCAGAGTGAGAGAGACGGGAGAAAAATGAAATAACATGTAAAACAATATATTATGTTCTGTGATCTCATACATGTGATCCCATATTCCTTACCTTGCATCCTCCATCACGTCCGTGATACGGTGGCAGAACCGACTATTATACTGGTTTGTGTTTTGCGTTTTTGTTTGCAAAATGTCGCGGTAAACAAGAGTCGCCACTGACTTTTATTTCATCCAACTAAGGAAAAGGAAAAAGAACAGGAAAAAACCCTTTTCGAGAATGTTTCTGAGTACGGGGGGGTAGATTATAGAAAGGGAAGGTGTTAGCACCCTTTCTATCCATGGTTTTCCACGGGCTCTTAGGTACTTTGCTCATTTTTAAATTGCTTGTGTGTGCTTGTTTTGAAAAGGTTTTACTTCGTGATGACTCTTGTATTAGTCCTCAAGAGTGTGACGAAGTTTGTTTCAAAAAACTGTTTTGAAAAATGTTTGTGTGAAAAAAAGTTTTGTTTGAGCAAGTACCTAGGAACTAATCTACCTACCCGAAAAAAAGTCTATTCGTTTTACTTTAGACAACGCTATCCTATTATTAAGGAATAGGTAGCACCGTCGTTGGAGTTTTAAAAGGACGTTCGAAGGGACGAAATGGTCTATGAAGGCAACAAGTAAGAATACCTGAGAATTTCGAAGGGACTATCGTCATAAGATCAATTCGTAGGCAACTCGAGGGACAAGTAGGGACTATGATCTTTATGACGACTTTGAATCGTGGGTCATTGCTAAGGTATCCCTACATTCTAGGGACACGACTATTATTTCGGAAGCAACCGAGTGGAGTAAACCCTAAGAGTGAATATGTACAAGTGTATTTTTTCCGGTTAATTATCTTGTAATTTACTGATCTAGGATTAATTCATTAGTCATACACGCCTAAGTTGCTAACAGTTATATACAAGCATGCAGAATATAAAAGCAAGAAGGTAAAGGTCCTACGCTATTACAGGGCTTTTGCAGATACATGATTATCTTGGACTAAAAATAAAAATGCGGAATATAAACCCTAATTACTATTACAACCTCGAAACTGTTACAATAATAATAAAAAGAATTAAAATGCGCGCAACGATTTAAAATGCGAAAATTAAAGAAAACCTAAAAGTCTAATTGAAAAGTGATTAGGTTATTATTATCATTTTATTTGAGAAAATTAATTAAGTTATGTACACAAAAACCTAATTTCTAATTAATTTAAAGTATATAGGAAAATAATTAAATTGACCTAAAATAATTACACTAACTAATTAATTAAAGAAATAACAATATTTTATGAAAAAAATATTTTTTATGTTTTTGGTGATTTTTTTATTTAATAAAAAAACATGATTTTATGTTATTTTGTAAAAGAAAATAATTTAGCAAATAATTAAAATAAGAAAATGAAATAGAAAAAAAGAGAGATTCGGGCCTGTATAGCAGAAATCAGGGGGGTGCATTGTTGAATTTTTGTCCAGGCCCACTATATTGAGCCCATGCTTGTGCCAGATCCAGTGCATTTGTCTTTTGATGGTCTACTGTGGATGTTTGGATCTTGACCGTTTGATCCATATTGATGATAATCAAACTGCCTGGAGATGAGGATGCATGATGCCCTCCAGGGTGCATTGAACACCTGATCTGTTGAAAACTTATGCTGGAAAATAAAACCAAGGTCTAGGGATCGAACCCAGGCCCTCTGGCTTCACAACCACGCGCCTTACCACTACACCAACCTGCTTATTCGTATATATATCCAAATGCAAATAATAAAAGGGAAATCAATGTGTTAAACCCAGTCAATTAAACAAACACCCATGCCAGCTAGTATGGCCAATCATGTTATAAGAATCAACCTCGTTAGTAGTCAAACTTTATTCAACTTTGACTCGCCAAAGAAGCGCCGGAGCCCTAGCTCCAGTCGTCTTCTCCGGCTACCTCTTTCATCCAAACTCGCGTAAACCTGCAAAAACAAAGATCAATTAGACCCTACCCCCTAATTCGAGGGCTGCGGATCCAATGGTGACCTCCTCTTGTCCTCAAACCGCTTGTAAACAATGTTATAAGAAAAATTGTGAGACGAAGGTCATTAATGGCAAAGGACATTCCTGGGTATTAGCTTCGCATGTTATACGTCCAAACACTCATAATCATCAATAAAAACACATGTATGCAAGCGATATGGATTTAAATTAAGTGCTACGCGAGTTTGAGAGTAGAGAAAGTTTACCAATCGGAGAGATCGTGTGAGGTAGTTCCTACGTGTACTGGGATAACCTAACTGTATGGAATGCTTCCTGGAGTCTTCAGAAGGAAGATCCAATGCTTGTTCTGACTGGAAAAGAGCTAGAACAGTTGATACGAATTGCACTTTCTCTTGAATTTTTTGGAAACTTTTTCTTGGTCTTGAGGCGGCCTTTTTGTGTTTTTTGTTATTTGGAATGGTTGTCCTTATGTATGATAGCATACTAGGTCAACATATTTGGAGAAAATCCCATGCTTTAATGACAAAATATTTTTCTTTCAATTTTTTGATTTTGTTTATTTTTGGAAAAAAAATCCAATCTTTACCCTCTTTCCACGATTGGCTTTGATCTTGCCAGCTTTTGTTGATTGCCAATTGATGATAAAAAGACTTGTAATGAAATCTTTTATTGTTTAGATGATTTACTTGATTTAATTTGATTTTTAAAGGATAAAAATCAAAATAAATTAAATAAATAAGACTAATAACATGTGGAAGAATGTTTGGGTCGTGGACCATGTTGGAAGCATAATGAAAGCTTAAAAAGTTGGGCCCATTTGGAAAAAAATGCATTTGTGAGCACATTTGACTTTTGGCAATTTTCCAAAAATGGTCAAATTTGACAATGCATAACTCTTCCAATTTTGACCCTAAAGAGATGTTCTTGGACTTTTTAGAAAGCTTAGGATGTCCCCTAAACAACCCTTTTGGTCTCATCTCAATTAGGTCTTCCATTTTTATTTAAGAAGCTTGACCCAAAAGGTGTTTTTGTTGACTTTTCAAAAGGACCTATAATGTAGAAATTCATATCTTTTGATGAGTGCATATTTTGAACTAGTGGGCTAAAGATGAGTTGTAGGGAATTTCATCCTCTTCAAAATGAGCCTTGGGTGGAAAGTTTCTGATAAAGTATGAAGAAGTTATGCTTGGTCAAAGTTTGGTTGAGTTTTCCTGAGAAACTCTAATTTAGCAACTTTTGGGTTTTGATGATTTGGGGCATTCCTTGAGGAATCATGATCAACCCTTGATAAAATTTTGGATATAACTTCAAAATGTTGATGTTGACCAAAAATCTTGAAGTTTGACTGTATGTGGGCCACAATTGACTTTTGACCTAATACAGTCGATTCTCAAGTATCTGAGCAGTTGACTGTGCAAACTTCTTGTGCAAGGCTTGAAATTTTACATGGATGATCTTGAGAACATATTGGGACCATGGAAGGAATTTGGGACCTTTGGAGTTCACACATCTTGATAAAAATGGAAACCCTAGTTTGAGGTACATTGTCTTAGGTGAGAGTTTGTCTGGTCAACTCTTGGGCATCCTTGAGCAAGTTGAGGACCTCAATGGGCATGCATTGAGTAAAATGAGAGGGAAAATTTTAAGGTACAACAACTTCCCCTGTTCAATCTTCTTAAACCTGAGGATGTAGATTGGCTGTCTGCTTTTCCTAATCTGAAGGTGGAAGATGATTGAACACTAGAGTGCCCAGAAATTTGCACTCGCATGAAGTGAATGTAGATTGATAATATCGAGAATGGGCTTATAGATGTCATTTTGAAGATGACGAAGAATCGTTGGAGATGGGCTTAAAGATGCCATCCGGAAGATATGATGAAGAATCCTCGGAGATGGGCTTAAAGATGCCATCCAGAGTAATGTTGATGTTGTCTTGGAAAATAGAGGCTAGGAGTTGTGGTTGTCCATTACTCTACTGGGAAATTAACTCCTAATTGAGGAAGTGGAAGTAAACTTCATATCTGGTCAGGTGCCAGGCTGTATAGCGAATTACTGGGGGAATGTGAAATCGATCGTGTCTGGTCGGGTCCAGGTCTTACAGTGTTGTAAAATGTTATCTGGAGATAAGAGAGAAGGAACCTGGATAGTAGGGTTGCTTCGAAATGAGAGTCTGGATAGTAGGGCTATGAGAAGGAACCTGGGTCGTAGGGTTACTTCGAAATAAGAGCCTAGATAGTAGGGCTTATTGGAAGAAACCTGGATAGTAGGGTTACTTCAAAGTGAAATCCTGGATAATAGGGATTATGGAAAGAAACCTGGATAGTAGGGCTATGAGAAGGAACTTGGGTCATAGGGTTACTTCGAAATGAGAGCCTGGATAGTAGGGATATGAGAAGGAACTTGGGTCGTAGGGTTACTTCGAAATGAGAGCCTGGATAACAGGGATATGAGAAGGAACCTGGGTCGTAGGGTTACTTCGAAGTGATAATGTAAATTAGTTGACCCGTTTGGTTTCAGGAACTGAGTTTCCATTAGTCGTCTGCAGACGTGACCTGTATAACCGTTGGATTTGTTGAAGCTAGTCGTCTTTCCTGAAAAGATACTAGGGTTAATTATGTGTGATGCATGAAATGCATGGTGAGATGATGTTCTCAAAATAAATGAGATTATGATATGTATGCGCTTGTCATGATGTATGTACATGAAATGCTATCAGAGTACGTTCGGGTTTGGGAAAATAAATCCATGACTGCTGCTGGAGATTTACGAATATTCTTTCAGGAAGAGATTCTGCTTGAAAATCAACTCTGCGGGGAACAAACTTGAAAAGTGAATTTTTGTAGCTGAAGTAATGAGCTCTGTCGGGGATTGAGCCTCTGCATCCATAGAAATAAACTCTGCTTGAGGGATGAAATTTATTGACCCGCCCACGATTATGAAATTCGGTTGGGGGATATAGCTGTCAGGTTTCAGAATGACCCTGGCTAGGGAGGTTACGTCCTGTTTCGAGAAAGCCGACATCAATGCTTTTGAATAATTTTACTATGTGGTGAGTGTATGTACTGATGACTGTGCTCCAAAGCTATTTCTGTCCCGGTACCTGCTGGGTGGAGTAACTATCGGGTTTTGACACTTCCTGTTTTTGCCCCTGTTTCTTGAATTACTAGTAATTGTCTTTTGTTTCTTATGTAAATATTTATGAACAAAAATCATTTTCAAATGCATATATATAAAAAAAATCATTGCACGTTCTTGCGAAACAAAACAGAAAAAGAAAAACAAACTCAAAGTTTCTTGTGAAAAGATTTGTATTGATTTTTGAAGTTGGCCTGTAATAGGCGTTTTTGTACAACGAGGCTGACGTTCTAGTAAGAGAACGCCGCTGTAAAAATAGAAGCTATACAAATTTGTGTAAAAGAAAAACAACTATGTGAAACAACCCCATTGGGTTCCAACTCTATTATTTCCCTTATATCTCCAAGCGTCTCATCACTTTGCTACTTGGCCGAAAGTTGATCAGATTGGTTGGTGCCGTCTGAGCTTGATAGTTGATACTGAAATCTGGTCGCAAGATGATCCAATGAGACATAGTGATATGCTTTATATCCCTAACTTTTTCCTGGACTTCCCTTTCGGGTTTTCAGTCCACCGGGATACCCTTTTTTGCCCAAGCCGCCCTTTCAGGTTTTCGACTTGCCGGGTGTACAGATTTTTTTTTCATTTTCATCCCTTATTTTTGCCCGAACCCTTTTGGTTCGTCAAGAAGCCCTTATTTTTGCCTAGGCCAGTCAACCTAGCGGGTCTTTTTGATTAGGCATAGTATCTTTTCACTATGTCTGCATTGACAGGGTGAGGAAGGTCATCACCGTCCATGGTGGTTAGAATCATAGCTCCACCCGAGAAAATGTTCTTAACCACAAATGGCCCTTCGTACGTGGGAGTCCATTTTCCCTTGGGATCACCTTGCGGCAGTATGATGCGCTTGATCACTAGATCCCCGACTTGATATTCTTGACGCATGACTTTCTTGTTAAAAGCCTTGATCATTCGCTTTTGATACGTCTGGCCATGGCAGATAGTAGTAAGTCTCTTTTCATCGATTAGATTTAACTGATCAAGTCGGGTTTGGATCCAGTCGTCTTTGTTCAAACCCGCATCCTTCATAATCCTGAGAGAGGGTATCTGGACTTCGATGGGTAGGACTGCCTCCATGCCATATAGCAGAGAGTAGGGTGTTGTCCCTGTCGACGTCCGTGCTGAGGTACGGTACCCATGAAGAGAAAATAGTAACATCTCATACCAGTCTTTTTATGTCACCGTCATCTTCTGTATAATCTTCTTGATATTCTTGTTAGCTGTTTCAACAATGCCATTCATCTTTGGCCGGTAGGGAGAAGAATTATGATGCTGTATCTTCAACTGTTTACAGATCTCGGTGATCATTGTGTTGTTGAGATTTGTACCATTATCAGTAATAATTCTCTCTGGCACACCATATCGACAAATCAGATTATGTCGGATAAACCACGCCACGATGTTCTTGGTTACTGTAGCAAAGGAAGCTGCCTCAACCCACTTCGTGAAGTAATCAATGGCTACTAGGATGAAGCGATGTCCATTAGAATAGGTGGGCCTGATTTCTATGATCATGTCGATGCCCCACATTGCAAAGGGCCACGGAGCTGTCAAGACATTTAAGGGGACCAGAGGCACATGCACCTTATCAACGTAGATTTGGCACTTATGACAAGTTCGAGAGTGCTGATAACAATCGGCTTCCATAGTGGACCAGTAATATCCTGCCCATAGGATCTTCTTAGCCATGGTGTGTCCACTGGAATGGGTTCCGAAGGTGCCTTCATGTAGATATGTCATGATCCTCTCTGATTCGCTCTTGTCTACACACCATAGTAGTGTGGAGTCATGGTTGCATTTATAGAGGATTCCATTACTGAGGAAGAACTTTGCAGCGAACCTTCTCAGAAACTTCTTATCATTGACAGATGCCCCTTCGGGATACTCTTAAGCCTCGAGATACCTTTTGACTTCGTGAAACCAGGGTTGGTCTGCCACTTCTTCGGTATCAATTTCACAGCAGTGTGCTGGTTCGTCCAACCACTCAATGGTGATTTGGGGAGCTTCATTGTCCCACCTAACTTTGAACATATAATACATGGTAGCTAGCGCGTCCGCTAACTGGTTCTCTTCTCGTGGGAAATGTTCAAAAGTTACCTCCTCAAAGTGTGGGAGCAATGTCAATATACACTCTTTGTATGGGATGAGATTCAGGTGCTTCGTATCCCATTCGCCTTTGATCTGACTTATTACCAAGGCTGAATCCCCGAAAACGTCCAAGAATTTGATCCTGAGGTCAATAGAGGCCTTGAATCCCATGATACAAGCTTCATACTCCGCCATGTTGTTAGTGCAGTTGAAACATAGTCGGGAAGTGAAAGGAGTATGACATCCCTCAAGAGATATGATTACAGAACCGATGCCATTACCCAATGCGTTCGAAGCTCCGTCAAAAAACATAGTCCTTCGGGATCCCTCCTCGGGTCCTTCATCTGGTCCAGGTTCTTCGTAGTCAGTCACCAGCATAATATTCTCATATGGGAACTCAAAATTCATGGACTGGTAGTCATCCACGGCCTGATGAGCCAAATGATCAGCCAAAACACTCCCCTTGATTGCTTTTTGGGTTGTATATTGTATGTCATTGTTGTACCCCAAAATTTGCCCTCCCATTTTCATAGAAAACACAACCCTAGGGTTTCTCAGATATTCAAGTTGGCTCAGGAATCGATCAGACTAATTTTCATTTGTGGCAGTAAACCAGTAATTAGGGTTTTTCTTGCAATTCTCAAAAGAAATGAATTCTCAAAGATCCAATTGGCTTTCACAGGTCTTCATGCTTTCTCAAGTTTACTGAAAAGACAATGTTTGTTCTCAATGCATGGTTGCTTTGGGACAAAAGATGGAATTTAAGACTGTCATGTAGGATACTCATGATTTTTTAATCCAGGTTAACCAGATGATTTGTGTCTTTTAAAACATTTGCTTGGTCAGGAAATGGGATATACAATGCGTATTTGTTTGGAATGCAGTTACATAGTTACTGGGATTACTTGGAATGTAAGTTACCAGACTGGAGCATTTTGTTTTAAATATCTTGATTGGGAATCTTTAAGAATCAGTTAGGATGCGAAGAGAAAATTACAAGTTATTGACAGTAAAGGGTTTCAATTGACACCAGAATATTTCATAAGACTTTCTCCAATTTTTCAAACATTGTTACAAAATAATTTGTTCTTTTAAATACTCTATGTTTTACAACTTATTGTATTTAAAAGATAAATTAGTACAATTGTTGGATACAATACAAGAATGTTTTCTAAATTACAAGGATATTAAAATGCTCGATTAGCCTAGGAGAGTTAATCTATGCCTAAGTTTGACTGAAGTTCCTTTGCTTCCATGCTTGCCACAGAGTTTCTTGCCTCCCTTGCTTTGTCACATCCAATTGTGCTCACATGAAAAAGAAATAAAAATGATTAGTACAAAATCATTTGGGCATGAACAGAGATTTTAAATGCTACTCATCATTAAAGTTTGCAAAGTTGAATCATAAGGCCATTTTAAATTCATCACAATTTATTTTCTCTATTTGCAAATCACAAGAAGATTATTCTTCTTGGTTCACAAAAAAAAAAAAAAGAAACAAAAATACCACAAAGCTGTCCAAACAAAAATACCACAAAGTTGTCCAAACAAGAAATGCAAGCAAGTTGTCCAAATAAACAGAATGCAGCAAACTAACCAAACAGAATGCTACAAAGCTGGACAAAACAAACAGCAAAACTGTCCAAATAGAATGGTACAAACTTATCCAAACAGCAGCGCAACAAACAGCAAAAACAAACAACAATATGGTAAACAACAAACAGCATAAGCTAGAGCAGGCAGCAAAGCAGAAGTATGACAATATAATAAGCTAAGTCAAACAAGCAAAAACTTGTTCAAGAAGCCTAGTTCATCATTTTCCATTTTTCATTGTAAACTTTTCAGAATTGGAAAAAAAAGGCAAAAGAGCAATTGACTTTCTTAGTGTCATTGAGAGAGAAGAGAGGAAAGAAGTCACCTAGGTTATTGAGATGCACAACCCTGCTGCCTTGACTGTCACAAATTGCATAGAAGTTGCTAGAAAACAAAACTGCAACAAAAAGGGCATAAGAACAATAAGCCAAAATATTCAAAATTTGATGGTTTTCCCACCATTTTGAATAGGAATTCAACCAAAGAAAAACCAATATAACAGTAAACAAAACTCTCAAGCAAAAGAACATAGAAAAGATTATCAAACTCAAAAACTGTCAAACCTTTCAAAACCAGGTCTCAAATCTGAGCCATCCTCAAATATCAACCTCCAAAACCTTCAAACTGTCAACAAAACCAAAACCTTCAAACTGTCAACAAAACCAAAACCTTCAAACCATCAACCAAACCTGCAACCTGTTCATCATCATATAGTAGCAAGATACCAAACCAACAAAACCTGTAACAATACCAAACACTGTAACCAAAACCCAGAAAAAACCCCACACTATCAACAAACTCATCAAACCTGTCAAAAATTCAAAGCCAAAAACACAAAAAAAAAACTGTTAACCACCAAGCCAACATAATCAGTATCTCCAAACTCATAAAACCAGAAACATCACCAAGCCTCAAGCTGAAACACACGAGCCTCAAACTGATAAACAAAACAGTAACAAATCCACAAAACCAAATTCCAAATGCCAAACCTCAAACACCAACAACAGAAGTCTCAAACCTGTAACTCTAAACCAAATTCCAAAAGCCAAAATCTCAAACACAGTCATCATCTTCAAACTCACAAATCCTGTTAAACCATAAAAAAAAAGATCCAAAACCACAAATCTCAGAAACCAGTCAAGAATCATCAAATCAAAAACACCATTAATCATCAAAACCCAAAAGGTAAATAAACTGTCAAAACATCAAAGCCTCATCAAACAACAACCAACATCCTCATCATTCAACAAAGAAAATAGAAGAAAGTTACCAAAAAAATCACGCTTTCAATCTTCATCTCTTCCCCCATGCAGCTCCGGCCACCAAGGAGCAACGCCCTCAGTCTCACCATCCCCTTTCCATTTCACAGAAAAGTTCCAAACAGGTATGAATTCTTCACCTTCCTCATAACATATTTCCCTGTATCTAAGGCATATGATTGATTAACAGAAAAACATAAACAAGATAAAAAAACAATGAACTCGTTTAAGCTTTAATAGGATAGCAGAACTTCACGTCTTCAAGAAAAAAACTTTAGAAATTCGATTAGGGAGGCGAGAGAGGCAGCATTCCGGCAACTGAGAGATGGGGAGGAAGATCAGATGAACCAATTTCGTTGTTTCTAGGGTTCAAATCAAAAATTAGGGTTTCAAAGAAAACGCGAATCATGTTGAGATAAAGAAATAAGGAACAATTATGTTCACCAAATTAGGAAGGGACGTTTAGTGAGAAGTTTAGAGGTTCAGAAGGATGAACAAGAGATGAGCGAAAGAGACGAAGCGGCGCCACTGTGAATGAAGGGGTTCCAAGAACCCTAATTCGTTTTGAACCCTTAATTAGAAGCTAATACAGAGTTAGAGGTTTGGGCTTGTATTGCCCTTAAGCCCACGCGTTTTACACCCCCTGTCTTGTTTTGGTAACAGCAATAACACCCTTTTCTTTGGGCCTCACCCCTAAATTTCCTTAAGCCCATTGTTTTTTCTTATTTTTTAATTTAATTTGTTTTTCTTCTTATTTTTTATTTTGTTAACAAAATTACTAAAAAAAAAACATAAAATACATTTTTATTAAATTGATTTAGGTTTTTGTGATTAATTTTTATCATTTTCTTTTTTTATATAAACTTATTTTTATTAATTTTTTTACATTTAATAAAACATCAAAAAAAATTAACTTAATTTGTTTTCTTTCTTTAAACTTACTTATATAGTTAATAAAATACAAAAAATAAAGATTTTAATTTAATCAATTCTTTTTAATATTTAGATTAGGTTTTATCTTTATCTTTTCATATAAATATTTAACATTTCATATTTTGTTGATTTTATTTTCATGGATTATCATAACTTTAATTAAATCGCACAAAATTCGATTTGGTTGTATTGTTTGATATTCAGACATTTCTATCTTATTTGATTCATCCCCATTTGTAAAAATTGTACCCCCATTCCCGAACATTCTGTAATAGCTTAGAATTTCAATTCCCGCAATTCACTTCTTTCTATATACTGTATAGTAATTAGGCGTGTATGGCAAGATTCAAAAATCAAATCGCTAGATGACCTAATCAAAGAATAAAATAACTTGAAACCAACACACTTTTTCACACGCGCACATCTAGGGTAACCTCGCTCGTTGCCTCAGAAATACAATCATGTCCTCGAATATGAGACACTCTAGCAATGAACCTTCGATAAAAAAGATCATAGTCCCTCGATGACCCTCGATGTTGCCTTCGATTAAAACGATCTCGTCCCTTACAAAAATTGCTAAAGCGTCTCATAAGTTGCTTTCAATGATTGTAAAATTGACCCGCGCCTGTCCCTTCACATCCAACGATGGGGCTTCTTACCAAATCAATGGTAAGATAACACCATTAAGAGGAGGAAGAAAAGAACAAATTAATACCTTTCGAGTAAATAGATTCGCTCTTAATTACTCGCTTGCTCACGACAAAAAAATCTTTACACCTACACTCTCATTTCAAAACATTTTCAAAAAGACAAAACACTTTGTACACGTTCTTATAGAGACGAGAACCATTGCAAAACCTCTTTTCAAAACACTTTTTGAAACACGATTCACAAACACATCTTTGAACCACTTTTCAAAACAAAACTTTGTATACGTTCTTATAGAGACGAGAACCATTACAAAGAGATTTTTCAAAATACTTTCAATGCCCACATCACAAGCACACCATCAAATGAAAGCAAGTGATCTAAACGAGTAACTAAGAGCCCATGGAAAACCATGGATGAAAAGGGTGCTAATACCTTCCCTTTTCATAATCTACCCCCCGAACCCGAGAAAATATCGAAAAGGTCTTTCCTGTGCTTTTTTACCTTTCCTTTTGGATAAAAGAAAAGTCGATGGCGACTCTTGCTAACCACACAAGTGTGATCAAAATGCAACACATCAAGTCAGTTCTCCCATTGTATCACAGAACTGGCGACTCTGTTGGGGAATAAAAAAAAAGGGGTTACCTTAGGGTTAGATCACCTTTACTCGCTTTCATTATTTGATTTGTATGCTTTATATTCAGTTCTTTGTATTGGGCTTGTTTTGATCCCCCACCCGGATTTGGGGCACCTTTTTAGGTAAATAGCAATAGATTGTGGAGACTGTACGGTGTAGACCGATATGGTTGAAACAATGGCTATGTTAGTGTGACGCATTTGTGGGTACCGGTATCCCTCGTGGTGAATCGAGGAGAATACGGGACCGCTGAGTGGCATCGCGAAGCACTAATTAACCTTAGAACCCTAATTGAACAAACTTGGCCATTAGGACGTAGTGAGGTAACTGGTTTCGGTGTAAAGCTGAAAATTCCTTGACACTCGATACTACACTCATTGAGGCTATACTTTTGGGAAATCTCGGCCGAAAGAAAAGATTGATTGAGCTGAGAAAATGCCTAAAAGAAAGGTCAGTGATATTGAGATCCTTTAGAACCCGATCATTATTTCTAGGACATGTTGAGCCAACTAAAACTTCAAGAGGGTACTTACCCACGAATTCATGCAATCCTGGAACATAGGGATCTGTTTGTTGTGTGTATATATGTTTGCTTGTACATAAACATCATAAACATCATCAACATCATATGCATGCTCACTAACCATTTCAAGGATTTAGAAATTTATCTTTGTTTTTGTTTTGTAGGAAATGAATTCTCTCCGAAGAAACACCATCTGAATCAACTTTGTGAAAGCCCATCCTCAACTTCAAGAGCTAGCCTCAAGAGTGCCCTAGGATTATCCTTTTACCAAGAAGTATGGTCGACTCCTCAATTTGGCTACATACAACTTCCAAGAAGAGATGATGTATGTACTATTCCAATTCTTTGATCCCATACATCATTGTTTCACTTTTCCAGACTATCAGTTGGTACCAACATTGGAAGAGTTCTCTCTACTCTTAGGGGTGCCCGTGCTTAATCAGATACCGTTGACCGGTCTAGAAGGGATTCCAAAACCTGAAGTCATCGCCGAAGCTTTACATGTGAAGAGGGCCGGCGTCACAGCCAATTGGGATACAAGAAGTGGGGTTAAAGGATTTTTAGCTAAGTTTTTGTTGGAAAAAAGCTTGTTCGTTCTGGGATGACATGGATTTCCAAGCTTTCGAAGATGTGCTAGCTGTCCTCATTTATGGTTTGGTTATGTTTCCTAATTCGGACCAATTCATAGACGTTAACACCATCAAAGTCTTTCTCTCTCGCAATCCTATACCCACCTTGCTAGGAGACATCTTGCATTGCCTTCATACCCGTACCATGAAGAAAAGAGGTACCCTTTTGTGTTGTATACCCCTACTTGCTAAGTGGTTCACTTCACACCTGCCTCAGTCAGCATTGAAGAACGAGCAAAGATTGACTTGGTCTCAAAGGATGATGTCTCTCACTCACTCTGATATCCGTTGGTGCTCAAGATCTTTGGAAGATATCTCTATCATCGACCACTGTGGTGAGTTACCTAATGTACCTCTGTTAGGTATTATGGGAGGTATCACCTACAACCCGTATTTAGCTCTTCGGAAATTTGGGTATGCCCAAATGGACGATCCTCATGAGATGCTCATCCGGGGTCTGGTGTTTGACTACGACAAAGAAGACCAAGGTTACCGCCAGAGGTTTACACGTGCTTGGGGAATGGTGAACAAAGTGGACAGTAGGACTTTGGGGCATAAAAACCCTATCCCTCTCGAGCCTTACCTTAAGTGGGTACGGGCTCGTGCCCAGAGTCTCTTAATGCCTTACCCTTCCATCCTTCCTGTCATCATTGAGCCTGTTATTGAAGGAGACGTCTCATACACCGTTCTTCATCCTGACATGCCTACCTCTCTCGAAGACCTGCAGAAAGCCTGAATTCAGTTGAAGGAAGAGCGAGACACCTTTGAAACCCAGTACTACGCCAGTGAGAAGAAGGTTCTGGATCTCACCAAACTGCTTCATGAAGAGAAGAATCTGAATACCTACATTGCTCCAAAAAGGATGCGTTCGGTCTTTTTGTCTTAGGAGTTTTTGTTGTATTTTGTTTCTTTCTTTGTAAGCCCGAGGAGGCATGATGTATTCAAACTTGGTTTTATTTAATATGATGTGTGTTCTTTTTGGTTTGAAAAAATTTAAATCTTCTAAAATTTCTTGAAATCATTTGCATATCGTATCTTCATTCATCATAACATCATACAGGTTTCTCATAACAGGTCGACTTATCCTTCTACTGTTTATTTCAGTGAGATGGATGTTGAATAGACTGTGAAAGATCTTCAGGCGTAGAATGCCCAGTTTCAACAAATGCTCATGGCTCTGACAAAAGGGCAAGAAGTGTTGAAGACTCTGCTAGAGAAAGAGAAAGAGAAAAAGAAGAAGAAGCGAGCCGGTGTGGTTATCATGGGCAGAAGGTTTGAAGGATAAGCCAGACGGACCTTGGAATTCCCATAAACATCTGAAGAGGGGGAAAGAAAAGGTAAAGAGATGGCAGTACCATCTGATTCTGAAGCAAAAGAAGAAGAGGAAGAGGACTACTCCGAACAACAGTACCCTCCGGACGATGACAAATACAAAAATTTGGAAGAGCGTCTAGCTACTATGGAGATACAGAGAGTACCTGGGCTAGACTTTGAGGAGTTGGGGCTGGTATCTGGAATTGTCATCCCGCCTAAGTTTAAAGTACCTCTATTTGCCAAGTATTATGGGGTGTCTTGTCCCAAGATGCACCTACGATCTTATGTCAGGAAAATTCAACCGCATTCTGCTGACAAACATTTGTGGGTCCACTTTTTCCAGGACAGTTTGTCAGGAACGCAACTTGATTGGTTCTACTAGTTGGAGAGGTCTGATGTGCATAATTGGGAAGACTTGGCAGCCCCCTTCTATAAACAATATCAATACAACACCGACTTGGCACCGACCCGTACTCAACTCTAGAGTATGGCCATGGTGTCCAACGAGGGATTCAAAGACTACACCCAAAAGTGGAGGGATTTAGCCGGAAGGGTGCAACCACCCCTATCTGAGAGGGAGCTAGTAGACATGTTCCTGGGTACCCTGTCAGGTCCTTTCTTCAATCACCTAATTGGAAGTTCGTCTGTTGGGTTCACTGAGTTGATTCTAACTGGAGAAAGAGTGGAGGTCGGTATAAAAAGCGGGAAAATTCAAAAAGATGCATCTACTTCTGCTGCCATTAGAAAACCTTTCATGGGAAAGAAGGAATTATCAGCTGTTTACTCTCAGAGGGGTCAAGGAAGAGTTGAGCGTCGGCCAGCGGTAGGGGCCGTTATGATTCAGAAGTCTGCATCTGATCGGTTCAAAACCAGTCAACCGAGAACCAATCAAACTAGGGTGGAAAGGCCAGTTAGGCAATTCACCAGGATAAACATGAATCCTACCCAAGTTCTATCCCATCTCTTGAAGTTAAATCTAGCAAGTCTGAAAGAGGCCCCGAAGAATCTGAATACTGCTTCTTCGCACTACCATCCGAACGCCAGGTGCGCTTACCATTCGGAGAGCCCAAGGTACGACACTGACAATTGTTGGGCCCTGAAGAATAAAATTCAGGATCTGATAGATGCTAAAGAAGTTGAATTCGACGCACCTGAAAAACCCAATGTTATCTCTGCTCCAATGACAAGGCACGGCCACAACGCCCATGCTGTTGAGGAGGATCTGTTTGTTACTACTGTAGATGATTTGATAACTCCGCTCCCTATAATCAAGTTAAATTTGTTGAAGGTGTGGGTTTTCCCAGGTTGTGAAGAAGATTGTCACCTTTGTTCATCCTCATTAACCCACTGTCCATTGTTGAAGATAGGCATCCAACGCCTAATTGATAACCAAGAAATCCTATTTGAGAAGACTCCTGTTTTATCAACTCCTGTTAACGATGTTTAAATAATAACAATATCCGCCAATCCTTCCAAGGTCCCTAAAAGACCTGTTAGGATTACATCCGCTCCGAAGGCTGCACCTTTGAAGATAACTATGCCCGGGCCAGTCCCGTAGAAGTCTGACAAATCAGTACCATGGAACTATGGTGGATAAATCTACTACCATGGTGTCAAACAGATTGAACAGACTGCCAAGGAAGAGAGTTCTGAAGAAGACAATTCTGACATCAGTAACATTGCTGAAACAAGCAAAGTTACCCGTAGTGGAAGAGTCTTCTCTCCAGAGATTGCCCCTCCAAAGGCAATTTTTGGATCCTCAGCTGCTCCTAAGGTTATCCCTACACCGGTAAACATATCTGCAAGTACACCAATCCTAGAAGAAGTCACAACCCCCGTGGTTATCCCCTATGCTGCTACTGATGTTCGAGGGAAAGGGATCCAAGAAGAGCCTGTCAGGACGAGGGATCAACCGTTGATCATCCCTGAAACCTCTCAAAAAGAAATGGATGAAATTTTGAAAATAATCAAGAAAAGCGATTATGATGTGATGGAACAGCTGGGGAAAACCCCCTCAAAGATCTCCATGTTGGCCCTATTTCTTTGTTCAGAAGCTCATGCTAAGGCTCTGATAAGATTTTTGAAGACGGCCCACGTGCCACAAGAAACCTCCGCTGATCAGTTCCAGGAATGTGTGGCTAGTTTAACAGCTGACAATGGTCTAGGATTCTCCGATGCAGATTTAACTTCGAAAGGGAGAAAACATAATGATGCTTTTCATGTCTCGGTGGAATACAGAGGGACAACCCTAGCACACGTACTGGTAGACATTGGTTCATCTTTGAACGTCTTACCGAAGAAAGCCTTGGATAGACTGGATTGTGAAGGCTTAACCCTGAAACCCAGCAATATAATTGTCAGAGCCTTTGATGGTTCTAAAAGGATGGTCCACGGGGAGGTGGACATCCCGATTAAGGTAGGAACTGAAACCTTCAACTCCACATTCTATGTGATGGACATCCGTCCTTCTTATTCTTGCCTGTTGGGAAGACCTTGGATCCACCATGTTGGAGCTGTCACTTCTACTCTGCATCAAATGCTCAAGTACCCTGTCCAGGGGAAAATCATAACTATTCATGGCGAAGAGGAATACATGATCAGTCATCTGAATTCTTTCCGTTATGTATAATTGGATGGAGAATTCATCGAAAATCCTTTCCAACATTTTGAAGAGGTAGCTCGGGAGATAGCGGCGACCAAGACAGTGTCCTCTGTACCCACGATTACCAGACTTCCGCCTCGGATGTCATCTCTCAAAGATGAAAAAGCAGTGGTTAAAGAGGGAGGAAGTGCAATCTGGGGGCAGCTTCCAGACTTTCCCTACAAATCAGACAAGTTCGGCTTGGGGTTCACCTCAACTGCTCAGAAGGCCGTGCACCGCGCCCGTGCCGGAGGGCCACCTGTGAAGATCAGTCACCAAGGGGTTAATGCACTAGAGGACGGTGAAGAAGAGGGCAGCCTGGAAGATTGGATATTTCCTACTGTCAGCGGAGGACTGTGCAACTGGGAAGCAAAAGACTTTGTTCTGATTACTTTCATACCGCAGTAATTTATCTTTTCCATTTCTATTGGATTTGTAATAATTCACAAACAATTCGTACTTTTTCAACCTTGTGTCTTACCCGAGGCACAATGGCCCATTTGTAAGGGTTCTTATTTCATTTTCATATGTCATTTCAATGAATCATGGACGTTTTTCATACAAACTTTTGTGTTCATTGTCTTTCTTTTTACATTTTATTTGTTTTAAGATGGCTATACCCTTACACACATCCACAGTCACAAATGCAGGTACCCTTCCATTCCGGATCCCATGGGTAATGATACTGCTATAACCTTTAGTGACTCTGAAGATCTGATCTACCAAGCCGAATACGAAGGTGAGGAAGATTGTGAGGTGCCCGGGGAATTGGCTAGACTTCTACAACAAGAGGAAAGGGCTATTCTGCCTCATGAGTAGTTGTTGGATACAATCAACTTGGGAACTGAGGATGACAAAAAGGAAATCAGAGTGGGTGCCAATCTAGAGCCGAGTGTCAAGGAACGCCTGATTCAGCTGTTACATGACATGCCGGGACTCGATACAGACATTGTGGTACACCGTCTACCCACAAGAGAAGACAGTCCACCAGTGAAACAAAAGGTCCGCCGCATGAGACCTGACATGTCCGAGAAGATCAAAACAGAAGTTATGAAGCAGTTCAATGCTAGATTTCTGGCTGTCACTTCCTACCCTTAATGGGTTGCTAACATTGTGCCCATGCCTAAGAAGGACAGCAAAGTGAGAATGTGCGTGGATTATAGTGATTTAAACAGGGCCAGCCCTAAAGATGATTTTCCACTTCCACACATCGACATCCTGGTCGACAACACAACCCAGCACAAAGTATTTTCTTTCATGGACGGATTCTCAGGCTATAACCAGATCAAAATGGCACCTGAGGACATGGAGAAAATTACTTTTGTCACGCAATGGGGTACGTTCTACTACAAAGTGATGCCATTCGGCTTGAAGAATGCCGGGGCAACCTATCAACGCGCCATGGTAGCTTTGTTTCATGATATGATACATCATGAGATAGAGGTCTACGTAGATGACATGATAGCCCGATCACAAACAGAAGAAGAACACCTTGATCACTTGCAAAAGCTGTTTGTCAGGTTGAAGGAGTACAAGCTAAGATTGAATCCAAACAAGTGCACATTCGGAGTACGGTCTGGTAAGCTCTTAGGTTTCATTGCCAGCAACAAAGGCATCGAGGTTGATCCTGCCAAAGTCAAAGCTATACAAGAAATGCCTTCTCCTCGCACTAAGAAGGAGGTCAAAGGTTTCTTGGGACGCCTAAACTACACTGCTAGGTTCATTTCTCACCTAACATCTACTTGTGAACCAATCTTCAAGCTGTTGAAGAAAGATCAAGTAGTTAGATGGAATGATGACTGTCAAACTGCATTCGATAAAATCAAAGAGTATTTACAAGAGCCTCCTGTCTTGATGCCTCCCGTCGAAGGAAGACCGCTAATCATGTATCTGACCGTCCTAGAGAATTCAATGGGGTGCATACTGGGGCAGCATGACGAGTCTGGCCGAAAATAGCATGCCATTTATTACCTTAGAAAAAAGTTTACCGTCTGTGAAACCAGATATTCACTGCTCGAGAAAATTTGTTGCGCTTTGGTATGGGCTGCTCGCCGGCTAAGGCAGTACATGTTGACTCATACCACTTTGCTGATATCTAAGATGGATCTGATCAAGTACATCTTTGAGAAGCCTGCTCTATCTGGAAGAATAGCTAGATGGAAGATGATCCTAACAGAATACGACATACAATACACGACCCAAAAAGCTATAAAGGGCAGTGTGCTAGCTGATCATCTGGCCCATCAAGCTGTAGAAGATTATCAATCCATGAAGTTTGACTTCCCTGACGAGGACATCATGACATTGGACAACATTGAAGATATCAGACCATATGACGGACCTGAACAAGGATCCCGATGGACCCTGTACTTTGATGGTGCCTCCAATGCACTTGGTAACGGTATCGGCGTTGTACTTATATCTTCGGAAGGATGTCATACTCCTTTCACCGCCAGACTTTGCTTCAACTGTACGAACAACATGGCAGAGTATGAAGCATGCATCTTTGGACTCAAGGCTGCCATAAACTTGGGAATCAAATCTTTAGTTGTGTTTGGGGATTCAACTTTGGTCATCAGTCAGATCAAAGGAGAATGGGATACTAAGCATCCAAACCTCGCCCCTTACAAAGAACATGTCTTGACAATTTTACCACATTTCGATCAGATTACCTTCGAGCACTTCCCGCGAGAAGATAATAAGCTAGCAGATGCTCTAGCTACAATGTCATCCATGTTTAAACTTAATTGGGACAACGAGGCTCCCCAGATCACCATTGAACGGATGGACGAACCTGCACATTGTCACAAGATTAATACCGAAGAAGTAGTGGACCAGCCTTAGTTTCATGAAGTCAAAAGGTATCTCGAGGCTCAAGAATACCCTGAAGGAGCTTCAGTCAATGACAAAAAGTTCTTAAGAAGATTCTCAGCTAAGTTCTTCCTAAGTAATGGCATCCTGTACAAGCGCAATCATGATCTATTCTGCTTCGTTGTGTGGACAAGCTTGAAGATGAAAGGATTATGGCTGAATTGCATGAAGGTACCTTCGGCACTCACTCTAGCGGGCATACGATGGCTAAGAAGATTCTAAGGGCAGGCTATTATTGGTCTACCATGGAAGCAGACTGCTATCAACACTCCCGGACTTGTCATAAATGTCAAATCTATGCAGACAAGGTGCACGTGCCTCCGGTTCCTCTGAATGTCTTAACATCTCCTTGGCCCTTCGCTATGTGCGGAATCGACATGATTGGAGAGATCAAGCCTACATCATCTAATGAACACCGCTTCATTCTGGTGTCCATTGATTACTTCACAAAGTGGGTCGAAGCAGCTTCCTTCGCATCCGTTACTAAGAATGTTGTTGCCCGCTTCATCAAGCAGAACCTCATCTGTCGGTACGGTATCCCCGAAAGGATCATCACTGATAACGGTACAAACCTTAACAATACTATGATCACCACCCTGTGCAAGCAGTTCAAAATTCAACATCACAATTCATCTCCCTATCGGACAAAGATGAATGGTGATGTCGAAGCTACGAACATAAACATAAAAAAGATCATACAAAAAATGACAGTCACCTACAAGGACTGGCATGAGATGCTACTGTTTGCTCTCCACGGGTACCGTACCACGGCTCGCACATCAACTGGGGAAACACCCTATTCTTTGGTTTATGGCATGGAGGCTGTTTTACCTATTGAGGTCCAGATCCCCTCTTTGAGAATCATGAAGGATGCAGGTTTGAGTGAAGACAATTGGATCCAAACTCGACTTGATCAGTTGAATTTAATCGACAAAAAGAGACTTACTGCTGTTTTCCACGGTCAGACGTATCAAAAGCGGATAATCAAGGCTTTCAACAAGAAAGTCAGACGCCAAGTGTATCCAGTTGGAGATCTTGTGATCAAGCGCATCATCTTGCCACAAAGTGATCCCAGGGGAAAATGGACTCCTACCTATGAAGGACCATTTGTAATCAAGAACATCTTTTCTGGTGGGGCAATGATCTTAACCACCATGGACGGCGACGATCTTCTGCACCCTACGAATGCAGACATAGTTAAAAGATACTACGCATAAGAGACCTGCTAGGTTGACACACCTAGGCAAAATAAGGGCATCTCGACAAACCAAAAGGTTCGGGAAAAAATTAGGAATAAAACAAAAAAATCTGTACACCCGGCAAGTTGAAAACCTGAAAGGGCGATTTGGGCAAAAAAGGGTTTCCTGGTGGACTGAAAACCCGAAAGGGCGGTCCAGGAAAAAGTTAGGGAATTAAAGCGTATGACTATGTCTCGTCGGATCACTTTAAGGACAATCTCTTCACTGACAAACCCGGAGCTTCTGATCAATTCAATCATCTTCGGACGAAGCAACAGACAGACAAGATATTCAGAGATACAAAGGCTATAACAGAATGGGAACCCCATGAGATTATTACACATAGCTATCTTTCTTTGTAAATTTTTCTTATTTATTACACCATCCTCTTACTAGGATGTCTGTCTCCTTTGTACAAAATACTTATTCAAAGTAAATACAAAGATATCTCTTTCAAAGTGCAGAAAAACCATTTGTCTTTTTCTTTTTTACACTTGTGTTTTATTTGCAAAAACGTCCAATGATTCACTAATGAACATATGCATTTGAACATAACTACTGTTTACAAATAAACAGGATGGAAAAGAGTAATTACTGACAGGTAGAAAGATTAGGAAAACGTATTTAGGCTATTCCATGAGCAATCCCTACAACACGTCATTAAGATCCCCAGCGGAGCCAAAACTTTGAACTATAGATCCCCAGTGGAGCTGAGACTACCAACTACCAATCCCCAGCGGAGCCAAAACTTCAAACTATCAACCAACAACGAAAATCATCCAATTTCTCCAGGTTTCCCCAACAAGTTGTCTTGAAGCTTGAAAATCAACCAGATAACGGTTAACTTTTGTTTCTCTGCAACCTAGGGCAACTCCCCAGTAGAATGGCAGACGACCAAAACTCCTAAACTTTTTCCAAACAGGAATAAGCTTTTCCCCACAGAGTTTTTATTGCTTCTCGATAGAACAAAGACTCCCCTCAATAATCCTCAGTAGAAATCATTAAAATTCTCTGGATTCCCCAAGAAGATTCCTCAAGAAGTATATGGCATTACTCTCACAATAAAATCCTCAACAGCCGTCAAGGATTTATTTTCCTCAGCAATACAGCAAATCAGCTTACATGCGCATATATTACACCCATATATCATAAACATTGATAAAGTACATATATTGCATCATACATTTCATGAAACATAACTTTGTATTTAAGCTAACATTTTACCCTTTTCAGGATAAGATTAACAGCTATCTTTAACAAATATTCAAAGATTTCAGATACAGTACAAATACACTCCAGACACGGAAGTCATTTTGTCACTCATTCAGATCTCAACTTCAGATACAGTTCAGATACACTCCAGACAAGGATGCCATCCTGATACTTATTCAAATTCCAAGTACCGATACAGTACAAATACACTCCAGACACGGAAGTCATTCTGTTACTCATTCAGACTTAATTTCAAGATACAGTACAGATACGCTCCAGACACGGTTGCCACTCTGTCACTCCTTCAGATTTCAATTTCAATATACAGTACATATACACTCCAGACACAAGTCATTCTGTTACTCATTCAGAATTAATTTCAAGATACAGTCCAGATACGCTCTAGACACGGAAGCCATTCTGTCTCTTATTCAGGTTCATCCTTCAGATACAGTTCATATACGCTCCAGACACGGTTTCCATTCTGATACTTATTCAGATTCAAGTACAGATACAGTTCAGATACGTTCCAAATACAGACACTGTGATACAGTGGGAAAACTGACTTGAGGTTTTGTGTTTTGTTTACGCACTTGTTCGGTTTAGCAAGAGTCGCCACCAACTTTTTATTTTATCCTAAGGAAAGGTCAAAAAGCACAGGAAAGACCTTTGAGATGTTTTCGTGGGTTCGGGGGGTAGATTATGAAAAAGGAAGGTGCTAGTACCCTTTTCATCCATGGTTATCCATGGGCTCTTAGTTACTTGTTTTAGATCACTTGCCTTTGCTTTTCAATTGTTTTGAAATGGTGCTTTGTGTGTGTGGTTTTGAAAAATGTTTTGAAAAAGATGCCTTGTCTAGGAAACCTTTGTAATGACTCTTGTTTGAGTATATACAAAGGTGTGTGTCTTTTTGACAAGATATTTCAATATTTTGAAAGTTGTTATGAAATTGTTTTTGAAGTTGTGTTGTGAGGTGTGTTTGAAAAATGACAAGGATGTTTTGTAAGATTTTTGATCAAGTAACTAAGAGTTTGTCTACCCTATTTTACTCAAAGATTTTTCTTATGTTTTTGACCCTTTTAACAGTGTTGTTTCACCATTGTGTTTGATGAACAACCTTGCGTTAGGATGTTAACGGGACAGGCGCCGGTCATCGTATACAATCATTGAAGGCAACTTGTGAGATGCTCTAGCAATTTTGTAAGGGACGAGATCGTTTTATCGAAGGCAACATCGAGGGTCATCGAGGGACTAATGATCTTTGTTTATCGAAGGGACATTTGCTAGAGTGTCTCATACTCGAGGGACATGATTGCATTTTTCCGAGGCAACAAGCGAGGTTACCCTAGAGGTGCAAGTGTGAATTATGTATTGATTTTCATGCATTTATCTTGTATTAGGTTATCTAGCGGTTGATTTTGAATCTTCGCATACAAACCCTAATTACTATACAGTATATGGAAAGCGATAAATTGCGGGAATTTAAAGTCTAAGCTATTACAAATAAGTATCCGGGGATGGGGGTATAAATGTTTACAAATGGGGATGAGTCTTGTCAGAATAGTAATGTCCAAATATTATTTACAACCAAATCGAATCGTCGCATTCTCAATGTAAAAGTATAACAAGGTATAAGAATCAAAGAAAATCAAAAGTAATGTATGATGCATATGATTATTTACCAATGATTAAAATGTTAACCTAATGCAAATTAAGTATTATTATTTATTTTTGTGTTTTTGTTAATTATATATAAACAAAAGTTTTAATTAAAAAAGTTTTAACACAAGAAAATTATTTAACTTAATAAATTCTATTTTTATGTATTTTTAATTGTACTAAATAATAAAAGGCATTAAGAAAATTTTGTACAAAAAGTTAATGTATTATTTTTTACTTAACAAAATAGGTTATGAAAAAAAGGAAATAAGGTGATAAAAAAAAGGATTTATTTGTATAAAAAGGTTAAGAAATTAAATGGGCTGTGAGGAAAATGATTGGCCCAAAATGTACATTGAAAGAGGACAAGAGGGGGTATACACGCCAGAATTATGGGCTTAGTGGTTTTGATGGGGCAGAAGCCCAAACACATTTGACAAGTTTTGTTAGGGATTCAGTTTGTTTGGCTCAGAATCTAGGGTTGTAGTTTTGTGAGCGGCGCTGCTTTCCATCTTCTTCATCGCCTCTTCCTCGTTTCAAGCAAAGCTAATAATGCCCTTTCCAATCGCCTTAGGCCACCAGACTCCACCTCCAATCTCTCCTCCCCGCGATTGTACAATGCGATGATTCAAAAAAGGTATTGATTTTATTTCTAAACATTTTTTAGGGTTTTTGGATTCGTGCATGTTATTGATCTTTGATTGTTACATTTGTATGAGGTGTAAAAAAGGGAAGGGGAAGAACGATACCTTGGTGACTGTTTCTGGAGAGGAGGCGAAAGGTTGGACGACGGCGCTCTCAGGTGGCCGGAGGTGGGGAGCTTGTGATGTTGCTTGCTGGCTTTCTGGTACTTCGTATCTTTTGCTTTAAACCGTTTTATGATGACTTTGTTCTGAAAACCCTAGAATATTCGTTTCACTTCTGGATCTTCTCCTCTCTTTGGATTTCGTTGGCTTTTGATGAGGATACTATTTCTGAAAATGCTTATCGTTGTTGCTGTTGATTCTATGATGAAACTCTATTCTGAGAATGCTTGTTTATTAGCTTCTGACTCTCTTCCTCTTCTTTAGTGTTTGTCAAATCTGAAACTTGCTTGTTGTTCTGATTTGAGTTGATGCTAAATGTATGTTGATGATTAGGTTGATGATGATGAATTCTGAGACATTGCTATTGTTGTTGTTTGGCTTTGGCTATGTTGATTCTATGATGAACCTTGATTCTGAGATTGTTTATTTGCTTGTTTGGTATTTGATGATGTTTGATGATGAATTGCTGAGAACACTTATTGGCTATTGTTGTTATGATATCTGGTTTGGATTTGTTGGAGTTTTGGTTTTGACAGGCTTGTTGGAGTTTTGTTGTGTTTTGGTAACTTGTTGGGTTTGGATTTGAACAAGCTTTAGGGCTTGTTGTGCCAGAAGGTTTTTATGTTTGCTTCTTTGGTATTGAAGTTTTAGGAAGGCAGGCTTTTTGGTTACAGGCTGGCTTGGATACAGGCAGGCTGCAAGGCTTGCTTCTGGTTTGAGTTTGTTCTGAGGTTTTATGCAGGTTTGTTGAAGGTTTTAACAGGTTTGTTGAAGGTTTGTTGGTAACAGGCCTCAAGGCTTGTTGAAGGGTTTTAGCAGGTTTTGGTAAGTGTCTCAGGCAGGCTTGAAAGTTTCTGGTTTTGAGAGCTTTGATACAGGTTTGAAGTTTATGCAGGCAAGCTTATGTTTGAACACAGGTTTTTTTATGGGTTAGTAAGTTTGAAGGTTTGAGGCTTACTTCTGGTACAGGCAGGCTGTTGTTATGTGTTTACAGTTTTGTGGTATCTTGCCCTCTCTCCCTTTTGAACTGCCTTGTCATGTTATATTTATCTATATCCTCTTAGCCTGCCAAACTGCAAACCTTTTTACTTTACTCTCTTTCTCTCTCTCTCTCCAGAAAGCATATTTTATTGCTTAACAGTACTTTTGTTCTGAAAAGGTTGTTGGTTTGAAAATGATGAAAAGGTGCTTTTACAAGCTTGCTTGCAATTTGGTTTTCCTCTGCATATTTTCTTATCTTCCAGATTTTCTGTATTGACAACTTTGATAGCTTGTAGGCAGTTTGTTGATAGCTTGGTTGTGTAACTTGGTTTTCCTAGTTTGAACTTGTGACTTAGTTTGCTTTATTTGACATTGCAATTTGGTTTGGCATTTCAGTTTGCCACTGTACAGCTTGGTGAACTTTTTATGCAGCCTTGTGCCTTCTTTGTGTTTGATTGTATGCTTGCTAAGAATAATTTTAATTTCCTCCTTGTGAACCAAGAAGAGAAATCTTCTTGTGATTTGCAAAGAGGACGAGTAAAACATGATGAAAAACCAAAATAATCTGATTCTGGCCAACAACCTTTAATGATGAACTTTTATTTATCTGTCTGAAAATGCTTTTCCAATTTAACTGTATTGACTTCTTTCTTCTGTCTTTGCAGATAAATATCAGTTAGATAAGGGAAGCAGCAGTAGAAGATAGAAGACTTCAAGAGATTTAGATTTATTTTCTTTTTCAATTATTTGTAATAAATGTCATTTTAAATATTGTAAATAAATTTACAGTATCCAAATAACATTTGTAACATCAATTGAAAATGAATAAAAATCTTTTGTCAGATAATTCTTTATTTCTTCTGCACTTGTTTATTTAATTGTTTAAATTTCTTGAATTTTAATAATTGGAAATGCATCCCAACTATTTTAACTTAGATAAAATAAATAATTAATAAACATTGTAGTCTCACAACCTCGCATTAACCAGCAATGCGCCTGGCATTCCAATTAATCACACGCTTTGCACAGTTAAACAAACAAACGTCCATACACCTTTTACCTCACTGATCAAACTAAAGCTTCAAACTTTCAATCAGAAGCCTCATCTTCTATCCCAGATGTTTAGGCTTTTAGAAACAAACAACAATCTTGAACAAGCATCAAAACAATGTGACAGTCAGTTGAAAAGAGATGTGGATTCAATTCCTTTTGAGAATGCGTGTGCAAACCCTAATTTTGGATTTACTGTCAAAGAAACGTCTGCTTGATCAAACCCTGAGCCAAACTCAACAAAATCAATAGAAACCCTAATAATCTGTTTGGATTGATTCAAAACCAATGGAAACCCTAATTTTGGATAGACTGATAAGAAAAGTCTGTTTGACCGATTCTTGAGCCAATCTGAAAAATCAGGGAAAACCCGAAGCTGCGATTTCTTGTGAAAAAGGGGAGGGAAAATTTTGGGGTACAACAGTTGCCCCTGTTCAATCTTCTTGAACCTGAAGAGTTAGATTGGCAGCTTTGTCGTTCGCGACTCGAAGGTAAAAGATGATTGGACACTAGAGTGCCCAATAAATTTGCACTCGTCAAAGTGTAGTTTGAGGGAATGGGCTTAAGGATGCCATTTGGAGATGTGACAGAATCTTGTCGGAGATGGGCTTAAAGATGCCATCTGGAGATGTGACAGAATCTTGTCGAGGATGGGCTTAAAGATGCCATCTGGATATGTGACAGAATCTTGTCGGGGATGGGCTTAAAGATGCCATCTGGAGAACATTTGTTGAACTGTATGTCGTTGGTGAGAGAATGAGTATCAGAATGGTGTCCATGTTTGGAACATCTCTGAACTGGGGGTCTGAATAAGCAATAGATTGACATCCATGTTTGGAGAATCCGTAAACTGTTTTCAAAAGTTGAAGTTGAATAAGCAATAGACCATCATCCATGTTGGGAAGCATCCATAAACTATTTTCAAAGGTTGAATTTGAACAAGCGATAGATTAACATCCGTGTTTGGAGAATCTGTAAACTGTTTTCAGAAGTTGAATTTGAATAGTGATCAGTCCGTGTAGAACTTCATTCGAAATTTCCCGAAAAGGAACTTGTGTAGAGCTGCTTTATGATGAGTCCGTGTAAAACTGCATCCGAATTTGAGAAGGAACCGATGTAGGGTTGCTTCATGATGAGTCAGTGTAAAACCGCATCTGAATTTGAGAAGGAACCGGTGTAGGGTTACTTCATGATGAGTCAGTGTAAAACTACATCTGGAATTGAGAAGGAACCGGTGTAGGGTTGCTTCATGATGAGTCCGTGTAAAACTGCATCTGGAATTGAGAAGGAACCGGTGTAGGGTTGCTTCATGATGAGTCCGTGTAAAATTGCATCTGGAATTTGAGAAGGAACCGGTGTAGGGTTTCCTGATGATGAGTCCGTGTAAAACTGCATCTGGAATTGAGAAGGAACCGGTGTAGGGTTGCTTCATGATGAGTCCGTGTAAAACTGCATCTGGAATTTGAGAAGGAACCGGTGTAGGGTTGCCTGATGATGAGTCTGTGTAAAACTTCATCTGGAATTGAGAAGGAACCGGTGTAGGGTTGCCTGATGATGAGTCCGTGTAAAACTGCATCTGGAATTGAGAAGGAACCGGTGTAGGGTTGCTTCATGATGAGCCCGTGTAAAACTGCATCTGGAATTTGAGAAGGAACCGGTGTAGGGTTGCCTGATGATGAGTCCGTGTAAAACTTCATCTTGGAAAAAGAAGGAACCGGTGTAGGGTTGCTTCATGATGGTCAGATAGTTGTCCTGGTTTGTTACAGGTGTTAATCTAGACCTTAAAAAAAGTTGTTGTCGACCTTTGCTGAAAAAAGGTAAAACGTTAGTTGTGTGCAATGTCATGATGTATGAAATGCACGATGTCATGATGTTCTCAAAGTAAATGAGATTGCGTTGTATGCACTTATCATGTATGTAAATAGGATGTGTGAAATGTTAATGAATGCATTTTTGTCTGGGAAAATAAATCCTTGACAAGTGTTGGGGAGTCGTTAAACCCTGGACTGCTGTTGAAGAGTATGTGTGTCTTCAAACTTTGCTCAGAATATTTCCAATGGATTCCTGTTTTGTTGTTTTAGGAGAAGTCTGCTGGGGGAAGTTGAAAACTCTGTGGGGAGAATGTTTATTCCTGCTTGGGAAAAAGAGTTTAGGAGTCTTAGCCGTCTGTTGCTCTACCGGGGAATCAAAGTTGAACTGATATCTGGTCGGGTCCAGGTTTCGTAGTAACTTGCTGGGGATTGTAGAGTAGTCTACTGGAGAAGAGGAGTTGTGGTCCTTTGATTTGTAGTAGTCGGAGAGGCAAACTCAAGCTGGGGAATCCTGGTGTTGTTAGGGAAATAAACCCTGTCGTCAGTCCGCTAGAGAGGTGACATCTTCGTTGGGGGAAGTCCTCGAGGATTCTTGAGGTTGATTCAGCTGGGGAAAGGTTTTCAGAGATTAAACCCTTGCTGAGGAGTCATCCTATGAGAAGGATTTTGGGGATACTTGTCATTGCCCCTAGTAGCGAACGTTTGTGGCATTGTATGTAACCCTTCACTGAGATTGATGTTCAACGCCCCAAGTGATGGTGAGGGAGGCCTGCCCCTGGTTACTCTGCAATTCTTTGAGAGATTTCCTAGAATCTTGACTGGACTGCCCCAGGTGTGCTGGATAGTGACATGTCATGCCCCCTTGTTGATAGGAGATTTTTGCAACGGAAGTGTCATCCTTTTTGAAATGATTTTGTTCACTGAGAGGGCTTTCGTTCATCGGATATTCGTTGTGTGAATTTCTCCGCTGTCAAACAAATAGCCATATGCAAACAATGATATTCAAGTAATGCAAAGTTTATGTTTGTCTTGAAGTTTTGAAAAAATGCGTTTTTTAGCAGAAAACTTTTTATAAGACAAATTCAACACAAGATTTAGGGCAAAGCCATACAGGAGTCAGGATACCTTTTGTAACAGTATGCTTTCGAACTAACCCATGCTTCAATTAGGACTTTTGAAGGGTTGTAACGTGGCTTGGTTCACGGTTTAAAAACAGAGGATAAAGGCTCAAAGTATATTTGTACCCACCCGCTCTTCGTGATGTTCTTCAATCCTAAACTCAGTTAATTGTGCGTCGCACTCTATTCGAGTTTGGAACGACTTTTGGGTGATGGTTCACCAGTTGAATTTTATGGGAAGGAAGCCATCATTTTTTTGCAACATTTTTCATGTTTATTGAGGATTTATAATGACCTCTTTCTTTTGATTCGTTATCCCTAACTTTTGCCAGACTGTTCCTGTTTTCGAGATTACAGTTAGAGGGATGCCCCAACTTTCTTAAGCCTCCTTTATAGGTTTTGGCTCAGTGGGCTTTTCTCTTTTGAGAGATAATGACTGCCTATGAGATAAGGAACCAACATTGTCTTTTGATTCCAGAGGAATGCTTTTGATGTCGTTCGTTGTATTACGAACTGAGAGTTTGCGACTTAAAGCGCATTTGAATTAACTGAGTGACTACCCTGCCCCGGGTTTAAAGGTTTCAATTTGTGTTTAAAACAGAAAACTTCTACTTCTTTGGCTTGAAGGGGTTGACTAGGGATTATCTTCCTTATAACTCCAGTGTTTAGGATTTGAAAGAAACGCATGTACATCGTCAGCAAGGTCCGTTCAATAGCATACTGTTATGAGATTATGGCATTGTTTCGTCATCCTCCCTCTAAAGGGTTGTAACTTTTAGCAAGAGTTAAATGTCATAAAGAGAGTAAAAAGCATAGTTTAAATGTAATGAAAATGAGTGGATCAAATCAAGACAAACATATGCAATGCATTAATGAAACAAAGTTTGACATTAATAGATAATTGTTTGAATAACAAAAGGAATTACAACTTGAAAATTCAAATGAAACAAAGACGCTCTCAATGATTTGCCAAAGGAGCATTGATTATGCTGGAGTCTCCGGAGGACCAAACTCGATCTCCTTGGCATCAATCAAATTCTGAATCTTGTACTTCAATGCCCAATAATCATTAGTATCATGCCCGGGACTGTCAGAATGATAAGCGCATGTTGCATTAGGATTGTAGTTAGGAGAAGAAGTCTTGGGGTTTGGATGAGGCCCTATCAATGCAATCAGATTCATCTTCAACAAGTGTTGCAGCGCTTGAGACAGCGGTATGTTGATGTTGGTGAACTGTCTTTTAGGCTCGTCTGGCCTTTGTTGTTTTCCCTTTTGCTGTTGTCGGTGTGGCACAGAACCAGAGATCAGGACTGCCCCTACGTGTTGGTCACGGTGACTCTTTTGACTGTTCACAGCATTGGACTCTTTCTTTCCATTGTAGGGAATTTTCTGAGCATCAGGGGGTGTAGCTCCTTGGATCTTTCCACTTTTGATGCCAGCTTCGACCCTTTCGCCGGTCAGTATTATCTTGGTGAACCCGGTTGAGGAGCTTCCAATTAAGTGATTGAAGAAAGGCCCTGTCAAAGTTCCCATGAAGATGTCAATCAGCTCTCTGTCAGTTAAAGGGGGTTGCACCCTACCAGCCAGATCTCTCCACTTTTGGGCGTATCCTTTGAAGCTCTCGTTGGAACCCATGGTCATGTTCTGCAATTGCACACGAGTGGGTGCAAGATCAGCATTGTACTGATACTGCTTATAAAAAGCAACAGCTAAGTCCTCCCAAGTGTGGATGCGATAACTCTCTAATTGATAAAACCACTCGAGTTGAGTCCCTACCAAGCTTTCTTGGAAGAAATGGATCCAAAGCTTTGGATCAGTTGTGTATGGTTGAATCTTGCGGACATAAGACTTTAAGTGCATCTTAGGGCAAGAGACTCCATCGTACAGGGCAAAGGTAGGGACCTTGAACTTTGGCGGGATGACCAATCCAGAAACTAAACCCATGTCTCCTAAATCTAAGCCAGGTATTTTTTGAATCTCCATAGCACTGAGGCGATCCTCCAACTGTTTGTACTTGTCATCAGCGAGAGGATATTGTTCCTCGGAGTAGTCAACTTCAACTTCATCAATCTCCAAATTATGGTCTTCTTCAAGACTATCCCCTATGTTGGATGGAGTTGCAAGGTCTAGGGTTTTAGGTCTTCTTTTCAGGATGCCCGCTGCCTTCTTGGACTTCTTCTTCTTGTCTTTGAGAAGGAGAGCTTTCAGATCCTCTTGCCCTCTACCCATAGCCAGAAGCATTTGTTGGAATTGAGCGTTTTGAGCTTGGAGATCTTTCACCGTTTGTTCCATCTTACTGAAATAAACAGTAGGAAGATAAGGAGACCTGTATGGGAGAAACCTGTTATGCAATGATATGTATGATATATACATGCAATGTTTTCAAGGATCTCGCGGGGTAAACACAAGAAAATGTTAGAAATTGAACATCCTTGATTGGAGAACTTTGTATCGGTGGATGTCTTTCCACGAGAATCAAGCTCACCATGTCAAGTGGGTCATAGCCCCCGATTCAAGTTGTTGCACTTGATCTTTGTAGGCGTTTGTTTAGAGGGAAATGAAACCTCTTACCCTTTGGTAGATGTCTGGTTCAACGTGACCCTGCATCAAAAGACCCTCGAGATCCTTGAAATGGTTATTGAAAAAAATGCTATGGTATGATGTTATGATGTTATGTACATGTATGCAAAAGTAAGCAAGTATATATACAGACATTCACATTCACACAAAGAAAACAAGTCCTTAGGTTTAGGCTTGCATGGGGTTTGTAGGTAAGTACCCTCTTGAAGTTAGTTGGCTCAACCTGTCCTAAAATAGAAATCGGGTTTTAAAGAGCTCAATATCACTGGATTATTTTCTATGTTCATTGTTTTGGTTTAGCCACTTAACTGGCGACCAAAATATTCCAAGAAAACAATCCTCAATGAGTGTAGTATCGAGTATCTACCAACTTCAGACTGCACCAAAGTCGGTCATCTCACTACCCCTAAAAAGGCCAAGATGGTCAAGTAAGGTTCTAAGAGTTTGTTAGTGCTTCATGACATCACTCAGCGGCCCCGTATTCTGCTTGACTACTCAAGGGCTACCGGTACTCACAAATATGTCACACTAACATATCTACTGCTTCAACCATGTCGGTATACCCCGCACAGTTCCCTCACAGTTTATTATTATTTACCTAAAAAGGTGCCCCCAAATCCGGGTGTAGGATTTACAACAAACCCAAACAAGGAACCCAAAAAGTAAAGCAATCAAAGCAATCAAAGTAAGCATGTAAAGGTGATCTAAAACCCTAAGGTAACCCCACTTTTAGAAATATCCCAAGCAGAGTCGCCAGTTCTGTGATACGATGGGAGAACTGACTTTAGGTTTTGCGTTTTGTTTTCGCACTTGTTCGGTTTAGCAAGAGTCGCCACCGACTTTTTATTTTATCCTAAGGAAAGGTCAAAAAGAACAGGAAAGACCTTTGAGATGTTTTCGTGGGTTTGGGGGGTAGATTATGAAAAGGGAAGGTGCTAGCACCCTTTTCATCCATGGTTATCCATGGGCTCTTAGTTACTTGTTTTAGATCACTTGCCTTTGCTTTTCAATTGTTTTGAAATGGTGCTTTGTGTGTGTGGTTTTGAAAAATGTTTTGAAAAAGATGCCTTGTCTAGGCAACCTTTGTAATGACTCTTTTTTGAGTTTATACAAAGGTGTGTGTCTTTTTGAAAAGATAATTCAATGTTTTGAAAGTTGTTTTTGAAGTTGTGTTGTGAGGTGTGTTTGAAAAATGGCAAGGATGTTTTGCAAGATTTTTGATCAAGTAACTAAGAGTTTGTCTACCCTATTTTACTCAAAGATTTTTCTTATGTTTTTGACCCTTTTAACAGTGTTGTTTCACCATTGTGTTTGATGAACAACCTTGCGTTAGGATGTTAACGGGACAGGCGCGGGTCATCGTATACAATCATTGAAGGCAACTTGTGAGATGCTCTAGCAATTTAGTAAGGGACGGGATCGTTTTATCGAAGGCAACATCGAGGGTCATTGAGGGACTAACGATCTTTATTTATCGAAGGGACATTTGCTAGAGTGTCTCATACTCGAGGGACATGATTGTATTTTTCCGAGGCAACAAGCGAGGTTACCCTAGAGGTGCAAGTGTGAATTGTGTATTGATTTTCATGCATTTATCTTGTATTAGGTTATCTAGCGGTTGATTTTGAATCTTCGCATACAAACCCTAATTACTATACAGTATATGGAAAGCGATAAATTGCGGGAATTTAAAGTCTAAGCTATTACAAATAAGTATCCGGGGATGGGGGTACAAATGTTTACAAATGGGGATGAGTCTTGTCAGAATAGTAATGTCCAAATATTATTTACAACCAAATCGAATCGTCGCATTCTCAATGTAAAAGTATAACAAGGTATAAGAATCAAAGAAAATCAAAAGTAATGTATGATGCATATGATTATTTACCAATGATTAAAATGTTAACCTAATGCAAATTAAGTATTATTATTTATTTTTGTGTTTTTGTTAATTATATATAAACAAAAGTTTTAATTAAAAAAGTTTTAACACAAGAAAATTATTTAACTTAATAAATTCTATTTTTATGTATTTTTAATTGTACTAAATAAAAAAAGGCATTAAGAAAATTTGGTACAAAAATTTAATGTATTATTTTTTACTTAACAAAATAGGTTATGAAAAAAAGGAAATAAGGTGATAAAAAAAAGGATTGATTTGTATAAAAAGGTTAAGAAATTAAATGGGCTGTGAGGAAAATGATTGGCCCAAAATGTACATTGAAAGAGGACAAGAGGGGGGGTATACACGCCAGAATTATGGGCTTAGTGGTTTTTATGGGGCAGAAGCCCAAACGCATTTGACAAGTTTTGTTAGGGTTTCAGTTTGTTTGGCTCAGAATCTAGGGTTGCAGTTTTGTGAGCGGCGTTGCTTTCCATCTTCTTCATCGCCTCTTCCTCGTTTCAAGCAAAGCTACTAATGCCCTTTCCAATCGCCTTAGGCCACCAGACGCCACCTCCAATCTCTCCTCCCCGCGATTGTACAATGCGATGATTCAAAAAAGGTATTGATTTTCTTTCTAAACATTTTTTAGGGTTTTTGGATTCGTGCATGTTATTGATCTTTGATTGTTACATTTGTATGATATGTAAAAAAGGTAAGGGGAAGAACGATACCTTGGTGACTGTTTCTGGAGAGGAGGCGAAAGGTTGGACGGCGGAGCTCTCAGGTGGCCGGAGGTGGGGAGCTTGTGATGTTGCTTGCTGGCTTTCTGGTACTTCGTATCTTTTGCTTTAAACCGTTTTATGATGACTTTGTTATGAAAACCCTAGAATATTCGTTTCACTTCTGGATCTTCTCCTCTCTTTGGATTTCGTTGGCTTTTGATGAGGATACTATTTCTGAAAATGCTTATCGTTGTTGCTGTTGATTCTATGATGAAACTCTATTCTGAGAATGCTTGTTTATTAGCTTCTGACTCTCTTCCTCTTCTTTAGTGTTTATCAAATCTGAAACTTGCTTGTTGTTCTGATTTGAGTTGATGCTAAATGTATGTTGATGATTAGGTTGATGATGATGAATTCTGAGACATTGCTATTGTTGTTGTTTGGCTTTGGCTATGTTGATTCTATGATGAACCTTGATTCTGAGATTGTTTATTTTCTTGTTTGGTATTTGATGATGTTTGATGATGTTTGATGATGAATTGATGAGAACACTTATTGGCTATTGTTATTATGATATCTGGTTTGGATTTGTTGGAGTTTTAGTTTTGACACGCTTGTTGGAGTTTTGTTGTGTTTTGGTAACTTGTTGGGTTTGGATTTGAACAAGCTTTAGGGCTTGTTGTGCAGGCAGGTTTTTCTGTTTGCTTGTTTGGTATTGAAGTTTTAGGAAAGCGGGCTTTTTGGTTACATGCTGGCTTGGATACATGCAGGCTGCAAGGCTTGCTTCTGGTTTGAGTTTGTTCTAAGGTTTTATGCACGTTTGTTGAAGGTTTTAACATGTTAGTTGAAGGTTTATTGGTAACAGGCCTCAAGGCTTGTTGAAGGGTTTTAGCAGGTTTTGGTAAGTGTCTCAGGCAGGCTTGAAAGTTTCTGGTTTTGAGAGCTTTGATACAGGTTTGAAGTTTATGCAGGCAAGCTTATGTTTGAACACATGTTTGTTTGTGGGTTAGTAAGTTTGAAGGTTTGAGGCTTGCTTCTGGTACAGGCAGGCTGTTGTTATGTGTTTACAGTTTTGTGGTATCTTGCCCTCTCTCCCTTTTGAACTGCCATGTCTTGTTATATTTATCTATATCCTCTTAGCCTGCCAAACTGCAAACCTTTTTACTTTACTCTCTTTCTCTCTCTCCAGAAAGCATATTTTATTGCTTAATAGTACTTTTGTTCTGAAAAGGTTGTTGGTTTGAAAATGATGAAAAGGTGCTTTTACAAGCTTGCTTGCAATTTGGTTTTCCTCTGCATATTTTCTTATCTTCTAGATTTTCTGTATTAACAACTTTGATAGCTTGTAGGTAGTTTGTTGACAGCTTGGTTGTGTAACTTGGTTTGCCTAGTTTGAACTTGTGACTTAGTTTGCTTTATTTGACATTGCAATTTGGTTTGGCATTTCAGTTTGCCACTGTACAGCTTGGTGAACTTTTTATGCAGCCTTGTGCCTTCTTTGTGTTTGATTGTATGCTTGCTAAGAATAATTTTACTTTCCTCCTTGTGAACCAAGAAGAGAAATCTTCTTGTGATTTGCAAAGAGGACGAGTAAAACATGATGAAAAACCAAAATAATCTGATTCTGGCCAACAACCTTTAATGATGAACTTTTATTTATCTGTCTGAAAATGCTTTTCCAATTTAACTGTATTGACTTCTTTCTTCTGTCTTTGCAGGTAAATATCAGTTAGATAAGGGAAGCATCAGTAGAAGATAGAAGACTTCAAGAGATTCAAATTTATTTTCTTTTTCAATTATTCGTAATAAATGTCATTTTAAATATTGTAAATAAATTTACAGTATCCAAATAACATTTGTAACATCAATTAAAAATGAATAAAAATCTTTTGTCAGATAATTCTTTATTTCTTCTGCACTTGTTTATTTAATTATTTAAATTTCTTGAATTTTAATAATTGGGAATGCATCCCAACTATTTTAACTTAGATAAAATAAATAATTAATAAACATTGTAATCTCACAACCTCGCATTAACCAGCAATGCGCCCGACATTCCAATTAATCACACGCTTTGCACAGTTAAACAAACAAACGTCCATACGCCTTTTACCTCACTGATCAAACTAAAGCTTCAAACTTTCAATCAGAAGCCTCATCTTCTATCCCAGATGTTTAGGCTTTTAGAAACAAACAACAATCTTGAACAAGCATCAAAACAATGTGACAGTCAGTTGAAAAGAGGTGTGGATTCAATTCCTTTTGAGAATGCGTGTGCAAACCCTAATTTTAGATTTACTGTCAAAGAAACGTCTGCTTGATCAAACCCTGAGCCAAACTCAACCAAATCAATAGAAACCCTAATAATCTGTTTGGATTGATTCAAAACCAATGGAAACCCTAATTTTGGATAGACTGATAAGAAAAGTCTGTTTGACCGATTCTTGAGCCAATCTGAAAAATCAGGGAAAACCCGAAGCTGCGATTTCTTGTGAAAAAGGGGAGGGCGAATTTTGGGGTACAACAGACACCATTTTGATGCTTATTCTTTCGATTTACAACCAAACATTCTTGGATGGCATCTACAAGCCCATCTCTAACAAAATCCTAACACCTCTCCAAATGGCATCTTTAAGCCCATTCCCTCAGCTATACTTTTGTCGGGTGAAAATTTATGGGCACTCTAGTGTCCAATCATCTTTTACCTTTGAGTCACCAACGACAAAACTCGCCAATCTAACTCTTCAGGTTCAAGAAGATTGAACAGGGGCAGCTGTTGTACCCCAAAATTTCCCCTCCCATTTTTCATAGAAAACACAACCCTATGGTTTCTCAGATATTCAAGTTGGCTCAGGAATCGATCAGAAAAATTTTCTTCTGTGGCAGTAAACCAGCAATTAGGGTTTTTCTTGCAATTCTCAAAAGAAATGAATTCTCAAAGATCCAATTGGCTTTCACAGGTCTTCATGCTTTCTCAAGTTTACTGAAATGACAATGTTTGTTCTCAAGGCATGGTTGTTTTGGGACAAAAGATGGAATTTAAGACTGTCATGTAGGATACTCATGATTGTTTAATCCAAGTTAACCATATGATTTGCGTCTTTTAAAACATTTTCTTGGTCAGGAAATGGGATATACAGTGCGTATTTGTTTGGAATGCAGTTACATAGTTATTGGGATTACTTGGAATGTAAGTTACCAGACTGGAGCATTTTGTTTTAAATATCTTGATTGGGAATCTTTAAGAATCAGTTAGGATGCGAAGAGAAAATTACAAGTTATTGACAGTAAAGGGTTTCAATTGACACCAGAATATTTCATAAGACTTTCTCCAATTTTTTAAACATTGTTACAAAATAATTTGTTCTTTTAAATACTTTATGTTTTACAACTTATTGTATTTAAAAGATAAATTAGTACAATTGTTGGATACAATACAAGAATGTTTTTCTAAATTACAAGGAAATTCAAATGCTCGATTGGCCTATGAGAATTAATCTATGCCTAAGTTTGACTGAAGTTCCTTTGCTTCCATGCTTGCCACAGAGTTTCTTGCCTCCCTTGCTTTGTCACATCCAATTGTGCTCACATGAAAAAGAAAGAAAAATGATTAGTACAAAATCATTTGGGCATGAACAGAGATTTTAAATGCTACTCATCATTAAAGTTTGCAAAGTGGAATAAGAAGGCCATTTTAAATTCGTCACAATTTATTTTCTCTATTTGCAAATCACAAGAAGATTATTCTTCTTGATTAACAAAAAAAAAGAAGAAACAAAAAAACCACAAAGCTGTCCAAACAAAAATACCACAAAGTTGTCCAAACAAGAAATGCAAGAAACTTGTCCAAACAAACAGAATGCAACAAACTAACCAAACATAATGCTACAAAGCTGGACAAAACAAACAGCAAAACTGTCCAAACAGAATGGTACAAATTATCCAAACAGCAGCCCAACAAACAGCAATATGGTAAATAACAAACAGCATAAGCTAGAGCAGGCATAAAATCAGAAGTATGGCAATATAATAAGCTAAGTCAAACAAGCAAAAACTTGTTCAAGAAGCCTAGTTCATCATTTTCCATTTTTCATTGCAAACTTTTCAGAATTGGAAAAAAAAGGCAAAAGAGCAATTGACTTTCTTAGTGTCATTGAGAGAGAAGAGAGGAAAGAAGTCACCTAGGTTATTGGGATGCACAACCCTACTGCCTTGACTGACACAAATTGCATAGAAGTTGCTAGAAAACAAAACTGCAACAAAAAGGGCATAAGAACAATATGCCAAAATATTCAAAATTTGATGGTTTTCCTACCATTTTGAATAGGAATTCAACCAAAGCAACACCAATATAACAGTAAACAAAACTCTCAAGCAAAAGAACATAGAAAAGATTATCAAACTCAAAAACTGTCAAACATTTCAAAACCAGGTCTCAAATCTGAGCCATCCTCAAATATCAACCTCCAAAACCTTCAAACTGTCAACAAAACCAAAACCTTCAAACTGTCAACAAAACCAAAACCTTCAAACCATCAACCAAACCTGTAACCTATTCATCAGCATACAGTAGCAAGATCCCAAACCAACAAAACCTGTAACAATACCAAACACTGTAACCAAAACCCAGAAAAAACCCCAAACTATCAACAAACTCATCAAACCTGTCAAACATTCAAAGCCAAAAACACAAAAAAAACTGTTAACCATCAAGCCAACAGAATCAGTATCTCCAAACTCATAAAACCAGAAACATCACCAAGCCTCAAACTGAAACACACGAGCCTCAAACTGATAAACAAAACAGTAACAGATCCACAAAACCAAATTCCAAAAGCCAAACCTCAAAAACCAACAACAGAAGTCTCAAACCTGTAACTCAAAACCAAATTCCAAAAGCCAAAATCTCAAACACAGTTATCATCTTCAAACTCACAAATCCTGTTAAACCATAAAAAAAAGATCCAAAACCACAAATCTCAGAAACCAGTCAAGAATCATCAAATCAAGAACACCAGTAATCATCAAAACCCAAAAGGAAAATAAACTGTCAAAACATCAAAGCCTCATCAAACATAAACCAACATCCTCATCATTCAACAAAGAAAATAGAAGAAAGTTACCAAAAAACTCATGCTTTCAATCTTCATATCTTCCCCCAAGCAGCTCCAGCCACCAAGGAGCACCGCCTTCAGTCTCACCATCCCCTTTCCATTTCACAGAAAAGTTCCAAACAGGTATGAATTCTTCACCTTCCTCATAACATATTTCCCTGCATCTAAGGAATATGATTGATTAACAGAAAAACATAAACAAGACAAAAAAACAATGAACTCGTTTAAGCTTTAATAGGATAGCAGAACTTCACGTCTTCAAGAAAAAACTTTAGAAATTCGATTAGGGAGGCTAGAGAGGCAGCGTTCCGGCAATTGAGAGATGGGGAGGAAGACCAGACGAACCAATTTCGTTGTTTCTAGGGTTCAAATCAGAAATGAGGGTTTCAAAGAAAACGCGAATCATGTTGAGATAAAGAAATAAGGAGCGATTATGTTCACCAAATTAGGAAGGGACATTTAGTGAGAAGTTTAGAGGTTCAGAAGGATGAACAAGAGATGAGCGAAAGAGACAAAGCGGCGCCACTGTGAACGAAGGGGTTTCAAGAACCCTAATTCGTTTTGAACCCTTAATTCGAAGCTAATACAGAGTTAGAGGTTTGGGCTTGTATTGCCCTTAAGCCCACGCGTTTTACACCCCACTGGCTTGTTTTGGTAACAACAATAACACCCTTTTCTTTGGGCCTCACCCCTAAATTTCCTTAAGCCCATTGTTTCTTTCTTCTTTTTTAATTTAATTTGTTTTTCTTCTTATTTTTTATTTTGTTAACAAAATTACTAAAAAAAAACATAAAATACATTTTTATTAAATTGATTTAGGTTTTTGTGATTAATTTTTATCATTTTCTTTTTTTATATAAACTTATTTTTATTAATTTTTTTACATTTAATAAAACATCAAAAAAATTTAACTTAATTTGTTTTCTTTCTTTAAACTTACTTATATAGTTAATAAAATACAAAAAATAAAGATTTTAATTTAATCAATTATTTTAATTTTTTAGATTAGGTTTTATCTTTCTCTTTTCATATAAATATTTAACATTTCATATTTTGTTGATTTTATTTTCATGGATTATCATAACTTTAATTAAATCGCACAAAATTCGATTTGGTTGTAATGTTTTTGATATTCAGACATTTCTATCCTATTTGATTCATCCCCATTTGTAAAAATTGTACCCCCATTCCCGAACATTCTGTAATAGCTTAGAATTTCAATTCCCACAATTTACTGCTTTCTATATACTGTATAATAATTAGGCGTGTATGGCAAGATTCAAAAATCAAACCGCTAGATGACCTAATCAAAGAATAAAATAACTTGAAACCATCACACTTTTTCACACGCGCACCTCTAGGGTAACCTCGCTCGTTGCCTCGGAAATACAATCATGTCCCTCGAATATGAGACACTCTAGCAATGACCCTTTGATAAAAAAGATCATAGTCCCTCGATGACCCTCGATGTTGCCTTCGATTAAAACGATCTCGTCCCTTACAAAAATTGCTAAAGCGTCTCATAAGTTGCTTTCAATGATTGTAAAATTGACCCGCGCCTGTCCCTTCACATCCAACGATGGGGCTTCTTACCAAATCAATGGTTAGATAGCACCATTAAGAGGAGGAAGAAAAGAACAAATTAAGACCTTTTGAGTAGATAGATTCGCTCTTAATTACTCGCTTGCTCACGACAAAAAAATCTTTACACCTACACTCTCATTTCAAAACATTTTCAAAAAGACAAAACGTTTTGTATACGTTCTTATAGAGACGAGAACCATTGCAAAACCTCTTTTCAAAACACTTTTTGAAACACGATTCACAAACACATCTTTGAACCACTTTTTGAAACAAAACTTTGTATACGTTCTTATAGAGACGAGAACCATTACAAATAGATTTTTCAAAATACTTTCAAAGCCCACACCACAAGCACACCATCAAATGAAAGCAAGTGATCTAAACGAGTAACTAAGAGCCCATGGAAAACCATGGATGAAAAGGATGCTAATACCTTCCCTTTTCATAATCTACCCCCCGAACCCGAGAAAATCTCGAAAAGGTATTTCCTGTGCTTTTTTACCTTTCCTTTTGGATAAAAGAAAAGTCGGTGGCGACTCTTGATAACCGCACAAGTGTGATCGAAATGCAAAACATCAAGTCAGTTCTCCCACCGTATCACAGAACTGGCGAATCTGCTGGGGAATAAAAAAAAGTGGAGTTACCTTAGGGTTAGATCACCTTTACTCGCTTTCATTATTTGATTTGTGTGCTTTATATTTGGTATTTTGTATTGGGCTTGTTTTGATCCTCCACCCGGATTTGGGGCACCTTTTTAGGTAAATAGCAATAGATTGTGGAGACTGTACGGCGTAGACCGATATAGTTGAAACAATGGCTATGTTAGTGTGACACATTTGTGGGTACCAGTATCCCTCATGGTGAATTGAGGAGAATACGGGGCCGCTGAGTGGCATCGCGAAGCACTAATTAAACTTAGAACCCTAATTGAACAAACTGGCCATTAGGACGTAGTGAGGTAACTGGTTTCGTTGTAAAGCTGAAAATTGGTTGACACTCGATACTACACTCATTGAGGCTAGACTTTTAGGATATCTCGGCCGCAAGAAAATATTGATTGAGCTGAGAAAATGCCTAAATGAAAGGTCGGTGATATTGAGATCCTTTAGAACCCAGTCATTATTTCAAGGACAGGTTGAGCCAACTAAAACTTCAAGAGGGTACTTACCCATGAATTCATGCAAGCCTGAAACATAGGGATCTATTTGTTGTGTGTATATATGTTTTCTTGTACATAAACATCATAAACATCATCAACATCATATGCATGCTCACTAACCATTTCAAGGATTTAGAAATTTATCTTTGTTTTTGTTTTGTAGGAAATGAATTCTCTCCGAAGAAACACCATCCGAATCAGCTTTGTAAAAGCCCATCCTCAACTTCAAGAGCTAGCATCAAGAGTGCCCGGGGATTCTCCTTTTACCAAGAAGTATGGTCGACTCTTCAGTTTGGCTACATCCAACTTCCAAGAAGAGATGATGTGTGTACTATTCCAATTCTTTGATCCCGTACATCATTGTTTCACTTTTCCAGACTATCAATTGGTACCAACATTGGAAGAGTTCTCTCTACTCTTAGGGGTGCCCGTGCTTAATCAGATACCGTTGACCGGTCTAGAAGGGATTCCAAAACCTGAAGTCATCACCGAAGCTTTACATGTGAAGAGGGCCAACGTCACAGCCAATTGGGAGACAAGAAGTGGGGTTAAAGGATTTTTAGCTAAGTTTCTGTTGGAAAAAAGCTCGTTCATTCTAGGATGACATGGATTTCGAAGCTTTCGAAGACGTGCTAGCTGTCCTCATTTATGGTTTGGTTATGTTTCCTAATTCAGACCAATTCATAGACGTTAACACCATCAAAGTCTTTCTCTCTCGCAATCCTATACCCACCTTGCTAGGAGACATCTTGCATTGCCTTCATACCCGTACCATGAAGAAAAGAGGTACCCTTTTGTGTTGTATACCCCTACTCGCTAAGTGGTTCACTTCACACCTTCCTCAGTCAGCATTGAAGAACGAGCAAAGATTGACTTGGTCTCAAAGGATGATGTCTCTCACTCACTCTGATATCCGTTGGTGCTCAAGATCTTTGGAAGATATCTCTATCATCGACCACTGTGGTGAGTTCCCTAATGCACCTCTGCTAGGTATTATGGGAGGTATCACCTACAACCCGTGTTTAGCTCTTCGGAAATTTGGGTATGCCCGAAGGGACGGTCCTCATGAGATGCTCATCCGAGGTCTGGTGTTTGACTACGACAAAGAAGACCAAGGTTACCGCCAGAGGTTTACACGTGCTTGGGGAATGGTGAACAAAGTGGACAGTAGGACTTTGGGGCATAAAAACCATATCCCTCTCGAGCCTTACCTTAAGTGGGTACGGGCTCGTGCCCAGAGTCTCTTAATGCCTTACCCTTCCATCCTTCCTGTCATCATTGAGCCTGTTATTGAAGGAGACGTCCCATACACCGTTCTTCATCCTGACATGCCTACCTCTCTCGAAGACCTGCAGAAAGCCTGGATTCAGTTGAAGGAAGAGCAAGACACCTTTGAAACCCAGTACTACGCCAGTGAGAAGAAGGTTCTGGAGCTCACCAAACTGCTTCATGAAGATAAGAATCTGAATACCTACATTGCTCCAAAAAGGATGCGTTCGGTCTTTTTGTCTTAGGAGTTTTTGCTGTATTTTGTTTCTTTTTTTGTAAGCCCGAGGAGGTATGATGTATTCAAACTTGGTTTTATTTAATATGATGTGTGTTCTTTTTGGTTTGAACAAATTTAAATCTTCTAAAATTCCTTGAAATCATTTGCATATCGCATCTTCATTCATCATAACATCATACAAGTTTCTCATAATACGTCTCCTTATCCTTCTACTGTTTATTTCAGTGAGATGGATGTTGAACAGACTGTGAAAGATCTTCAGGCGCAAAATGCCCAATTTCAATAAATGCTCATGGCTCTGACAAAAGGGCAAGAAGAGTTGAAGACTTCGCTAGAGAAAGAGAAAGAGAAAAAGAAGAAGAAGCGAGCCAGTGTGGTTATCATGGGCAGAAGGTTTGAAGGACAAGCCAGACGAACCTTGGAATTCCCATCAACATCTGAAGAGGGGGAAAGAAAAGGTAAAGAGATGGCAGTACCATCTGATTCTGAAGCAGAAGAAGAAGAGGAAGAGAACTACTCCAAACAACAGTACCCTCCGGCCGGTGACAAATACAAAAATTTGGAAGAGCGTCTAACTGTTATGGAGATACAGAGAGTACCTGGGCTAGACTTTGAGGAGTTGGGGCTGGTATCTGGAATTGTAATCTCGCCTAATTTTAAAGTACCTCTATTTTCCAAGTATGATGGGGTGTCTTGTCCCAAGATGCACCTACAATCTTATGTTAGGAAAATTCAACCGCATTCTGCTGACAAACATTTGTGAGTCCACTTTTTCCAGGACAGTTTGTCAGGAACACAGCTTGATTGGTTCTACCAGTTGGAGAGGTCTGATGTGCATAATTGGGAAGACTTGGCAGCCGCCTTCTATAAACAGTATCAATACAACACCGACTTGGCACCGACCCGTACTCAACTCTAGAGTATGGCCATGGTTTCCAACGAGGGATTCAAAGACTACACCCAAAAGTGGAGGGATTTAGCCAGAAGGGTGCAATCACCCCTATCTGAGAGGGAGCTAGTAGACATGTTCCTGGGTACCCTGTCAGTTCCTTTCTTCATTCACCTGATTGGAAGTTCGTCTGTTGGGTTCACTGAGTTGATTCTAACCAGAGAAAGAGTGGAGGTCGGTATAAAAAGCGGGAAAATTCAAAAAGATGCATCTACTTCTGCTACCATCAGAAAACCTTTCACGGGAAAGAAGGAAGTATCAGCTGTCTACTCTCAGAGGGGTCAAGGAAGAGTTGAGCGCCAGCCAGCGGTGGGGGATGTTATGATTCAGAAGTCTGCATCTGATCAGTCAGGAACCATTTAACCGAGAACCAATCAAACTAGGGTGGAAAGGCCAGTTAGGAAATTCACCAGGATAAACATGACTCCTGCCCAAGTTTTACCCCATCTCTTGAAGTTAAATCTAGCAAGTCTGAAAGAGGCCCCGAAGAATCCGAATACTACTTCTCCGCACTACCATCCGAATGCCAGGTGCGCTTACCATTCGGTGAGCCCAGGGCATGACACTGACAATTGTTGGGCCCTGAAGAATAAAATTCAGGATCTGATAGATGCTAAAGAAGTTGAATTCGACGCACCTGAAAAACCCAATGTTATCTCTGCTCCAATGCTAAGGCACGGCCACAACGCCCATGTTGTTGAGGAGGATCTGTTTGTTGCTACTGTAGATGATTTGATAACTCCTCTCCCTATAATCAAGTTAAATTTGTTGAAGGTTGGGGTTTTCCCAGGTTGTGAAGAAGATTGCCACCTTTGTTCATCCTCATTAACCCACTATCCATTGTTGAAGATAGGCATCCAACGCCTAATTGATAACCAAGAAATCCTATTTGAGAAGACTCCTGTTTTATCAACTCCTGTTAACGATGTTTCAATAATAACCATATCCGCCAATCCTTCCAAGGTCCCTAAAAGACCTGTTAGGATTACATCCGCTCCGAAGGCTGCACCTTTGAAGATAACTATGCCTGGGCCAGTCCCGTACAAGTCAAACAAATCAGTACCATGGAACTATGGTGGAGAAATCTACTACCATGGTGTCAAAAATATTGAACAGACTACCGAGGAAGAGAGTTCTGAAGAAGACAATTCCGACATCAGTAACATTGCCGAAACAAGCAAAGTTACTCGTAGTCGAAGAATCTTTTCTCTAGAGATTGCCCCTCCAAAGGAAATTTTTGGATCCTCAGCTGCTCCTAAGGTTATCCCTACACCGGTAAACATATCTGAAAGTACACCAATCCTAGAAGAAGTCACAACCCCCGTGGTTATCCCTTCTGCTGCTACTGATGTTCAAGGGAAAGGGATCCAAGAAGAGCCAATCAGAATGAGGGCTCAGCCGTTGATCATCCCTGAAACCTCTCAAAAAGAAATGGATGAAATTTTGAAAATAATCAAGAAAAGAAATTATGATATGGTGGAACAGCTGGGGAAAACCCTCTCAAAGATCTCCATATTGGCCCTATTGCTTTGCTCAGAAGCTCATGCTAAGGCTCTGATAAGATTTTTGAAGACGGCCCACGTGCCACAAGAAACCTCCGCTGATCAGTTCCAGGAATGTGTGGCTAGTTTAACAGCTGACAATGGTCTAGGATTCTCCGATGCAGATTTAACTTCGAAAGGGAGAAAAATTAATGATGCTTTGCATGTCTCGGTGGAATGCAGAGGGACAACCATAGCACACGTATTGGTAGACACTGGTTCGTCTTTGAACGTCTTGCTGAAGAAAGCCTTGGATAGACTGGATTGTGAAGGCTTAACCCTGAAACCCAACAATATAATTGTCAGAGCCTTTGATGGTTCTAAAAGGATGGTCAACGGGGAAGTGGACATCCCGATTAAGGTAGGAACTGAAACCTTCAACTCCATATTCTATGTGATGGACATTCGTCCTTCTTATTCTTGCCTGTTGGGAAGACCTTGGATCCACCATGCTGGAGCTTTCACTTCTACTCTGCATCAAATTCTCAAGTACCCTGTCTAGGGGAAAATCATAATTGTTCATGGCAAAGAGGAATACATGATCAGTCATCTGAATTCTTTCCGTTATGTAGAATTGGATGGCGAATTCATCGAAACTCCTTTCCAGCATTTTGAAGAGGTAGCTCAGGAGATAGCGGCGACCAAGATAGTGTCCTCTGTACCCATGATTACCATACCTCCGCCTTGGATGTCATCTCTCAAAGATGCAAAAGCAGTGGTTGAAGAGGGAGGAAGTACAATCTGGGGGCAGCTTCAAGACTTTCCCTATAAATCAGACAAGTTCGGCTTGGGGTTCACCTCAACTACTCAGAAGGCCGTGCGCCGCGCCCGTGCCGGAGGGCCACCTATGAAGATCAATTACCAAGGGGTTAATGCACTAGAGGACGGTGAAGAAGAGGGCAGCCTGGAAAATTGGATATTTCCTACTGTCAGCGGAGGACTGTGCAACTGGGAAGCAAAAGACTTTATTCTGATTACTTTCATACCGCAGTAATTTATCTTTTCCATTTCTGTTGGATTTGTAATAATTCAAAAACAATTCGTACTTTTTCAACCTTGTGTCTTACCCGAGGCACAATGGCCCATTTGTAAGGGTTCTTATTTCATTTTCATATGTCATTTCAATGAATCATGGACGTTTTTCATACAAACTTTTGTGTTCATTGTCTTTCTTTTTACATTTTATTTATTTTAAGATGGCTATACCCTTACGCACACCCACACTCACAAATGCAGGTACCCTTCCATTCCGGATCCCATGGGTAAAGATACTGCTATAGCCTTCAGTGACTCTGAAGATCTGATCTACCAAGCCGAATACGAAGGTGAGGAAGATTGTGAGGTGCCCGGGGAATTGGATAGACTTCTACAACAAGAGGAAAATGCTATTCTGCCTGATGAGGAGTTGTTGGATACAATCAACTTGGGAACTGAGGATGACAAAAAGGAAATCAGAGTGGGTGCTAATCTAGAGCCGAGTGTCAAGGAACGCCTGATTCAGCTGTTACATGACAATGTTGAGATCTTTGCCTGGTCATACAAAGACATGTCGGGACTCGATACAGACATTGTGGTACACCGTCTACCCACAAGAGAAGACTGTCCACCAGTGAAACAAAAGGTCCGCCGCATGAGACCTGACATGTCCGAGAAGATCAAAACAGAAGTTATGAAGCAGTTCAATGCTGGATTTCTGGCTGTCACTTCCTACCCTCAATGGGTTGCTAACATTGTGCCCGTGCCTAAGAAGGACGGCAAAGTGAGAATGTGTGTGGATTATAGAGATTTAAACAGGGCCAGCCCTAAAGATGATTTTCCACTTCCACACATCGACATCCTGGTCGACAACACAGCCCAACACAAAGTGTTTTCTTTCATGGACGAATTCTCAGGCTATAACCAGATCAAAATGGCACCTGAGGACATGGAGAAAACTACTTTTGTCACGCAATGGGGTACGTTCTGCTACAAAGTGATGCCATTCGGACTAAAGAATGTCGGGGCAACCTATCAACGCGCCATGGTAGCTTTGTTTCATGATATGATACATCATGAGATAGAGGTCTACGTAGATGACATGATAGCCCGATCACAAACGGAAGAAGAACACCTTAATCACTTGCAAAAGCTGTTTGTCAGGTTGAAGGAGTACAAGCTAAGATTGATCCAAATAAGTGCACATTCAAAGTCCGGTCCGGTAAGCTCTTAGGTTTCATTGTCAGCAACAAAGGCATAGAGGTTGATCCTACCAAAGTCAAAGCTATACAAGAAATGCCTGCTCCTCGCACTGAGAAGGAGGTCACAGGTTTCTTGGGACGCCTAAACTACATTTCTAGGTTCATTTCTCACCTAACATCTACTTGTGAACCAATCTTTAAGCTGTTGAAGAAACATAAGGTAGTTAGATGGAATGATGACTGTCAAACTGCATTCGATAAAATCAAGGAGTATTTACAAGAGCCTCCTGTCTTGATGCCTCCCGTCGAAGGAAGACCGCTAATCATGTATCTGACCGTCCTAGAGAATTCAATGGGGTGCGTATTGGGGCAGCATGACGAGTCTGGCTGAAAAGAGCATGCCATTTATTACCTTAGCAAAAAGTTTACCTACTGTGAAACCAGATATTCACTGCTCGAGAAAACTTGTTGCGCTTTGGTATGGGCTGCTCGCAGGCTAAGGCAGTAAATGTTGACTCATACCACTTTGCTAATATCTAAGATGGATCTGATCAAGTACATCTTTGAGAAGCCTGTTCTATCTAGAAGAATAGCTAGATTGCAGATGATCCTAACGGAATATGACATACAATACACGACCCAAAAAGCTATAAAAGGCAGTGTGCTAGCTGATCATCTGGCCCATCAAGCTGTAGAAGATTATCAATCCATAAAGTTTGACTTCCATGACGAGGATATCATGACATTGGACAACATTGAAGATATCAGACCATATGATGGACCTGAACAAGGATCCCGATGGACCCTGTACTTTGATGGTGCCTCCAATGCACTTGGTAACGGTATCGGCGCTGTACTTATATCTCCGGAAGGATGTCATACTCCTTTCACCGTCAGACTTGGCTTCAACTGTACGAACAACATGGCAGAGTATGAAGCATGCATCTTTGGACTCAAGGCTGCCATAAACTTGGGAATCAAATCTTTAGTTGTGTTTGGGGATTCAACTTTGGTCATCATTCAGATCAAAGGAGGATGGGATACTAAGCATCCAAACCTCATCCCTTACAAAGAACATGTCTTGACATTGTTACCACATTTTCAGCAGATTACCTTCGAGCACTTCCCGCGAGAAGATAATCAGCTAGCAGATGCTCTAGCTACAATGTCATCCATGTTTAAACTTAATTGGTACAATGAGGCTCCCCAGATCACCATTGAACGGATGGATGAACCTGCACACTGTCACGAGATTAATACCGAAGAAGTAGTGGACCAGCCTTGGTTTCATGAAGTCAAAAGGTATCTTAAGGCTCAAGAATACCCTGAAGGAGCTTCAGTCAATGACAAAAAGTTCTTAAGAAGATTCTCAGCTAAGTTCTTCCTAAGTAATGGCATCCTGTACAAGCGCAATCATGATTATATTCTGCTCCGTTGTGTGGACAAGCTTGAAGCTGAAAGGATTATGGCTGAATTGCATGAAGGTACCTTCGGCACTTACTCTAGCTGGCATACGATGGCTAAGAAGATTCTAAGGGCAGGCTATTATTGGTCTACCATGGAAGCATACTGCTATCAACACTCCCGGACTTGTCATAAATGTCAAATCTATGCAGACAAGGTGCACGTGCCTCCAATTCCTTTGAATGTCTTAACAACTCCTTGGCCCTTTGCTATGTGGGGAATCGACATGATTGGAGAGATCAAGCCTACAACATCCAATGGACACCGCTTCATTCTGGTGTCCATTGATTACTTCACAAAGTGGGTCAAAGCAACTTCCTTTGCATCCGTTACTAAGAATGTTGTTTCCCGCTACATCAAGCAGAACCTCATCAGTCGATACGGTATCCCTGAAAGGATCATCACTGATAACAGTACAAACCTTAACAGTACTATGATCACCGCCCTGTGCGAGCAGTTCAAAATTCAACATCACAATTCATCTCCCTATCGGCCAAAGATGAATGGTGTTGTCGAAGCTGCAAACAAAAACATCAAAAAGATCATATAAAAAATGACCGTCACCTACAAGGACTGGCATGAGATGATACCGTTTTCTCTCCGCGGGTACCGTACCATGGCTCGCACATCAACTGGGGCAACACCCTATTATTTTGTTTATGGCATGGAGGTTGTTTTACCTATTGAGGTCCAGATCCCCTCTTTGAGAATCATGAAGGATACAGGTTTGAGTGAAGACGATTGGATCCAAACTCGACTTGATCAATTGAATTTAATCTACGAAAAGAGACTTACTGCTGTTTGCCACGGTCATACGTATCAAAAGCGGATGATCAAGGATTTCAACAAGAAAGTCAAACGCCAAGTGTATCAAGTTAGAGATCTTGTGATCAAGCGTATCATCTTGCCACAAAGTGATCCCATGGGCAAATGGACTCCTACCTATGAAGGACCATTTGTAATCAAGAACATCTTTTCTGGTGGGGCAATGATCTTAACCACCATGGATAGCGACGATCTGCCGCACCCTACGAACGCAGACATAGTCAAAAGATACTACGCATAAGAGACCCGCTAGGTTGACACACCTAGGAAAAACAAGGGCATCTCGGCGAACCAAAAGGTTCGGGCAAAAATTAGGGATAAAAAAAAATCTGTACACCCGACAAGTTGAAAACCTGAAAGGGAGACTTGGGCAAAAAAGGGTTTCCCGGTGGACTGAAAACCCGAATGGGCGGTGTGATCGGTGGATCTGGAACTGACTGTTTAAAGCTGGTTCGCGAAATGTCGCGGAAGCAAGAGTCGCCACCGTCTTTTATTTTCTCCAAATGGAAAGGACAAAAGCACAGAAAAATTCCTTAAAGAGATTGCTCTCGGTTCGGGAGGTAGATTATAGAAAGGGAAGGTGTTAGCACCCTTTCTATCCATAGTTATCCATGGGCTCTTAGATACTTGCTCATTGTGTTTTCAAAAATGGTTTGTTTGCTTTTCAACTGTGGGTTTTAAAAAGTTTCTTTGAAAATTTCAGTTCGACTCTTGTATCGGTCCTCAAGAGTGTTTGAAAAATTGCTTTCGAAAGCTTTTTGAAAAGGTGTCAGTGTGAAAAGTATTTTTGATTAGTTTTGTTTTGAATTAGAGCAAGTATCTAGAGTCGTCTACCTACCCTAAGGAATTCGTCTGTGTAGATGTCCTTTAAAGTAGTGCCATCCCACCATTGAGAGGTAGGTAGCACCACCGTTGGAGGTGTTCGGGTCAATTCGAGGTTCGGGACATGGTGATCACCAGAGCAATAGGAAGACACCTTAGAAGCTACCCTCATGCCAGGTTCCCGGATCATGAGGACTTACTAAGACATCCTCTACTCGACGATCACCTTTCGAGGCAAGGCAACAGTGAGGCGTACCCTAGGGGTGGTGTGTGATTTGTGTGTCAGATTCATATTTTTGTCTTGTCAGGTTATGGGTGATCTATGCGTTTGTTTTTATTTTTTTGTCATTCATTCTTGCATGCATTTATTTAACAGTTAAAAAGATGCGGAAATTAAAAGTTCCTAAACTATTACAAAGGCGCGGGTCCATATCGCCAAAATTTAATCCAGGACCCGATTTGACAGAAAATAAAGAAATAAAGTAAAGTGCGAGAAATATAAATGTCCGAGTTTACAAGGCTTTGGGAGAATTACATTAATATTATAAGAAATAAAATAAAATGCGCGAATTGGAATTAAAATTGGAAGCGAGGGCGTTGGACCCTTTTTAGTGAAATTAAATTAAATGATTAAACTAATGAAATTAAAGAGAAAAAAGAAATTATTATTTTTTTTTGAGTTTTTGGTATTTATGTTTTTTATGTATTTTTATGAGAAAGATTAAATGAAATTAAAATATTAACCCTAATTCTAATTTTTTTATTTATTAAGAAAAAACATGTTAAAATTAAACCTAAAATTAATCTAATTATTTACATGCAATTTTGATTTATAAAAATAAATAATTAATTATTAGTGAAATTTATTTACAAAAAATATTAATTAAATAAATATATTTTGATTTTTATGACTTTTCTGTTTTTTACTATTTTTTATATTTTATGAAAATAAGTTAAATTAAAGGAATTAATTAAAAAAATAAATAATTGAAATAAATAAAATAAGGAAAAGAAAGAAAATACAATACCTTGGGGGGTTTCTGTCCCCTTTTTGGAGGTGAATTGGAGTGGTTTGGCCATTTGTGTTCTTGCCTCATCATGCATAAGTTGTTCTACTTTGGCCATTTGGCTTTTGGCTTTTGGCCATTTGCATTTTGGCCTCAACGTTCCTTAATCTTCTCAGGATGTCTGTCTCGCCATGAATTGGTGTCATGTGTAAAATGTTCTGTTTTGGCCATTTGGCTTTTGGCTTTTGGCCATTTGGCTTTTGGCGTCAACGTTCCTTAATGAACCTGCATGGGATCCTGTCTAAATCTGCAGTGTTGAATCTCACGAACACATTAAACAAAATCATAAAATGCAAATAAAGCCAATATATGAAGAAATTTAATGTTTAGGCACAATATGACATGTATGAATGATTATACCCTTTTGATCATGGAGATCAAATCAATCTTACCCTTACTGGAAAATCAGTGGCCTGAATGCTTTTATGCCTTACTGGAAAATTAGGATCATGAAGATCAAGTCAGCCTTACCCTTACTGAAGAAGTAGTGAGGTGTTGGTTTGTAACTGTGATGGCTTGTTTGTAGTGAGAGAGGGATTTGTAATAAGGATTTCAAGATTTTAGGGTTCTTGAAAGAGTTTGATATTCTGACAGTGTTGTGACAAGGTTTTTTCTCTCTTTTTCTCCTCTCCTCGTTTGTGTGAAAAGAAGGTGATTATATAATGGAAATTAGGGTAAAGCAAATGAGCTTTGAATGTGCAATTGGGCCTCCAATATTCACTTGAATTCGTCACTTTCCAGGCTAAATCGCAGGGACTTAAGTGCATTTTTTGAAGTTGAAATGTGAAAACAAAATGTAGCCGGCATCGAGAACTAACTCCTGTCCGAAAATCGACTCAATCGGATAAACGGTGAATTAGTTATGAATTTTTGAAGTTTCAGCTCAGACAAACTTATTTTGGGCTTCAGTGTCGACTCTGACACGTTCTTCAATAAAAAACTGGTATTGATCGGTGCATAATTTGGTCTCGACTTTTGAAGCAAAGTTGTAGATCTATGAGTCAGTGACCTTGTGTAAAAATATGAGTCCAATCCGATAAAAATTGACCGAGTTATGAATTTTCGAAGTTTCGGCTCAGATGAAATAATATTCAGCATTCAGGATTTTCAGCGTGTCACGCACTCTGAGCAAAAAAGGAAGGCCTTTTGAATATCGTTTGAACTCAATACCTTCTGTGAAAATGTAGCCAACTCAGTTTGTGAAATTTTGGCACCGGAACCAGCTCGATACGATGAAAATCGACCAAGTTATGATTTTCTGAACATGACGCAAATAAACTTCTGTCACAAATTTTCTGTATGAAAATACTTGATAAATCCACATTTTTGAAGACCTTATGATCGAAATTGGCTTCTAGCCGTGAGAGATGAAAACGTAGATAATGTCAAGACGGAATTTTGGCCACCGGAACGGGTTCAAAACGAGCCACGATCTTCAAGTTATGAATTTTTTAGCGCGTAAAAACTGCACTTTCAGCACACTTTTTCACCATATTTCTTCGAGAAAACTCACACATTCGGATACCTTCTTTAAAGAATTGACTCTTGAGCCGAACCTGAATTTGAGAATACGTTATCAGAGATATCCTGGCGAAAGAATACCTGAATATGACGCGCCGGGTTGGACTTGTGAATTTTTCTTGAAATGTTTTGAGAAATATGGGAGGGCAAATTTTGGGGTACAACAGTTGCCCCTGTTCAATCTTCTTAGACCTGAGGATGCAGATTGGCTGACGTGCCTTTCGTAATCCGAAGGTGGAAGATGATTGAACACTAGAGTGCCCAGAAATTTGCGCTCACATAGTGGCAGTGTGGTGGTGGAATGGGCTTATAGATGCCATTTGGAGATTGATGGATAGGATGATGGGCTTATAGATGCCATGCTGAGAGATGATGGATGGTGGATGGGCTTATAGATGCCATCTGGGTGTCAATCGCGTAAGAGATTCCTTAGCGAGAACTTGCGTACCTACAAAAAGAAAAATGATTACTTGACCTGTTACGGGAGCTGGTCTTCAAGTTCTTGTGTATAGATGTGTCCTGACTGGTTACAGGAGCTGGATCTGGAGCTTCAAACGATGATGAATGAACCAGGGATGGTTACTACCTCAACAGGAACGGTGAGAGAACCATAGGCGACTACAACCTCAATAGCAATCTTTGAGAGAATCTTGGATAACTTCACTTCAACAGCAATCATTGAGCAAAATCTGGGATTACCACCTCCGCAATATCGGGGAGAGAACCATAGGCGACTACAACCTCAACAGCAAACATTGAGAGAATCTTGGATAATTTCAACCTCAACAGCAATCATTGAGCGAAATCTGGGATTACCACCTCCGCAGTATCGGGGAGAGAACCATAGGCGATTACCACCTCAACAGCAAACATTGAGAGAACCTTGGATAACTTCAACTTCAACAGCAATCGTTGAGCGAAATCTGGGATTACCACCTCCACAGTATCGGGGAGAGAACCATAGGCGATTACCACCTCAACAGCAAACATTGAGAGAACCTTGGATAACTTCAACTTCAACAGCAATCGTTGAGCGAAATCTGGGATTACCACCTCCGCAGTATCGGGGAGAGAACCATAGGCGATTACCACCTCAACAGCAAACATTGAGAGAACCTTGGATAACTTCAACTTCAACAACAATCGTTGAGCGAATCTTTGGATTACCACCTCCGCAGTATCGGGGAGAGAACCATAGGCGACTAAAACCTCAACAGCAATCATTGAGAGAATCTTGGATAACTTCAACTGAGTCTTCATTAGAAAAATCTGTTTGGGGTCGATTTAACTGGACTAGAGAAGGCCTATGACTGGATAAAAGACAGAAAATCTTAGGGTCGATTAACTGAACCGGTCTAGGTCTTGAAATATCTTCAACAGATACACCCTGGCAAGATTCACGTATCGGATCCTCAAACTCTTCAGACACACCCTGGCAAGATACAGGAATCGGATCTGGTAATGTTAGTCTTCAACGGATACACCCTGGCAAGATTCAGGTATCGGATCCTCGAACTCTTCAGACACACCCTGGCAAGATACAGGAATCAGATATGGTAATGTTAGTCTTCAACGGATACACCCTGGCAAGATTCAGGCATCGGATCCTCGAACTCTTCAGACACACCCTGGCAAGATACAGGAATCGGATCTGGTAATGTTAGTCTTCAACGGATACACCCTGGCAAGATTCAGGCATCGGATCCTCGAACTCTTCAGACACACCCTGGCAAGATACAGGAATCGGATCTGGTAATGTTAGTCTTCAACGGATACACCCTGGCAAGATTCAGGCATCGGATCATCGAACTCTTCAGACACACCCTGGCAAGATACAGGAATCAGGTCTGGTAATGTTAGTCTTCAACGGATACACCCTGGCAAGATTCAGGCATCGGATCCTCGAACTCTTCAGACACACCCTGGCAAGATACAAGAATCGGATCTGGTAATGTTAGTCTTCAACGGATACACCCTGGCAAGATTCAGGCATCGGATCCTCGAACTCTTCAGACACACCCTGGCAAGATACAGGAATTGGATCTGGTAATGTTAGTCTTCAACGGATACACCCTGGCAAGATTCAGGTATCGGATCCTCGAACTCTTCAGACACACCCTGGCAAGATACAAGAATCGAATCTGGTAATGTTAGTCTTCAACGGATACACCCTGGCAAGATTCAGGTATCGGATCCTCGAACTCTTCAGACACACCCTGGCAAGATACAGAAATCAGATCTGGTAATGTTAGTCTTCAACGGATACACCCTGGCAAGATTCAGGTATCGGATCCTCGAACTCTTCAAACACACCCTGGCAAGATACAGGAATTGGATCTGGTAATTTTAGTCTTCAACGGATACACCCTGGCAAGATTCAGGCATCGGATCCTCGAACTCTTCAGACACACCCTGGCAAGATACAGGAATCGGATCTGGTAATGTTAGTCTTCAACGGATACACCCTGGCAAGATTCAGGTATCGAATCCTCGAACTCTTCAGACACACCCTGGCAAGATACAGGAATCGGATCTGGTAATTGGTCATCAACAGATACACCCTGGCAAGATTCAGGAATCAGATCTTTAGTTGCGACCATTGATGGTAATCATTTTTGTACTTTTGTCCTGAAAAGACAAGCGTTAGTTGTATGCGATGTCATGTGGTATGACGTGCGAGATGCTCTCTGAATACGTGAGATTGTATGATCATGATGCGTATATGCATGCTATAATGTATGAAGATGTTTATGAATGTATTTTTCGTCTAGGAAAGTAAATCCTTGACGGGTGCCGGGAAGTCATATCCTGGGCTGATGTTGGAGAATAGATTTTGCTTCCGCCGGGGATGATAGTTGCAAGAATACCGGTAGGAGAAGATAACTCCGTTGGGGAATAAACTTGGCGAATGGATTACTCTGCGGGGAGCAAAGTACTCTAGCAATCTTGCTGGGAAGCAATACTCTGTGGGGAGAGAGATACTTTGCTGAGTGTTGATAATAACTTGCTGGGGATAAGAAGACTTCGTCGAGGACGCTCTTTCCGTGGCTTCTGGCTGAGGATAACCCAGTTATATCCTGGTAAGGAAATAACTCTTTGAATAAAGCCGGGGGATGCGCTCGTGTTCTGCGAGTATAAGCTTCCGGAATCTACTGGGGATAAGCTTGCTGCTTGGGGAGATGGATTCCAACTTTTCCTGGGGAAACTGGATTGGACCCTCTGGGGGGAAGTTTTGAGATGTATTGGAAGTAACTCCACTGAATGTTTGATATACCGCCGGGGAACAATCTTTAGACCAAGACTACCGGGGATGCTTGTTTAAGAGTGATGTGTTGGGGAATGTTGAGATCTGCTGGAGGACACCCAACTTCCTTAAGTTTGACTGTATGAATGCTTGAGGAGAGTATACTGTCTTGTTGGCTCACTCTCTGGGGAATTAAGATATTTGGTTATGTTCTTTAGCTGAACTCACCTTGATACCTTGGTGGACAGAGCGATTAGATTGTTTGGACAACTCATCATTGCCCCTGTTTCTGAGGTGGGAGAGGAAGACCTGTGAGGGGTTGATAGTTGTTGATAGACCAAGCTTCTTCTGATAGGCAGATGACAAGATGCCAGGACATAGTCGTACGCTTTAATCCCTAACTTTTGCCTGGACCGCCCTTTCGGGTTTTCAGTCCACCGGGATACCCATTTTTGCCCAAGCCGCCTTTTCAGGTTTTCGACTTGCCGGGTGTACAGATTTTTCCATTTCATCCCTTCATTTTGCCCGAACCCTTTTGGTTCGCCGGGAAGCCCTTATTTTTGCCTAGGTGTGTCAACCTAGCGGGTCTTTGATTATGCGTAGTATCTTTTCGACTATGTCCATGTTCTCAGAATGTAGGGAGTTGCCCCTGTTAGAAGTGTTTTGTCATGCCACCAGAAGGTGTTTGATCAGGCCAGATTCATTGTTGAAATGCCCCAAGTGACTCAGGAGGAGATTTGCCCCAGGCTATTTGGCCTTTGAGAGATTCTCCGAATCTTGACTTGGTTGCCCCAGATAATAGATAATAGTCATGCCATGCCCCTTGATTGGAAGTACTTCTGTTCATTAGGTATTCGTCGTGCGAATTTCTATGCTGCTCAAACAAAAAGTCATATGCAAACAAAGTTATGTTAAAAATGCAAAGCTCATGTCTGTCTTGAAGATTTTAAAAATGCATTCTTTTTCATAAAACAAGTGAATGTTTGTAAAACGTGATGTCAACTTGTTATTTTATTGCGAGCCTTAAGGAGTCAGGATACCTTTCGTAACAGTATGCTTTCGAACTAACCCATGCTTCAGCTAGGACTTTTAAGGGTTATAACGTGGCTTGGTTCACGGTTTAAGAAACAAAGGATAAAGGCTCAAATTATTTGTACCCACCCGCTCTTCGTGATGTTCTCCAAACCTAAACTCAGTTGATCATACGTTAGACCTCGTTTGAGTCTTTGTCCTGATATTCCAATGATGGTTCGGATTTTGGCAATTTATTTGAATAGGCAGTCATTTCCCCCTTTTTTGTTGTTGAGGGTTTGTAGGACCTCTTTTTTTTTAATTTTATTATCCCTAAATTTTGCCTGAACCGTTTCTTTCGTGATTACAGTCAGCGGGATGCCCCAGTTTTGTAAGTCTCCTTCATAGGTTTTGACTTATTGGGTTTTTATTTTTGAGATATAATGACTGCCTATCCTTATGATTATTCGGAATCATCACTGTCTTCTTTTTTTTTGTAAGGACCTCTTTGGTGCCATTTGTTATGCACTTGGATTAACTGAGAGAACTACCCTGCCCCAGGTTATGATTAAGGGTTTTAAATTTCGAAAAGAAACTCCTACTTCTTTGGCTCAGAGGGGTTGACGAGGGATTATCATCCTTATAACTCCATTGTTTAGGGATTGAAACAATGCCTGTACCTCATCAGCGGGGTCTGTTCAAAAGCATACTGTAAAGATCGTGGTATCGTTTTCGTCATCCTCCCTCAAGAGGCTTAGCATTATTAACCAAGAGTTGATCATTAGAAAAAATATGAAAATAATTTGCGTATAATGAATACGAATATATTGCTTCAAAACAGACATATGCGATGCATTAATGAAATAACAATGTTTAACATGAGTAAATGTTTGAACAAAAGAAAATTACAACTTGAATTCAAATGAACAAAAAAGTGCTTTCTATCCTAGCCATGTTTTGGCATGGGAGCAGTGATCACGTTGGGAGTCTCGGCGGGCTCGAACTCGATCTCTTTAGCATCGATCATGTTCTGAATCTTGTACTTCAGTGCCCAACAATCTTCAGTATCGTGCCCCGGGCTACCAGAATGGTAAGCGCACCTTGCTTCTGGGTTGTAATTTGGAGAGGAAGTCTTTGGATTTGCAGGAGGGTTGATCACCGCAATCAGGTTCATCCTTAACATGTGCTACAGAGCTCGTGACCATGACATGTTGATGTAGGTGAATTGTCTCTTAGGCTCGTCCGACCTGTTCTGATCAACCCGCTGTTCTTGGCGAGGTCGTTGTTGGACCTGTGAAGTAGTAGCAACTCGGAGAGGTCTATTCATTGGACCCGACCTTTTCCCTCTTGGAAGCTGTTCTATGACCTGGTCCCTGATTTGGGCTGGTTGCTTCATGCCTTGAGGAAGTTGGCTGATCATGGCTCTCAGCTCTCCTTGCTCCTGAGCTAAACCTTGAATGAGGGCCCTTTGCCCCAGCATCTGGGTTTTCAATGTGTCTACCTCAGCTTGTAGGCGTTTCAGCTGTTCGTCCTTGTCATCTTCAGGACTCTTTCTGATCAGATTCCCCATGAGGAGTGTCCTCAACTCTTCCTGCCCCTTGGATAGACCTAGGAAGATTTCCCTGAACTGAGTCTCTTGAGTGTGAAGGTCCTGGTTATCTTGTTGGGAAGCCATTGCTGAAATAAACAGCGAGAAAGGTAAGTGACCTGCAACAAGGATACCTGCAATGCAATGATATGTATGATATGCATGCAATGTTTTCAAGGACCTCTCGGGATTAAGAAAAAAATTTGTTAGAATTTGGGTCTGGTAGCTTGATTGAAGGAACTTCCTGTTGTAGAGAGTCCTTCTTCAAGGGTCAAAGGCTCACCATATCCAGTGGGTCATAGCCCCTGACTTTAGTCATCCATGTCTGGTTTTGATTTCCAAACAACCTTAGTTAAGGGAACCTTCTTCAAGAGTCAGAGCTCACCATATCAAGTGGGTCATAGCCCCTGACAATTTTGTCTAGAGGAAAATAAATCCTCTTTGCCCCTTGTTGGGATAGCTGATTCACCATGACCTGCATCACAAGCCCTTGAGATCCTTGAAATGGGTTAGGATGTATGCAATGGTATGATGTTATGGTATGCATGGGGTAATGTAGGTAACCCTGTTATGAGTCCCAATTAAGGACTGCAAACCAAAACCTGCAAGAACTCAAGTAAAACCTGTCATGAGTCCCAATTAAGGACTATGAACAAAACCTGCAAGAAACTTAGTAAACCCTGTTATGAGTCCCCATTAAGGACTATAAACAAAACCTGCAAGTAGTTCATGTGTCAGATAACAAGTATGCAAGTAGTCAAGTACGAAGGCACACAAGTCACACAAGAGAAACCCTTAGAGTTTAGGCCAGCATGGGGTCTGGGTATTACCCTCTTGAAGTTGGTGGGCTCAACCTGTCCTATTAGAAGTAACCGGGTTCTAAGGGTCCCAATATCACTGGATTTCTTTCATTGTTCATCGTTTCGACTTAGCCACTGAACTGGCGACCGAAATATTCCAGGAAAGCAACCCTCAATTGAGTGTAGTATCGAGTATCAACCAACCTCGGACTGCACCAAAGTCAGTTATCTCACTACCCTAAAGAGGCCAAGATAGTTCAATTAAGGTTCCTAAGGTCTGTTGATGCTTCACGACACCACGCGGAGGCCCCGTACTCTCCTTGACTGAACTCAAGGGTTACCGGTACACACCAAAGTGCCACATCAACGTAGCAGACTGTTTCAACCATGTCGGTATACCCCGCACAGTTCCCTCACAGCCTTGTTGCTACTTTCTAAGAAGGTATCCCCAGATCCGGGTTAGGATCTATAGAACTCCCGAGACAGTCCCACAATTTAAAGCACACAAGGAAAGCAATTGAAAACACAGTTATGAACTAACCCTAAGGTACACCTCACTTTATAAAGGATCCCCAGCAGAGTCGCCAGTTCTATGATCGGTGGATATGGAACTGACTGTTTAACGCTGGTTCGCGAAATGTCACGGAAGCAAGAGTCGTCACCGTCTTTTATTTTCTCTAAATGGAAAGGACAAAAGCACAGAAAAATTCCTTAAAGAGATTGCTCTCGGTTCGGGAGGTAGATTATAGAAAGGGAAGGTGTTAGCACCCTTTCTATCCATGGTTATCCATGGGCTCTTAGATACTTGCTCATTCTGTTTTCAAAAATGGTTTGTTTGCTTTTCAACTGTGGGTTTTAAAAAGTTTCTTTGAAAATTTCAGTTCGACTCTTGTATCGGTCCTCAAGAGTGTTTGAAAAATTGCTTTCGAAAGCTTTTTGAAAAGGTGTCAGTGTGAAAAGTATTTTTGATTAGTTTTGTTTTGAATTAGAGCAAGTATCTAGAGTTGTCTACCTACCCTAAGGAATTCGTCTGTGTAGATGTCCTTTAAAGTAGTGCCATCCCACCATTGAGAGGTAGGTAGCACCACCGTTGGAGGTGTTCGGGTCAATTCGAGGTTCGGGACATGGTGATCACCAGAGCAATAGGAAGACACCTTAGAAGCTACCCTCATGCCAGGTTCCCGGATCATGAGGACTTACTAAGACATCCTCTACTCGACGATCACCTTTCGAGGCAAGGCAACAGTGAGGCGTACCCTAGGGGTGGTGTGTGATTTGTGTGTCAGATTCATATTTTTGTCTTGTCAGGTTATGGGTGATCTATGCGTTTGTTTTTATTTTTTTGTCATTCATTCTTGCATGCATTTATTTAACAGTTAAAAAGATGCGGAAATTAAAAGTTCCTAAACTATTACAAAGGCGCGGGTCCACATCGCCAAAATTTAATCCAGGACCCGATTTGACAGAAAATAAAGAAATAAAGTAAAGTGCGAGAAATATAAATGTCCGAGTTTACAAGGCTTTGGGAGAATTACATTAATATTATAAGAAATAAAATAAAATGCGCGAATTGGAATTAAAATTGGAAGCGAGAGCGTTGGACCCTTTTTAATGAAATTAAATTAAATGATTAAACTAATGAAATTAAAGAGAAAAAAGAAATTATTTTTTTTTTTGAGTTTTTGGTATTTATGTTTTTTATGTATTTTTATGAGAAAGATTAAATGAAATTAAAATATTAACCCTAATTCTAATTTTTTTATTTATTAAGAAAAAACATGTTAAAATTAAACCTAAAATTAATCTAATTATTTACATGCAATTTTGATTTATAAAAATAATTAATTAATTATTAGTGAAATTTATTTACAAAAAATATTAATTAAATAAATATATTTTGATTTTTATGACTTTTCTGTTTTTTACTATTTTTTATATTTTATGAAAATAAGTTAAATTAAAGGAATTAATTAAAAAAATAAATAATTGAAATAAATAAAATAAGGAAAAGAAAGAAAATACAATACCTTGGGGGGTTTCTGTCCCCTTTTTGGAGGTGAATTGAAGTGGTTTGGCCATTTGTGTTCTGACCTCATCATGCATAAGTTGTTCTACTTTGGCCATTTGACTTTTGGCTTTTGGCCATTTGCATTTTGGCCTCAACGTTCCTTAATCTTCTCAGGATGTCTGTCTCGCCATGAATTGGTGTCATGTGTAAAATGTTCTGTTTTGGCCATTTGACTTTTGGCTTTTGGCCTCAACGTTCCTTAATGAACCTGCATGGGATCCTGTCTAAATCTGCAGTGTTGAATCTCACGAACACATTAAACAAAATCATAAAATGCAAATAAAGCCAATATATGAAGAAATTTAATGTTTAGGCACAATATGGCATGTATGAATGATTATACCCTTTTGATCATGGAGATCAAATCAATCTTACCTTTACTGGAAAATCAGTGGCCTGAATGCTTTTATGCCTTACTGGAAAATTAGGATCATGGAGATCAAGTCAGCCTTACCCTTACTGAAGAAGTAGTGAGGTATTGGTTTGTAACTGTGATGACTTGTTTGTAGTGAGAGAGGGATTTGTAATAAGGATTTCAAGATTTTAGGGTTCTTGAAAGAGTTTGATATTCTGACAGTGTTGTGGCAAAGTTTTTTTCTCTCTTTTTCTCCTCTCTTCGTTTGTGTGAAAAGAAGGTGATTATATAATGGAAATTAGGGTAAAGCAAATGGGCTTTGAATGTGCAATTGGGCCTCCAATATTCACTCGAATTCGTCACTTTCCAGGCTAAATCGCAGGGACTTAAGTGCATTTTTTGAAGTTGAAATGTGAAAAAAAAATGTAGCCGGCATCGAGAACTAACTCCTGTCCGAAAATCGACTCAATCGGATAAACGGTGAATTAGTTATGAATTTTTGAAGTTTCAGCTCAGACAAACTTATTTTGGGCTTCAGTGTCGACTCTGACACGTTCTTCAATAAAAAACTGGTATTGATCGGTGCATAATTTGGTCTCGACTTTTGAAGCAAAGCTGTAGATCTATGAGTCAGTGACCTTGTGTAAAAATATGAGTCCAATCTGATAAAAATTGACCGAGTTATGAATTTTCGAAGTTTCGGCTCAGATGAAATAATATTCAGCATTCAGGATTTTCAGCATGTCACGCACTCTGAGCAAAAAAGGAAGGCCTTTTGAATACCGTTTGAACTCAATACCTTCTGTGAAAATGTAGCCAACTCAGTTTGTGAAATTTTGGCACCAGAACCAGCTCGATACAATGAAAATCGACCAAGTTATGATTTTCTGAACATGACGCAAATAAACTTCTGTCACAAATTTTCTGTATGAAAATACTTGATAAATCCACATTTTTGAAGACCTTATGATCGAAATTGGCTTCCAGCCGTGAGAGATGAAAACGTAGATAATGTCAAGACGGAATTTTGGCCACCGGAACGGGTTCAAAACGAGCCACGATCTTCAAGTTATGAATTTTTTAGCGCGTAAAAACTGCACTTTCAGCACACTTTTTCACCATATTTCTTCGAGAAAACTCACACATTCAGATACCTTCTTTAAAGAATTGACTCTTGAGCCGAACCTGAATTTGAGAATACGTTATCAGAGATATCTTGGCGAAAGAATACCTGAATATGACGCGCCGGGTTGGACTTGTGAATTTTTCTTGAAATGTTTTGAGAAATATGGGAGGGCAAATTTTGGGGTACAACAGGCGGTCCAGACAAAAGTTAGGGAATTAAAGCGTATGACTATGTCTCGTCGGATTACTTTAAGGACAATCTCTTCACTGACAAACCCGGAGCTTCTGATCAATTCAATCATCTTCGTACGAAGCAACAGACAGACAAGATATTCATAGATACGAAGGCTATAGCAGAATGGGAACCCCATGGGATTATTACACATAACTATCTTTCTTTGTAAATTTTTCTTATTTATGACACCATCCTCTTACTAGGATGTCTGTCTCCTTTGTACAAAATACTTATTCAAAGTAAATACAAAGATATCTCTTTCAAAGTGCAGAAAAACCATTTGTCTTTTTCTTTTTTACACTTGTGTTTTATTTGCAAAAACATCCAATGATTCACTAACGAACATATGCATTTGAACATAACTACTGTTTACAAATAAACATGATGGAAAAGAGTAATTACTGACAGGTAGAAAGATTAGGAAAACGTCTTTAGGCTATTCCATGAGCAATCCCTACAGCACGTCATTAAGATCCCCAGCGGAGCCAAAACTTTGAACTACAGATCCCCAGTGGAGCTGAGACTACCAACTACCAATCCCCAGCGGAGCCGAAACTTCAAACTATCAACCCACAGCGGAAATCATCCAATTTCTCCAGGTTTCCCCAGCAAGTTGTCTTGAAGCTTGAAAATCAACCAGATAACGGTTAACTATTGTTTCTCCCTAACCTAGGGTAACTCCCCAGTAGAGTGGCAGACGATCGAAACTCCTAAACTTTTTCCAAACAGGAATAAGCTTTTCCCCACAAAGTTTTTATTGCTTCTCGACAGAACAAAGACTCCCGTCAATAATCCTCAGTAGAAGTCATTAAAATTCTCTGGATTCCCCAAGCAGATTCCTCAAGAAGTATATGGCATTACTCTCACAACGAAATCCTCAGCAGCCGTCAAGGATTTATTTTCCTCAGCAATACAGCAAATCAGCTTACATGCGCATATATTACATCCATATATCATAAACATTGATAAAGTGCATATATTGCATCATACATTTCATGCAACATAACTTTGTATTTAAGCTAACATTTTACCCTTTTCAGGATAAGGTTAATAGCTATCTTTAACAAATATTCAAAGATTTCAGATACAATACAGATACACTTCAGACACGAAAGTCATTCTGTCACTCATTCAGATCTCAACTTCAGATACAGTTCAGATACGCTCCAGACAAGGATGCCATCCTGATACTTATTCAAATTCCAAGTACTGATACAGTACAGATACACTCCAGACACGGAAGTAATTCTATTACTCATTCAGACTTAATTTCAAGATTCAGTACAGATACACTCCAGACACGGTTGCCACTCTGTCACTCATTCAGATTTCAATTTCAATATACAGTACAGATACACTCCAGACACGGAAGTCATTATGTTACTCATTCAGACTTAATTTCAAGATAAAGTCCAGATACACTCCAGACACGGAAGCCATTTTGTTGCTTATTCAGGTTCATCCTTCAGATACAGTTCAGATACGCTCCAGACACGGTTTCCATTCTGATACTTATTCAGATTCAAGTACAGATACAGTTCAGATACATTCCAAATACAGACACCATTCTGATGCTTATTCTTTCGATTTACAACCAAACATTCTTGGATGGAATCTACAAGCCCATCTCCAAAAAAATTCTAACACCTCTCCAAATGGCATCTTTAAGCCCATTCCCTCAGCTATACTTTTGTCGAGTGAAAATTTATGGGCACTCTAGTGTCCAATCATCTTTTACCTTCGAGTCACGAACGGCAAAACTCGCCAATCTAACTCTTCAGGTTCAATAAGATTGAACAGGGGTAGCTGTTGTACCCCAAAATTTTCCCTCCCGTTTTTCATAGAAAACACAACCCTAGGGTTTCTCAGATATTCAAGTTGGCTCAGGAATCGATCAGACAAATTTTCTTCTGTGGCAGTAAACCAGCAATTAGGATTTTTCTTACAATTCTCAAAAGAAATGAATTCTCAAAGATCCAATTGGCTTTCACAGGTCTTCATGCTTTCTCAAGTTTACTGAAATAAAAATGTTTGTTCTCAAGGCATGGTTATTTTGGGACAAAAGATGGAATTTAAGACTGTCATGTAGGATACTCATGATTGTTTAATCCAGGTTAACCAGATGATTTGCGTCTTTTAAAACATTTGCTTGGTCAGGAAATGGGATATACAATGCGTATTTGTTTGGAATGCAGTGACATAGTTATTGGGATTACTTGGAATGTAAGTTACCAGACTGGAGCATTTTGTTTTAAATATCTTGATTGGGAATCTTTAAGAATTAGTTAGGATGCGAAGAGAAAATTACAAGTTATTGACAGTAAAGGGTTTCAATTGACACCAGAATATTTCATAAGACTTTCTCCAATTTTTCAAACATTGTTACAAAATAATTTGTTATTTTAAATACTCTATGTTTTATAACTTATTGTATTTAAAAGATAAATTAGTACAATTGTTAGATACAATACAAGAATGTTTTTCTAAATTACAAGGAAATTCAAATACTCGATTGGCCTAGGAGAATTAATCTATGCCTAAGTTTGACTGAAGTTCCTTTGCTTCCATGCTTGCCACAAAGTTTCTTGCCTCCCTTTCTTTGTCACATCCAATTATGCTCACATGAAAAAGAAAGAAAAATGATTAGTACAAAATCATTTGGGCATGAACGGAGATTTTAAATGCTACTCATAATTAAAGTTTGCAAAGTGGAATCAGAAGGCCATTTTAAATTCATCACAATTTATTTTCTCTATTTGAAAATCACAAGAAGATTATTCTTCTTGGTTCACAAAAAAAAGAAGAAAAAAAAATACCACAAAAGCTGTCCAAACAAAAATACCACAAAGCTATCCAAACAAGAAATGCAAGCAAGTTGTCCAAACAAACAGAATTCAGCAAACTAACCAAACATAATGCTACAAAGCTGGACAAAACAAACAGCAAAACTGTCCAAACAGAATGGTACAAACTTATCCAAACAACAGCGCAACAAACACCAAAAACAAACAACAATATGGTAAACAATAAACAACATAAGCTAGAGCAGGCAACAAAGCAGGAGTATGGCAATATAATAAGCTAAGTCAAACAAGCAAAAACTTGTTCAAGAAGCCTAGTTCATCATTTTCCATTTTTCGTTGCAAACTTTTCAGAATTGGAAAAAAAAGGCAAAAGAGCAATTGACTTTCTTAGTGTCATTGAGAGAGAAGAGAGGAAAGAAGTCACCTAGGTTATTGGGATGCACAACCCTGCTGCCTTGACTGTCACAAATTGCATAGAAGTTGCTAGGAAAAAAAACTGCAACAAAGGAAGAAAGTTACTTCGGAATAAAATAAACTGGTATAAAGTCCCTAGCCGTCCAGTTACTCGGTCCACCATTGGTAGTTCGATAGATCTAGCTGTCCATTTCTGAGTCTTCCTCGCCGTCTTCAATGGCATTAATTTCCCGATTGCTGATGCGTAGGGGAGGTCCTCCAGCCCGAGCTCGTCGAACATCCTTTTGAGCTCCTAAAGTAAAGCCCAAACAAAACTTATTAGTTTTATGAGTAAAATCAGGGAGTTGTCCCCAATTGGTACACCCACCTTCTTCAATCACGGCTCTCGCGTCTTTGAGAGAAGCCATCTTCAGAGGAGGTTTGTTGCTGGTAGCAGCTTGAGCCGATGCCAAGATCTGGGGAACCTCTTCAAAATTCTGGCAAGGGGTCTCTATGAATTCCCCATCCATCTCTACGTACTTGAAGGAATTGAGGTGGCTCACCATATACTCCTCCGCACCTCACACAGTGACAATCTTTCCTCTTACTGTATATTTTAGCATCTGGTGCAGTGTGGAAGTAACTGCCCCAACTTCATGGATCCAAGGACGACCCAACAAACAAGAATATGACGGCCAAATGTCCATTACATAGAAGGTGGACTCAAAGGTTTGAGAGCCTACTCTGACAGGGATGTCCACCTCCCCATGCACTGTTCTCTTCGACCCATCAAAAGCCCTCACCATAATGTTACTAGGCTTTAAGGTCAAGCCCTCACAGTCCAACCGATCCAACGCCTTCTTAGGCAGGCCATTCAGCGAAGACCCAGTATCTACCAGCACATGAGCCATAATGGTGCCCCTACACTCAATCGAGAAATGCATAGCATCATTATGCTTCCTCCCTTTCTGTGTCAGGTCTGCATCTGAAAAACCCAGCCCATTGTCAACAGTCAGGCTAGCCACACAGTCTTTGAATTGATCGGCTGAGGTCTCCTGCGGCACATGTGCAGTCTTGAGGAATGAAATCAAAGCCTTCGCATGGGCTTCAGAACACAACAATAGAGACAACATGGATATCTTTGAGGGGGTCTTCCCCAGCTACTCGACCATGTTGTAGTCGCTCTTTTTGATTATTTTCAGTATTTCCTCTATCTCTTGCTTCGAGGCTTCCACGACAATTTTTCAAGGCGCCTCCGTCCGGGCATGCTCACATATAACTTCTTTTCCGCAGATACTAAACGATTCACCGACAGGGGTAATAATTAGAGTAAGAACAGGAGTAATAGTTGATGTACTAGCAGGAACAACAGATGGAATGACAATAGGCCAGTTGACAGTCTTAGGGGAAATCTCGGGAGAGAAGACCCTTCCACTTCGGGTAACATTGTTGGTCCCGACAATGTTACCAATATCAAGATCAACCTCTTCATTTTTCAGATCTTATTTGATGCCATGATAGTACACATTAGCACTATAATGCCAGGGGAGAGCTTTGTCCGAGGCATACAGGACAGGTCCAGGAACAGTGATTATTAACAAAGCGATTCTTGGAGCAGATGTAATCCTAACAGGTCTTCTCGAGGAGACCTTGGAAGGATTGGAAGAAATGGTTATAATGGAAATATCTTCAGATGGAACAACAATAACCAAAGTTTTCTCGAACAAAATTTCTTTGCTGTCCATCAGGCGTTGAACACCTGACTTCAACAAATGGCAACCAGAAGGAAAAAAATGAACACATGTGGCAACCTTCACCATAACCCGGAAATAAACCGGCCAACAACAAATTCTTCTTCACAGTCATGAGAGGAGTAGAAACTTCATCCACCAAGGTCACAAACAAGTCGGTATCAACAACATTAATTCCACGACCGTGCTTAGGCATGGGAGCAATTATGACATTAGGCATCAAATCAATATTGATTCGGGTAAACTGCCGTTGTGGCCTTTCCACCTTGTTTGATTGTTGCGTTATGGAGCGGATGCAAGCCTAGGTAGGCACTTACTGTATGATGATGTCCAGCTCTGCTTTGTCCCATCAGATTGTAGATGGCACTGGCTTCTTTCTTACCAACAAAAGGCTTCTTTACCGAACTCGAATAAGCATCCTTCTGTGTCTTGCTGCTCCGAATCCCAGCTTTTACTCTCTCTCCATTCAAGATCAGCTCAATGATACTGTTGTACCCCAAAATTTCCCCCCTCATATTTCTCAAAACATTGCAAGAAAAATCTCCAAGTGGCTCAAGATTGCTCAAGAGTTGGACAGACAAGTCATCTCCTAAGGCAGTCAACCCCAATTTAGGGTTTTGTGTTGCATCAAGATCCTTGAATTCAAATGACCTCAAGTGCTCCCCCAATGTCCTAATATTTTCTCAAGATCATCCATGTTAAATTTCAAGCCTTACAAAGGAAGTTTGCTCAGTCAAATGCTCAAAAGGTCCAAAAATCGACTGTGCTAGGGCAAAAGTCAACTGTGACCTATAAACAGTCAAACTTCAAGATTTTTTGTCAACATTCTCATTTTGAAGGATATTTCATCATTTGATCAAGGGTTGATCATGATTCATCAAGGATTGCTCAAAATTCATCAAGACTCAAAAATTGCTAAATTAGGGTTTTGTAGGAAAAGTCAACTCAACTTTGACCAAGCATAACTTTCTCATACTTTATGAGAAATGACCCATCAAAAGCTCATTTTGAAGAGGATTCAATTTCCTACAATCCATCTTCACACCCGAAGATCATAAAATGCACTTACAAGAAGTTATAAATTTGGACATTATAGGTCATTTTTGAAAGTCAACAAAAACACCTTTTTTGTAAAAGCTTATAACTTGAGAATGGAATATCAAAATGAGATGAGATCAAAAGGGTTGGTTATAGGACATCTCAATATTTCTAAAAAGTCAAAGAACACTTCCAAAAGTTCAAAATTGAAGAAGTTGTGCATTGTTGAAGTTGGACATTTTTGCAAAATTGCCAAAAGTCAACTATCCCCAAATCTTCAAATTTTGTCAAATGGGCCCATTCTTTTCCACTTGATTTGAGCTTGCATCAATGTCCACGTGTCCTAGATTCATCCATGAGCCCACATTTTATTTTTAATATTTAATTTGATTTTTATTGAATTTATTCATTTTAAATCAAAATTAAATCATGTAAAATCCAAATATTGATTACTTAAGATCTTTTTGGCTATTTCAGGTTGAGATCATCATCATTAATCTCATCAAATTCGTATCTCACCATACCATGTGCAAAAGGATTGATTTTTGACAAATTTGACAAGCTTTAAAAAGGAGATCAAATCAAATATGGGTGCATTGATTTAGAGAGATTCATCGCAATTTTGTTACCCTAGCACATGGTATGATACATAAGGAAGCTAAACAAATTGAAACAGGGGTTAGAGGCTGCAAGCATAGAGATAAAAAAACTTGAAAAAAGTGGTAAAAAGCTTGAGATCAAAATCGTGCCTAGAGGTGTTTTTAGAAGCCAAGAAGCATCCCAATCGATTCCTGGACGTCCACTGAGGCGAAACCAATCCAAAGCAGGCTTCCATACACACCCAAACACGCTGTAAGCATCACGCTACCTAGCTCTGTATTTGAATTCATAAATCATCATTCTTGCATCCTTTGTATAAATCGCTTTCATATTCGTAATCCTTACCATGTTTCTAAGCGTTTTGCATTATTCAATTTTGTTTATATGACCTATACTGTGAGATGCCATAACTAGGGTTTCTTGGTCATTTTTAGGCGTTTTTATTTCAGGGATAATTGGCCACCAAGAAGGGCATGGTTAGGACCGGGAGGTCAAGACGAGCATGACCATGCCCTTGAAATTCATTTTTGTGGCTCGTAGCAAGTTTTGGAGATAGCTTGGCTTATAGCTACGGGTTGTTGTCCGTTGGTATAGGTTTAGTCTGTTTTAGCCACGGTCCAACGACAGGGACGATGGCGTGTCGTTCTCCCATTCCCGTGTTCAAATCGCGCGCGTTTTTTTTTTTATTTCTGACTAATAATTATTGCTTTGGCATATTATCTTTGTTGTTTGACATATTAACAATTGAAGCAAAGCGTCCCAGTGGCAAGCATACACATCCATTAGCCTACAGGATCTGGGTTCGAATCCCAGGTCCTCCAAATTTCTCTTTGATTTTTTCTCTCAGGTTATCATGTGCATATCCAGGCGCGTAGTGTACCATACTCCCTCGCTCAATCAATTGCCAGATGGCCATTGGCCAGATCTGGTGGCCAAGAGGTGATGGTCTACCATAGTCCAAGTCAGCGTGCAAACATCAGATCTGAAAAGTCAACAAAAGGCCAGCGCTTAATGGGCCTTCAACTTGCTATTCTGACCTCCAAATTTAGGCCCATACCCCCTCTCTATTTTATTTATGTTGTTTTAATTGTTTATTTTATTATTTTCATTTAATTACTAACCAATTAAAACTCTTCTTTTTATAAAATAAAAAAAGCACAAAATATTTTTCATATTTAATCAAATTTAAAATTTTATTTTATTAATAAATACTAATTAAATTGACTTAGATTTAATTAGAACAACTTTAACATTTTTGTAAATAATTAAAATTCAATTAGATTTAATTAGGTATTTACTAACATTAATTATTTTATTTTCTTCTCAAAATACCAAAAACCCAAAAATAATTTGTTTTTTATTAATTAATTTATTAATTCAATTTAGTATTTAATTAAGGTTAATTTCTCTATTTAAATAAAAATAACAAAAAAAATCTTTTCTTTAACAAAAAAAGGGTCAAAACCCTAGAACTTTACACTCGATTTAATTTCCCGCATGCGATTTATTTTTATCTAATAATGTACTTGCTCCCGGTTTGTAATAGTTAATAGGAAATTTTATTATTTTTATCGCTTTATTTATTTTAAAGGGTTTGTCTTTGGCGATGTAAATACCCGACGCCTTGTAATTTAAATTCCGCATTTTATTTCCCGCAAATTATAACTGTTAGATGTTTGATAATAGGAATGCATGACAAGACTGAATGTTTTAACCTAAAATCAACTTAGATCACCATTAACATGTACAAAGATAAAATTGACTGAAAACGACACACTCACACATGCACACTCTTAGGGTACATCCCACTTTGGTTGCCTTCAGTAAACGGTCATTGAGTATAGGATGCTTTAGTGGTCGTCCTCTTGTCAAAAAGATCAAAGTTGCCTCAGAATGGTTGCCTCGGATATTGTTGCCTCGAATAATTGATCTTAAGACGTTAGGGTTATTACTAAGATGTCCTAACATTGCTTTAGTGACTGTATGTCCCTTTAATTGACCCTCAAATTCCAACAATGGTGCTACCTACTCACTAATAGTGGGATAGCGCTGTCTAAAGGAAACGAACATAGAACGATTCTTTTTTCGAGTAGGTAGATTAACTTTTAAGTACTTGCTCTTTCATAAACAAAACTTTTTCCACACTTACACTACTTTTCAAACAAAGTTTTCAAAACACTTCATTACACTCTTGAGGACAGAAGCAAGAGCTAAATCGAAGTTTTAAAACAAAAACTTTTTCAAACCCCAAGCACAAAGAAAGCAAATTTTGAAAACAATATGAGCAAGTACCTAAGAGCCCGTGGATAACCACGGATAGAAAGGGTGCTAACACCTTCCCTTTCTATAATCTACCCCCCGAACCCGAGAAATATCTCGAAAAAGGAATTTTTCTGTGCTTTTTTCCTTTCCTTGTTGGATAAAATAAAAGTCGGTGCCGACTCTTGCTTACCGCGACATTTTGCAAACATAAACGCAAAACACAAACCAGCATTCCAAAAAACAGTCAGTTCTTTCCCACCGTATCACAGATACCAACTGACAATCAAATGATTAAAGAATGGACCAGATTGCGTCCCCAGAAACATATCAACCAACTCCCTATCAGACAACGGGGGTTGGACTCTTCCAGCCAAGTCTCTCCACTTCTGTGCATAGTCCTTAAAGCCTTCACTCACCCTCATGGACATACTCTGGAGTTGAGTATGAGTAGGAGTAAGGTCGGCGTTGTATTGGTACTGCTTATAGAAAGCAACAGCCATATCTTCCCTATTTCGGACATTGGCTCTCTCCAGTTGGTAGAACCATTCAAGCTGAGTCCCTGACAGACTGTCTTGAAAGAAATGAACCCACAAATTTCTATCAGTGGTGTGGGGATAGATCTTTCTGACATAAGAGAGGAGATGGAGTTTTGGGCAGGACACCCCATCATACTTTGCAAAAATTGGAGCTTTGAACTTCTGTGGGATGACCACTCCCGACACCAATCCCAATTCTTCAAAATCCAGCCCAGGTATCCTCTGGACTTCCATAGCACTCAAGTGATCTTCCAACTGCTTGTATCTATCCTCATTGGGAGTATATTGCTCATCATTTTAGTCGGTATCATTGTCAGAAACTTCAGGACTGGGGTCCTTCTCCCTTGTCTCTTCTTCTTGATTCTCCTGTTCCTTGGATGAAGAGGTCAGATCGACTTGTTGCTTCAATGGCCCTCTAAACCTTCTGCCCATATTCAGAATACCGACAATGTTCTTCTTTTTATTTTTTTCTTTCAGGATGAGGGCTTTCAGATCCTCCCACCCTTTTGCCAGATTTATGAACATTTGCTGGAACTGGGCGTTTTGTGCCTGAAGATCCTTAATGCTTTGTTAGGAAGACATTTCTGCTGAAATAAATAGCGAAGAAGATGAGAAACCTGTAATGGTACATGTACATGCAATTTTATGAATGGGATGCGCATGCAATGATTTCAAAGACTTTGGGAAATTTAAATTTGCGAACCAAAATGAAACAAAGATTTTATTAGTTAAATTCAAAGTTCAAATGCCTTTAGGCGTTACAATTAAAAACAAATCTAAAGCTAGAAAAAAATCAAAATTCCCATGGATGCTTCCTCTTCGTGCCGAGATAGACATTGAGTTCTCTTTCCTCATGGAGCTGCTTTGTGAGCTCTAAAACCTTCCCCTCCTGGGTAGAACTGATCCTTATAAGTATCCTGCTCTTTCTTCAACTGAATCCAAGACCTCTATAATTCTCCAAGATCAATGGGCATATCAGGATAGAGAACCGTGTAAGGAATACCCCCTTCAGTAGTGGGTTCCACAATCACTGGTAAAACGGCCATATAGGGCATCATAAGTTTCTGGGCACGAGCTCGTACCCATTGGAGGTAAGGTTCCATACGAATGGAAGCCTTTGGCCCCAAATCCTTGGCGCAAGATCTGTTTACCATGCCCCAAGCTCGTATGAACCTCCGGCGATACTCTTGAACATCATCCTCATAGATGAATATAATGCCCTCGATAAGTAACTCATGGGGCCCATCCTTTTGAGCGTAACCAAATTGTCGCAGAGCTAAACAAGGATTATAGGTTATACCCCCTCTAATGCCATGTAACGGGACATTAGGGTACTCCCCGCAGCAGTCAATAATAGCAGTGTTTTCCATAGCTCGGGAACACCAGAGAATATCCATGTGAGCGAGTGACATTATCCTTTGTGACCAACCCACACCTTCTTCATTCTTCAGTATAAACTTAGGAAGGTGAGAAATAAACCACCTCGACAGCAACGGTATGAAACACATAAGAACCCCTCTTCTCTTCATGGTACGAGTATGGAGAGTGTGCAAAATGTCTCTGAGCAAGCTAGGCACGAGGTTGCGAGAGAGGAAGATCTTGATAGCATTCACATCTATGAATGAGTCTGGATTAGGGAATAGTACTAGACCATAGATTAGAAGGGCCAAGACCTCCTCAAAAGCCTGAAAATCCATATCATCCCAAAACAAATGGGCCTTGTCTATTAGGAACTTGGCTAGAAAACCCTTGACTCCGCTTCTTGTTTCCCAATTGGATACCACGACGGCCCGTTTCAGATGCAAAGCTGAGGAAATGACTTCTGGCTTAGGAACTTCTTCCAGACCTATGAAAGGCAACTGTTTAAGAATGGGTATATCCAACAGCTGAGAGAATTCTTCCATGGTAGGCACCAACTGATAGTCTGGAAAGGTGAAGCAGTGGTGCTTTGGATCAAAGAACTGAAAGAGTACACTCATCATTTTTTCATCAAAGTTTGAAGTAACCAGGTTAAGAAGTCGACCATGTCTCTTAGTGAACGCAGGAGTTTCGGAAACCTTTGATACTAGCTCCTTGAGTTGGGAAGGTATCATCACAATGCTGATTCAGATAGTGTTTCTACGAACGAAAGCCATGATCTGCAAAACAGAACAAAGATAAATTCCCCCGGTCCTTGAAAGGGTTAGTGCAATAAGAATGGATGTTATGTTATGATGCATGATGTCATGATAAATCACAGGTATAGAAAAAACAGACAAATCACACCAAGCTCTTAGGTTTAAGGCTTGCATGAGGTTAAAGGTAAGTACCCTATTGAAGTTTAGTTGGTTTCAACCTGTCTTAGAAAAGTAACTGGGTTCTAAAGATTCTCAATATCACTGACCATCCTTTATCGGGCATTGTTTCAGCTCAAGCAATCTTTTCTTGCGGCCGAGATATCCCGAAAGTCTAATCTCAATGAGTGTAGCATCGAGTATCAACTAATCCTCATCTCTATACCGAGGCCGACTATCTCACTACTTTCTAATGGCTAAGTTTGTTCAACTAAGGTTCTAAGGTCCGTTAGTGCTTCACGACACCACGCGGCGGCCCCGTATTCGCCTCGTTTCCCCATGAAGGATACCAGTACCAACCAAAGTGTCACACCAACATAACCATTGCTTAAACCATATCGGTCTATGCTGTACAATCTCCACGATCTATTGTTGTTTACCTAAAAAGTGCGCCTAGATCCGGTGTAGGATCTATAGTAACCCAAGAAAAAACCCTTTAAGAATAAAGCAAACAAACAAGAAAGCAATTTTAAAATGACCTAGATCCTAAGGTAAACCCCACTTTATTTCTTTCCCCAGCAGAGTCGCCAGTTCTGTGATACGGTGGCAGAACCGACTGTTATACTGGTTTGCGTTTTGCGTTTTTGTTTGCACAATGTCGCGGTAAGTAAGAGTCGCCACCGACTTTTATTTCATCCAACTAAGGAAAAGGAAAAAGAACACAAAAAACCCTTTTCGAGAATGTTTTTGAGTACAGGGGGTAGATTATAGAAAGGGAAGGTGTTAGAACCCTTTCTATCCATGGTTTTCCACGGGCTCTTAGGTACTTTGCTCATTTTGAAATTGCTTGTGTGTGCTTGTTTTGAAAAGTTTTTACTTCGTGATGACTCTTGTATCAGTCCTTAAGAGTGTAACGAAATTTGTTTCAAAAAACTGTTTTGAAAAATGTTTGTGTGAAAAAAAGTTTTGTTTGAGCAAGTACCTAGGAACTAATCTACCTACTCGAAAAAAAGTCTATTCGTTTTCCTTTAGACAGCGCTATCCTATTATTAAGCAATAGGTAGCACCGTCGTTGGAGTTTTAAAGGGACGTTCGAAGGGACGAAATGGTCTCTGAAGGCAACAAGTAAGGATACCTTAGCATTTCGAAGGGATTATCGTCATAAGATCAATTCGTAGGTAACTCGAGGGACAAGTAGGGACTATGATCTTTATGACGACTATGAGTCGTGGGTCATTGCTAAGGTATCCCTACATTCGAGGGACACGACCATTATTTTTTAGGCAACCGAGTGGAGTAAACCTTAGGAGTAAATATGTGCAAGTGTATTTTTTCCGGTTAATTATCTTGTAATTTAGTGATCTAGGATTGATTCATTAGTCATACACGCCTAAGTTGCTAACAGATATATACAAGCATGCAAAATATAAAAACGAGAAGGTAAAGGTCCTACGCTATTACAGGGCTTTTGCAGATACATGATTATCTTGGACTGAAAATAAAAATGCGGAATATAAACCCTAATTACTATTACAACCTCGAAACAGTTACAATAATAATAAAAAGAATTAAAATACGCGCAGCGATTTAAAATGTGAAAATTAAATAAAACCTAAAATTCTAATTGAAAATTGATTAGGTTATTATTATTATTATTTTATTTGAGAAAATTAATTAAGTTATGTAAACAAAAACATAATTTCTAATTAATTTAAAGTATATAGGAAAATAATTAAATTGACCTAAAATAATTACACTAACTAATTAATTAAAGAAATAACAATATTTTATGAGAAAAAAAAGATTTTTTATGTTTTTGGTGATTTTTTTTATTTAATAAAAAAACATGATTTTGTGTTATTTGGTAAAAGAAAATAATTTATAAAATAATTAAAATAAGAAAATGAAATAGAAAAAAAGAGAGATTTGGGCCTGTATAGCAGCAATCAGGGGGGTGCATTGTTGAATTTTTGTCCAGGCCCACTATACTGAGCCCATGCTTGTGCCAGATCTAGTGCATTTGTCTTTTGATGGTCTACTGTGGATGTTTGGATCTTGACCATTTGATCCATATTGATGATAATCAAACTGCCTGGAGATGAGGATGCATGATGCCCTCCAGGGTGTGTTGAACACCTGATCTGTAGAAAATTTATGCTGAAAAATAAAACCAAGGTCTGTGGATCGAACCCAGGCCCTCTGGCTTCACAACCACGCGCCTTACCACTACACCAACCTGCTTATTCGTATATATATATATCCAAACACAAATAATAAAAGGGAAATCAATGTGTTAAACCCAATCAATTAAACAAACGCCCATGTCAGCTAGTATGGCCAATCATGTTATAAGAATTATCCTCGTCAATAGTCAAACTTTATTCAACTTTGACTCGCTGGAGAAGCGCCAGAGCACTAGCTCCGGTCGTCTTCTCCAGCTACCTCTTTCATCCAAACTCGCGCAAACCTGCAAAAATAAAGATCAATTGGACCCTACCCCCCTAATTCGAGGGTTGCGGATCCAATGGTGACCTCCTCTTGTCCTGAAACGACTTGTAAACAACGTTATGAGAAAAATCATGAGATGACGGTCATTAATGGAAAAGGACATTCCTGGGTATTAGCTTCGCATGTCATACGTCCAAACACTCATAATCATCAATAAAAACACATGTATGCAAGCGATATGGATTTAAATTAAGTGCTACGCGAGTTTGAGAGTAGAGAAAGTTTACCAATCAGAGAGATCGCGTGAGGGAGTTCCTGCGTGTACTGGGATAGCCTAATTGTATGGAATGCTTCCTGGAGTCTTCAGAAGGAAGATTCAATGCTTGTTCTGACTGGAAAAGAGCTAGAACAATTGATACAAATTGCACTTTCTCTTGAATTTTTTGGAAACTTTTTCTTGGTCTTGAGGCGGCCTTTTTGTGTTTTTTTGTTATTTGGAATGGTTGTCCTTATGTATGATAGCATACTAGGTCAACATATTTGGAGAAAATCCCATGCTTTGATGACAAAATATTTTTCTTTCAAGTTTTTGATTTTGTTTATTTTTGGAAAAAAAATCCAATCTTTACTCTCTTTCCACGATTGGCTTTGATCTTGCCAGCTTTTGTTGATTTCCAATTGATGATAAAAATATTTGTAATGAAATCTTTTATTGTTTAGATAATTTACTTGATTTAATTTGATTTTTAAAGGATAAAAATCAAAATAAATTAAATAAATAAGACTAATAACATGTGAAAGGATGTTTGGGTCGTGGACCATGTTGGAAGCATAATGCAAGCTTAAAAAGTTGGGCCCATTTGGCAAAAAATGCATTTGTGAGCACATTTTCCTTTTGGCAATTTTCCAAAAATGGTCAACTTTGACAATGCATAACTCTTCCAATTTTGACCCTAAAGAGATGTTCTTGGACTTTTTAGAAAGCTTATGATGTCCCCTAAACAACCCTTTTTGTCTTATTTCAATTGGGTCTTCCATGTTCATGTAAGAAGCTTTGACCCAAAAGGTGTTTTTGTTGACTTTTCAAAAGGACCTATAATATAGAAATTCATATCTTTTGATGAGTGCATATTTTGAACTTGTGGGCTGAAGATGAGTTGTAGGGAATTTCATCCTCTTCAAAATGAGACTTTGTTGGAAAATTTCTGATAAAGTATGAGAAGTTATGCTTGGTCAAAGTTTAGTTGACTTTTCTTGAGAAACCCTAATTTAGCAACTTTTGGGTTTTGATGAATTTGGGGCATTCCTTTAGGAATCATGATCAACCCTTGATCAAATGATGGATATAACTTCAAAATGTTGATGTTGACCAAAAATATTTAAGTTTGACTCTATGTGGGCCACAATTGACTTTTGATCTAATACAGTCGATTCTTAAGCATCTGAGCAGTTGACTGAGCAAACTTCTTGTGCAAGACTTGAAATTTGACATGGATGATCTTGAGAACATATTGGGACCATGGAAGGCATTTGGGACCTTTGGAGTTCACACATATTGATAAAAATGGAAATCCTAGTTTGAGGTACATTGTCTTATGTGAGAGTTTGTCTGGTCAACTCTTGGGCATCCTTGAGGAAGTTGAGGACCTCAATGGGCATGTATTGAGTAAAATGAGAGGGAAAATTTTGGGGTACAACAGCGTCCATATGATCTAAATTAAGTGTTCCAAAAAGCGTGTGTCCATGACCTTACGGTGCACCCACTCGCATGGAGTCCAAACGAACTCCCAAGTCTCTTAGGCCTGGACCATGTCTACGCACGCCCCCTCGTTTTTTGTTTCTACTAATACACGCAAAAACACACCCCCTGCCTTCTGGGCCTGAATTCAATATCTGAATTCAGGCCCATGCTATTAGCACCCCTTATTTTTACTTCTCAACTAAAAGCACACCCCCTACGTTTTCAATTTATGATTTAATTTTATTATTTTTATATTTTATATTTTTATATATTTATAGTTTTAATTAATTTATTATCATGATTCAAGTATATTATCTTCCAATTCATAAAAATATTATTTATTTTTGTTTGCATTAAATTATTTTTAATCATGCATTTAAATAAATATTTTTTTCAATAATTAATACCTTTAAAAAATGTTTAACAAAAACACCAAATTATTTTTCATAATAAATTAATTCAACAATTAATTTTAAAAAAAGGATTACGAAGTATATTTTATTCAACTGCGCATTTGGTCCAAAATCTCCGCTATTCATACACCGGGCTAAATGCGAAATGAATTAAAATATCTGCGTAATCCATAAAAAACACAAACCCATGCGAAGTACGAATTGAGACTCTGATTCTTCATAAGAGGATACGTAGGCATACGATTAAAATCCTAATTCTAAAGCTTATGCTTCTAAACCCTAGTATCCTTGTGAACAAGGTAGATGAGGCGTGCCTAACACCTCCCTTTCGTCTAGAATCTAGTCCAAAGAACCTAGAATCTATGACTTTTTAGGGTTATTCCTTTATATTCCCTTCCTTAGGATAAAAATTAAGGGCGAAGACTCTAATTTAAAAGCCAGTTACAATAGCTGGCGACTCTACTGGGCACTTCAAATCTAGGGTTAAGTTTATTTTTGGTTTAGGGTTTTGGTGTTTTCAAATTTTGTTTCTATTTTATTTATTCATTTTTTGGTTTATTTATTGCATTTATTTATTTATTGTAATATTTATTCATTGGTGGGATTTTTATTATTGCAAAAATATTTTAAAAAAAACCTTAGAAAGAAGGTTCGTCTATTAGCCAAGGGGTTACATTATCCCTATGAGTTTATGTGACGACTTCGCCTAGAGTCGGTGGAATTCCACGAAAGGAATACGTCTCAAGAGATATCCTCTTGGGAAGTAGGACTTTGGAATGAAATTTATGACTCTTTATACAACCTTCAAACCAAAATCTCATGATGAGACCTTTCATAACCTAGAGACAAAAGTTTTGGTTTGTAAAGAGGCTCCACTTAAGGGAGGCCCTTGCGCCTTTCCCTCTAGTGTTATTCATGATACCCTTAAGGAAACCACCTAATGGGGAGGGTAGAATATCCATAGACCAAAATTAGGAGCCTACCTTCTAAGGGTACCATCTATAAAATCCTGCCACTAAGCCCTACATTCATGCATTAATACATTTCTGCATTTCATATATTCATTACCCTCTATTTCTTTTGTTTGTCTTATTCACAGGGTTAAAAAGGGTAATGATTAAAGGTTTTGGTGAAGTGTCCTAAAGATGAATACCTAAGGAAATAACTTGTTTATCAAGCCAAATATGACAAAGATAATAATCATCAAGGAGAAACTGCCCGAAAGAGTTATGAAGATATTATTCCTTCCAATAGTTTCTTTTTGGTTCAAATATTTTTTAAAATCTGAAATGTATTTCCCTTTTGAGGATGATTATTATTAATAAAATTAATTTTTGTTTCCATATTCAAACTGCGTATTTATTCTTTGGATACTCACCAATAAAGAGCAAAACACACACACACACACACACACACACACACACACACACACACACACACACACACACACACACACACACACACACACACACACACACACACACACACACACACATATATATATATATATATATATATATATATATATATATATATATATATATATATATATATATATATATATATATATATATATATATATATATATATATATATATATATATATATATATCCAAGTGAATAAGATATTCAAAAGCAAAAAATCTTAGCATATTCATACATTCACAAACACCTACATTTCATACAAAAACTTATCTTTTTCAAAAAATTCTCCAGTTAAACTATTGGTAGAAGAAAAACACCACCTCTCCGACCACTGTACCAAACAAGAGCCCGTCAACTGAAAGTGATGGAACGAATTGAGGAGAAATAAGCTGCGTTCAAAGAGGATTTGGAGCAAGTCAAGGGCAACGTCGACTCAATGAGAGGAGACATGAGACAAAGTCTTCTAGCCTTGAAGAACATTATTGAAAGACAAGAACAAATTCCTAGGGCAGCCTTTGAAGAATTAGCTCAGACCATTGGTGCATCAAGCGGTCACCAACTAAGGAAAGAGCCAGAAGCAGGACCCCAAAAGTCAACCATGTCTCAACAAGAGACAGGGCAAGCTGAGACTAAAGGGTTTGTACCACCTCCACCGAAGGTAGGGGCATCCCATACCATGCAGATTCTGATTAACAACACAGACAACTACTTGGATTTATAGTATGGAGACTACAATTTAAAGGATGCAAATCAAGCACCTCAAAGAACAACTTGTACTTATGCTACTAAGAATCCAATGGTGCTCGATCATTACAAAGCTCTAGAGGAAAGTTTAAAAGATATGGAGGGTTATGATGATTTCAATGTAGATTCTCTCGAAATGGGTCTAGTTCCAGATGTAGTGATCCCGCCAAAATTCAAAGTACCTGACTTTGGAAAATACGAGGGGCTCATATATCCAAGGAACCATCAGCGCACATATTGCAGGAAGATGCACACTTATGCTCAGGACCAGAAGCTGATGAATCATTGTTTTCAAGACAGTTTGAGTGGGGCATCTCTAGATTGGTACATGTAGTTGGAACGGGTCCATATCCAGACATGGGAAGATCTTGATAACGCCTTCCTGAAGCAATACAATACAACCTGAACATGGCGCATACACGCATGCAACTCCAGAACTTGTCTCAAAAGAAAGAGGAGTCCTTCAAGGAATATGCCCAAAGGTGAAGAGAAACAGCATCCCGAGTACAACCACCACTCATGGAGAAATAATTGGTCGACATGTTCATGGGAACTCTACAAGGGTTATACTATGAAAATATGGTAGGAAGTGTCTGTTGTACCCCAAAATTTGCCATCTCTTTTCTCAAGACATTTCTCACCAAAGATCTCAAATGCTCAGGGGTTCTCAAGGGTTTGATCAAACAAGCTCACCTCTTAAGCACTGAGCCTCCAAATTAGGGTTTTGGTTTTCTCAAGTACAATTGGACTTTTGACGCCTCAAATGGATTTCATGGTTCAATATACGTCTTCAAGATTTCTCATACAAAGTTTCAAGCCTCGCATCACAAATTTGCTCAGTCAATTGCTTAGATAACTCAAAATCAGCTGTATTGGGTAAAAAGTTAACTGTGGTCAATATACAGTCAAACTTCATGATTTTTGGCGAACATCAACATATTGAAGTCATATTCATCAATTGATCAAGGGTTCATCACAATGCCTCAAGAAAAGCACTCAAATCATCAAAGGAGCAAATTGACCAAATTAGGGTTTTGACTGAGAATGACTGATCAGTGATTTTTGACCTAGCACATGACATAATGGTTTGAAGCATAACATCAAGGACTCAAACACAACATATTGGCCTAATTTAATGGCTCAAATCATTTCTCAAGATGAATGGATTAATAGTTGAAGTTTGATCAACTGATGAAAAGTCAACTGATACACAAAAAGTCAAACTTTGAATTTTTGGTTAACATTAAATTTCAAAAATAAAAATTAATCAAGACATTCAAAAATATCAAACTTGATCATCAAGAATCAAGAAAGTCAAGAAAGTCCACAAAAAGTCAATGTTTTCATTACTTAGAAAATTTCTAAGTATTTTTAACCTTGATAATTTCAATACTTCATGACAAATTTTCACCAAGATGCAAGATGATTTAAGGAAAACTTTTAACATGAAAGTTGTAGATCTTGATGAATTCTACAACTTTTTTCCTTATTATTGATGTCCAAAAAATGCTTAGATTTGAATATATAAGCTCATAAAGTCATGACATTTTTCATAAAAATACTTAGTGGAATTTTAGCAAGTTTAGGCAAATCTTTTACCTAACTTCTTGGCCAATTTTTACCTAGTTCCAAGATGATTTTGTAAAAGTGGTCGAAATGAAGCTTTTAGACAATGTTTCAAGCTTTCCAAAATGTCAAAGAACTTGAGGAGATCATTTTTGAGCTAGGAGTTTCGAAGAGAAGAAGTTAGGCATCCATTCTTGAATTATAGATCATTTTCATGAAGAACACTTGAACAAATCTCAAGCCATGTTGTATAAATATTACTTTGCAGGCTTCAAACTTGCAAATCACTCAATAATTAAATGCTTACACAACTTATTGAGCCATTGTCCAAGCATTTGAGCCATTTTTAAAGTGATTAATCCATTTTTGGCATAAAGGTAACATTGCCATTTTGGAAAAGTAGCTTTAATCTTAAAGTCCACTCTCCTCGAGCTTTGCACTTGTTCCTTCTGCACATGCATAATCTCAAAGCCACAAGAAACTTGTCTAGAGCTTGTCAACCACCCTACAAGTCTTTTTACTATGCATTGGAACTATGTTTATCAAGCTTACTTCAAAAACAAGTTTCAAGACCAAAACATGTGATCTCTTGTTTCTGATCCCTTCAAGCTTCCAAACTTCTTGCCTATAAATAAAGAGGTCAGTTGCAACCTAACACACGAATTCACAAGCCTTGAAACACCCTGAAACTCCCTAAAACTCAGAACTGCATCCAAACCTCCATAACTTGTCATTTCTGGCCAAAAACTTCAACCTCACAATCCACTCGTGCGTTTTCCCTCTAAATCATTCTCAAAGCTTCCATACATAAAATATAACTCATCCCTATCCATGTTTCACAATTGTAACTCCATCTTCATCAACTTCCAAACTCAAAAACTCAACTCTGCATATTGATTTCCCCAGCACGATTCAGCCACTTTCAACATAAAGTAAGAGTTGCCTTAGCTTCCTTGGAGTCCAATGAAGCTATTCAAATCATCACCACACCTACAGAAGTGCTCAAACTTCATACACGATTTCCAGTTTTGAGGTAAGTTTTCTCAACTTTGAAATCTCTCTACAAGCATCATTAATGGTTACTTTGTGAATAAAAAATGTAGACATCATAACCCTAAAGCTAACCATGCCATTAAATTTCATTTATGTTGCCTGAGTGATGTGAATTTTGAAGATGAACTTTCTGAAAAAATTAGGTTTTCATTTGGTACCAGTAAAATTATCATTCATCTTTGATTTATAGATCATGAAATTTATATGGTTGAATTCGTATTGAAATATGGAGCAAGTTTCATGTTCATACTTTTGAAAATGGTTGAGAAATGAGTGAGTTCAGAAGTTTAAAAATCTTGTCAATGGAAGCTGGTGCGAGGTTAAGGATGAAGTTACATTTAGAAATGAGTTTGTAATATATTTTTTAGTTGTTGTTCTATAAACGGATGAAACAACCACCCCAGTGGCAGAGAGAGCGTGTGTAAGGCATTGAACTACAGGGACCTGGGTTCGAGCCCAAGTGGTACATTTTTGGTTTTTTATATTTTCTCCTTGCAGATTCAATACAAGTAGGCTTTGTACGCGCTCCATACACCCTCATTCCATCACCACATGATCATCATAGGGTCTCATCCAACACACCACAAGGCAAGCACATGGTGCACCTCAAGAAGCCATCCACACTGAATCACAAAACAGGCGTTGGACCTGTTGTTTTGGGCCTAAATTATTTTTGATTCTCACCCCCTATTTTACTGTTTAAAGCGCAGGCCCATTCACACTTTTTTATTTTATTTATTTTCTGATTACAAAAACATATTGGGCTTTTTCTCTTTGCTTATTTCTAACCCCCTTTTACCTTTTAACACCCAGTCCATATATCTTTATATTTTTATTTTTATTTATTTATTTTATTAAAACCAAAAATACAAAAACATATTTTCATTAAATAATTCAATTTAATTATTTCATTTTTATTAAATTAAATTCTATTATTTTCTTTTACATTGTAGGATATTTTCTTAATTAATACTAACATTCAAATTATTTTCCTAAACAAATTATTTAGACCTAGGTTTTATTTTCTTCTTAATTTCAATTAAACTTAGATTTTAGGTTTGGTTAATTAACTTCTCTGTAATTAGAATTAATTAGTTCAATTAGGTTAATCTCTAAAACTTTTCATCAAAAACCCTAAAATTAATTTCTTCTTTGTCTTTAGATTTTATGCATAATTATTGGTGAAATTCATATTCAATGGTTTGTAATAGTAATTAGGGCTTGATTGTTTTCATCCCCCCATTCACAAAACTGTACCCCCCGTCCCCAAAGCATTGTAATAGCATAGGACATTTAAATTCCGCAATTTATCGCTTTCCTTATTATTGCTAGTAATTAGGGTTTACTTGACATGACTTAAAAAACAATAATTAGACAACCCTAATTCAAAAATAAATACTTGAAATCAAACACACTTTGCACACATGCACCTCTAGGGTTAACCTCACTTGTTGCCTCGGATAACATGGTCATGTCCCTCGAACGTGAGATGTTTTAGCAAAAGACCCTCGATTAAAAGATCATAGTCCATCGACGACCCTTCAATGTTGCCTTCAGTAAATGATCTTAGTCCCTTACGAAGATTGCTAAAACATCTTACATGTTGCCTTTTATGACTGTACGATGACCCACGCCTGTCCCTCACATCCAATGATCAGGCTCCCTATTAACCAATAGTAAAGTATTACTATTTAAAGGAGGAGGAAAAGAACTAAGACTTTTTGAGTAGGTAGATTGCTCGTAATTGCTTGCTCACAAACAAATCCATTTACACCTCACACTTACAAAACACTTTTCAAACAAACATTTTGTATACATTCTCAACGATATGAGAATCATTATAAAATGGACTTACATTGGAATTTTTAAACATCTTTCCAAACACTTCCTTTCAACAAATATTTTCAAAACCAATGCTTTGTATACATTCTCAACGATGCGAAAATCATTGCAAAGTTTTCAAAACTTAGGCATTTTCAAAATATTTTCAAATTTACACAAATGCAAAGCATTTCAAAGTGATAAAGCAATTAAGAGCCTGTAGATAACTACGGATGAATAGGGTGCTAATACCTTCCTTTTTCATAACCTACCCCCCAAACTCAATAAATTCTCAAAAAGGTCTTTCCTGTTCTTTTCACCCTTTCCTTTATTGGATAAAAGAAAAGTTGGTGGCGACTCTTACTATCTGCAACATTTGCGATAAAACGCAAAACACCAAGTTAGTTCTCCCATTGTATCACAGAACTGGCGACTCTGCTGGGGAGACTTAAACTAAAAGTGGGGTTACCTTAATAGCTAGATCACCTTTATTACTTTTACTTGTTTGCCTTGTTTTCTTTACATTTGTGGGTTATGCTTGGGTTTATTTCTTGTATAGATCCTATACCCGGATATGGGGCATATTAGGTAAGTAGATATAGATCGTGTAGATTGTATGACATAGACCGATATGGTTGTAGTGATAGCTACGTTAGTGTGACACATTTGTGGGTACCGGTGTCCCTTGAGTTAAATCACGGAGAATACGAGGCCGCTGAGTGGTATCAAAAAGCATTAACTGACTGTAGAACCTTAGTTGAACAACTTGGCCATTAGAAAGTAGTGAGATAGCCGACTTTGGTGCAAGACTGAAGTTTTTTGATACTCGATACTACACGTACACTGAGATCAGACTTTCGGTATATTTCGGTCACGAAAAAAGATGCTTGTGCTGAAACAATGCCCGATGAAGAAAGATCAGTGATATTGAGATTCCTCAGAACCCTGTTACTTTCTTTAGGACATGTTGAATCAACTAAAACTTCAAGAGGGTACTTACCTATAAACCTCATACAAGCCTAAACCTAAGGCCTTGTGTGCTTTGTGTGTATATGATTATTTGTTCATAACATCATAAACATCATGACATCACGCCATAACATTTTCACTAACCATTTCAAGGACCTAGGAATTTATCTTTGTCCTGTTTTGTAGGATATGAGTTCCACTCGGAGAAATACCATCTGAATCAGCTTTGTAAAAGTTCCTCCTCAACTCCAAGAGTTAGCATCAAGGGTTCCTGATAATTCTCCGTTCACCAAAAGACATGGCCGACTAATCAATTTGGTTACCTCAAGCTTTAAAGAAGAAATAATGTGTGTGCTCTTTCAATTCTTTGATCCTAACCATCATTGTTTCACCTATCCTGATTATCAATTGGTTCCCACAATGAAAGAGTTCTCTCAACTATTAGGAGTACTTATTCTTGATCAAGTTCCCTTCATTGGTTTAGAAAAGGATCCACAACCTGAGGAGATTGCATCAGCCCTACATTTGAAAAGGTCTGATATTGTAGCCAATTGGGAGACAAGAAGTGAAGTCAAGGGTTTTCTGGCTAAGTTTCTATTAGAGAAGGCTCGACTGTTTGGAGAGGATATGGATTTTCAAGTCTTTGAAGAAGTCCTAGATCTTCTAATCTATGGGTTAGTACTATTCCCTAATCCATACCAACTCATAGATATGAATGCTGTCAAGATCTCCCTTTCTTGTAATCCTGTGCCTGCTTTACTTAGAGACATTCTACATTGTCGTCACACTCGCACCATGAGGGAGAGAGGAGCTCTTATGTTTTGCATTCCATTACTGTCTAGGTGGTTTATTTTACATCTTCCCCGGTTAATTTTTAAGAATGAACAAGGTTTGAATTGGTCGCAAAGAATAATGTCGCTTTCTCATACATATATCCATTGGTGCTCCCGATATCTAGAGGACATTACTATCGTTGACCGTTGTGGGGAGTTTCCTAATGTTCCACTCTTAGGTATTAGGGGAGGTATTACTTATAACCCTTCACTGACTCTACGACAATTTGGCTATGCTCGAAGAGATGGTCTCCATGACGCGCTTATTCAGGGTATTATATTCGACTATGAGAACGATGTCCAAGGTTACCATCAAAGGTTTGTTCGAGCTTGGGGCATGGTAAAAAAGGTTGATAGCAAGACTTTGGGGCATAAGAATTATATTCCTTTGGAGCCTTATCTCAAATGAGTGCAAGCTCACGCTCAAAATTTCATGATGCCATATCCTTCTATCCTACCAATAGTTGTGGAGCCTATTACCGAGGGAGATATTTCTTATGCCATTATTCATCCTGACATGCCTACTGACCTTGAAGAGTTACAGAGATCGTGGATTCAATTCAAGGGGTAACGAGACACCTTTGAAGCTCGATTCTACGCAAGCGAGAAGAAAGTGTTGGAGCTCACAAGGAAACTTCACGAGGAGCGAAACTTGAATGCATACATTGCACCAAAGAAGAAATAACCGTGGGAGACTTAAGTATTTTGTTTTAGGATTCTACTTTGTTGTCTCTTTGAGGCCTTTTTGCTTTTTCCTTGTAATCCCAAAGGGAGATTGTAATCTTTGAACTCATTAATATAATTGTTGTGTTTGTTTCCTTTTTTGGATAGCAAATTTAAATCTCTTAAGGTCCTTGAAAACATTGCATCCACATAAGCATGCATCATATCATAAGCAGGTTTTTCGATACAGGTTTTCTCATCTTTTTACTATTTATTTCAGTATAAGATGGCTCTAGAGTAAACCGTCAAATATCTACAAACTCAACACGCACAGTTCCAAGAGACTCTCCTCAACCTAGCCAAAGGTCAGCAAGAGATGATGGCACTCCTTTCCACCCAGAAGAAGACCAAGAAGAGGGTTGTTATCCTCGACATGGGAAGAAGGTTCAAGGGGCCCTCCCCGACTGGCTCAAATAGAAGAGACTTCTTCTGAGGAAGAAGACAATCAAGACAAGAATGTTAGAAGCACCAGCGCTAGGGGTGGAAATAACCTGATTACAGAGGACGAAGGCTATTCAAAAGAGCGGTATCCATCGGCGGGTGAGAAATACAAGCGGCTAGAAGACCGACTTAAGGCTGTAGAGATCCAAACAGTTCCATGTTTGGACTTTGGAGACTTAGGTCTGGTCCATGGGGTGGTCATTCCCCATAAATTTAAGGTTTCTGTCTTCGCCAAATACGATGGGGTCTCTTGTCTAAAGATGCATCTGAGGTCTTATTTTCGTAAGATTCAACCACACACCGGCGATAGGAAGTTATGCATTCATTTCTTCCAAGAGAGTTTATCTGGTACACAGTTGGAATGGTTCTATCAACTAGAAGGGACTAATATCCATACATGGGAGGATCTGGCAGCTGCCTTCTACAAAAAATACTAATACAGTGCCGACCTTGCATAAACCCGAGTGCAATTAAAAAATATGACCATGGGTTCAAACAAAGGCTTTAAGGAGTATGCTAAAAAGTGGAGGGACCTGGCTGGAAGAATGCAGCCTCCATTGACTGATAGAGAATTAGTGGGAATGTTCATGGGCACCTTAACTAGTCCATGCTTTAACCTGTTGATTGGGAGTTCTTCGACAGGGTTCACCGAGCTGATTATGACTGGTGAACAAGTTGAAAGTGGAATCAAAAGCGGGAAGATTCAGATGTCTGCATCCTCTAGTACTGTGAAGAAACCATTCATTAGAAAGAAAGATACTAATAATTTTTATGGACAAAGGAGTTGTGTCAAGAACGATCGTCACCAGTCAATTGGAGTTGTATTGATCTCAAATCCGACCCTAGTTCAACTACCACAACAATCCAATGATCAGTAAAGGCCAGATGCCCCAAGGAGGCAATTCACTAGGATTAACATGCCACTGTCTCAAGCTCTACAACATCTGTTGAAGGAAGATTTGATAAATCTGCGAGATCCTCCTCCAAATCCCAATACTACCTCTCCCAAATATAATTCAAACATGAAATGCGCCTATCATTCAAATAGTCCCAGCCATGACACCAATAACTGTTGGGAATTGAAGAACAAGATCCAAGATTTGATTGATAACAAGGTGATCGATTTTGACCCTCCACAAACCCCTAATGTCATTTCTTCTCCCATTCCTAGTCATGGAAAAGGTGTCAATGCCATTGATGATGTCTCCTTTGTCTCCATGATAAGTGATTTGACTACTCCCTTATTGATTGTTAAGAAGAATTTGTTAAGTGCCGTTTTACTTCTTGGATGCCTCGAAAATTGTTACCATTGTGCTTCTTAAACCAATGGATGTATGTGGCTGAAGAAAGGTATCCAATGCTTGATTGATAGTCATGAAATTCTGTTCTAGAAAACTCGGCCCGTGAAAAGTTTTCCTGAAAGTATTTTCCAAGAGTTGAGACTTAAAGATATCTCCATAATCACAATTTCCAATACTCCTATTAGGATCACCTTTAAAGGACCTATAAGGATTCCTGCTGAGCCAAGAGTGGCTCCCCTGATTATCACTACACTGGGGCTAATCCCCTATTCATTTGACAAAGTTGTGCCTTGGAACTATGGGGCAGAAGTTTATTATCATGGTGTCAAGCAAGAGCCATAGATTACTGGAAATGAAGATGCTGAAATTACAAACATTACCGGAACTAGTAAAGTCACTAGGACACGAAGGATCTTCTCTCTGGAGATCTCCCCTCCAACAACTACTCCAACACTTATTCGCATTACTGCTGCTAGACCAACTGTTGACAACTGAGGTAAAGAGAAAGTTACTGAACCTGCCCTGACAGAGGCACCCACAAAACATGTTACAATTAAAGACCCATCTAGGAAAGAGATGGAAGAAATTTTGAAGACCATCCAAAGAAGTGACTACAAAATATTCGAACAACTGGGGCAGACACCCTCAAGAATATCCATGTTGTCCTTGTTGTTATGCTCCGAAGTACATGCCCAAGCTTTGTTGAAATTCCTAAAGAATGCCCATGTACCAAAAGAAACCATTGTTGATCAATTTGAGAATTGTGTTACAAGCCTAACTGCTGATAATGGCTTGGCATTTTCTGATGCAGATTTAACTCCGGCGGGGAAGAATCACAACAAAGCCCTCCATATCTCTATTGAATGCAAAGGCACCACTCTGGTGCATGTGTAAGTAGATATTGGGTCCTCCCTCAATGTTTTGCCCAAATGTGCTTTGGATAGACTAGACTGTGAAGGGCTGGTGCTGAAGCCCATCGATATTGTGGGAAGAGCCTTCGATGGTTCGAAAAGAATGGTCCACGGAGAGGTTGATCTCGCAATCAAGGTAGGATCTCAAGTTTTCAATTCAACTTTTTATGTAATGGATATTCTCCCGGCCTATTCTTTCTTGCTGGGATGCCCATGGATTCATGGGCAGGTGCAGTTACATCTACATTACATCAAATGCTGAAATACCCAGTGAAAGGGAAGGTTGTCACATTCTGTGGAGAGGAAGAATATATGGTTAGTCATCTGAATTTTATCAAATATGTTGAAATGGATGGCGAATTCATTGAGACCCCCTGCCATACATTTGAGGTAATCCCTCAAATGGTTGTTGTCGCTACTCCTGAAATCTCTAAGAGCACACCAATAACGGCCTCTCTGAAGGATGTTAAGGTTGTTGTAGAAGATGGAGGTTGTACTATCTGGGGTCAACTTTTTGACATCCTCTACAAATCTTACAATTTGGGTTGGGTTTTACTTCAAAAGCCCAAAAAGAGGTTCGACGTGCTCATGCTAGTGCACCACCTCTCCGTATTAGCAACAATGAAGTCAATGCTCTGGAGGACACTAATAGTGATGATGACTTGGACGACTGGATATTCCCAACTGCTGATGGTGGACTCAACAACTGGAAGGCCAAAGACTTCATCTCAATCTCCTTCAACCAGGAGTAATTGATATTTCATGTTTTTATTTCTTTAAGAACTTTGTCTGTATAATTTCCTTTAAAATAATTACTTTAAACCATGTGCCTTTCCCGGGGCACAATGATCCATTTGTTAAGGGTTTGTCATTTCATATATCATATGCTCATTTAATGAAAACATTGGACGATTTTGCATTCAAATTTTGCGCTCCTTATATTTCTTTATTTACTACATTTTCAAATAAGTCATGTGACCTTACACGCACACACACACATTTGCAGATCCACACCCACTCTAGATCTCATTGACAACAATTCTGCTATTGCCGTTTATGACTTCGAAAATCCAATCTATCAAGCCAAAGAAGAAGGTGATTAAGATTGTGAGATACCTGGAGAACTCGCCAGACTCTTGATACAAGAGGAAAAGGCTATCCAACCGCACGAAGAACCGGTCGAAGTGATAAACTTGGGTACTGAGGCAGATAAGAAAGAAATCAAGATTGGCACCAACCTAGAAGACAGTGTCAAGAGCATATTGCTTCAGATGTTACACGAATATGTTGTGGTCTTCGCTTGGTCATATGAATATATTCCAGGGCTCGATATTGATATCGTGTTTCATTGTCTACCAATAAAAGAGGGTTATTCTTCGATCAAACAAAAGGTTCGTCGCATGCATCCTGATATGTCTGAGAAAATCAAGGCGGCGGTGATGAAACAATTTAATGCAGGTTTCTTGGCAGTAACCTCTTATCCCCAATGGGTTGCAAATGTTGTCCCAGTGCCAAAGAAAGAAGGTAAGGTCTGTATGTGTGTAGGCTACATGGATTAAAATATGGAAATCCCCAAAGACGACTTCCCACTACCACATATTGATGTCTTGGTTGACAAAACTGCTCAACACAAGGAATTCTCCATCATGGATGGCTTCTCGGGTTACAAACAAATCAAAATGGCACCCAAAGACATGGATAAGACTACTTTTCTCACATAGTGGGGGACCTTCTGTTATAAGGTCATGCCTTTTGGGCTGAAGAATGCAAGCGCAACTTATCAAAGGGCTATGATGGCTTTATTTCATGACATGATTCATCATGATATATAAGTCTATTTTGATGACATGATAGAAAGATCACAAACTGAGGAAGAGCACCTTGATCATCTGCACAAGCTGTTTGAGAGGCTGGAGAAATACAAGCTGAGGCTGAATCCAAGTAAATGCATCTTCGGGGTAAGGTCTGGAAAGCTCCTAGGCTTCATCGTCAGTGAAAAAGGAATTGAAGTTGATCCTACCAAATTCAAAGCTATCCAAGAAATGCCAGCTCCTCGTACTGAGAAGGAGGTCAGAGGTTTCTTAGGACGACTCAACTACATTGCCCGATTCATCTCTCACTTGACTGCTACTTGTGAGCCGCTCTTCAAGCTTCTGAAGAAAGATCAAGTGGTAAAATGGAATGATGACTGTCAAATAGATTTTGACAAGATCAAAGAGTACTTGCAAGAACCACCAATAATGATGCCACCAGTTGAAGGAAGACCTCTGATCATGTACTTAACCGTGTTAGAGAATTCAATGGGTGTGTGTGCCGGGGCAACATGGTGAGTCTGGTCGAAAAGAGCACGCAATATACTACCTTAGCAAAAAGTTTAATGACTATGAAATAAGATACTCACTGCTCGAGGAAACTTGTTGCGCTTTGGCATGGGTTGCTCGCCGAATAAGACAGTACACGTTGACTCATACTACTCTATTAATCTCTAAGATGGACCCCATCAAGTACATCTTTGAGAAGCCAGCTCTCTCTGAAAGGATAGCCCGATGGAAAATGATCTTAACTAAGTACGATATCCAGTACACTACACAAAAAGCAATCAAAGGAAGTGTGCTGGCAGATCATTTGGTGCATCAAGCTATGGATGACTACCGATCCATGAACTTTGAATTCTCGGTCGAGAATATCATGCTGATTGCAGATTGCCAAAAGCCTGAACTGTATGGCGGACTTGAACAAGGATCTCGATGGACTATGGTTTTTGACGAAGCTTCCAACACACTTGGTAACGGAATTGGTGTTGTGATCATTTCCTCTAAAGGCTGTCATACTCCTTTCACTGCCAGACTTTGCTTCGATTGTACCAACAATATGGCCGAGTATGAAGCGTGTATCCTGGGTCTTAAAGCTGCTATTAACTTAAGAATCAAATTCTTAAGTGTATATGGAGACTCAACTTTGGTCATCAATCAAGTTAAAAGAGATTGGGATACAAAACATCCAAATCTTATCCCTTACAAAGAGCTTATGCTAACCTTGATTTTGTATTTTGAAGAAATCACCTTTGAACATATTCTGAGGGAAGAGAATCAGTTGGCAGATGCCTTAACTACCATGTCATCTATGTTCAAAGTCAAATGGGACAATGAAGCTCCCCGAATAACTATGGAAATATTTGATGAACCATTGCACTGCTATGAGATTGACATTGATGGTGTAGAGGAGAAGCCTTGGTTTCATGAGTTGAACAGATATCTCAAAGCTCAAGAGTATCCTGAAGGGGCATCAGTCAATGATAAGAAATTCCTATGGAGGTTCTCATCCAAGTTCTTCCTAAGCAATGGGATCTTATACAAGCACAACCATGATTCAATTTTGCTCAAATGTATGGACAAGAAAGAAGCAGAGAAAACCATGGAGGATAGGCATGAAGGTATCTTTGGTACTCATTCTAGCGGACATACTATGGCCAAGAAGATTCTGAGAGTTGGTTACTATTGGTCGACCATGGAAACCGATTGTCACCACCACTCGAGGACTTTCCATAAGTGCAAAATTTACACTGACAAAGTTCATGTGCCTCCAGTACCCTTGAATGTCATGACTTCTCCTTGTCCATTTGCAATGTGAGGCATCAATATGATTGGAGAAATCAAACCTACTACCTCTAATGGACACCGCTTCATTCTCGTCGCCATTGACTACTTTACCAAGTGGGTTGAAGCAACTTAATTTGCCTCAGTTACCAAGAATATCGTAGCCTGGTTCATCAAGCATAACCTTATCTGCCGGTATGGTATCCATGAGAGGATCATCACTGACAATGGAACTAACCTTAACAATGCCATGATCACTAAACTCTGCATGTAGTTCAAGATCAAGCATCACAAATCTTCTCCATACATGCCTAAGATGAATGGCATAGTGGAAGCTGCCAACATGAATATAAAGAAGATTGTGCAAAAGATGGTGGTGACCTACAAAGACTGGCATGAGATGCTACCGTTTTCTCTTCATGGCTATCGTACTTCGGCACGAACATCAATTGAGTAAACCCCTTTCTCTTTGGTCTATGGCATGGAAGTTGCCATGCTTGTCGAAATTCAGATTCCTTCTCTATGGATTATGAAAGAAGAAAACTTAGATGAAGACGAATGGATTCAGACTAGGTTCCATCAGATGAATTTAATTAACGAGAAGAGGCTGACTACTGCCTGTCATGGTCAGATGTACCAGAAGCGTATGATCAATTTTTTCAACAAGAAGATCAAGCATATGGTATACCAGGCTGGCGACTTGGTAATAAAGTGCATCATTCTGCCATAAGGTGATCCCAGGGGAAATTGGACTCCCACCTACAAAGGGAAATTTGTTGTTAAGAAAGTATTCTCGGGCAGTGCTATGATGCTAACCACTATGGACGACGAAGATTTCCCGCACCCTATGAACACGGACATAGTAAAAAAAATACTATGCATAAGAATGACCCGCTAGGTTGATATACCTAGGAAAAAATAAGAGCGTCCCAGCGAACCAAAAGGGTTTGGGGAAAAATAAGGGATATATACAAAAGATTGTACACCCGACAAGTCGAAAACCTGAAAAGGAGGCTTAGGCAAAAACGGGTATCCTGGTGCACTGGAAACCTGAGAGGACGGTCCAATAAAAAATTAGGGATTAAAGCGTACGACTATGTCCCGTTGGATCACTTACAACCAACTTTATTACCAATGTCAAAAGTTTAAATGGTTCAATCAACTTCTTCCGATGGCAAAGGATGAGATGTTCGAAGACATAGGGGCAATAGCAGAGTTGGACCCATCAACCAAGCTAAAGAGGAAGATGATGAAGATCCTGAACTTACTAAAGAATTGGCGAGGGAGATAGAGCAAAAAACTAATAGTATACAGCCATACCAGGAATCTATTGAAACCGTTAGCCTTGGCACAAAGAAAGATCTGAAAGAGATCAAGCAAGGGTCAACATTGTAAAAAAGCGTCAAAGAAAGGTTAATCAAGCTGTTACGTGAATATATGGATATATTCGCCTGGTCTTACAAAGATATGCCAGGATTGGATATGGATATTATGGCACACAGACTACCTCTCAAGGAAGGTTTCTCTCCAGTTAGGTAGAAGCTCAGGAGAACTCATCCAGACATGTCCAGCAAAATTCGAGAAGAGGTCCTTAAACAATTTGACGCAGGGTTCTTAGTAGTGGTAGATTATCCATCTTGGATAGCTAACATCGTGCCAGTACCCAAGAAGGACAGAAAAGTATGCATGTGTGTGGATTATCGGGATCTGAGCAAAGCAAGTCCCAAAGACAATTTCCCATTACCTCATATAGATGTTTTGGTGGACAATACAACTCAAGCTTCAGTATTTTCATTCATGGACGATTTCTCGGGTTATAATCAAATCTAAATAACAAAATGATGAAGGAGTTATGTGATAATTTCAAGATCGAGCATCACAATTACTCACCATATCTACCCAAAATGAACAGAGCCGTTGAAGTTGCCAATAAAAACATCAAGAAAATCATTCAGAAAATGGTGAAGACATATAAAGATCGGCACGAAATGCTTCCCTTTGCACTACATGGCTATTGTACTTCCGTACGCACATCGACATGTGCAACTCCTTTCTCGCTAGTGTGCGGCATGAAGGCAGTACTCCCTGATGAAATAGAAATCTTATCACTTCGACTCCTAATGGAAACAAAACTTGAAGAAGCAGAATGAGTAGAGACACGACATGATTAGCTCAACCTCATCAAAGAGAAAAACTTGGAAGCTTTGTGCCACGACCAGCTATATTAGAAGCGGATGAAGAAAGCATTCGATAAGAAAGTTCTCCCTCAAGTGTTCAAAAAGGGGATTTGGTGCTCAAGAATATTTTTCTACCTCGCCTCGATTCACGTGGTAAATGGACACCCAACTATGAAGGTTCATATATGGTGAAAATAGAATTTTCCGGTGGTGGTCTTTTCCTCATAACAATGGAAGGGGAAGAACAACCACATCTGGAAAATTTAGACGCAGTCAAAAAATACTATGTATAAAAAGCTCACTAATCTTGAACCTTAAACGGGCGACTTAGGAAAAAAGGAGTGTCCCGGTGGATCGAAAACCCCAAAGGGCGATCTAGGAAAAAATTAGGGACATACAAAAAAAATAATTATCCCGGTGGATTGAAAACCCAAAAGGGCAATCTAGGCAAAAATTAAGGATCTTATTCAAATAGAAAAAAGAAAAAAAGACAGTGATCTAAGAATTACAACCACAAACCATGAAGGAGAGAGATGGGTCCAAATTATTCAACTCAGAAGCAAAGAAGATTAGAGCTATGAAAAGAACACTAGGGAAACAACAATAGAAATTACCATTTCATTTCCATTTACAGTCTTTATTTAAACTTTCTGTAATTACCTCTTTCAAGGAATTGCATCTTGTACGCTTGCCTATTCAGAGGCATATTTATAAATAAAACTTTGAAGTTTTTCAAATCTTTCAATTGTGTTTTTTACTTTTCAGACTTGTTTGCAAAATACTACGATTACTTTTTGTGAATACTGTTTGAAATCATTTTTGGGAATTGACATACAAATAAAAGCATTTGATAAAGGAGTTAAAAAGCATTTTGGTAAGAAAAACGTCGAAAGAAAATTTATGTCTATGTCCATGCCTATGCTTGCACCTACGATACAAAAATTACATATGACATGTTGCCACTGTTCACCATATTTTATCAAAATTCAAATTAACTTGGAGATACAACAATTAGTAACAAATAACATTGGGGAGTTAGTGACTACGAGAACCCTATGGTTTAACAAAGGAGAATTATCAAACACATTTGCAAAATACTTGGGGTATAGACATACATTTGGGGCATGTACACACATAAGCATTTTGATACATGAGCATTTAAAATACTTGGGGCATATACATACATTTGGTACATATACACCTACATTTGGGGCATACGCATTTAAAACATTGGGGCATATACACACATTTTGTACATATGTAATATTTTTGGGGCATACATCACACTTGGATAACACATCAATTTAGGGCAGTATGCATGGCATCTGGCAGAGCTACTTTGGTTTAAATTGCAAATTTTCTTGGGATTCATCATTAGCAAGCCTACCTGTAAGGATAAAATAGTTCAAACTTTAAAGTGATTTGGGGTTTCTTTCTTCATGTTGATTGTCATGGTTGAGGACGACACAACCGACATTTAACGATGAATTTTGGGGTTTATTTCTTCCTGTTGATAGTCATGGTTGAGGACGACATTACCGACATCATCAACGAATTTTGGGGTTTATTTTCTTCATGTTGATTGTCATGGTTGAGGACGACACAACTGACATCATCGTGAATTTGGGGATTTCCTATTGATAGTCATGGTTGAGGACGACACAACCGACATCATGAGCGAATTTTGTGGTTTAATTCTTCATATTGATAGTCATGGTTAAGGACGACACAACCGACATCATAATGAATTTGGGGTTTATTTTCTTCATGTTGATATTCATGGTTGAGGACGACACAACCGACTTCAACAATGAATTTCAGGGTTTATCTTTCATGTTGATAGTCGTTGTTGAGGACGACACGACCGAAATCAACAATGAATTTTGGGATTTATTTCTTCATATTGATAGTCATGGTTGAGGGCGACACAACCGACACCATCAGGAAATTTTAGGTTCCATCGCTTCAAATCTAGCATATTTCATTTGGTTATCGAGTCTTAGTTAAGGGCTGACACAACTGACATTATCTTCCAAATTCAAAATATCAGGTTTTTAGCTCGTATTATCTATCCTCTAGGATATGGTAGGTATACGAAAAAATCTTTGGCTCATTACGTAAGTCTCAAAGAAGTAATGTATAACCAAGCTTTATGTTATTCATCCCCTGGGTTGCGATGGATATACAAAATCTACATCTTAAACTTACTATATTAGTCCCCAAGCAATAGTAAGTCAGCTTTTCAAACTTGTATCATTTACCTCCCAGGTTATGGTAAATATGCAAATTTACAATCTCTTTTAGATACTGACGAATTATCCGCATCGTCATATCTAAGTTAAAACAAACTTTGGTGCAAATGCTGGTTAGATGATACATCATCATCCACGCCTACTCTTTGTACCCATGTGAACACCGTACAATGTATCCTTATAATATTTCAGACAAATTTTGGGATCTTCCAACATTTCATAAACTTTCTATCAGAACTTGTGAGAACTACATATTCTCACATGATTCAGTCGAAAGGTAATTAAATAGGGGCATCTGTCATATCCCAAATTTGTCCTACTAGTTCTCAATCTTTCATCCATAGAAACATCATTTTTTGCTTGGTGATACATTAACGAGGTTTAGTTTTAAAAGGGGTTTGATGGGTTTTTAAATCAGAAAAGCCCGTGTAAATTTTAAAGTCTTGTTAGGGAGGGGTTTAGCTATTAATAAGAGGGGGTGTTAATTAAAGGATTCATGGGCCTTCTCTATCAGAATGACCGATTAGACTGATAAAAGTTTGTCTTAAAATAAGTGAAGAGGGGTGTATGTCCTAATCAAAAAGGTGTGTGAGTAATTCGTTTGTGCTGAGGACAGGCCATTAAGCTATTCAACCGGCCCATTGGTTTGGTTGTGGAATAATAAAAGGAGGAGGTGTACGTTTTTTATCAGCCCATATTAAACCATTCTTTTTTTAGGCCCGATATTTTAGAAACAGTGGCCCGATTCAGCCTTTTTTTTGTTTGGTTTTTGAAAAAATGTTTTAATTATAACATTACTATTATTTTATGATTAATATTATTAATTATGATTAAAGATCGTTATTTTATAACTTAATTAAAAATGGTATTTGTTTTTATTAAAGAAAAAAACGTTAACTTTTAACCCATAAATGTACGATCTAGCTCTCTATTGCTCTTCAAGGGCCCAAGCCCAGTTCAACCAAGGAAAATTGATTTTGTATCAAACAAAAACGCATGACCCAAAACAACAAACAAACACTGTATAGATTGAAGAAAGAAAATGCACATTTTAAAGCTTACAACGCCTACTGTGTAAATCATGAAAGAGTAATGCATGTTTTAATAAAAAAACTAATATTATTCAAATCAAATATCTTGTATTGATTATCTAGAATGAAACTTATCAAAACAAAATAATCGAATCAATACCAAATCAAATCATATCAAATTTTACAGGCCCATAATAAATAAAAAGCAATCAATACAAAAATCATTACAGTTTTGAATCAAATCTAATCAAGGCCTAATACAAAATTCACAGAATTAGAAACTTGTTGACAAAACCAAATCTCTAACATTACAACCAAATATCTAAATCCCTAATTTACTAAACAAACTAATCAGTAACGACAAATTGAAAAGATTTCCTAAAACATCTAACCCTCTAACACTATAAAAACCCTAAGACTAATACAAAAAAGGGGGAGAAATTATTACAGAGGAGGAAAAATCATTACACAGGAGGAATTTTACAAATAAAAGAATCATTACGGAGGGAAAGAAATTGACGAAAAAATAAATTTCAAAGAAAAATTAGAGACGAGCAGGAGTTTACAGAAAGGGGAAGATCTCTTCATCACCATCGAAACCGCTTGCCAAGATCTAGGGTTTCAATATCTGAAACCCTAGACTTATCTGCTGCTACCTTCATCTTCCTCACCATTCGTCATCGCCATCCTCACCAACCGTCGTTGTACCTCCAAGTGCGAGAAGGAAAAGAATCAGGAAAGGGATCGGTACTCAGAGCTATCGATAGAAGCACAATAGAGGTAACAATCACTTAGCTCTACGGTATATTTTTTGCGTTTTGTAGGAGATCTGGGGTTTGAGACTATTATTGGGGGTAGATAATAATGTCGTGGGATCAGAGAGGAATGGTTTTGATTCAGTGCCTCCGTGGAGTAACTTTGAAAGGGGATTAGGGTTGTCATTTGGTTGAGGGAAAGAGAAGGAAGAGGGTAGGTCAGAGTGAGAGAGATGAGAGACAAATGAAATAACATGTAAAATAAAATATATTATGTCATGTGATCCCATACGTGTGATACCATGATAACACGAAAAGTTATAGCATATTTCGCCTGATTTATATAGATAAAGCTTCCGATTCTTCATTTATTATGTCGCATTATGTCTCTATTTGTAGTATTTGCAACATATTTCAGGTATTTAGTTTATGCAAAGCATACATCAGAAAAGGAAGAAAATATTGGAGAAATGAAGAATAAATGGCACATTAGCAGCAAAAATGCAAACATTATGTATTAGAAGTCATGTCGTGCGCCACAGGCGCATGCTTCCCTCACAAAGTCCAAAAGTGTGCCCCTCGGCACACTTCTTGTCCCGACTGACACAAAATGAAAATATGTTCCCCACGCCACAGCGCATGACACTCGTTACAAGTCATATATCAGTTACGAAAATATCTCCATGAAACGCACGACTTTGCTGAAAATTATCCACGAATGAAGAACGAGGATCAAGGAAGTGTTCCTATTTTTGTTCAACATATGGAATCTATAAAAGCAAGACAGTTACCAAAACTCCACGGACACACACCTGCTCCAATTTCTTATTTTCCTGCATATTGGAACGTTGTTATTTGATTGCAGTTTTACAGTTTTAGATTTATTCCAATTTCATTTAGAATTATGTAAGCAAAGAAAACCTTCAAAGGGACATGCTAATGCCATAACACTTCGGAGTGGGAAAAAACTAGGCGGACCAACTGAACCTAGAGTCGAGAACCCAACCATGTACCAGAAACAGGGAAAAGGGACTGAAAAGGAAGCTGAGCCGAAGGAAGTAGAAAAAGAAGGTGATGGTGAAGAGGTCGTGGAAAAAGAAGAACCTTATGTACCTATGCCACCCTATAAACCACCTATCCCATATCCTCAAATATTTTCTAAATCTAAAAATGTAGGGCAATTCAAGAAATTTGTTGAACTTCTGAAACAACTTAATATTATCATACCTTTTACAGAAGCTATCGCACAAATGCCCTCCTATGCTAAATTTCTTAAAGAAATCTTATCCAATAAGAAAAAGCTTGAGGATAATGAAACTGTATTGCTCACTGCTGAATGCAGTGCTATAATCCAAAACAACATTCCTCCTAAACTTAAAGACCCAGGTAGTTTTTCCATACCCCGTGTAATCAGAAAGTTTGTCATAGACAAAGAACTATGTGATTTATAGGAGCTAGTATTAGTCTGATGCCGTTATCAATTTGCAAGAAACCCAACATGGGAGAACTAAGACCAACAAGGATGTCAGTACAATTTGTGGATCGATCGGTAAAATTTCTTTTAGGCATGGTAGAAATTGTTCCTGTATGTATAGGGCAATTATATATCCCCACTGATTTCATAATCATGGACATTAAAGAAGACTCCAATATTCCTATTATACTAGGTAGACCATTCCTAGGCATTGCAGGAGCCATCATAGATGTTAAAAATGGAAAACTAACTTTCAAAGTCGGAGAATAAAAAGTTGAATTCATCTTGTATAAATTCTTTAAGGCACAAACCATCGATGATTCATGCCATTTCTTTGATGTAATCGATAAATGCATAAAATAAATGGAGAAACAACAAACCACCTATTCAGAAGTATTGAAGATCCTTATACCTCCAATTCTCGAAGATGATAATTGGCGCCATGAATATCAAGATGAAATCAGAGTGAATGCCTAGCTCTAACTCCTGATCCTATACCTTGTCCAAAGAAGCCAACCATAGAACTTAAAACACTACCCAAAGACCTAAGGTATGAATTCCTCGACACATAACTTGAATGACCAGTTATAGTCAATGCAAACCTAGGACAAATAGAAACTGAAAAATTATTACATGTAGAAACTGAAAAATTATTACATGTCCTAAGAAAATACCCAACCGCTTTAGCTTATAACATCTCAGATCTAAAAGGAATAAGCCCTTCTATCTGCATGCACCATATTATGCTTGAGGAAGATTGTAACACCTCTAGGGAACATCAAAGAAGAATTAATCCTATTGTGAGCAATGTAGTAAAAAAGGAAGTAGAAAGGCTATTGGAAGCAGGAATCATATACCCAATATCCGAGAGTAAATGGGTTAGCCCAGTACATGTCATGCCTAAGAAGGGAGGTGTTACAATTGTAAGCAACGCTAAAGGAGAATCCGTAGAGCAACGAACTCACACCGGGTGGAGAATATGCATCGACTATAAAAAGATAAACAAAGCCACTCGTAAATATCATTTTCCTTTACCTTTCATTGATCAAATGCTTGAACGACTAGCTAAACACTCTCACTTATGCTATTTAGATGGTTACTCAGGATTCTTCCAAATGCCTATTCATCTTGACGACCAAGAAAAGACAACTTTAACTTGTACTTATGGTACGTTCACTTATCGACGAATGCCATTCGGATTATGTAATGCCCCTGCAACATTCCAGAGATGGATGATGTCCATTTTCTCTGATTTTCTAGATGGTATGATGGAAGTTTTTATGGATGACTTCTCCGTCTGTGGAGAGAGTTTTGAAGGATGTTTACCAAACCTTGAAATGGTACTAAAAATATGCGTAATTGTCAACCTCATGCTGAACGGGGAAAAATTCCACTTCATGGTTCGACAAGGAATTGTCTTAGGGCACATCGTATCCGATAGGGGAATTGAAGTAGATAAAGCAAAGATTGAAGTAATAGAAAATCTTCAACCACCTAAACCTGTTATAGAAATAAGAAGTTTTCTAGGACACGCTAGTTTTTATCGATGTTTCATTAAAGAATTCTCTAAAATAACCAAATCTCTGATCGAATTGCTAATGAAAGATGTTGAGTTCATCTTCACCGACAAATGCTTAGATGCATTTACAACACTAAAAAAGGCATTAATATTGACACCTATCATGAAACCTCCTGATTGAAACGAGCCATTTGAGATAATGTGTGATGCTAGTGACTATGTCGTAGACGCGATTCTAGGACAGAGAAAGGATAAAAAGCTTCATGCAATCTATTATGCAATTAGAACCCCAGATCCTGCACAGACGAATTGCGCCACCACAGAAAAAGAATTGTTAGCTGTTGTGTTTGCTTTAGATAAATTCCATTCTTACTTAGTAGGAGCACGAATAATTGTCTATATCGATCACACTGCAATATGGTACCTCTTAAGTAAGAAAGATGCCAAACCAAGATTACTAAGGTGGATCTTACTTCTACAAGAGTTTAATATAGAAATCAAAGACAAGAGAGGCACTAAGAATGTAGTAGCTGACCACCTATCTAGAATAGAAGGCATCAAATCAGATTGTGTACCTATCAATGATGATTTTACTTATGAACACCTTGTATCCCAATTAGAATTGGAAAGTATTACAACTAAATAACCTATGACTTATGAAGACAAGGACACAAATGAAGTCGTGGAAGCAGTCTACACTAAAACCATATTGCCATGGTATGTCGATTTTGTCAACTACTTGGTTGCTGGAGTGCTTCCACCTGATATATCTTATCAAAAAAAGGAAGAAATTCTTTCATGATCTTAAACAATATTATTGGGATGAGCCTTTGCTTTTCAAGAGAGGCGCCGATGGTATTTTCCGTCGATGTGTTCCCAAAAATGAAATTGAAAACATAATTTTCCACTGTCACGCGGCTCCCTATGGAGGACATGTGAGCACTTCAAAGACTTGCGCTAAAATATTACAAGCTGGTCTCTATTGGATTAATTTATGGAAATACGTCCATATCGCAGTTAAAAATTACAACCAATGCCAACGCACTGGAATCATATCTAGGCGTGATGATATGCCTCAAAAAGGAATTCTAGAAGTTGAAGTCTTTGACGTATGGGAATTGATTTCATGAGACCCTTCACGTCTTCCTTTGGAAATCACTACATACTCGTTGATGTCGACTATGTTTCAAAATGGATCGAGGCTGTAGCCTCTCCAACAAATGATGCATGAGTAGTAGTCAAGCTTTTCAAGAACATAATCTTCCCAAGATTCGGTGTACTGAGACTCGTCATCAGTGACAGTGGCTCCCATTTCATTTCAAAAATCTTAGAAAAATTATTAGTGAAGTATGGAGTCCGACATCATGTTGCAACACCTTATCATCCACAAACGAGTGGGAAAGTAGAGGTCTCCAACAAAGAGATTAAGAAAATCTTAGAAAAAACTATAGCAACCTCTAGGAAAGATTGGTCATCTAAGTTACAAGAAGTTCTATGGGCATATAGGACGACCTACAAAACTCTAATCAGAACCACACCATTTAAATTAGTCTATGGGAAATCATGTCATCTTCTAGTAGAATTGAACATAAAGCCTATTGGGCCATTAAGACCCTTAATTTAAATTACACCACCGCGGGTGAAAAAAGAATCTTAGATATCCACGAACATGAAGAACTTAGATTAGACGCTTACGAGAATGCTCAGATTTATAAGGAGAGAACTAAAAAATGGAATGATAAATGCATATCTAGGAAAGAATTCAATGAAGGCGATATAGTACTCCTATTTAATTCTAGACTTAAACTATTTTCGGGAAAACTTCGCTCTAGATGGTCTGGCCCCTTTGAGGTCACTAAGGTTTTTCAAAATAGCGCAATAGAAATTAAAGGAATGTTTAGTGAACCTTTTATCGTAAATGAACATCATTTAAAGCATTATCATTGCATCGATAATAAGGAATATTCCACAACATTTAGGCTAGATGATCTGCCACCACACTCATTAGATTAATCACCTGTTATGTCGAGCTTACGACTTTAAACAAAGCGCTTATTGGGAGACAACCCACTTTTTAGTCTTTTCTTTTTGCTTTACTTATTTTTAGTTTTTATTTTATTTTCTTAATTTTTTTATTGCTTATTGCTATAAAATTATGCAGTATTGTTTCTCTATTATTACCTACTACTAACTTAATTCTAACTGTCAACCTACTTCAGGCTAACTTAACTTTAGCTAACTTCACTAACCGCGATGAATCCAGTTGACACGATGGGAATTATTTTTAGAGGAAGAAATAAGAGGAGGAATTTTGAGTCATTAGCTTATAGGGAGATGGCATTTAGTATCTACCCTGATGGACCTTCTATGACCACACTAGGGATTAGAGACAATGTCTTATTTATGTTAAGCCAAATAAGCTGGGACACATCTGCCTTAAGAAGAAGATTTAGTTCCTACCGTAGACAAGCCCTAGAGCTTCTGAGCTCTCTTGTATATAAACCTAAACATGGTCTAGGGTTTAACAGGGGACTAATTAGGTTTAAGTCATTTGATATTGAGTATACCTATACCCATAGAGAGATGGCAGAACTTTTAGGATTTCCATACGACCTCGATACATTCACAATAATCCAGGAGGAACTTTTTGATGAGGGTGAACTAGACTATTTCTGGGGTATTATTACATGTATAAGTAACCCCGAGCCTAATGACATGCACTCAGAAAACATTCATAACCCCACCTTAAGGTTTTTTCATAAGATCCTAGCACATACCCTCTTTGGAAAGCCAGAAAACATAACCACATTATCTAGATCCGAACTTCTTATAATGTTATGTGCATCACAAAAATGTCCCGTAAATGGTGCTACCTTTATGATATCCAACTTTCACTGTCTTGCAAGAATTGTCCATGAACCAATCCTAATAGGAGGCCTAATAACCATGATAGCAAATGCTATTGGCCTGAGACAACCACTGCTAAACATTTTCCCTCTAGGTAGATTCCAACCAATGAACATCCATTTTTGCTTAAATATGGGAATTATTGGGAACTTAGGCCTGGGTACCTTTGAACTGCTCATTAGCAATCACTTAATGCCTCTTTTCACCCTACCTAACCCTAGGACTAGCGTTCATGATAGGAAGAATTGGTTATATGATTGGGCCGAACCACAAATTTCACCACCACTTACTCCCGAGACACCCCAAATTTATGACAACCTTGATTCCTTCCTATCTGATGAGGAAACCGATCCCAAAACCCCTCCATTTTACCATCAGGCTGACTCAAACACCTCTGCTGCTCCGATTGCTACTCCACCTCCCATATTTGACCAAGCTCCTGCTATAAATGCTCTTAAATCCGAGCTTGATTTGTTGAGAGATGAACTCATTATTTTGAGGATTGACTTCCATTCTCTAATGGATATGGTGGCAAAATGGTTGGACCATATTTATCAGCATGTTTACTCCGCTGCTCTTCCTAATAATCGTCGTGGCTAATTTTATTTCAGACTTACTGAATGTCTTCTTTTGGCATTTAAACATTGGGGACAATGTTTTGTTTAAATGTGGGGAAAAAACCGATTAGATTAGAATTTCCATTATTTGCTGTTTCAAACTCTTAAGTACATTATTATCATTTATTTAAGTTATATTTTGTTTTGTTTTTCCTTTGTTTACTTTTGGAATTTACATTACTTTTCATTAAATTCTCTATTATAATGTTTACATATATTTTCTATACTTTAATATTTGCAATATATATATATATATATATATATATATATATATATATATATATATATATATATATATATATATATATATATATATATATATATATATATATATATATATATATATATATATATATATATATATATATATATATATATATATATATATATATATATATATATATATATATATATATATATATATATATATATATATATATATATATATATATATATATATATATACATATACTGCCTGCAAGTATTGAAATATATACTTTTTATTATTGGGAAGTCTGGGAGACAAATTAAATTTTTTATTATGTTCTGCACTTTTGTGTCGCTCGCCATATAAGGGTGACGACCGTCACGATTCACAAATTTGTCCCGCCTGTCACAAAAGCGTGCCCCTCTGTACAAAGTGAAAAACAAAAGGCTTCTGTTTTAAGACATAAACCCTTATCGTTTTCTCTTCTTCTCATTTTCTTCAACCCCCACTTAAACTCCATTAAACCACTACCTATCCCACTCCCTCCATTATCTTTATCATAAAAACTCACAAATTACCACACATTACCCTCTTTATTTTATACACTCTAAAAACTCTCTTCCATTCCAAACCCCCAAAATCTCATGCAAAATTCCTAACCATCTTCCATCTTTGATTCAACTATGGCACACAGAAACTCAAGGCCAGAACCCGTCCTTTCGGGGATTACATTTCGAAATGGGGAAGCCAGAGAACACCAGAGGGCTCATTATCTAAAATTTTATCAACGCTCCGTAATCCCTACACGGTATGTTGATACTGAGTGTTTACATAAATTGGGACTGCTTGATAGTGTGCAGTGGTTACTTAGGAACTCTGATTTAGAAATCGTATGCACACAAAATCTTCCTACGTATGAGTTGCTAACTTTGGAATTCTTAAGTTCGTTCTCCTATAACCCACCATGCAACAAAAGCATGCACTTATTCGGAACAACAACTTTCAGAATGTTTAATGATGAATATTTTATAACTCAAGTAACTCTGTGATTTCTTCCACTTCCCTCGTGCGAGGGAGGTATACTACCAAATACCTACAGAAGCAAACTGGGCATCTATAGATTTCGGGATTTGGAAAGTTATTTATGATGAGTAACCTACCAGTTGGGAGGAACTTTATGCATCATCTATACATAATCCCGCAATCCGATATTTTCACCGCGTCATCTCCAACACTATTTTTGGGAGGATCAACAACAACAAAGTAAATTATAAAGAAATGTTCTTCCTGCATTGTACCTTCACTCCTAACCAGAATATCAATGCTAGTACATTCCTCCTATCGCATATCTAGTCTTTGTATGCAAGAGGGTCTACACCTTTCTGCATTCGAGGGTTAGTTACCTCCATAGAACTTGGCCTGCGCCTCGAAGACAAGCTAGAAAGTCTGCCTCCTTTTCCACCCACATTCATTGACATCGACAATTATCGGGCTGGACACTTGTTTAAGGTCAGAGGAGACAGGAGGTACAATCTTATGGTCCATAACAGAGTAGTTCCTAGTGTCATTTTTCCAAACATTGCACTTACAGATGTAACAAACATGGAAAAGTGGCTTTATAATCTTACTGCTCCTGCACCTAGAGATAATGTGCAAAACAACCAAGGCAATGCCAGAGATGCTGAGATGGAGCAAGAAATTGAGCAAGGGGGTGCTGAACAACAAGCTCCTTCTGAAAATGGGGCGAGCATGTCCACGAGAACCAGAAGAAGACACGAAAGAGTATCGGCCTCAAATGCAGCAAGATGAGAGGGTGCAAGCTATGCAAAACAATCAAAATGCAATGATGCAACTCATGCTAGCTATGCAAACTCAGCAGCAAGAATATGACAAAAGAAATGAGCGTCGGTCTTCAAGAATGGCCTAGGAAATGACAACTTTAACTCTATGCATGGATGATTTTCAAGAATATTTGTACCATGTGGGTATGTCTCATCCTCCGGTAGGACGGGATGGATGTGGATGAGCACGAGGGAAAGGAAGAGGACGTGACAATGAGCAAGAGTAGATTGAATCTGCTTCTCTTCCCATTTCCTCTTTCCTTATAAGCATTGGGACACTGCTTGGTTCAAGCTTAGGGGAGTTAGTTATTTAGGAAACACTTTACTGCTTTCTAAGAAGATTTTTCATTCCCGCTTATATTTCCTGTAATTCAAACATCTATGTACTTTCAAGTTCTTATATGCAAAACTTTTCCGCTATTATCTAATTCCCCATTTTCTTGAGCCATAACAAAAATTTTGTTTGTTACTTGCATAACTCGACGCATTCGAAGAGTATACATGTTGCTCACTTTTAAGATATATGAGAAACCTTGAGTAAAACACAAGCACGATGGATACCGTCGTAACACTCTAAATCCTTAAATTACGCTAGATCAATTTCAGTACCATTTATACCGAAACATTAAGCTTTAGTTTTAAAGTAACCCCGAGTAGTTTATTTAGCAGTCAACAATGTCTTAAACACAAACTACATAGGGAGTCAATGAATATAAGTGAATGATCTAAAATATTTAAAAAGTTACATTCTCTACTATTAGAAAATAGAGAATGCACCAATTAAGTTAGGCAACCCTCACACAATCACTTAATCCAACAAATGTGAAACCTATATAATATACCAATAGAAACCCGTTGTCGGTTGGTTCAGAGGTGTCTGGTACTAGACTTGGTAGGGAAGACTACGGTCCGATCCCTCGCAACTTGCAATTGGGTGAATTAAAAGAGGTTACCATATATATGTTCCAGAACCTCATGCTTAAAAGGATCATATTCACTAACCTACTACTCTGCTATGTGCGTGTAAAGATAAAGGTCTTAATATGATTGTGCTAGAATGAAAACGGGTGAATTTTAGCCAAAAGAATTAGGTTGAGCTATAATGGCATGACTGGAATTGGTTTTCACAGTGGGGGCGTTTAGTGTTATTACTGTATCTTTTGTGTTATGTTGAGCTTAGGTTCCCGCGCAAACATTGGCACAACCTCTTACGATTTGAATTGCATCATGTATTTTCATTTAACTTGTGCTCTATTAATTTTCATACTAACTATATTTCTTGAGGAAAAGAAAAGGTTCGAGCTTAGGGGAGTTTGATAACACGAAAATTTATAGCATATTCCGCCCGATTTACATAGATAAAGCTTCTGATTCTTTGTTTATTATGTCGCATTATGTCTCTATTTGTAGTATTTGCAGCATATTTCAGGTATTTAGTTTCTGCAAAGCATACATGAGAAACAGAAGAAAAATATTGGAGAAATGGCACTTTAGCAGCAAAAATGCAAACATTATGTATCAGAAGCCATGTCGCCCATCACAGGCGTATGCCACCGGTCACAAAGTTCAAAAGTGTGACCCTTGGCACACTTCTTGTCTCGACCAGCACAGAATGGGAATACGTTCCCCATGCCACATCGCATGACACTCGTTACAAGTCATACAAGTCATATATCAGTTACGAAAATGTCTCCATGAAACACACGACTTGCAGAAAATTCTCCATGAATGAAGAACGAGGATCAAGGAAGTGTTCCTATTTTTTCTCAACATATGGAATCTATAAATGCAAGACAGTTACCAAAACTCCACAGACACACACCTGCTCCAATTTCTTATTTTCCTGCATACTACAACATTGTTATTTGATTCGAGTTTTACAGTTTTTGATTTATTCCAGTTTTGTTTAGAATTCCGTAAGTAAATTAAACCTTCACCATTAAAGCAGTATTTCTTCACATCGGAGGAATATTGCAACTTTAGTTTCCTTCTAGCTTCCAAAATTTTGTTTAGGTTTATTTGCTATTCTTCGAGAAATTTTGTTCCGAAGCTAATCCTGTCGGTTTATGGAGGATAGCATACTGCACTATTATTCTTCAGTGTTTTATTCAAGGTTCCATTTTTAAATATAGTTATTTTATTTTTGTTACCATGCCTATATTATTGAATGTATGTTTTTATTTTATGTTATCACGCAATAAAATTATGTTTGGCTAATTTTCCCGATACCGGTATGTGAAGTCCTAAATCGAAGGGGTTCCGTAATTAATTGGCATAAATATTTTAGAAAAAGACTTTTCTGGTTTTGATTTCCAATTATGAAATTAAATTGTTTTTTTACGATAGTAAAAGACAGACTAAGGATAAAATCAACAGAGCGAGAGTTTGAGATTTTAACCAGATAGTGGTGATTGAACATTAATTTTAAAAACAGCGAGAGCGCTTTAAAATTAATTGAACTCTATTTTTTTCAAAAAATACTTTTAAATTTTAAATGACACGGCCAGAGCACTCATTTGAGTTTAATAATATAGCCTGAATTGATTGAACGAAAGTGTGAGACAAGGGTTTTTAAATTAATAGTTTCCACTGAAACAATGTTTTAATACTCAAAACTATACCAATGACTTATTGAATCCCTGAAGTCGACAAATTACATACTGATGTCCCGTTATCAATTATTAGATTTTAGTTAATTCCCGTTTAAACCCCAACATCCTAATTTTATAATTAGCCTTAGTTTTACACAGTGACCCTAGATAACAGTAGTTTGACCATCAATCCTTTTGGGTTTAATATCTTTTAAAACTACGTGATTAGACTGTGCACTTGCAGTCACTACACCCGAAAGACTCTCAAAGTCGCGATCATCCCATATTCCTTACCTTGAACCCTCCATTGTATCCATATGATCTCAATCAAGTTTTCCAAAAAGCGCACGTCCATGACCTTACGGTGCACCCACTCACATGGAGTCTAAATGGACTCCCAAATCTCTTGGGCCTGGCCCATGTCTATGCACACCCCCTAGTTTTTTGTTTCAACTAATACACACAAAACACACCCCCTGCCTTCTGGGCCTGAATTCAATATCTGAATTCAGGCCCATACTATTAGCTGCCATACCCCAAATTTATCATACCCCTCTCTAGGCATCACCTGGATTATATATTTCATGCCCCTCATCTAACACATCATTAATCATTGAAACTAGGCATGGGATCAAGGAATCAACAAAGTTGGGGTTCCACACGGTTTGAAGGCTCCTTTTATCAGACAAGCCTAGTTCACCTGCCTATTTTTGGGCATTGGTTTGTATTACTAGAATTCTTTGTCATGATCATTATAGAGTTCCTATTTTCAGTAGATTACAAGTTTTTCATCTGTTAACAAGGGCAATGTTATTAGGGTTTTAATATTGACTTTCAATTTAAATTTGTGAATTAAGACATGGTGCAAGAGGTGATGGATTTATCATGGGCCTGCTATCTTTGTGTTCGTTTCTTTGACTAATGGATTGATTACTTAAAAAGACAAGTTAATATGGACTTAGGGTTGAATTCCATTAAAAAAGGAAGTAGGGACTAAATTTGAGATTAGTATCTTTTTTTAAGAGGTTCATGAGATTATCAAATATTATTCCATCAAAGACATGAGAATATTTCTCAAAGTAACGTTTTTTTCAAGTGTGAGCACAAACTTCTAGCATTCTTGCCATTTATTAAGTTCATTCAAACCTATCCAAGTCCAGCATAAAGGCTATCAAGATATGATTATCCAAATTTATAAGGAGGAGTTTTCTAATGTAAAGGAGAATTTTTGAAGTACTTGTTGATTCTGGTATTTTTACTCTTGAATTAATACAAGGTGTAATTACTTTCTTTTTTACTTACAGTAAAAATAAGAAGAGAGAACGTTTCAATTCAAAACCAGTATTGAATTACATCATTACAATGCCATGTATACAAGGGTTTAAAGGATTAGAGCTTAACATAAAACTACTTATCCTAAAACCTAATCAGTAGGACATCTCTTTTTCCTAACAGTGGAAAGACAACTTCAACCTCCCCAGGGCCAAACTTCCAATCCTTAAGCTATATTTATGCTTTTTCTCCTTTAAAGTTTGAAGCCTCCCCCATGGAAAACTTCTGGTCATGTCGTCACACCTACCAGAAAAGCCCTACATCAGTATTAAACAAAACAAAATTGATAAATAAAAAACAACAACGATAACCATGAAGCAACCTGCTTAATCCGTACCTCATGCCATTGATTTACCCAACAGCTCTGTATAGACTTACATCAAGTAAGCACTTGCATATCAGATCTTTTCAAAATATTCAGCATGCATCCTCATATCAATCCACTGAAGGAATAAAAATCCAATCAAATAGTCAGCGATAACCTGCATAAAAGTACTATACCAATTGAATCAGTTTCAATCAATTCAGTGCCCTGCATGTCACCAAAGAAAAACAAGTTAAATTCATAAACCAGTAAAATAATTCGCGATGAATAAATCAGCGCACGATTCATCAAAATGGATATCCCTTTCATATCAGAATTAGAAGAAAGGAATTAAACTAGGACAGTTAAGTGTCGACCCAAAGCAGAAACTTAATAATTTCGCAAATATGATATAACAGAGAAATATTCAAAAATCAAGGGACATAAACATCTGAATCAATGCTCAGTAAACAAATTTGGCAAATGCAGAAACAAAATCAGGGCATGATCAGATATTTGTGGAAACATTTTGAAAAAACTTTGAAATCAGTAAATGCTTGAAACTCCATTAATCGTAATCAAAAGCAAATCAAAAGAAAAAGGGGAAACAATTCAAATTCGTAACGCATAAATTGAAGACAACATTAAAAACTTTCCTAAATTTCTAAAGCCTCTAAGTTACTATAAAATGAAATTCACAGATTGAGAAAAAAGGGGAAGAATTAGGGATTACAGAAGAAAATAGAGGAAGAACAACAAAAAACTTGAAGTACCAACGAAGACCAAGGAAGGAGCGATTAGGGTTTAAATATATGAAACCCTAATCGACGTTGTCATCGCTCCACTGTTCCGCCGTTGAGCCACCCTCGAAACCATCATCGTGACATATGAATCGAAGAGACGGAAAGAGATTAGCATCAATCAGATGAAAGCTCGAAATTCAAAACGCGAAGGGTAATATAACCCAACTTCTTTCTTTTTGTTTATTCTTATGGTATTGATTGAAGGGTTGTTATTTGGGTTACGATAGAAAATAAGGGGTAGAACTAGAGCGCCACCGTGATTGTGGTTTTAGGGTTAGGGTAGAAGATGAAGGGTTGTGAGTAAAGCGGGAGAGAGAAAGAAGAGGAAAGCTGTAAAACAAAAAAGTGATTTGTAACAATGTAAAACAAAACTTAGGATACCGTTTGATTCAATAGGTGCGTTGATACCGTAATAAACTTGCGCCTTTTAATCACACCCGTCTGATCATCAGTGGACGACCGATAGGCCAAGTCTACTATACACTCCATACACCCTCGCACACCCAATCAATCCGGACCCCTCTCCAATTTGCGTTTGGGCCAACCCATTCACTTTTCGCACCCATCTTTCACTTAATTTCTAAACACCTAAACAAATTGCACCCCCTGTTCTGAAATGTTTCCGGGCCTAGCCCAGATTCATTTCAGCACCCCCCATGTTTGCTTAGCAATTAGAAAATGCACCCCTCTCTAATTGTTATTTTTTTCTCTTTACAAATTTATTTATATATTTATTTATTTTTTATATATATATATATATATATATATATATATATATATATATATATATATATATATATATATATATATATATATATATATATATATATATATATATATATATATATATATATATATATATATATATATATATATATATATATATATATATATATATATATATATATATATATATATATATATATATATATATATATATATATATATATATATATATTATTTATTTACATAAAATCATATTTGTAAGTTATTACTAAAAAATATTTCTCGGAATATAATTTATTTTAATATTTTATATCAAGATATTAAAACCCGCACGATTCACTAAAATACTAAGTTTGCGAGCGACACGTGGCCAATATCTGGCCACGTGATAAGAGAGCTATATCAGACTCTTCAGCTACATACGCCTAAAAATACGCAAACAAACGTCAAACTATTTTTATAATAAATTAATCAAAACAATTAATTATCAAAAAGGAATACAAAGAGTTTTTTAATTAACTGTGCAATAGTCCAAAATCTCCTCTATTCACACATTCGGGCTAATTGCGAGGGAAATTAAAACATCTGCGTAAACCATAAAAAATACAAACAACCCTGCGAACTACGAAATGGGACTCTGGTTCCTCCTAGGAGGATACATAGGCATACGATCAAAATTGTTGCGAGTCCTCCTATTTAAAATTCGAACTCGTTTTTCGCTAACTAAAATTCAAACTCTTTTCCCTAATAAAACAATTAATACCCTATTTCCTAAACATCACGCTTCTAAACCTAGTATCCTTGTGAACAAGGTAGATAAGGGGTGCCTAACACCTTCCCCTCGTCTAGAATCGAGTCAAACCTAGAATCTCTGAATTTATTTTAGGGTTATTCCTTTATACTCCATTCCTTTAGGATAAAAATTAAGGGTGGCGACTCTGATTAAAAAACAAGTTGCAACAATTGGCGACTCTGCTGGGGATTCAACCTTAGGTTTAGAGGCCTTATCTTTAGGTTTTAGGATGTTTCTTATTTTTGGATTTTTATTTTCTTATTTAATTATTTATTTATTTTCTGGTTATTTTTGTTATTGTTCATTATATTATATCTATACGTAGTGGGGATTTAAATTTTTGCAAAATTATTCTCAATACCCTTAGAAAGAAGGTCCGTCTATTAGCCAAGGAGGTACATCAACCCTATGAGTTTATGTGATGACTTCGCCTAGAGTCGTTAGAATTCTGCAAAAGGAATACCTTTCGAGAGACATCCTCTTTGGAAGTAGGAATTTGGGATGAAACCTATGACTCTTTGTACGACCTTTAAACCAAAATCTCATGATGAGACCTTACATGACCTAGAGACGAAAGTTTCGGTTTATAAAGAGACTCCACTTAAGGGAGGCCCTTATACCTTTCCCTCTAGTGTCATTCATGATACCCTTAAATAAGCCACCTTATAGGGAGGGTAGAATATTCATAGGCCAATACTAAGAACCTATCTTATAAGGATACCTTTCACAAATCCCACTACAATCTTTAAACTCGCAAGGGTTATCCCTTCATCCATTGTTATCTATAGCCCGTAGGGCTCCCGTCTATATCATCATCCCTATCCCGTGGGGACTCCTCACTGGCCATTATCCGCAAGGTATTCCTACCTATCGCCGTCTCTAAGACAGTGTAGGAAATCATCTGATCTATGTCTATTATCATCTTCGTCTATAAGGGATCCCTGCCTGTCTCAATTTCTGAGGCAAGTAGGATATCATCATCAAACCTGTATAGGGTGCCCTTACGTCTATTATCATACTATATCCATGTAACATTGCATATCCATGAAACATTTTTGCATACCCAAGCATCTTCATACATTTTCACAAAGTTCATATCATTTACACTTCCACCCTTATCCAACTGTGATAGCTAACAAGATTCTTGATACTTACAAGCAAACTCAAAGCATGTCTCAAGAAACCATGGAGGAACTCAAAAGATACCAAGAACTGTTGAAGGAGGAGGTCCGCCAATTAAAGACTCAAATGAACTTGATCATGCAATTATTACTAAGGAGCGAAGGCAACCCTTCATCATCCCAGTCACAGGCCTATCCAACATCACAAATCCCACCACCATGGGAAGTTCCCTCGCCTCAACAGCAACTACAACAACAGTTAATCATTCCACGAGGACAACAACAAGATAGAAGGCCGAAAAGAAATTTGGACCCTCTTCCCATGCCTCACGGTCAAAGTACTTGTTCCATCCTTGTGCTATAACATCTTCATACAGGTTGAAGCCATTTTCTTGCAGGCTCTCAAAATCAATAATCAGTTCAGAGAGAACTTCCAGATTATCAATAGGTGTGAGGAGCGTTCTGTGAGGTTCTTCATACTGTTCCATTGAAGCAGATTCATGAGCACTTACATTTTTTAGACTTGAAGAAGCCATTGTTCACACGAGATTTTGAGGAAGATGAAAGGGGTTTTTGAAAGCAAGAACTTGAAACGAGAGAAAATATTGAGAGTAAAAGTGAATGAATGTAAAAAGTAATTTTGAGTTTAAATAGGTTTCTTGAAAACGTAAGCAGTAAGAAAAAGAAAAATTAGTCATGATTATATGCATTAATGACACCTGAGATTAGGGGATTTAGAAAGATACTGAACGATTACCGCTTACAAGTGTCTCAATGCATTCAATCAGCGCCTTGATCCTCTTAGAAATTGAACGCGTGTTCAGCTTCAGAAAGTAGCAAGTGAGAGGATGACAAGTGTTTGATGTTGTGAACTGCACGCTTCTATCCTTGAAATGAAACGTTCAAATCTTCCTGGATAGATTCTGATGCAATCTGTACTTCTAAACTTCTGAAGACAGGTTGATCAGTTGTTCACAGAGAATAATAAAGTTCTGAAGGTTAAGATATATAAATAAAACATTTTATTCTGGGCATAGCTTCATGCTGGGATGTTTCAGAATGAAGTTAAACATATCTTCAGAAAGAAGTTTTGTAAAGACATCATCCCATTGATGGTCCCTAATAAAATGATGTTTTATTTCTATATGCTTAGCCCTAGAATGTAAAATAGGATTCTTACTGAGACATATAGCAGAAGTGTTGTCACAGAGGATTGGAATGTTGCTCTCAAATATGTTGAAGTCTTCAAGTTGACTTCTCATCCAGAGCATTTGCGTGCTACATCCAGCAGCTGCTATGTATTCAGCTTCTGTTGTTGATAGTGCTATTGTGGACTGTCTCTTGCTGGTCCATGAGATCAAATTTTCTCCCAGAAACTGGAAGCTTCCAGAAGTGCTTTTACGTTCTAATCTGTCTCCAGCGAAGTCAGCGTCACAATATCCTACTAAGCTGAAATCATTTGATTTTCTATAAAACAAACCCATATTAGTAGTACATTTCAGATACTTGAAAATTCGCTTAACTGCTGTTAAGTGAGATTGTCTAGGATCTGATTGGAATCTAGCACATAAGCAAACAGTAAATAAAACGTCAGGCCTTGAAGTCGTCAAATAGAGGAGAGAACCAATCATACCTCTGTAGACCTTCTGTTCTACCTTTTTACTTACCTCTTCCTTTTCCAGAATGCACGTGGGATGCATTGGAATCTTTGAGGGCTTACATTCTGAGAGATCAAATTTCTTCAGAAGTTCTCTGACATATTTGCTCTGATGAATGTAAGTTCCTTCAGGAGTTTGGTTTATCTGAATGCCCAGAAAGAATTTGAGTGCCCCCATCAAGCTCATCTCAAACTCTACCTGCATGCATTTAGAAAACTCTCTTCCCAGAGAGGGTTTAGTAGATCCAAAGATGATGTCATCAACATATATCTAACATACTAAAATGTCATTCTTAACTGTCTTACAAAATAAGGTTGTGTCCACTTTCTCTCTGGTGAATTCCTTTTCTAACAGGAAGTTACTTAGTCTTTCATACCAAGCTCTGGGAGCTTGTTTTAGACCATAGAGTGACTTCTTTAGTTTGAAAACATATTCTGGGTGTTTGGAATTCTCAAACCCAGGGGGTTGGTGCACATATACCTCTTCATCTATATAGCCATTTAAGAATGCACTTTTGACATCCATCTGATATAGAGTGATGCCTTTGTTTACAGCAAATGATATTAAAAGTCTGATAGATTCTAATCTGGCGACTGGAGCAAAGGTTTCTGTATAGTCTATCCCCTCTTGCTGACTATAACCTTGTGCTACCAGTCGTGCTTTGTTTCTGATGACTTCTCCTTGCTCGTTCAGTTTGTTTTTGAACACCCACTTTGTTCCAATGACGTTGAATCCTTTTGGTCTGGGGACCAGATCCCATATGTCATTTCTGGTAAATTGATTCGATTCCTCCTACATTTCCAGAATCCATTCATTATCCAGAAGCGCTTCATCAATTGTTGTTGGTTCAATCAGAGAGACTAATCCCATGAGGGGTTCTTCAGAGTTTCTAAATGTTGATCTTGTTCTGATTGGATCATCCTTCTTTCCCAGTATTTTATCTTCTGGGTGAGCTATGCTGTTTCTGGATAGTCTTTTCTGAAGTTGATCAACTGAAGGTGCTGGATTTCTTGTATTAGTTCTTTCTGATGTTGTGGGAGCGTCTTGAGAACTTCTGACGAGGTGTCTTCAATACCTATGAGTTCAACTTCCATAACTACAAGGAATTCATTCTGCTTTTACTCTTGAGAGTCAAGCTTATCATCAAACCTAACACTGATTGACTCTTCAACAATCTGTGTTTCTGTATTGTATACTTTGTACCCTCTTGAGTGTTCAGAGTATCCTAACATAATACACTTTTGTGCTTTAGAGTCAAACTTGTTCAGATAATTTTTTATATTCAGAATAAAGCAAGTGCATCCAAATGGATGAAAATAAGAAATGTTGGGCTTTCTGTTATTCCATAATTCATATGGAGTCTTTTCCAGAATAGGTCTTATGGAGATTATATTCTGAATGTAACACGCTGTGTTGATTGCCTCTGCCCAAAAGGTCTTATCAATGTTAGTCTCATTGATCATGGTTCTGGCCATTTCTTGCAATGTTCTGTTCTTTCGTTCTACAACTCCATTTTGTTGGGGAGTTCTAGGACAAGAGAAGTCATGCAAGATGCCTTTTTCATTAAAAAATAATTCAAAATTTTTATTTTCAAATTCCCCACCGTGATCACTTTTGACTTTGACAATTCTGAGATCCTTTTCATTCTGAACTTGGTTGCAGAAGGTAACAAACACAGAGTGTGACTCGTCGTTGTGTCTTAAGAACTTTACCCATGTCCATCTGCTATAGTCATCTACGATTACTAACCCATACTTCTTGCCACTGACAGACGCAATTTTTACTAGTCCAAATAAGTCAATGTGCAGAAGTTCTAATGGCTTAGAGGTGGAAACAACATTTTTAGATTTGAAAGTAGGTTTTGCAAATTTGCCTTTCTGAAATGCTTCACACAGAGCATCTGAGCTGAACTTCATGTTTGGAAGTCCTCTGACCAGATTGAGTTTGTTAATCTGAGATTTCTTCTCATACTAACATGCCCCAATCTTCTGTTCCAGACCCACTGCTCGTTGTTATTAGAAAGTAAGCATTTTACATTCTGACTCTTTAGTTCAGAAATTTTTATTTTATAAATGTTGTTTTTCCTCTTTCCATTAAATAGGATAGTCCCATCTTTCTGACTAATAGCTTTGCATAAATTTTGATTAAAGATTATATCATAACCGTTATCACTTAATTGACTTATGGATAACAGGTTATGCATTAATCCATTAACACATTATTTATAGAGGGAAGATTTCTATTACCTACTGTTCCAGAGCCAATGATCTTTCCTCTTTGGTTTCCTCCAAATCCCACGTAGCCTCCAGGCTTAAGTTCCAGGCTTTGGAACATATGCCTTCTTCCCGTCATGTGTTGAGAGTAGTCAGAGTCCAGGTACCATGACTGGTGTTTTAGCCTTGCTGCTAAAGATATCTGCTACATATATAATTTTATCCTTAGGTACCCATATCTTCTTGGGTCCTGGTTTGTTAGTTTTACCAAAATTCTGATTGAATTTTAGTTTTCCAAAATAATCACTACTTGCGTATTTTATGTCATGTGTGTGCCCATATATAAAATGTAAATTGAATGGTGTGCATTTTATGACTAAGTCCATGGCTTGTTTGGGTGTAGATACCTTACCTTGATATCTTATCCCTTTTCTGCCATTTATGATAACTCCATAGATCATTGAAGCCATCTTGCTTCTATATATGTTTCTAGCTAGAAACTTCTGAAAGCTGTGATCATACTCTTTGATGATCTCATCAGCATTACTGGGAGTCTCTAAGATTGTTTCCTTCTGAGAATTTTGCAAATCATTTTCTAATTTTGAAATTTTTTCTTTTAACTCAGAATTCTCTAATCTGAGACTCTCATACTTTTCAGATTCAAAGGCAAGATCCCTTTTCAGGTTGTTGAATTTGACTCTAATATGCTGATACCTTTCCAGAATTTCATTTAGACTTTTTGCAAGTTCAGCCTTAGTAAAGTTAATGGTAAAGTCAGGGATTACCTCTTCAGTGTCTGATTCTGAGTCTGAACCAGAAGCTTCACTTTCTTCTGACACGTTTTCCATGAGAGTTATGTTTGCTCTTTCATAATCTGATTCTGAGTCAACTTCAGAGGTGTCTGAATCATCCAGTGTTTCCATGAGGCTTTTCTTCTTTTCCTTGAAGGACTTCTTTTTGGGCTTCTCCTTCTGAAGCCTTGGGCAGTCACTTTTGTAGTGCCCTTGCTCGTTACACTCATAGCAGATGATGTCCTTGTTATTTGGCTTTCTATATCCTGAAAAACCTTCAGATCTTCTGTGTCCAGAGGTAGACTCATACTTTCTGTATCTGGAGGAGGATTCATTCTGATTCTCTGATCTTCTAGGATTTCTGAATTTCCTTTGTCTCTGCTTCCACAGTTGGTTCACCCTTCTGGATAGGAGAGGCAGTTCATCTTCTTCTGATGAGGATCCATCAAAAGTTTCTTCCACAGCCTGCAAAACCTTAGAGTCAGATTTTCTGTTAGATTTTAAAGCTAGTGGCTTACCTTGCTTTTGAGGCTCATCTTCTTCTAGCTCTATCTCGTGACTTCTGAGGGAGCTTACAAGTTCCTCCAGAGATATTTTGTTGAGATCTTTGGCTAGCTTGAGTGCTTTGACCATTGGCCTCCATTGCTTGGGTAAGCTTCTGATGATCTTCTTAACGTGATCAGCAGTAGAATACCCTTTGTCAAGAACCTTTAGTCCAACAACAAGGATTTGGAATCTTGAAAACATAGCTTCTAAGGATTCACTATCTTCCATCTTGAATGCCTCATACTTCTGAATGAGCGCAAGGGCCTTGGTTTCTTTGACTTGAATGTTGCCTTCATGCATCATTCTCAGAGAGTCAAACATGTTCTTGGCAATCTCTCTGTTTGAGATTTTCTCATATTCTGAGTATGAGATAGCGCTAAGGAGTATGTCTGGCCTTATGGTGATTTCTGAAGTCACATTTCTGCTGGTCAGACATCATTTTTATGTCTATCTTCTGACCTCTTCCATCCACTAGATGTGTGTATCCATCAGTTACCATGTCCCACAAATCAGCATCATGGGCCAGAAAGAAACTCTCAATTCTATCTTTCCAGTAGTCAAAGTTTTCTCCATCAAAGACTGGAGGTTTGCCACTCAATCTGTCCTTGTCTTCATGGTAGTCATTGCTTATGTTTTGGCTTGGTCCCACCATAGTGTTTTTCTGCAGCTTGGATCTTGTACTGACACGATTAAGTGTTTAAGCTCAGAACCAGGCGCTCTGATGCCAATTGAAGAAGTGAAAAACACAATAAGGGGGATTGAATTGAAAACTTGAAATCAAAAGCGCAACGACACAATATTTTTATCCCGATTCGTTTGATCTCAAACTACTCCAGTCCACCCGTCAAGGTGATTTCGCCTCTCTCTAACGAGGTCTTAATCGACTAATCTCAAAAGGATTACAATCACTACTTTAACAACTATTAAAGCCTTCTTGAGTACAAATACAATCCGGTTAATCTCAAGGAACACTGTTTTAATCAAATAAACAAGAGTACTGTGTGTTGTTGTTTTTCGTTACAAAAACTGTTATCACAACTGTGATAATTTACACAAAATAAGAGCTTCGAAAGATGATGAAAAATGCTTGCAGCTTTTTGAATTCTCGTGAATAGTCTTGGCAAATCGTGAACGATTTAAACACTGAGCTTTTTTATATAGGCAATGGATTTACGTTGATCATCAAGCGTGTTAAATGACATTAACTTAGTTTCCATTTGGAGAAGATCCTGTCTGAAAGAATCCGTTTTAATTGTTGTTGTATTGAATGATTAGTAACGCTTCAGAATCTTTTATCCTTGCTAGCTGCTGATGCTTCAGCACATTGATGACTTGGATTATTATGTTCTTGTACAAAATCAGAGTTTACTTCACTTAAGCGCAGGTTCTGGTCATCAATCTTCAGCGCATGTTCTGATTGCTTCAGTGTGTAGCTCTTATGGCTTAACTTCTTATGCTACTTTGGTCAGAACTTCTGCATACAAAATAACATAATTTTTAAGGGGCATATTTGTTCTTTGTATTTGTTATCATCAAAACTCTAACTAAGGGTTGTAGAATCAAATTATGTTCTAACATATTCCCCTGGTTGATCATGGCAGTTGATTATCTAAAAGACCTCGGCATGAGGTAATCCTTCAATTGAACATCGGCAATAGATTCTCCTGGTTAATCACGACAGTTGATTATCCGGAAGACCTCGGCAAAAGGTAGCTCACAATTGAATCTTCGTTTAGTGGTAGAAATGTTCAACACTAAGCCATTGGATTGACTAGACTTTATACAAATCAAAATAAAAATCGCAACCGTGCTTTATTGTTTCCAAAGGAATGGGAAAAGAGAAAATAACCCAAAAAGAAGGGGAAAGATTCAAGGTAAGGGGGTTGGTTATGAAAAGGGAAGGTATTAACACCCTAAACATCTACGGTACTCCGTAGGAGCCTCTTTGTAAAATCTGTATATTTTGGCTATAAAACATGTTGTATATATAAAAAAAATGGATGGTGGAGGTAAGAAAATAAATATATTCATTATCTAATTTTTGCACCCGCCGCGGTTGTGAACTTTTAGTGCCTAGGTACCACCTTTTCGTGCAATAGGGGATCAGGGTACACGTAGTTCCTCTTTTAAAAATTTAAAACACAGATGCGTTGGATAATTTTATGAGATAAAATATCATCGTCATTGTCCGTGCGGAAAACATACCTACTACCCACAATCATGAGAAAGGAGAATTTGCATCATCTCAAAGTAGAGGATATTGCTTGGATTTCAAAATCAACAATGCCTGACTGAACACCCAAGTGGAAAATTTCTCTCTTCACTACATATTATAGAAGTATAGTTGGTTGCATCACTACAAGGATTGACAAGAGTTCAACCTATTGAGAAAAGTTTAAAGATAAAAGCCAAAGTCGCAAAATGGTTTGAAATGAGATTGATTAACTTTTAGTCTTTCTCACAAAAAATGTCATGGTATTATTAAGTTGATTGGAGTTTATTTATGAAAATGTTTTGAAAATGCATGGACATAAGTCCAAGTTTACTATGAAAGTGGTTCAAGTTCAAAAACAAGAAGAGTTTTCAAAAGGGGGAAGAAGATTTTTGAAATTAAAGAAGATGGGGGGAGAAGAAGGGACTATCCTAAAGCATAAGGTAAAAGTTAGGGATAAGAACCGTCTAACCAACAAGAAGCCCATACATAAAATCATGAGCCAAGATAGAATTCTCATTTCTTGGATTGAAACCAATCAAGCAAAAAAATACTAGACCTCTTGAGATAACCAAACTTCAAGTGTATTAAGTCTTCACAAAAATTGGGCAGAGTAACGGCTGTATCTAGGTGGATTCCAGATTACAAACAGAGGGTGTAATCACAAAAACCTGCAAACGAAAACAAACAAGCAACCCAATGTCTTGAGGTAAACCTCAAGAACTCAAGACAAAATAATCAGATAAGATCACAAGGTTTCCAAGGTAGGCCAAGGTTTCTAATCCTAAGTCCAAGAAAAGTTCCATGCTCCATAATGCCAAGGATAGTAACCAAATAGTCCAAGTACCATTAAAGATTTTTTAGGTTTCATGTTTATTATTAAGTATCTTAAGAAAGGAAAAGAAAAGCTCAAGTGAGCAAAGTAAAAATGGCAAGAAAGTAAATACTGAAATGAGAAAAGATGAAAAGGGCATGAAATGTAAATGCTAAAAGTAAATGGTACATAAAGCATAAAAAAGAATAAAAGCATATGGTAAAACAATTCAATAGTTAGTGGTTAGTTGGATGACCATCTTGAAGCTTGCATTTGGAACTCATTGGAGGATTGGTAGAACCAAAGCCTCCACACAACAAGTTGCATTTGCTTTTTGTCAAGTATATCATCCATTTGGAATTCTCACAAGTACCATTTACTGATCAACGATGTTCAAGTGATCCGCGTTGACCAAAGGTGTTGTAGATCCATTAGAGGATTGGTAGAACCAAAGCCTCCACACAATGAATCTCAAGGTTATTGGATCAAAGAGATCAAATTAACATACCCGAGCTGGCAATCATAAGTTTGGGCTACGAATGATCATTTATTCGAATCGGGACAAAATTTAGCGTTATGTTAAGCAATCGTAAGTGGACTTATATAGAAGTCGCACCTATTTTGAGGCCGGTCAATAGCAATCTATGCACCATTTTTTTTGAGACATGATATAGAGATCATGCTGCAACAACATCTAGTGCAATAAGAAATGGATGAGATGAAGAGGAATGGGAGAGAATGTACAAACCACTTTTGAATTAAATTTAATCAAACTATTATTAAAATCATTCATCCATTTTTGTGGAGTTAAACTCAACACCATGGATCCAATGATGTTAATAAAGTTCATGATCCAAAATTTAACCCAAGATCAGCCAGAAAATAGTCACAAAATAATATTACATTTTAATATATATAAAAGGGGTTAAAAATAATGTTTAAAAATAGAAAATGAAGAGAAAAATATCAACTATGTTCAAATTAATCAAGAAATAAAAGGTAAGACCATAGAAAAATCAAAAAAAGGCTCAAATAATTTTACAAATTTTTTCGTAATTTTTTAAAGTCAGAAACTATTTTTTAAATTAAAAGAAATGGGTAAAATAAACCAAAAAAGATAAAAAATAGTAAAGTCAGGAACAAAAATAAAATAAGGTCACCAATATTTATCACAATATCATTGGATCATTCCATAATTTTTTTTAGAATTTAAAAATGTATAAAACTATTTTTAAACATTTAAAACAAATCAAATAAGTGTAAATTTATAAAAAATACCAAAACACAATTAAATTATGAATAAATGAAAATCAAAAAGAGAATAACTAAAAATATTTTTCATAATTTTTTCAGATTTTTTGGACTAAAAATGAATTTTCTATGATTTTTTGAAATTTATAAAAATTAAAATATAAAAATCAGAAAAAGAAAATAAAAGTGAAATATGTGGACCATTGGATGAGAGTCAAAACTCGTTAGTAATCAAATCTAGGGGATCTGGCGTGCTGTGCATATCATGGTCATTAGTGAATATTGTACAGAATCATTAATTAAATCAGAATTTGAAAAATACAGATTGCGCGCCTTCATTGGTTGGAAGATGACACATTGGTCATCTTCAACATCCAGCCATCACGAATTACAGGTCTCTCTGTAGTTGTTTAGTTATTGGCATGCATTTTTGCTAAAACCAGGTGTGTGTGTGTGTGTGTGTGTGTGTGAATGTCATGACTGATGTCATAACATTCTAGTTTATTAGGTACTGATGTATTAGGTACCTTTGCAGAAAAATATTGTCATACAAGTGCTGCTGTATATGAGTGTGTATCTGAGCATTTTGCAAAAAGATCACATTTACCAAAATCAGTAGACAGGATTTCAGATGTCATAACAAATGTTAAGACATCCTATTCTGAACTAACAGTTATGCAGTTTGGGTAATTCTGAGTTTTTTCAGGATTATGACTCAGTCTTTCCAGAACAGAAAATCTCGTGGACTTGGGGTTAACCTAGCTCAACCCTAACCTGGTTGATAAAGTCCTGTGACCTAGTCTTAAGGTCAAACGGAATTAACCCTAGCTTTTTGTGGAAACCCTAACTGAAGATGCAGCTGCTATATATTCAACAGAGCTGCTGTTTTGGAATCAATCCCTTTTTGACAGAAGATCATTTAGAAGCTGTATAGTTTTAACTATTGTAATCCAAGCAAGTATCATTGTGATAAGTGACTTGGAATAGGCTTTAATTGTAAGGGTTGTGTACCACTCAAAGCTTTGAAGCAAGAGTGTTTTTGTGTCTCTTGACTAAAGCTTTGAAGCAAAGTCAAGTTAGATTTGTGTATCACTCAAAGCTGTGAAGCAAGAGTGTTTGTGTTGCTTGATTAAAAAGCTGTGAAGCATAATCAAGTGTATGCTTTGAAGAGTGTCTTCATCAATTCATTAGTCAAATTGTTTTAAGTATCACTGCTGTGATTGAGGGGGAGTGAGTAGGAACTCAGGTTTAAGTTGTACTTAGATTGAAGTTGCATTGGGTAGGTCTTAAGTGAAGGAGATAAACTGGTTGGTTTATTCCTGAATTAATATCTCTTATAGTCGATTTCCTCCCTGGCTTGGTAGCCCCCAGAGTAGGTGTTGTTGCACACTGAACTGGGTAAACAATTGACTGTGTTCTTTACTGCTTTTGTGTTTACTGTCTTATAGAAAGTCAGATACGGTGTCATAACATTGAACGTGACATTGAGTATCTGCAGCCAGAATTTCAATTGGTATCAGAGCAGGCACTCTGCCTGTATTATTGGGTGAGATCTAGGGATATCACTTTCTGGCACTATGGACAAAGAAGGAGTTTTTGGAAATAGACCACCCATTCTGGATGGAACAAATTATGACTACTGGAAACCTCGTATGATTGCCTTATTAAAATCTCTGGACAAAAAGGCTTGGAGAGCTGCTGACAAAGGATGGATCCATCCCACCATAACTGAGAAAGATGGGACAATCAGTCTGAAGCCTGAGGAAGATTGGAGTAAAGAAGAAGATGAGTTAGCCCTGGGAAATTCCAAAGCTTTAAATTCCTTGTTCAGTGGAATTGATAGAAACATTTTCAGACTAGTACATCAATATGAACTGGCCAAGGAAGTTTGGGACACTCTCAAAACTACCCATGAGGGCACTTCCAAAGTATAAATGTCAAGGCTTCAGATGTTGACTACCAAGTTTGAGAATCTAAAAATGATGGAAGATGAAACCATTCATGAGTTTCACATGAACATCTTGGAGATTGCCAACACCTCAGGAGCACTGGGAGAAAAGATGTCAGAAGAAAAATTGGTGAGAAAGATTCTCAGATCCTTGCCTAAAAGATTTGCAATGAAGGTAACTGCCATAGAAGAAGCCCAGGACATCAGCAAGTTGAAAGTGGATGAACTTATTGGGTCTCTTCAGACTTTTGAGATGGGGATCACTGAAAATGGTGACAAGAAGAACAAGAGCATAACACTTGTATCCAACACTGATGTTGAAAACAAGGAGGATGAAGAAGAAAATATTTCAGAAGCTATAGCCATGCTTGGAAGACAGTTCAACAAACTCATCAAAAGAATAGATCCAAAGTCAAGGTCTAATGTTCATAACATTCCCTCTGACATTGACAAATCCAGCAGAAGACCAAGGTCAGAAGAGAAGGGAAATCAAGGCAGAGGAATTCAATGCCATGGTTGTGAAGGATTTGGGCATATTCGAGCTGAATGTCCTACCTTTATTAAGAAACAAAAGAAAGGAATGACTGTTACTTGGTCTGACTGTGATTCAGAAAGTAATTCTGAAGAAGAATCTGCCAAACTAGTTACTGCTCTAACTGGTGTTTGTACCTCTGAAAGTGACACTAGTGATGAAGAAGTGACATTTGAAGAACTGGCTGATACTTACAAGAAATTGTGTATCAGAAGTGCTGAAGTCTGTCTGCAGAATGAGAAACAATCAAAACTCATCATAAAGCTGGAGGCTGAAAAAAGGGCAGACCTTGAAACTATAAGTCATCTAGAAGGGAAAGTTCAATTGCTGAACTCACAACTGAACCAAATGACCAAATCTGTCAAGATGCTGACTAATGGAACAGACAAATTGGAAGATATTCTTCAAGTTGGACAAAATGTGGGAAACAAATCTGGACTAGGAATTGTGGAAGTTAAGAAATCTGGTGCAGACAAGAAGATCAGGCCTGTTAAACAAATGTCAAAGCAGATGTCTCAACACAACTCTCAACATCAGAAACAGAGATATATGAAGAAAAAGTACCAAAGATGGAGATGTCATCATTGTGGGAGGTATGGCCACATAAAGCCCTTCTGCTTCAAATTGTATGGATACCCTAATCAAAACTCAAGTGTTAAACCTAAGTCAAAAAGGGTACCACATACTCCTCAATGGAAGAAAAAGGCTACTGCCCTGATAGCCCATACTTCCCTGAGAGTCTCTGCAAGGGAAGGCTGGTACTTTGACAGTGGGTGCTCTAAGCACATGACTGGAATAAAGAACATTCTCAATCATGTTAAACCTCACACCACTAGTTATGTGACCTTTGGAGATGGTGCTAAAGGTGAAATCAAAGGAGTTGGTAATTTGGGCTGCCCTGAAGTTCCAAATCTAAATGAAGTTCTATTGGTAAAAGGCCTGACTGCTAATCTCATTAGTATCAGTCAATTGTGTGATCTAGGATTCAAGGTCATCTTCTCAAAATTTTAATGTCTAGTAATTAATGAAAAACTAGAAGTGGTAATGAAAGGAATCAGATCTAAAGATAACTGTTACTTGTGGCAGCCTGAGAACACTAATAACTCCACTATGTGTTCCATTACCAAAGAAGAAAAAGAGATGAAACTGTGGCACCATAAGCTTGGCCATCTTCATCTAAGAAGAATGAAAAGAACTATGGAAGAATTCAGAAGGATTCCAAGACTGAAAATTGATAAAAGGAGGGTTTGTGGTGAACTTCAAATTGAAAGGCTTGGTGAAAAGAGACATGTCTATGATGTGGTGAATAAACTTGAAGAAGGATGTGTTGTCAGAACCAGAAGTAATCATGACAAAGAATTTGGAAACAACAAGTTTAATAAATTCTGTTTCCCAGAAGAAATGAGTCATGAAGTCTCTTCTCCTATAACTCATCATCAAAATGGAGTTGACAAAAAGAAAAATAGGATCATACAGGAATCTGCCAGAGCTATGATTCATGTCAAAAGAATGCCTTCCCAACTCTATGCTGAAATAGTTGCAGCTGGTAGTAGCTGTTCTCAAAATATCTGGACAAAACAGATGCTCACTGAGTATAATGTCTCACAAGATGTTGTGACATTGTATTGTGACAATCTGAATACAATCAATATTTCCAAGAACCCTATTCAGCATAGCAGGACCAAGCACATTGACCTTGTAGAGAAGAAGTCAATTAAACTGGAACATGGTATCATTAAGCTTCAGCTGGCTGATTCTTCTACCAAGGCTCTTGTTGGAAATCAACTTGAAAACTTGAGGGGCAAGATGGGTATTTGCCAACGTGAGAAATTATAGCAATTAATTTTGCTTAAAACAAGGGTTGAAGGAGTTATTTGTGCTAAGTCTATTTTTAGTGGGTTAATCATATGTCTTTCCAATTCTTTCAAAATTATTAAGAAGTTGAATAGACTCTCATTTGCCTCCTACCTCTCTCGTCTTTGCAACCTATTCCTTTCTCTCAATCAAAGTTTTCTCTCAAATTGCTACTGGTGCTCTAAGTCAATCAAAATGTTTCAAACATCATCTTCAACCAAGGCGACCACTTCATCTTCATCATCTGACCAAGATTCTCGAGCAATCACCACATGCACAGATTCTGATGTCCTGGAGATCACTCCTCTCAGAAATGGCAACTGACCCCTCCAAAGACAAAAAGCTGAGAACTAGGCATGTAGGAAGAGCTCAAGCTACTGCTTCTGGTAATCCTTCTCATCCCTCTTCCTCTGTACCAAATAGGGAAGGATCAGCTCAAGTTCATCAAGCAATTGCTAGGCTTGTGACAAGAATACTAAGCGGAAACCAATCTGTACCGGGGATTTCTGTCCCATTAAATCAAGAATCAGCAAGCCCAAATGTGGATGTCTCTGAGAATGTAGATGTCTCTGAGAATGTTGTGACACAAAATGACAACATTCAGAACCCTTCAGAGAAGACTGTTGATCCACCTATCATTGATGTGGATGAGGAATACTCAGACAATGATCTGATTGCCAATGTAAACCCTAGCATAGCTAGGAGAATGATGAAAAGAAAGGGTAATCAGAATGCTGCAAAATGTATGACCAAAGATAAACCTGCTGATAAGAAATCCAAGGCTGAAGGTAAGGCTGGGGTAGAATCTATGAAAACTGGTCAGTCCAAAGGGAAGGTGAAAGCCCAGGTGCATACTGCTAGACAACCAATTACAAAGAAGAGAAAAGAACCTGAATCTTCTGATTCTGATGAGGAATCAGAGTTTGAGATTGATGCTGAAGAAATTCCTATCAGAAGGAAACTCCCCTCCAGCAAAATGGCTAGAATTCCTGAAGTCCCAACAGACAACATCTCATTTCACCATCCTGACAATGCCACCAGATGGAAGCATGTTTGCTTGAAGAGAATAGCTTTAGAAAGAGAGCTAAACAATGATGCCATGGAGTGCGAGGACATCATGGACCTGATTAAAACTGCTGGACTGATGAAGACTGTGGTAAAATTTACCAAGTGCTATGAAAATCTGGTCAAGGAGTTCATAGTTAACTTGTCTGATGAATGTGCTAATGGAAGGTCAGCTGGCTTTGAAAGTGTTTATGTTAGAGGAAGAAGGGTTAATTTCTCTCCATCAGAAATTAACAAATTTCTTGGAAGATCAAATGAGGATTGTCCTGAACTGGAAGTCACTGACAATGAAGTTTGTCAAACCATCACAGCAAGACAAGTGAAGTGCTGGCCCTTGAAAGGCAAGCTGAATGCCAACAAACTTAGCATGAAATTTGCCATCCTGCACAAGATTGGTGCAGCCAACTGGGTCCCTACAAACCATAAATCAACTATCTCCATAGGATTGGGGAGATTTATTTATGTTGTGGGAACCAAGACTGTTTTTGACTATGGCAGGCATATTTTTGAACAAACTTTAAAACATGCTGGTAGTTATGCTGTCAAAGGCCCAATTGCCTTTCCCTCCCTCCTTTGTGGAATTATCCTTGCACAATACCCTGATATCCTGGTGGCAAGAGATACTGCTTGCAAAAGAGCTCCTGCTCTTGGGTTACACTACAAGCTGTTTCAGGGATCTCATGCTCCTGATATTGTCATAACATCAGCTGAGACATCATCTGTAAAGACTCAGTCCAAAACATCTGATGCTATAGCTGTATTGAAAGAGACCTGCAAAGAGCTGGAAGCTAGGAAAAAGTCCCTAGAAAACCTAATTGTCAGGTTAGAAAAGGAGGAAGCTGAAGGAAACAGAAGGGAAGAGGGTGCAGAAACTGAAGATCAACTCAATACTGAAGAAACTAGCTCCTCTGATGACAGTGCTTAAAGGTTGGTGGAGTTGCTGGTTGGTGGAGTTGTTGTTTCCTGGTGGAGTTTGCAAAGTGTGTTCAGTTTTTTTTGTCTTGTTGTGTTACTTTTTCTGGATGACTGTATAATCTTTTAAGAACATATATCTTTGGCCCATTTGTGGCTAAAGAGGGGGAGATATATTTTGGTAGACTTTATTAAACATTCTATTTTTCTGCAGTCATTTTTTTCTGCTGCTATCTATCTCTGATTGCTTAGGGTCTTTAGCCAAAAATCTGCCAAAGGGGGAGTTTGTAGTTGTTTAGTTATTGGCATGCATTTTTGCTAAAACCAGGTGTGTGTGTGAATGTCATGACTGATGTCATAACATTCTAGTTTATTAGGTACTGATGTATTAGGTACCTTTGCAGAAAAATATTGTCATACAAGTGCTGCTGTTTATGAGTGTGTATCTGAGCATTTTGCAAAAAGATCACATTTACCAAAATCAGTAGACAGGATTTCAGATGTCATAACAAATGTTAAGACATCCTATTCTGAACTAACAGTTATGCAGTTTGGGTAATTCTGAGTTTTTTCAGGATTATGACTCAGTCTTTCCAGAACAGAAAATCTCGTGGACTTGGGGTTAACCTAGCTCAACCCTAACCTGGTTGATAAAGTCCTGTGACCTAGTCTTAAGGTCAAACGGAATTAACCCTAGCTTTTTGTGGAAACCCTAACTGAAGATGCAGCTGCTATATATTCAACAGAGCTGCTGTTTTGGAATCAATCCCTTTTTGACAGAAGATCGTTCAGAAGCTGTATAGTTTTAACTATTGTAATCCAAGCAAGTATCATTGTGATAAGTGACTTGGAATAGGCTTTAATTGTAAGGGTTGTGTACCACTCAAAGCTTTGAAGCAAGAGTGTTTTTGTGTCTCTTGACTAAAGCTTTGAAGCAATGTCAAGTTAGATTTGTGTATCACTCAAAGCTGTGAAGCAAGAGTGTTTGTGTTGCTTGATTAAAAAGCTGTGAAGCATAATCAAGTGTATGTTTTGAAGAGTGTCTTCATCAATTCATTAGTCAAATTGTTTTAAGTATCACTGCTGTGATTGAGGGGGAGTGAGTAGGAACTCAGGTTTAAGTTGTACTTATATTGAAGTTGCATTGGGTAGGTCTTAAGTGAAGGAGATAAACTGGTTGGTTTATTCCTGAATTAATATCTATTATAGTGGATTTCCTCCCTTTACTGCTTTTGTATTTACTGTCTTATAGAAAGTCAAATACGATGTCATAACATTGAACGTGACATTGAGTATCTGCAGCCAGAATTTCACTCTCAAACTGTAAAATCAGAAGCTCAAACCTATGTCATTTGCGTCGTCTCTTAAAGACGAAGACAACCACACCATCGCGCCAAATTTATATAAACTCTAGCTCAAGCAATTTAGAAGGAAAGTTTTGAAAAGGGATTTGAAATTTCATGGTCAAAATGTGTTTCCAGTGAAAGGTAAGTGTTGCGACTAGAACCAGGGCAATAAGAGCAACAAATGATATCAGAGTTTTGAAGAATTGATGAAGGAATCTACCTATTGAAGTTGAGTTACAGAGCTCTGAAACTGGACTTATATGGAGCAGTATAGGGAACAATTCTTGAATGTAATTATATGGTTAGCTTCAGGGAAGATCAACGAAGGTGAATTGATGGAAAAATTGGATTGAAAAAGGCTCGAGAATGGATTTTGAAGTTGTTGAATTCTGAGTTATGGAACAAGTTTGGCAGGGTGATTCTGGCTATCCAAGCTTTGGAAAATGAATGGGATAGTTCATGTATTTATAGGAGAAGCGAATGGGATCAAAAGGAAGAGTGAATGATGCATTTTGGAGGGAATTCATGCAAACCTGATGCACGAGTGAAGTGTGATCCAAACTTCACCAAAACTCATCCAATTCTTGCGTTTTGATGCACTAATCCACTTGGGAAAGTTGGCTAATCATGTTTAGACCCAAAACGCTTGTTAATTTGAGGTTTAGAGGTTGTAACATGAAATTCAAATTCTGACTTGCAAGGAAACTTCAATTCCAAGTTACCTTTTTTGAGACAATGGCATTCTCAGCTCAAGGGGTCTTAAGGCATGATTCTTGATGATTTAGAAAGATGAGGTTACAAGCTTTGCAATGGAAAAAGAATGGAGTTAAATGCATGCTTGATATGAAATTTTCATTGAGTCAAAGTTGAAGAAAAAGGGTTGACTTTCCATACTTAGAAATATTTCAAATTCTTCTTCAAAAATGACCTATAATGTCTTGCATCCAAACATGGCTTTCTACTTGGAATTTGCTCTTGACCAAAAAAGATGGTACGAAATAGATCTCTTGAATGACATTTTGAAACTTGAATCATTCAAAATCTCCAAAATTTGAGAAAGTTATGACTTGTTGAAGTTGGCAAAATTTCATAAAATGACCTATAATCTTTTGTTTCCTTAAGGAAACTTCCATACATTTTCTCACTTTGCACATAAAATAAGGCATAAAGTTCACATTATCAAAATAATTTTGGAAAAAGAATTGGTTCAAGATGATAAAAATTGACCAAGTTATGATCATTTGAAGTCACTCATGGAAAATTGTGGATTCATCTGGAGGACTTGTAATCTTTCTTCTTCACCATGTTTCTTCCACATGAAAAATCCTTGGAACTTTTGAAGTGATTTGTTGATAACCCTTTTAAGAGAAGGATGTATTTGGAATCACTCAAAAATACCAAAAGGTGAGCAAGATATACCCCTTTGAAGTTAAAAACCATAGCTCCTAGATCAAGAAAATGCTTTGAGGAAATTTGACAAGCTTGAACAAACTTCTTGTACCAAAATTCTTGATTTGTGAATAGAAGTGGTTGAGTATGATAATGAGGACTCATAGCCACCAAAACCACTTCCATATCTTAAACTTTTAGAGGAATATGCTCTTGTGACCAATAGGAACAAGGCCTTGTCCAAACATGACAACTTCTCCAATCAATCCCTTGTACTTTTGAGTCAAATCTAATAACCTTGAAATGTGATGAACCAACCTTTCCATGCCAATTATTCCAAAACCAATCCAATGGTGAGGTTTGAACTTCTCAAGCTTTATTGACTAGGGCATGGGATTGAACTCATGAACCCATGGGGTAACTTATTAAATCTCATTTCCTTCACCTACATGGATAACAAGCAAGACAAACCAACATTGCATTTTATTAGTTAAATGAAGAAATCAATAATAATATTTATGATCACAAAAGTAGCATAAGTCAAGGTGCTTGGTAATCCCTCAAAAAGGGCAAAACTAAATGTAGGGAGGGGAGCCAAGAATCCTAGTGTGATCTTGTTGTGAATGAACCAACATGATATGATGAAGGGATCTTAGGGGCAAAAATTGGGGTACAATAGCTGCCCTTATTTAAGTTTCTTCTATCCAGAGATACGAAGGTTAAAAATCTTCGTGTTGACGCGATCGAAGATACTTAAATATAAAACAAGCCCTATTTTTGGCCCTAAGATACCATGAAAATACTTACGATCACGAATGCATATGAACAGGACCAAAGAGACGCAAAACATCACTAGGGATGTAACAATAATAAAGAAACAAAGAAGCAACCCCACTAGGAAAATAAATCACTGGTGGAATAAAAAATTAAATCAAAGAGGATGGTAGAATGGTCAAAGGATACACCAACTTCTATTGAAGGCGAAGCTACAGACGTTTACTGAAGGCAGATAGAAAGATAACAAACATCGACGTTCACTGCCGATGTCCTACCATCTTTCACTGAAGGTAGAAAGAGAATACCATATCACCACCGTTCACTGATGATGAACTACCAACGTTTACTGAAGGTATCCAAAAGATAACAAACATCGACGTTCACTGTCGATGGTCTACCAACTTTCACTGAAGGTAGAAAGAGAATATATCATAGCATCGGCGTTCACTGACGATGAACTACCAACATTCACTGAGGGTAGAAAAAAGATAACAAACATCGATGTTCACTGTCGATGGTCTACCAACTTTCACTGAAGGTAGAAAGAGAATATATCATAGCATCGCCGTTCACTGACGATGAACTACTAACACCCACTGAGGGTAGCAAAAAGATAACGAACACCAACGTTCACTGTCGATGGTCTACCAACTCTCACTGAAGGTAGAAAGAGAATATATCATAGCATCGCCATTCACTGATAATGAACTATCAACGTTCACTAGGGGTAGCAAAAAGATAACAAACACCGACATTCACTGCCGATGGTCTACCAACTTTCACTGAAGGTAGAAAGAGAATATATCATAGCATCACTGTTCACTTATGATGAACTACCAACGTTCATTGAGGGTAGCAAAAAGATAACAAATACCGACGTTCACTGCCGATGGTCTACCAAGTTTCACTGAAGGTAGAAAGAGAATATATCATAGCATCGCCGTTCACTAACGATGAACTACCACCGTTCACTGAGGGTAGCAAAAAGATAACAAACACCGACGTTCACTGCCGATGGTCTACCAACTTTCACTGAAGGTAGAAAGAGAATATATCATAGCATCGCTGCTCACTAACGATGAACTACCAATGTTCACTGAGGGTAGCAAAAATATAACAAACACCAACGTTCACTGCCGATGGTCTAACAACTTTCACTGAAGGTAGAACGAGAATATCATATCACCTCCGTTCACTGATGATGAACTACCAACTTTCACTGAGGGTAGCAAAAATATAACAAACATCAACGTTCACTGCCGATGGTCTACCAACTTTTACTGAAGGTAGAAAGAGAATATCATATCACCACCGTTCACTGATGATGAACTACCAAATTTCACCGAGGGTAGCAAAAAGATAACAAACATCGACGTTCACTGCCAATGGTCTACCAACTTTTACTGAAGGTAGAAAGAGAATATCATATCACCACCGTTCACTAACGATGAACTACCAACTTTCACCGAGGGTAGCAAAAAGATAACAAGTTTCCCCAAGATTCTGGTGTTTCACCTAGAACGGGTCTCAACTTCTTTAACCAAGGCACTTCTCCTGGAAAGGATAATACATAAGTTGTCTCAAATAAAGAGACTTGCTACTTGTTGTCATGGAGGATTGTAAAAAGAAATGACTTTTTAGGAAGGAGGTATGACTTCCTGGGGATATACCATGATATTCTTGCTGAGGTGATAAAGTCTTCCCGTGCAAAATAAATGCACCAACCAAAGCTTGGAGTTTTCAGAAATCCAAAGTAAATAATATTGTCGTGGAACCACAGATTCAAACCAGAAATAAACTGGAATGAAACAGTCAACCAAAATATATCCTTTGAGAAATAAACTCAAGAGGGAAAACCAAATCCATCCAAACAAGGAGCTGTACCGAAAGGCTAAAGCAAAAAAACTTCCATGAGGAACAACTCAGTGGGGACATTGAAAGAATATATGATTTTTGCTTAAGACCAACACTCTATTGAAAAGAGGATAATGTAACTTTGCAAAATAGGGTAATATGTCAAAAAAAATATTAACAAATGTTAATGAACAATGATTTGCCAATTTTAACTATGCATGATGTATGCATGAATGTATGAGTGTTATCATGCGTATGCTGACACAACAGGTATACAACATGGGGAACAACCAGGAAAAACTGCCTCGGGCACTAACAACACTCAGCTAAACTTCATCCAAGATGATCATTCCAAGAAAGGTAAAGGCCAGTTGAGGAAACAAAACCTACTTCCTACTTTAACTTTACTGAGGAGAAACATGATCCGGAGGTAGATAAATCAAAGTGATGAAATAATACGGATACAGGAATAGAACATTCTTCTTCAGGCTTCACCGGGGAAACCAGTGTTCTTTCAATAGTAACATGCCTACTGAAGATTGCAAGACCAATCTCAAGTAAAATAGACTGACACTGAAACATCCAAACATCTAAACATCCAAACATCCAAACATTCGCTGGGGAATTTAGGCCTGCTTCACCGGAGAAATGCGGATTGAAACTTCATATCATGAAAACTCAGAAAAGAGGAGAAATGAATCCAAACTTGACCGAGGATACCAGAATCATAAAACCAATACGGCGAAAACATCCTGAGCAGACCTTCCTGAGGAGAAAAACTTCTCAAAACAACTGGAGTTTGTCCATTCCTGGGATCACCATTTTGTTGTCATTGTTTCATTACAAATCTCAAAGTAAAAGTAAATTGTAAAATCTTTTTTTGAACAAAAGAATTTTGTTATTTAATCTTTTTTGCTTTGAAAGTTATTATCAATAATAAATGGAGTCTTTGCAAACTAAATAAAATAAGAAGTACAAAGAATTGGGTAAAAGCTCAAATTTCATTAATAGAATGGTAGTCTGCGAATGGCGAGACTCCATAGGTGATTACAAAGTTCGAAAAATGGTAATATATACTGGAAAAGATGGATTGAGATACAATGACCACTATCCCCTCTAACAACTTTTGAAATCCTGAGCAGCAACTTCTGTTGAAGTATGGTGAAGATCCGAGAAGGTTGTTGCTTCAACGATCAAGTCTTGTTTGACGTAGTTACTTGCCAAGAAAAATCCCTAACTTTTGCCTAAGCCACCCTTGCGGGTTTTCAACTTAACGGGAAATTTATTCTATTTAGGTCTCTAATTTTTCCTAGACCTCCCTTCCGGGTTTTCGGCCTATCGAGACGCTCCTTTTTTGCCTAAGCCGCCCTTTCGGGTTTTCAACTTAGCGAGTTGTTCTTTTATTTCTTTAGGTGAAGTATTTCTTGACTGCACCAGCGTTCATGGGACGTGGGAACTCCTCGCCATCCATAGTTTCAAGAATTAATGCACCGCCAGAGAAGGCTTTCTTGACAACATATGGGCCTTCAAAATTGGGAGTCCACTTTCTCCTAGAATCAGTGTTGAAAGACATGATCTTCCTGAGCACGAGGTCGCCTTATCTGAATTTACCAGGTTTGACCTTTTTATCAAAAGCTTTCTTCATTCTTCTCTGATATGACTGACCATGACATAAAGCTGTCATTCTCTTCTCCTCAATCAAATTCAATTGGTCAAACCTGTTCTGGACCCATTCAGCCTCTGTCGACTTGGTTTCCATTATCACACGCAACGAGGGAATCTCTACCTCGACAGGGAGTACAACTTCCATTCCATACACCAGGGAGAACGGGGTTGCTCCTATTGAAGTGCTGACAGATGTTCGATATCCATGTAGAGCAAAAGTTAGAATTTCATGCCAATCCTTATAAGTAACAACCATTTTCTGGATAATTCTCTTGATATTCTTATTAGCAGCTTCGATAGCCCCATTCATCTTTGGCCTGTATGGAGATGAATTGTGATGGACAATCTTGAATTCTTTGCACAGTTCTGTCATCATCTTGTTGTTCAAATTCGAGCCATTGTCAATGATAATTCTGCTCGGCACACCATACTGACATATAAGGTTATTCTTAATGAAGCGCACAACCACCTATTTAGTAACATTGGCATATGATGCAGCCTCCACCCCTTGGTGAAGTAATCGATTGTTACCAAGATAAAATGGTGTCTGTTTGAATCTTTGGGTTCTATCATCCCAATCATGTCAATACCCCACATAGAGAAAGGCCACGGGGAGGAAATCACATTGAGAAGTGTCGGAGGCACATGGACCTTGTCTGCATAAATATGGCATTTATGGCAGTTCTTTGCAAATTTGTAACAGTCAGACTCCATTGTCAGCCAATAATAACCTGCCCTTAGCATCTTTTTAGCCATCGAATGTCCATTGGCATGAGTGCCAAATGACCCTTCATGAATCTCATGCATCAACATGTCTGCTTCGTGTCTATCCACTCATCTGAGCAAGACCATGTCATAATTTCTCTTGTATAACACATTTCCACTGAGGAAGAAACTTCCTGCCAATCTTCTCAATGTCTTTCTATCTTTCTTAGACGCACCAATCGGGTATTCTTGAGTCTGAAGAAAATGCTTGATATCATAATACCAAGGATTTTCATCTTTTACCTCATCTGTTGTAAACACATGAGCGGGCCTATCAAGCTGTCGAATCGTAATTCGGGGTATGTCATTCCAAGTATTCACGTCGTACATAGAAGCCAGAGTTTCTAGAGCATCCGCCATTTGATTTTCATCTATAGGGATGTGATGGAATTTAACTTTATTGAAGAATGGTAATAATCTTCTAGCATAATCTTTGTAAGGGATCAAGCCGAGGTGACGAGTATCCCATTCTCCTTTAATCTAATTTATTACCAAAGCTGGATCGCCATATACATCTAGAATTTTAATTTTGAGATCAATAGCTTCTTCGAGACCTATGATGCAAGCCTCGTATTCTGCCATATTGTTAGTACAATTGAATATTAACCTCGCAGTAAAAGGAATGCGCGATCCATGAAGAGTGACAATCACATCACTAATTCCTTTACCATAAGCATTCACAACTCCATCAAATATCATACTCCAATGAGGTTCAGGGTCAGGACCTTCCTCAGGAAATGGCTCATCACAATCCTTCACTTTTAGGAACATCACATCCACATCAGGGAATTCATATTCTACAGACTGTTGATCCTCCACTGGTTGGTGAGCAAGATAATCTACCAACACACTACTTTTAATAGCCTTTTGAGTGCGGTATTCGATATCATATTCAGATAACAACATCTTCCAGCGGGAAATTCTCCCAGTAAGAGCAGGCTTTTCAAAAATGTACTTGATTGGATCCATTTTGGAGATCAACCAAGTAGTGTGATTCAACATATACTGCCGCAAACGCTTTGCTGCCCAGGCCAAAGCACAACATCTTTTTTCTAGCATGGAATACCGTGACTCACAATCAGTGAATTTTTTACTGAGATGATAAATGGTGAACTCCTTCTTCCCTGTTTCATCCTGTTGTCCCAAAATACAACCCATGGATTTATCTAGTACTGTCAGATATATAATCAACGATCTTCCTTCTACAGGAGGGAGCAAGATAGGAGGTTCAATCAGATACTCTTTAATACTTTCAAATTCCATTTGGCAGTCATCTGTCCACACACAACCTTTATCTTTCTTTAACAACTTAAAGATCTGTTCACATGTTGCAGTCATGTGGGAAATGAATCTAGAAATATAATTCAAACGCCCGAGGAAACCTCTGACTTGCTTTTCAATTCTTGGTGCTGGCATTTCTTGAATTGTTTTGACTTTATCAGGGTCAACTTCAATTCCTTTCTGGATAACAATGAAACCCAACAACTTCCCTGATCGAACACTGAAGATGCATTTATTTGGATTCAAGCAGAGACGATACTTCCTCAAACGCTGAAATAGCTTCAACAAATCTTCTATATGCCCTTCTTCAGTCTGGGATTTGGAAATCATATCATCAACATATACTTCAATTTCCTTGTGCATCAGATCATGGAATAGGGTTGTCATAGCCCTCTGTTACGTTGCACCAGCATTCTTCAACCCAAAGGGCATCACTCTATAATAGAATGTTCCCCAGGGTGTTATAAACGTTGTTTTTTCCATGTCCTCTGGAGCCATTCTTATTTGATTATATCCGGAATATATGTCCATGACCGAGAATACTTTGAATTTTGTTGTGCTATCCACTAACATGTCGATGTGTGGCAATGGAAAATCATCTTTTGGACTAGCTTTATTTAGATCTCTGTAATCTACGCACATGCGGAATTTTCCATCTTTTTTCGGTACTGGAACAATATTGGCAATCCATTGAGGATACACTGACGTCACAAGAAAACCAACATTAATCTGCTTTAGAACCTTCTCTTTGATCTTTACTGCCATATCTGGTTAGTTCTTCTCAACTTCTGTTTGATCGGCGGATATTCTGGCTTCAACGGCAAATGGTGCTCGACGATATCTGTATCTAGACCAGGCATATCTTGGTAAGACCAAGCAAAAATATCCACATACTCTTCTAACAACTCAATCAACCTTCTCTTCACATCAAGATGCAGTGATGCTCCAAACTTTACTTCCTTTGGATCTTCTTCTGAACCCAAATTGATTACTTCCAAAGGATCTTTATATGGATGAATGGTATTTTCCTTGTGCTCAAGCAACCGTGAGACCTCTTCTGGAATCTCATCATAAACTTCTTCTTCAGCCCCGTACACAGGACATTCAAAGTTAGGAGATGGTGCAGGGTCATTGTATTCAACGGGTTTTTTAATTAATCTGCACATATGATTTGTGATTGCATTTAGAAACTGACACATATAACAAGTGATCATGCAGATTAAATTTCAATTATTATTTATTTTGAAAGGTTTTTTTTCTTCTGATTACCATTTTCCGAGAAAAAGCAGAAAATAAAGACATAATTCGGGAAGCAAAGACAATTTTTATTATGGATCTTAAAAGTCACAGCAAATAGATAAGCCCTACAACATTAATACTTCCACCTTGGGAAGAGTGAAAGCTTTTCAAGAAAAATATTAACAAATCAAATTACTTTGAAACATGTATGAAAGAGGGAACATCAATGGTGATCCAGTTCTGAACCCTGACTCTGTGCGTCACATAATTCGGCATTTCCTGCTCTGCTTCATCCTCCACAATGGCGTTAATCCTGGAAACAGTCAGATGAAGATAGCCTTTTCTATGGAAAATATCTTGATACCTGCCTGTAGAAGACTTCGGCTTCATGCCTTTTCCTTTGTCATTATTCGAAGAGAACCCCAAGCCAGTTTTGTTCTTGTTCACAGGTGGATCCACAATTCGTCCCCAAACTTCACTATGACCATTACGCACAACTTGCTGCGCATCCTTCAGCGAAACCATGTAATTCTCATTTCCTCTTATGTTATCAATGGATAAGGCTTGGAACTGGGTTCCAACAGTAGCTTCATCCGCTTCTACAATACTGAAAGAGGACAAATGAGATATCAAGAATGCCTGCTCCCCATTTATGATCACCACCTTCCCTTCACGCACGAACTTTAGCTTCAGGTGTAAATTTGAAGTGACAGCCCCTACTTCATGTATCCACAGCCGTCCTAGCAAACAACTATAAGCAGGAACAATGTCCGTGACCTAGAAGGTTATCTGAAACAAATGTGGTCCTATATGGATAGGTAAGTCCACTTCACCGATGACAGATTTCCTTGACCCATCAAACACTTTCACAATGATGCCACTAGGGTGCATAGGCGTTCCTTGATATTTCAACTTCATGAGAGTACTCCTCGGTATAACATTCAACGCGGGTCCATTATCAATCAGCACATTGGATAGTGAATCATTCTTGCAGTTCATAGAGATGTGGGGGGCCAAGTTGTGATTCCTCCCTTCATCTGGCAATTCATCATCGTAGAAACTCAAGTCATTACATGATGTAATGTTTCCTATTACGCTTTTGAATTGATCTATTGGCATATCACACTCCATAAAATCTTGGTCTAGTACCCTCATCAAGGATTCTCTATGAGCAGAGGAGTTCATTAATAAAGCCAAGATATATATTTTTGAAGGAGTCTGTAGTAGATGATCTAGAATTCTGTAGTCGCTCATCTTAATTATCTTCAAAATATCATCTACTTCCTTTACTAACGTATCTCCACTAGTCTCACCTGTAGTCTTCTTTGGTTCATCATTCTCAGCAATTTTATTTTCAGCATCAACATCTCTCTGAACAACCGGCGTAAACACATGACGGCTACGGGTCACCCTTCTATTTTCAGCTATATTTCCAACATCAGGCATTGGCTGGATGGGAATTTTCACTCCATCTTCTAAGATTGTAGCGTTGTATTTGTAAGGAACAACGTTATCTGATTTGTAGGGGATAGGACCTGGCAAACTAATCACCAATGGGGTAACAGCTGGCTTGCTATGATACCCCACTTCAAAATGGGCGGGTGCACCAAAACAAGGCATAATGACGTTTACCCCTTCTTCAATGCAATCATTCATTAATAAGTCATTTCTGGAAAACAAATCTTCGTCTGAAGAGAAATACTCATCTGCAGAGAAATACTCTTCATCTGACTCTTCTTCTATTAAGCAAACCTTAACCATATCAACTTCATGGTAATCATCCCTCTGACTTGTGACCTTGATAGTTCCATTGTCTCACAACAACTGAACACTCTTCTTTACGATTGAACATCCTCGGGGGTCTCGACAGCAAACTATGCAAGATCCATATTGGTGTTCCACCTGACCAGTGTATGGCAGAAGGTAGCATGCAACTGCACGTGGTCCTCATTCATACACTCTACATCAAAAATTATGAATTCACCAAGACATCTAGAAACCATGTTCACTTCCTCTTCATACTTTGCCCTAGGCCTGATTATATGGATGAGGCCCTCATCCATCATCTCCTATAAATCAGCCTTTACCTTCTCGCAACCCTGTATGTTTGTACTGCAAATAGCACAACCGAAATGGCCATGCGTATAGTAGATAAATTCACAGAGGTCTTCGTGCATTTTCACCAAATCTCCTCTAACCAGATTAATATCAAAAATCTGGAATTCACCTGGACAACCGGCTACCATATTCATAGCATTTACTCCCCGTGCTTAGGTAGGGGATTATCTTTCACGTTAGGTCCCACGTATTTGAAAGATAGAACACCAGAATTTACCAATTTTTGAACCTCAGTCGTCAAAGGATAACAATTTTCAACATTATGCCCTGTTGCTCCCTGATGAAAAGCACATGTTTGGTCTGCCTTGTAATATCAAGGCAATGGTGATGGTACGGCGGGAGGTGGTCGAGTATGGACCAACTTTTTCTGAATCAATACCAGTAGTAACTCTGTATAGCTCATGGGAATAGGGTCATAACTCTCCCTTCTCTGATTATACCCTTGATTCCCTTGTTGGGACGGTCTCTGATAAGCAACGGTAGTTGGAGCGACATTCATAACAGAAGTAACTGAGGAGACTTGATGATGACGCTGATAATTCCTTCTAGGAGCGTTTACCCTCCTCTCTTGTATAACAACATTTGCATCTCCTTATTTCTTCTTGGTAAACCCATAAGATGGCTTCTTCACACCTCCGGATCCCTCACTCTTCGTCAAACGGCCTTCTCTTATAGCCTATTCTAAGTGGATACCCATTCCTACCATCTCATTAGAGTCACTTGGCGCGCTTGCTACCATCCGTTCATAGTAGAAAGCACCCAGTGTCTTCAAGAAAATCTTAGTCATCTCCTTCTCTTCCATGGGAGGAATCACTTGGGTGGTTACCTCACGCCATCTCTGCGCATACTCTTTGAACGATTCCCTGTCTTTCTGAACCATGGCCCTAAGTTGATCACGGTCAGGCGCCATGTCCACGTTGTACTTGTATTGTTTGATGAAGGCTTCTCCCAAATCATTAAAAGTATGGATATTGGCAGTGTCTAAACTCATATACCACTTCAACGCAACACCGATCAAACTATCCTGAAAAAAGTGGATCAGCAGACGCTGATCATCAGTGTGGATATACATTCTCCTCACGTACATCACCAGATGAGCCCGAGGGCAAGTGTTTCCCTTATACTTCCTAACTCCGAGACTTTAAACTTAGCAGGTATCTTAACATTCGGGACCAAACATAGCTCATTCACATTCTGCCCAAATAGCTCTTTTCCCCTGAGGGCCTTCATCACTCTTTGCATCTTGTCAATCTGCTCTTGAAAATCATCCATTATGTCATAAAGACCCAAGTCTTCACTTGGTGGAGGGAAAGGACGACACACATCATCATTAACAAACGGGACCATATTCACCGAAGGAGGTGCAACAGGAACAACATACACCACATGAGGTGTTGGAGTAACAATAGTCTGAACCACTAGAGTATCTTGAGGACCAAGATTGAAACCTTCAGGTGCAAAATTCTCTGGCATTCCCCATAAATATCCTTGAGGCATGCGATTCTGAACAACAGTCGGAGTAGCAGATATGGGAATAGTCGGAGCTTCATTATATTCCCTTATTGGTTGAGGTTGAACAATTGGTGGCTGATTCTGAGCAGCCACCAGAGCTTCCATCAGAGTAGTCAGATTGGACATGCCGGCCTTCAAAATAGAAAGTTCCTCGCGCAACTCGTGATTCTCTTGTTCTAACTTGTCCATCTTCTTTTTGAAATTAGCCCAAGTGTTGTAGCTCTTCCAGATCATCTAATAAGGGAGGAGTGGTCTTCATAAATAGATCAGGCATTGGTGTCTCACGGGTATACGACATCTTTAACTGAATGGCTCTCGATTTGATCCATTGAAGATATGGCTCCAAAGAAACAGCACCCCTAGGTCCCAGATCCTTCCTACTCTTCTTATGAATGTGACTCCAGACCTTCGCAATCTGCACCCTAGCTTCCCTATGGTATTCTCCTTCCTTCAGAAATAAACTACTCAAATGAATACTATTCGGTTTATCCCTCATCGGATAACCAAGCTTTCGCCGTGAAAGAACAGGGTTATAGTTAATTCCTCCCTTTGTACCAAGAAGAGGTACATTGGGGAAACTACCACAACTGTCAATAATCTCTATATCCTGGTAAGCTCGATGATACCAATCAATATCCGAGTGATTAAGTGCCATGATCTTAGGAGCCCAACGGGGTTCCTTCTTGACATCCCAAAAAGCATCAGACTGAGGCATATGAGAGATAAACCACCGGTACAACAGAGGCGTGCAACAGATAATCATCCCCTTCCGAAGATGAATAGAGTAATAAGAATCACTCAACAATGTAGGAACTGGGTTTCTAATCATGAAAATCCTGATAGAATTAATGTCAACAAACTTGTCCACATTAGCAAATAAGAACAACCCATAAGCAAGTAGAGCAAAGATGGCCTCGAAAGCAACTGTACTCTTCATCCTGGAAAAGTAACGAGCTTTTTCTAATAAGAACTGAGATATTAATCCTCTAATCCTCCCTTTAGTAGTCATATTGGCTTCCACCTCAGACTTCCCCATGTGAATCAAAGCAGCAATCTCATGTGGTTTTGTCTCACCCTCCAAACTAGTAAAAGGAACACGATCTATAACAGGTAAATCCAACAGATAAGATTACTCCTCCAGTGTAGGCATCAACTGATAGTCGGGAAAAGTAAAGCAAGGATACATCGGATCGTAGAACTGGACCAAGTTCGAGAGAATACCCTCCTTCATCTTCAGCTTCATGAGAGGAATAATGGATCCATACTTCTTCTGAAAGTCTGCAAAACACTCGATCTCGGGAATTAGACTGATCAACTCATCTATCTTAGGATCCTTGAAACTGTATTTCCCGGTCTTTCTCTTTCCAGAATCCATGGTTAAAAGTACCTGAGATATTCACAAATAGTCAACCTTTAAATCCCTTGACATATGGTTTCTTCAAAAGATGCTTATGAGTGCATGGATGCATGATGCAACAATAACACACAAGATCACACATATAGGGTTCATAGGTTCAACGTCATCAGCATGAGGTCGAAGGTACTACCCATAAGGTATTGGTCTAAAAGTTATCACCTGCCGAACAAGGTTCTAGAGGTTCCCAGAGTCTACATCCTTCCTTCGGATATTACCAACTTCCCGATTAACTTGGTAATTAGTAATGTTCTCAAGAAAGACTCGTCCGAGTGTAGTATCGCATGATAACTATTTCTAGATTACTCCGTCATAGCTTCCGCACTACACCTAAAAGGCCAAGATGGGTTTGGTATTCTATGGTCCTCAGTTTCAACGGGCTCCCAGGTCGAAAGCAGTACGTCTTCCCTATTACTCAGTAAACGACACTACAGCCAAAGGGGTCTCTGCTGAGTGGGGGATCTCATGCCTCCTTTTTTGGGATTACTCCATCAAAGTTAAAATGACTATACCGCCCGTCCTATCTTAAAGTTTTCCCAAGTCCAGGTATAGGACTCATGAGTAATCACCAAGCACCCTGAAAACCAGAAAAATCCAGACAAACATATATGCAACATATAGCTCAAAAAACAGTAATAACACATATACAGATATAAACAAAGATAGGCTTAACCCACTTAGGGATGGACCAGCAAGAGGTCAATATTTCCTCAGTGAAGTCGCCATTTTTCTGTAGCGGTAGAAATGTTCAAGACTAAGCCATTGGATTTCCTAGACTTTATGCAAATAAAAATAAAAATCGCCACCGCGCTTTATTGTTTCCAAAGGAATGGGAAAAGAGCGAATAACCCAAAAAGAAGGGGAAAGATTCAAGGTAAGGGGGTTGGTTATGCAAAGGGAAGGTATTAGCACCCTAAACATCCACGGTACTCCGCAGGAGCCTCTTTGTAAAATCTGTATATTTTGGCTATAAAAATGTTGTATATATAAAAAAATGTATGGCGGAGGTAAGGAAAGAAATATATTCATTTTAAAATTTTTGCACCCACCGCGGTTGCGAAACTTTAGTGCCTACGTACCACCTTTTCATGCAATAAGGGATCAGGGTACACGTAGTTCCTCTTTTAAAAATTTAAAACACAGATGCGTTGGATAATTTTATGAGATAAAACATCATCGTAATTGTTCGTGTGGAAAACATACCTACTACCTAAAATCATGAGAAAGGAGAATTTGCATCATATCAAAGTGGAGGATATGGCTTGGATTTCAAAATCAACAATGCCTCACTCAACACCCAAGTGGAAAATATCTCTCTTCACTACATATTGTAGAAGTATAGTTGTTTGCATCACTACAAGGATTGACAAGAGTTCCACCTTTTGAGAAAAGTTTAAAGATAAAATCTAAAGTGGCAAAATGGTTTGAAATGAGATTGATTTACTTTTAGTATTTCTCACAAAAAATGTCAAGGTATTATTAAGTTGATCGTAGTTTATTTATGAAAATGTTTTGAAAATGCATGGACATAAGTCCAAGTTTACTATGAAAGTGGTTCAAGTTCAAAAACAAGAAGAGTTTTCAAAAGGGGGAAGAAGATTTTTGAAATTAAAGAAGATGGGAGGAGAAGAAGGGACTATCCTAAAGAATAAGGTAAAAGCTAGGGATAAGAACCATTTAACCAACAAGAAGCCAATTCTTGACATTATGAGCCAAGATAGAATTCTCATTCCTTGGATTGAAACCAATCAAGCAAAAAAATACTAGACCTCTTGAGATAAGCAAACTTCAAGTATATTAAGTCTTCACAAAAATTGGGCCGAGTAACAGCTGTATACATGTGGATTCCATATTATAAACAGAGGGTGTAATCACAAAAACCTGCACACGAAAACAAACAAGCAACCCAATATCTTGAGGTAAACCTCAAGAACTCCAGACAAAATAATCAGATAAGATCACAAGGTTTCCAAGGTAGGCCAAGGTTTCTAATCCTAAGTCCAAGAAAAGTCCCATGCTCCATAATTCCAAGGATAGTAACCAAATAGTCCAAGTACCATTAAAATTTTTTTAGGGTTTATGTTGATTATTAAGTATCTTAAGAAATGAAAAGAAAAGCTCAAGTGAGCAAAGTAAAAATGGCAAGAAAGTAAATACTCAAATGAGCCAAGATGAAAAGGGAATGAAAAGGGCATGAAATGTAAATGCTAAAAGGTAATGGTACATAAAGCATAAAAAAGAATAAAAGCATAAGGTAAAACAAGTCAATAGTTAGTGGTTAGTTGGATGACCATCTTGAATCTTGCATTTGGAACTCATTAGAGAATTGGTAGAACCAAAGCCTCCACACAACAAGTTGCATTTTCTTTTTGTCAAGTATATCATCCATTTGAAATTCTCACAAGTACCATTTAATGATCAACAATGTTTAAGTGATCCGCGTTGACCAAAGGTGTTATAGATCCATTAGAGGATTGGTAGAACCAAAGCCTCCACACAATGAATCTCAAGGTTATTGGATCAATGAGATCCAATTAACATACTTGGGCTTGCAATCATAAGTTTGGGCCACGAATGATCATTTATTCGAATCGGGACAAAATTTAGCGCCATGTTAAGCAATCATAAGTGGACTTATATAAAATTCGTACCTATTTTGAGGCCAGTCAATAGCAATCTATGCACCATTTATTTTGAGACATGATATAGAGATTATTCTCCAACAACATCTAGTGCAATAAGAAGGGGATGAGATGAAGAGGAATGGGAGAGAATTTACAAACCGCTTTTGAATTAAATTTAATCAAACTATTATTAAAATCATTCCTCCATTTTTGTGGAGTTAAACTCAACACCATGGATCTAATGATGTTAATAAAGTTCATGATCCAAAATTTTACCCAAGATCAGCCAGAAAATAGTCACAAAATAATATTACATTTTAATATATACAAAAGGGGTTTAAAATAATGTTTAAAAATAGAAAATGAAGAGAAAAATATCAACTATGTTCAAATTAATCAAGAAATAAAAAGTAAGACCATAGAAAAATCAGAAAAAGGCTCAAATAATTTTAAAATTTTTTTGGTAATTTTTTAAAGTCAGAAAGTATTTTTTAAATTAAAAGAAATGGGTAAAATAAACCAAAAATGATAAAAAAAAATAGTAAATCAGAAACAAAAATAAAATAAGGTCACCAATATTTGTCACAATATCATTGAATCATTCCATAATTTTTTCAGAATTTAAAAATGTATAAAAGTATTTTTAAACATTTAAAACAAATCAAATAAGTGTAAAATTTATAAAAATACCAAAACACAAAATTAAATTATGAAAAAATGAAAATCAGAAAGAGAATAACAAAAATATTTTTCATAAGTTTTCCAGATTTTTTGGACTAAAAATGAATTTTCTATGATTTTTTGAAATTTAAAACAATTAAAATATAAAATCAGAAAAAGAAAATAAAAGTAAAATATGTGGACCATTGGATGAGAGTCAAAACGCATTAGTAATCAAATCCAAGGGATCTGGCGCGCTGTGCATATCATGGTCATTAGTGAATATTATACAAAATCATTAATTAAATCAGAATTTGAAAAATATAGATGGCGCGCCTTCATTGGTTGGAAGATGACACGTTGGTCATCTTCAACCTCCAGCCATCACGAATTGCAGGTCTCTCAAACTGTAAAATCAGAAGCTCATACCTATGCCATTCGCTTCGTCTCTTCAAGACGAAGACAACCACACCCTCGCGCCAAATTTATATAAATTGTAGCTCAAGCAATTTGGAAGGAAAGTTTTTAAAAGGGATTTGAAATTTCATGGTAAAAACGTGTTTCCATTGAAAGGTAAGTGTTGCGACTAGAATCAGGGCAATGAGAGCAACACAATGATATCAGAGTTTTGAAGAATTGATGAAGGAATCTACCTATTGAAATTGAGTTGCAGAGATCTGAAACTGGATTTCTACGGAGCAGTATAGGGCACGATTCTTGAATGTAATTATATGGTTAGCTTCAGGGAAGATCAAGGAAGGTGAATTGATGGAAAAATTGGATTGAAAAAGGCTCGAGAATGGATTTTGAAGTTGTTGAATTCTGAGTTATGGATCAAGTTTGGCAGGGTGATTCTGGCTATCCAAGCTTGGGAAAATGAATGGGATAGTTCATGTATTTATAGGGGAAGCGAATGGGATCAAAAGGAAGAGTGAATGATGTGTTTTGGAGGGAATTCGTGCAAACCTGATGCACGAGTGAAGTGTGATCCAAACTTCACCAAAACTCATCCAATTCTTGCATTTTGATGCACTAATCCACTTGGGAAAGTTGGCTAATCATGTTTAGACCAAAAACGCGTGTTAATTTGAGGTTTAGAGGTTGTAACATGAAATTCAAATTCTGACTTGCAAGGAAACTTCAATTCCAAGTTACCATATTTGAGACAATGGCATTCTCAGCTCAAGGGGTCTTAAGGCATGATTCTTGACGCTTTAGAAAGATGAGGTTACAAGCTTTGCTATGGAAAAAGAATGGAGTTAAATGGATGCTTGAGATGAAAGTTGCATTGAGTCAAAGTTGAAGAAAAAGGGTTGACTTTCCATTCTTAGAAATATTTCAAATTCTTCTTCAAAAATGACCTATAATGTCTTGCATCCAAACATGGCTTTCCACTTGGAATTTTCTCTTGACCAAAAAAGATGGCATGAAGTAGATCTCTTGAATGACATTTTTAAACTTGAATCATTCAAAATATCTAAAATTTGAGAAAGTTATGACTTGTTGAATTTGTAAAAATTTCATAAAATAACCTATAATCTTTTGTTTCCTTAAGGCAACTTCCATCCATTTTCTCACTTTGCACATAAAAGAAGGCATAAATTTCACATCCTCAAGATAATTTTGGAAAAATAATAGGCTCAAGGTGATAAAAATTGACCAAGTTATGATCATTTGAAGTCACTCATGGAAAATTGTGCATTCATCTGGAGGACTTGTAATCTTTCTTCTTCACCAAGTTTCTTCCACATGAAAACTCCTAGGAACTTTTGAAGTGATTTGTTGATAACCCTTTAAAGATAAGGATGTATTTAGAATCACTCAAAAATACCAAAAGGTAAGCAAGATATACCCCTTTGAAGTTCAAAACCCTATCTCCTAGATCAAGAAAATGCTTTGAGGAAATTTGACAAGCTTGAACAAAGTTCTTGTACCGACATGTTTGCTTTGTGAACAGAAGTTGTTGAGGATGATAACAAGGACTAATATCCACCAAAACAAATTTCATATCTTGAAATTTGAGAGGAATATGTTCTTGTGACCAATAGGAACAAGGCCTTGTCCAAACATGACAACTTCTCCAATCAACCCCTTGTACTTTTGAGTCAAATCTAATAACTTTGAAATGTGATGAACCAAAGCAACCTTGCCATGCCAATTCTTCCAAAACCAATCCAATGGTGAGGTTTGAACTTCTCAAGATTTATTGACTAGGGAATGGGAATGAACTCATGAACCCATAGGGTAACTTATTAAATCTCATTGCCTTCACCTACATGGATAACAAGCAAGACAAACCAACATTGCATTTTATTAGTTAAATGAAGAAATCAATAATAATATTTATGATCACAAAAGGAACATAAGTCAAGGTGCTTGGTAATCCCTCAAAAATGGAAAAATAAATGTAGGGAAGGGAGCCAAGAATCCTAGTGTGATCTTGTTGTGAATGAATCAACATGGTATGATGAAGGGATCTTAGGGGGAAAAATTGGGGTACAACACTTGGCAGTAGATTCCCCTGGTTGATCATGACAGTTGATTATCTAGAAGACCTCAGCAGAAGGTAGTTCATAAATTGAATTTCGGCATTAGATTCTCCTGGTTGATCACGGCAGTTGATTATTTGGAAGACCTCGTCGAAAGGTAATTCAAATTGAGTCTCGACAGTAGATTCTCTTAGTTAATCACGACAGTTGATTATCTAGAAGACCTCAGCAGAAGTTAACTCAAATTGAATCTCGGCAGTAGATTTCCCATTAAGAGCCTCACATTATACATATACATCATGCATGACATCTCTCGAAACCTAGTACGAACAAAGCCGGTATCTTAGGGCCCTCTAATCAATTCTTACCTCGGTTAGAGACAGATAACCAGAAAAATCCATTCTCATCTCAGTTGTAGATAACTAAGATATGGATCACTCAAAACAACTTCCTTTATATTCAAACATATTGTGTCAGTCTCCATACAGCAAGGTGTTTCTTTCTTAGCTCATTGTGTCAGACCCCGGACAGCAATGTTGCAAAATTAGCAACTTCACTCATTGTGTCAGTCTCTACGTGACAATGTGTGAATTATTTTATATTTAACTTATTGTGTCAGTCTCTATGCAGCAGTGTGTTTCTTTCTTAGCTCGTTTCCCCGGACAGCAATATGGCGAAGTCAACAATTCAACCCATTGTGTTAGTCTCTATGCGACAATGTGTGAATTTTCAAATTAACTTATTATGTCAGTCTCCCCACAATAATATGTTTCTTTCTTAGCTGATTGTGTCAGACCCCGATCATCGATGTTGCAAAATTAGCAACTCCACTCATTGTGTCACTCTCTATGCGACAATGTGTGAATTCTTCTATATTTAACTTATTGTGTCAGTCTCCACGCGATAATATGTTTCTTTCTTAGCTCATTGTGTCAGACCCCAGGCAACAAGGTTGTGAAGTCAGCAATTCCACCCATTGTATCAGTCTCTATGCGACAATGTGTGAAATTTTCTATATTAAACTTATTGTGTCAGTCTCCACGCAACAATAAGTTCTTCCTTTGCGATCTAGCTCATTGTGTCAGACCCCAGAAAGCAGTGTTGTGAAATCAACAATTCCACTCATTCTATTAGTCTATATGCGAAAATGTGTGAAATTTTCTATATTAAACTTATTGTGTCAGTCTCCATGCAATGATAAGTTCTTCCATTGCGATCTAGCTCATTGTGTTAGACCCCAGGCAACAATGTTGCGAAATTAGTAATTTCACCCATCGTGTCAGTCTCTATGCGATAATGTGTGAAATTTTCTATATTTAACTTATTGTGTCAGTCTCTGCGCAACAATATGTTCTTTCTTTACGATCTTAGCTCATTGTGTCAGACTCCAGACAACAATGTTGCGAAATCAGTAATTCCACCCATTGTGTCAAAGTATCTTTGCGACAATGTGTGATAATTTTCTATATTAAACTTATCGTATCAGTCTCCATGCAACAATATATTTTCCTTCTTCACGATCTAGCTCATTGTGTCAGGCTCCATGCAGCAATGTGCAAAATCTCAAATTCAACCCATTTTGTCAGTCTCCATGCAGAAGTGTCATTATCAAACCTTTTCCATTGCATCAGTCTCCAAGCATCAATTTTTTTATTAAACTCTCTTTTGTGACATAATCCATTGCATCAGTCTCCAGGCAGCAATGTCAAGTTTCTTCTTCGATATAGTTCATTGTATCAGCTCCATACAACATTGTGTTATCAAACTTTGTTTTGCCCATCCTCTAGGTTGCAATGAATAAGAAAAACCAAATCAAATCAAACTCGCTATATTAGTCTCCAAGCATTAGTAAGTCAGATTCTCAAGCTTGTATCCTTTACCTCCTAGGTTACGGTAAATGTGCAAGATTCTATGATCTCTTTTAGATACTGACGAGTTACCCGAATCGTCATTAGATCAACTTCGATTCAAATGTCGATTAGATGATACATCACTATCTATGCATATTCTTCGCACTCATGGGAGCGCTGTACGGCGTATCCTATAATTTCTCAGACAAATTTTTGGGACCTTCCAATATTTAATAAACTTCTGATCTGAACATGCGAGACATGCGTATTCTCACATTATTCAATCGAAAGATAATTAAATAGGGGCAGTTGTCATACCCAAAATTTGTCCTACCCTCCTCTAGCATCATCTGACTTATATATTTCACGCCCCTCATCTAACACATCATTAATCAATGAAACTAGGCATGGTATCGAGGAATCAACAAAGTTGGCGTTCCACATGGTTTGAAGTCTCCTTTTATCAGACAAGCCTAGTTCACCTGCCTATTTTTGGGCATTGGTTTGTGTTACTAGAATTCTTTGTCATGATCATTATGGAGTTCCTATTTTCAGTAGATTACAAGGTTTTCATCTGTTAACAAGGGAAATATTATTAGGGTTTTAATATTGACTTTCAATTTAAATTTGTGAATTAAGACACGGTGCACGAGGTGATGGATTCATCATGGGCCTGTTATCTTTGTGTTCCTTTCTTTGACTAATGGACTGATTACTGAAAAGACAATTAGTATGGACTTAGGGTTGAATTCCCTTCAAAAAGGAAGTAGAGACTGAATTTTAGATTAGTATCTTTTTTTAAGAGGTTCATGAGATGATCAAATATTATTCCCTCAAAGGCATGAGAATTTTTCTCAAAGTAACATTTTTTTCAAGTATGAGCATAAACTTCTAGCATTCTTGCGATTTATTAAGTTCATTCAAACCTATCCAAGTCCAGAATAAAGGCTATAAAGATATGATTATCCAAATGCAGAAGGAGGAGTTTTCTAATGTAAAGGAGAAATTTTGAAGTACTTGTTGATTCTGGTATTTTTACTCTTGAATTATTACAAGGTGTAATTACTTTCTTGTTTACTTATAGAAAATAAGAACAGGGAATATTTCAATTCAAAACCAGTATTGAATTACATCATTACAATGCCATGTATACATGGGTTTAAAGGATGAGAGTTTAACATAAAACTACTTATCCTAAAACCTAATCAGTAGGACATCTCTTTTTCTTAACAGTGGCAAGACAACTTCAACCTCCCCAGGGCCAAACTTCCAATCTTTAAGCTATCTTTATGCTTTTGCTTCTTTAAAGTTTGAAGCCTCCCCCATGGAAAAATTTCGGTCATGTCATCACACCTACCAGAAAAGCCCTGCATCAGTATTAAACAAAATAGAATGGTTAAATTAAAAACAACAATGATAACCATGAATCAGCCTGCTTAAACCGTACCTCATGCCATTGATTTACCCAACAGCTCTGCATAGACCTGCATTAAGTAAGCACTTGCATATCAGATCTTTTCACAATATTCATCCTGCATCCTCATATCAGTCTACTGATGGAATAAAAATCCAATCAAACAGTCAGCAATAACCTGCATAAAACTACTATACCAATTGAATTCGTTTCAATCAATTCAGTGCCTTGTATGTCACCAAAGAAAAACCAGTTAAATTCATAAACCAGTAAAAATAATTTACGATGAATAAATTAATGCATAATTCATCAAAATAAATATCCCTTTCATATCAGAATTAGAAGAAAGGAATTAAACCAAGATGGTTAAGCGTCAACCCAAAGCAGAAACATAATAATTTTGCAAATATACTATAACAGAGCAATATTCAAAAATAAAGGGACATAAACATATGAATCAATTCTTAGTAAAAAAATTTGGCAAGTGTAGAAACATAATAAGGGGATGATCAGATATTTGTGGAAACATTTTGAAAAAACTTTGAAATCAGTAAATGCATGAAACTCCATTAATCGTAATCAAAAGCAAATCAAAAGCAAAAGCGGAAACAATTCAAATTCGTAACGCATAAATTGCAAACATCATTAAAAAATTTCCTAAATTTCTAAAGCCTCTAAGCTACTATAAAACGAAATTCACAGATTGAGAAAAAAGGGGAAGAATTGGGGATTACAGAAGAAAATAGAGGAAGAACAGCAAAAAACTTGAAGTACCAACGAAGACCAAGGAAGGAGCGATTAGGGTTTCAATATCTGAAACCCTAATCGCCGTTGTCATCACTCCAACGTCCGCCACCATTGAGCGACCCTCGAAACCATCATCGTGACCTGCGAATCGAAGAGACGGAAAGAGATTAACATCAATCAGACGAAAGCTTGAAATACAAAACGCGAAGGGGTAATATAACTCAGCTTCTTTCTTTTTGTTTATCATTCTGGTATTGATTGAAGGGTTTTTATTTGGGTTACGGTAGAAAATAAGGGGTAGAGCTTGAGCGCCGCTGTGATTGTGGTTTTAGGGTTAGGGTAGAAGATGAAGGGTTGTGTGTAAAGCGGGAGAGAGAAAGAAGAGGAAAGATGTAAAACAAAAAAGTGATTTGTAATGATGTAAAACAAAACTTAGGATACCGTTTAATTCAATAGGTGTGTGGATACCGTAATAAACATGTGCCTTTTAATCACACTCGTCTGATCATTAGTGGACGGCCGATAGGCCACGTCCACTACACACTCCAAACACTCTCGCACACCTAATCAATCGGACCTCTCTCCAATTTGTGTTTGGGCCAACCCGTTCACTTTTCCCACCCCTCTTTCACTTGATTTATAAACACCTAAACAAATATATTTATATTTATATTTTAATAATTATAATATTATATATTATTTATTATTTTAAATAATTATTTATTTTAGACTTAGCCAAAAATGTAATATTATTTATTTACATACAATCATATTTCTAAGTTATTACTAAAAAATATTTCTCGGCATATACTTGATTTTAATATTTTATATTAAGATATTAAAACCCGCACGATTCACTAAAATACTACGTTTGCGAGTGACACGTGGCCAATATCTGGTCACGTGATAAGAGAGCTATATCAGACTCTTCAGCTACATTCGCCCAAAAATACGCAAACAAACGTCAAAATATTTTTATAATAAATTAATCAAAACAATAAATTTTCAAAAAGGAATACAAAAAGTTTTTTAATTAACTGCGCACTAGTCCAAAATCTCCGCTATTCACACATTCGGGCTAATTGCAAGGGAAATTAAAACATATGCGTAAACCATAAAAAATACAAACAACCCCGTGAACTACGAAATGGGACTCTGGTTCCTCCTAGGAGGATACGTAGGCATACGATCAAAATCGTGGTGAGTCCCACTATTTAAAATTCAAACCTTTTTCCCATTAACTAAAATTCAAACTCTTTTCCCTAATAATACAATTAAAACTCTATTTCCTAAACATCGCGCTTCTAAACCTAGTATCCTTGCGAAAAAGGTAGATAAGGGGTGCATAACACCTTCCCCTCGTCTAGAACCGAGTCCAAACCTAGAATCTCTGAATTTCTTTTAGGGTTATTCCTTTATACTCCCTTCCTTTAAGATAAAAATTAAGGGTGGCGACTCTGATTAAAAAACCAGTTGCAACATTAGCACCCCTTAGTTTTAATTCTCAGCTAAAATCACACCCCCTACGTTTTTAATTTATTATTTAATTTTATTATTTTTATATTTTTTATTTTTATTTTTATATTTTTAATTAATTTATTATCATAATTCAAGTATATTATCTTCCAATTTATAAAAATATAATTTATTTTTGTTTGCATTAAATTATTTTTAATCATGCATTTAAATAAAGATTTTTTCAATAATTAATATCTTTAAAAAATATTTAACAAACACCAAATTATTTTTCATAATAAATTAATTCAACAACTATTTTTTTTTAAAAAAGATTACGAAGTATATTTTATCTAACTGCGCATTTGATCCAAAATCTCCGCTATTCACACGCCCGAGCTAAGTGCAAGGGGAATTAAAATATCTGCGTAATCCATAAAAAACACAAACACATGTGAACTACGAATTGGGACTCTGATTCCTCATAAGAGGATACATAGGCATACGATCAAAATCGTGGCGAGTTCCCCTAATAAAATATTAAAACCTTAATTCTAAAGATTATGCTTCTAAACCCTAGTATCCTTGTGAACAAGGTAGACGAGGGGTGCCTAACACCTTCCCTTCGTCTAGAATCGATTCCAAAGAACCTAGAATCTCTGACTTTTTAGGGTTATTCATTTATATTCCCTTCCTTAAGATAAAAATTAAGGTTGGTGACTCTGATTTAAAACCCAGCTACAACACAACTCTACTATCTTATTTATTTGAAATAAAAGTATCATTTAAAATTTAAAAGGATGATATAATATTTTTTATTTTAAAATAAATATATAAATAATTCAAAATAAACTATTATATACCTTTTAAATAAGAAAAACTAAAATCAACGTTGGAAAAAACTAAGCATAGATACAAAGTGAACAAAGATGATAAATAAATAAATTTATTTTTTTTAAATAATAATTTTATTTATTATATCAAAGAGACATTTTAAATTTCTAGACCTAGTATTTTTAAATGATTGGATATTCGGCTATAGATAACGAGAAAAATAGGCAGTCAAATTTGGGGTATAACAGTTGTCCCTATTTAATTACTCTGCGATTGAAGCGTTCGAGTGGACACAATTCTCGCACGTTCGGATCGGAGGTGTAATATGGTGGGTAAATTGACTTGGTTTTTGCATTTTATCATAAATGTTACGGATAGAAAGAGTCGCCACCGACTTTTCTTTTATCCAATAAGGAAAGGGTGAAAATAACAGGAAAGACCTTTTTTTCTTTCGATTTTGAGTTCGGGGGTAAATTATGAAAAGGGAAGGTGTTAGCACCCTTTTAATCTGTAGTTATCTACGGGCTCTTAATCGCTTAGCTAACTTTTTGAAATGTGTTTTGTGTGTTTGAAAATATTTTGAAAAGTTGCCAATGTAATGCGAGACTTTGTAATGATTCTCGTATCTATGCTCGAGAATGCGTACAAAGTGTTCTTTTTGGAAATATTTCGAAAGTGTCTATGTGAAATGTTTGTGAGAAAGCGATTACGAGTATTTACCCACTCACGGTCCTTCTAGTATTTTTCCTCCTCCTTTAGATAGTGTTATCCTACCATTAGTTAGTAGGAAGTCCTATCGTTGCATGTGAAGGGGCAGGCGAGGGTCTCCGTACAATCATCGAAGGTAACTAGTAAGGACGCTTTAGCAATTTTTCGTAAGGGACTAGATCATTTACCGAAAGGCACTAATGCAGGAAATACATTTTACATCGGGTGAAAAGTACCCTTTACATCGGTTCTTGGTCCGATGTAAATCCAAGCGATGTAGTAAATAAAAGACATTTTACATCGGGCTACAACCCGATGTAAAAACTCAACCTATTACATTGATTAGTTTTTAGAACTGATATAAAAAAATAATAAAAATTAAAAAAAAATAAAGGTAAGCTTTTACATCGGTTTTCTTAATATACCCGATGTAAAAAATCATTTTTTACATCGGTTTTCTTAATATACCCGATGTATAATACTTGTTTAATATGTCATATTTAACTAAATCAGGTGCATTCTCGGAAATTATTTATTTGTACCTAATTTTTCATATTTTTTTCCAACATCACCACATTTAACTAAATCAGTTGCATTCTCAGAATTTATTTATTTGTACATAATTTTTCATATTTTTCCAACATCACAATCACATTTAGGTCACCAAATATTTTTCATTGCACCAAATATCTATGATGCACATATATATTCATCAAAACGAACCATTAAGTTATAAAAGTAATAATCTAGGATAAGGAAGTGTACAAAATTATAAGAAAGTTTACAAAAGATGGATTACTACAACAACAAAACCAATGAAATTATACAAAAACATCCACACTTGAAATACCAACATGCAAACCACAAGAAGATGAGTTGTAGCTTCAGTAGACAACACCAAAATCACATCTGCTAACAATAAATAATAACACCAATTAACATCAGTAGACAACACCAAAATAAAAAAACTCAAATCAAATATGTATAGACAATTCTAAATAGACTCTTAATCATAAAAGGTTAGCTAAGCTGGCGAAAGGAGGACCTGACTAACGCGGATAAACCAAAACAAGGAACCGACTAAGCAGGACCTTCAAAGAGCAGCGATCGAAGGTGAACTCTGTAAGAGAAAGGGACTGGTCAAAGCAGACTCTAACAAAAATTGCCATTATACGTTGGGCTTTTGATAGGTTGCAAATACGCAAGAACTAAAAATCCCTCGGGCCAGAGGCGGGGTGTTAATTTTTCAAGAGTGGCAATTGTCTGAATTACCACACACCAAGTATGGATACTCAAACACTTGAGAAGCAAGAAAGGTTATAAGCCAACTCTTACTCACACTCTAACGACAAAACACAGGTAAAATAACCAAAGGCTTGCAAAAGCAAGCATGAACCAGAAACTTACCGGGGGAATGGAGAAATACCAAAGACCCGACTAGTGGTGAATCAAAACAAACTCTGTTGGGGAAACATAATAGAATTACCCTAGGTTTGTTGTAGAGCTAAATCAAATCTGAGCGCATAACAATCTGGTTACCACAGGTGGACACAATTGGCTTATACTCATGCATGTTTGAATTTTTTTTATAGCGTAATGCTCCATACAATGGAAATGCTACGCGTTTTAGTTGATGCAATGTAATGATGCAACATAATGATGCATGTTTAGTAATGCATTGGAAAACACATCAATAATCAGCTGTTGAGAAGACAATGAACTTCTGGACAATTATTCTGGCACATCTGATCTTCTGTGGAGAAAAAGCAATTTGTACTTCAATGGGGAACCGAGATTTGGAATCATCAATGTCTAAAGATCGATCACTGGGGAAATAACTTCCTGGGAAGAACGCTGCAAACGTAAATTGTGGTTCAGCGAAAATCTTGAATTCTGATTAGACTCCCAACTTCTTGGGGAGAATACTACAAACGTGAATTACAGTTCAGAGAAAATCTTGAATTCTGATCGAACTCCCAACTTCACGGGGAATGATTCTTTATCCTCCGTTGGAAAGAGAAAAGCTTTGCTGGGAATGGAAACTTCTGGCATAGAAATTCTTGACGAAGATAACTTCTGTTGGGGGAGTATAGAAATTCTTAAGTAAAAAGAATTCTACTCAGACCATGCTGGGGATAACGTTGATGGGAGGTAAAAGATCCTCACTTGGGGAAGAAACAACATCCCGGGATAGAAACTCCAATAGGGATATCTCAACAAAATCTTCTACCACTGGTAACGAAAGAGTTATGACTGGAATTCTCCTGTACACCTCACCTAAGAGATGGGACATTTGCTCCACTAGGGAAAGAAGAATAGTTCCACTGGGGAAATTGGATCTCATTATACGAAAATCCTCATGTTAGTCACATACAGACCCTTCTTGATTCATTTGTTGGTATGCAACTTGTCATACAAGACCAACAATACTTGCAGAACAGAAATTGGGGTGACATGCCCCTGTTTGGAATGGAAAACCTTACTGAAGAATATACAACTTGAACGATCAATCACTGGGTAAAAACCGTGATGCAAGATTGCCACTTCAACATGTCGACTTCGGGGAGGAATGCCACTAAAAAATGGACTTTATAGGAGATGCTGCAAAAATAAACTACAGTCCAAAAAGGGGTCGACTAGACTTTAAACAACTTCTATATCTCCAGGGAGAAGGAACATTCTCCTCTTGCAGAGAAACGAGGATGCTTCACTGGGGAGAAAAAAATCTCAAAAGAGGAACCCCTTGGTAGATAGGTCTATGTCGAGTAGCAACAGGTATTTTACTGGGAGTAGGCATCCCCCTAGGAAGAAATATTTCCATCATGTCTTGTAAGAGTAAACAAACCCAAATGATCTTTGCATTACTGCTCATATCCTATTGAAGATAACAATCCAAACTTCAACTGGGGATAATAACCTTTACTTAGGACAAAGGATATCAGTAAATGGACTTGAGTCTCAATAAGTCGAAGATAACAATCTTGACTTCTCGACATGATTTTCACATTCATAGGTCATTTACCCTGCGTGTGGACTTGATCTAATCAACTACTGAAGAAGAGAGAAAGCCCTTACATAAATTATTGCCCCAGTCTGTAAGGCTTTTGTAGAAAAATTGCCTTGAGAGGACTTTTTGAGATTTATACTGTTGAAGACAATTTGCGCCTGTGTTATGGACTTTGGAACATGATGTTTAGGTAACCAAAATTGGAGAGGATTCCAACTATGCTTGAGTGAATGCCCATACACCTTCAAATTCTGGGAAGATTCTCCTCTGATCAACGCATTCTCAGAGAGATTTGTCAAATATTAGTATAATTGCCCCAGTTTGACTGCACTTTGAGGGATAAAATCCCGACTTGAATGCCTCAGATTGGCTGAATACCTACTCGACAGAATATTTGACACGCTTGCCCTTGCTCAACAGAATCTTGACAAATCTTTTCTTTGCCTCGTTCTCACGGAGGGATGAGAAACTTGAGGACTTTCGAAGGCAACATAACCTTATAGTGGTTAGCTTATATCTTGAAAGCGGGTTACTTCACAACCATACTGCTCGACTTGAACTGCTTTAGTCTCGAGCAAATACTTGAAGCGATACGTCCCTTGGGACCAACGGAAAGTAATGCACCGCTGCTTGACAGAGACTCTGGGCAACCACCTTTTGCAATCTACTTTAGATCATTTCTCAAACTGGTATTCCTTTACTCAACAGAGTCAACAAAAGATTTACCCCAGGTTAAAACCATTCTCTCAAATGGTTCACCTTTAAACGGTATCCTGAAGCAATTTGTTCTTTGAGATAATCAAATTCTCATCTGATGCTCATTATGTAAGCTTACTTGGTGTTTTAAGCACTTGTTCATATGCGAAGAATGTTTATTCTAAGAATGATAATTGTAATGCAAAGCTCATGTTTGTCTTGGAGTTAAAAAAACTTGTAAAAAAAAAGTATTTTGAGACATCAAAAATTTGTACAAAAGATAGTAAAAATGATGGAGTGATACCAACTCAAAAGTTTTTTTTGCAAGCCTCCTAGGAGTCAGATTACCGTATTTCTTGTTACAATGTGCTTTCGAATTAACCCTTGCTTCAGTTAGGACTTTTCAGGGTTGTAACGTGGCCTGGTTCATGGTTTTTTAGAAAAAACGGATTTAAGGCTCAAAATATTTGGTGCCCGCCCATTCTCCTTGATGTTCTCCAGTCCTAAGTTCAGTTAAACCAATACGAGCACTCATTCCTCAAAAGTAGTTTACCGTGGTCGAGGATGATATGGCAGTCACCACCTCTTTCATTCTTGGTATTTGATTACATGACCTATTCTTTGTGGAGGATTTCTATTTGGTGATCCCCTTTTTTCTTTTCTTTTTTTCGCGCCTTTCGCTTTCCTTTTGTATTCCCTAACTTTTTCCTCGACAAGTTCCTTTTGAATTTGACTTTGAAGTCCAGCGGGATGCCCTGACTTTTGCCTAAGCGACTTTGTCTTTTCAAGTTTCGGCTTAGCAGGGCTTTTTGTTTCTTTCTTTTATTATTCCTTTTAGTTTGAACCAGTCATTGACTTTGAATGTTTTTTTTTACTTGCTGAAAAGGTGTGACTACCTCACTGCTTGGTTGACGAGGAATAGCCACTATGGTATCCTCATCTTTTAACCTTTCGATGTGCGAGAGATATCTATTGGGATATCATTATCGTTGATGCACGCCGTTGATAGATGAGAGTTTAACCATTGTGGTTTTGTTCTTTCTCAACCTTCTGAAGGATAACCTTTGTTGTATCCTTTGATGCGCACTTTTAATGAGTTTTGAACGCTCATTTAGATTAACTGAAATCTACCCTGCCCCGGGTTAAATGTGAGGGTTTTTCTGAAAAGAAAAGAAACTCCTACTTCAAGGCTCAAAGGGGTTGATGAGGGTCTATCTCCCTTATATCTCCGGTGTTTGGGAATTTGAAACAAGGCATGTACATCGTCAGCAGGGTCCTATTCAAAAGCACACCGTTCGAAATTTTTGTATATTACTCATTGTGATCGGTGGATCTGGAACTGACTGTTTAACGCTGGTTCGCGAAATGTCGCGGAAGCAAGAGTCGCCACCGTCTTTTATTTTCTCCAAATGGAAAGGACAAAAGCACAGAAAAATTCCTTATAGAGATTGCTCTCGGTTCGGGAGGTAGATTATAGAAAGGGAAGGTGTTAGCACCCTTTCTATCCATGGTTATCCATGGGCTCTTAGATACTTGCTCAATGTGTTTTCAAAATTGTTTGCTTGCTTTTCAATGTGGATTTAAAAAGTTTCTTTTGAAAAATTTCAGTTCGACTCGTACGTCAGAGTGTTTGAAGAATTTGTTTTTTTGAAAGCTTTTGAAAATGTGTCAGTGTGAAAAGTATTTTTGATTTGTTTTGAAATTAGAGCAAGTATCTAGAGTCGTCTATCTACCCTAAGGAATTCGTCTGTGTAGATGTCCTTTAAAGTAGTGCCATCCCACCATTGAGAGGTAGGTAGCACCACCGTTGGAGGTGTTCGGGTCAATTCGATATTCGGGACATGGTGATCACCAGAGCAATGGGAAGACACCTTAGAAGCTACCCTCATGCCAGGTTCCCGGATCATGAGGACTTACTAAGACGTCCTCTACTCGACGATCACCTTTCGAAAGGCAACAGTGAGGCGTACCCTAGGGGTGGTGTGTGCGAATTGTGTGTCATGTTTCAGTCATTTGTCTTTGTCATGTTTATTTGTGTTCTACGCTTGATTTTAATTAGGGCCATTCATTCTTGCATGCATATTTAACAGTTATAAAGTTTGCGAAAAAATAAATCTAAATTATTACAAATGGCGCGGGTCCACATCGCCAAAATTAAACCGAACCCGATTTAGCGGAAAATAAATAAAGCGATAAATAAAAGTGCGAGAAATTTAAATTACAGTGCTTTGGGAGATTTACATAATTATGATGAACGACACAAAGTAAATATACGCAATTAAATTAAAACAATGGGCGTTGGACCCTTTTACAAAAATATTTAAAGTTAATGAATTAATTAAGGAATTAAATGTTTTTTGGTATTTTTGTATTTTTTAGATTAAATAAGAAAAAGGATTAATTATAATTAAAGTAAAATGTCCAAACCCTAATTCTAATGTTTTCTTTATTTATTATGAAAGAATTAAATTAAAACCTAAATTAAACCCTAAATTATTTATGTACAATTTTTAATCATAAAAATAAAATAATAAATAAATAATATTGTGAGAAAAAGGAAAAATTAAAAAGATATAAAAATTATCAATTAACCTAATTCTACATTTTTTGGATTTTATTAAAAAGGAATTAAAGTTAAAACCTAATTAAACTAAATAATTTACATATTAATTTGTAAGAAAATAACTATTATTAATTATATTTTTCTTGTCTTTTCTGAATTTTATATTTTTGCAAAAAATAATTACTGAATTAAAATAACAAAATAAATAAAATAATAATTAAAAGGATATAAGGAAAATAATGAAATTAGCAAACCAGGGTGGGGTGTAGTCCCAAAATTGGAGGTTCAGGCCTGGAATTTCTGGCCCATTTGCTTTTGAATTCGTTTGACTTTTCTAATCATGTGTGATGCATTTGACCAAGTGTAGCGTATTCTTTGATTCTTGGTCATTGATTTGCTTTTGTAGGACGCGTGGCTAATGGGATACTGATGGAGTATGGTGGTCCTCATCAAGCGCGCTGCATAAGAATTATTCATGAAAAATAACATGGAAATTGCATAGACCTGGGGTTCGAACCCAGGTCTTGGACGTTAATGCCTTGGTGATTTGCCAACTGAGCCATGAAGCACATGTTATTATATTATAAGAAACAAATAATAAAAAAGAAACAAGTGCGTTAGTGGCTTCCTGGCGCGAGAATTCAAATGCGCCTATCACGTTTTGACACGGAGTCGTCTTCCTCACTTTGCCTGAAACACAAACTCAAAGGCAACGGTTTCTGAGCGTTGTTTTAGAGGGCCTATAAGAAAATAGCGACTAGCCCCTCGACGCTCATAAATTGAGCGCGAGGGTGCCATCTTCTTCGTCTCAACCTGCTTAAGCTAATGGCACTAGTCTGGAAGCGTAATTTTTCCTTGGGCAGAAAACCCCAATTTTGAAACCTGCAAACCCTAATGTCCAAACATGGTAGATTCGCGTATGGTCAATGAAAATGCAATCAAACACAATGGTTAGCTTAGAAACATCATTATGAGCATGAATACATAAATAAAAATGCAAAAATATGCTTGAATCATGCTATACGATTTCAGAAGTTTTGAGGTACAGTTTGACTTATGGATACCAATTCAGGGCGTTTTGGTTGATGTTAGTGATTGAGAATCGTTCAATGATGTCTCAGGATGATGATAGAACAAGAATTGGGGCTTGAATCGAACTAGAGACTAGTTTTCAGTATTGACTTTTTTATGGAAAATTTCAAGTTTGTAATAGCCTTCTATGCGCAGCTTTGTGTGTAAAAGCATTAGGTCTTTGATTCTGATCATATAGTGAAGCTATTAGGTTAAAAATATTGCACAAAATCCATGGTATTCAATGTTTTCAATCTTTGATTTTGTAAGATCTTTTTTGTATCTTTTTCATGTGCAATCTTGTGTCAATTAGTTCAAATCACACCAAAACCTGCCATATTTAATTGCACACGAAATCTTGAGAGTAGAATGTGCACAAAAAGATTTTTTTAGGTTAAACTTATATTTTCTACATATTTAAATAGTTTAAATGAATTAATATTAATATAAATTCAAATAAATAATTAAAAAATGAGAAAATACTTCCCCTTGGGCTTAATGGTCGTGCATAGGCTTGGCATGAAGAAACTTGGAAGAAAAATGGGCCCATTTGCATTTTTGGATCATTTGAACCATTGTTGACTTTTCAAAATTCCCAAAAATTTCCCAACTTCCACAAGGCATAACTTGCTCAATTTTTAAGCTTTTCACATGTTCTTGGACATTTTGGAAAGGTCTTTGAGTCCTCTAACCAATGCCTTTGGTCCCATGTCATTTTGATTTACCAATCTCAAGTTATGGCCTTTGACTTAAAGTCCCTTTTTGTTGACTTTTGAAAATGACCTATAATGTTGAAATTGATAACTTTTTGTGAGAGCATTTCTTGGACTTGGAATATGAAGATGAGTTGTAGGAAATGTCTTTCTCTTCAAAATGAGCTTTGGATGGAATTTTTCTGATAATCCATGTGAAAGTTATGCCCTGGTCAATTTCAGTTGACTTTTTCAACTGTCCAAATATAGCAACTTTTGCATCTTTGATGATTTCTGAGCCAAATCTTGAAAATCATGATCAAGCATTGATCAAATGATGCTTGTGGCTTCAAAATGATATGTTGACCAAAAATTTGAACTTTTGACTGCCAAATGACCATTTTGCCCCTACAGTTGACTGTAGTGCAATCTAGGGTTTTGACTGTGCAATTTTGAGCTGAATGCCTTGAAACTTGACATGAGGATACTTGACCATCTTTGTAGGCATATGAGACTTGATTGGGCCTTTGAAAACTTCCTTTTCTTGATCAGAATCCAAACCCTAGTTTTGACTGTATCGGAGACAGTTGAACTGCACAACCCTTGGGGAATTTTGTGGCCTTGACTTGACAAATCTTGGAGAATATGGGAGGGCAAATTTTGGGGTACAACAGTTGCCCCTGTTCAATCTTCTTAGACCTGAGGATGCAGATTGGCAGACGTGCCTTTCGTAATCCGAGGGTAGAAGATGATTGAACACTAAAGTGCCCAGAAATTTGTGCTCACATAGTAGCGTGATGGTGGAATGGGCTTATAGATGCCATTTAGAGATTGATGAATAGGATGATGGGCTTATAGATGCCATCTGGATGTTGATCGCGTAGGAGATTCCTTAGCGAGAACCTGCATACCTGCAAAAGAGAAAATGAGTACCTGACACGTTGCAGGAGCTGATTTTAGATGCTTGGTGTAGATGTGTCCTGACTGGTTACAGGAGCTGAATCTGGAGCTTCAAACGCTGATGAATGAACCAGGGATGGTTACTGCCTTAGCATGGATGGTAAGAGAACCTTGGGCGACTTTAACCTCAACAACGCTCGTTGAGAAAAATCTTGGGTGTCTTCTACTGGGATAAGAATCAGGGAGATCTTAGGGTCGATCTGACTGAACCAGAGAGGCCTTTGACTAGGTAAGAATCAGGAAAATCTTAGGGTCGATTTAACTGAACGGGCAAGGTCTTGAAATATCTTCAACTGGATAAGCATCAGGGAGATCTTAGGGTCGATCTGACTGAACCAAGAGAAGGCCTTTGACTGGATAAGCATCAAGAAAATCTTAGGGTCGATTTAACTGAACCGGTCTAGGTCTTGAACTATCTTCAACTGGATAAGCATCAGGGAGATCTTAGGGTCGATCTAACTGAACCAAGAGAAGGCCTTTGACTGGATAAGCATCAGGAAAATCTTAGGGTCGATTTAACTGAACCGGTCTAGGTCTTGAACTATCTTCAACTGGATAAGCATCAGGGAGATCTTAGGGTCGATCTAACTGAACCAAGAGAAGGCCTTTGACTGGATAAGCATCAGGAAAATCTTAGGGTCGATTTAACTGAACCGGTCTAGGTCTTGAAATATCTTCAACTGGATAAGCATCAGGGAGATCTTAGGGTCGATCTGACTGAACCAAGAGAAGGCCTTTGACTGGATAAGCATCAGGAAAATCTTAGTGTCGATTTAACTGAACCGGTCTAGGTCTTGAAATATCTTCAACTGGATAAGCATCAGGGAGATCTTAGGGTCGATCTGACTGAACCAAGAGAAGGCCTTTGACTGGATAAGCATCAGGAAAATCTTAGGGTCGATTTAACTGAACCGGACAAAGTCTTAAAATGTGATTGAGAATTTAAACTGCATCTTTCCTGAAAGGTAAAAGTCAGTCATATGCAATGCATGATATGGATCAAGCAATGATGTTCTCAACATAAAGGAGACTTGTATGATGCAGTGCGTTATGCATGCTATGATGATGTATGTGAAGTTTTATGTATGTTTTCGTCTAGGAAAGTGAATCCTTGACGGGTGCCGGGAAGTTGTATCCTGGGCTGACGTTGAAGAATAGATTTTGCTTCTGCTGGGGATGATAACTGCAAGAATACCGGTAGGAGAAGATGACTCCGTTGCGGAATAAACTTGGCAAATGGAGGATTCTGCGGGGAGAAAAAGATACTCTAGCGACCATGCTGGGAAGCAATACTCTGTGGGGATAGAGATGCTTTGCTGATTGTTGATAATAATTTGCTGAGGATGTCTTGTTGTCGGAAGTGTAGATAGACTTCGCTGGGGTAAGAAGACTTCGTCGAGGACGCTCTTTCCGTGGCTTTTGGCTGAGGATAACCCAGTTATATCCTGTTAAGGAAATAACTCTTTAAATAAATCCGGACGACGCGTTCGTGCTCTGCGAGAATAAGCTTCCAGAACCTACTGGAGATAAGCTTGCTGCTTGGGGTGTGAATTCCAACTTTGCTGGGGAATCAGATTGGACTCTCCTGGGGAAGTTTTGAACTGCGGGGGAAGTGATTCCTTTGAATGTTTGATGTACCGCCGGGGAACAATCTTTAGACCAAGATTGCCGGGGATGCTTGTTAAGAATATATGTATACTACTAGGGAATATCGATATCTGCTAGAGGATACCTAACTTCCTTGAGAGTTGATAACTCTGCTTGGAGAAGAATGTATTGTTTTGTTGAACCACTCTCTGGGGATTTAAAATGTACCGGTTATGTTCTTTAGCTGAACCTATCTTGGTACCTTGGAGGATAGAATAATTAGACTGCTCAGACAACTCTTTATTGCCCCTGTTTCTAGTGTCACCTGTAATTAATTCCTTTGTTTCGTATGCAAATATTTATGAGTTAGCAAATTATTGTCAATGCATACATCACAAATTGAACCTTGGACGTTCTTCGCAAAACAAAACAGAAAAAAGAAAAACACTTGGCACATTTAACTGAAAATATATTTGTATTGATTTTGAAAGGCCTGAAAATAGGCGTTTTGTGTACAAGAGGCTGACGTCCTAGTAAGAGGTATGTCGCCGATCAAGAGAGTTTATACAAGTTTTGTACAAAAGAAAATAAACAGCTGTGTGAAATATGAATGATCCCACTGGGTTTCAACTCTGCTATTGCCTTTATAACTCTGAGCGTCTCATCACTTGATGACCTTGGTTGAAGGTGAAGCTGACTGATCGATACCGTTTGAGCTTGATGCAGATACCGGATTCTGGATGCAAAGTGATCCAATGAGACATAGTATTACGCTTTTATCCCTAATTTTTGCCTGGACCGCCCTTTCGGGTTTTCAGTCCACCGGGATACCCATTTTTGCCCAAGCCGCCCTTTCAGGTTTTCGACTTGCCGGGTGTACAGATTTTTCATTTTCATCCCTTCATTTTGCCCGAACCCTTTTGGTTCGACGGGAAGCCCTGATTTTTGCCTAGGCATGTCGGCCTAGCGGGTCTTTTTTATGCGTAGTATTTTTTAACTATGTCTGCATTGGCGGGGTGAGGAAGGTCGTCACCATCCATGTTGGTTAATATCATTGCTCCTCCTGAGAACACATGCTTAACCACAAATGGCCCTTCGTATGTAGGGGTCCATTTGCCCCTTGGATCACTCTGAGGAAGGATGATTCTCTTGATAACCAGATCCCCGACTTGATATTCCTGTGGCCTGACCTTTTTGTTAAATGCCCTGATCATCCGTTTCTGATACGTCTGACCATGACAGATAGCAGCAAGTCTCTTTTCGTCAATGAGGTTGAGTTGATCAAGTCGTGTCTGGATCCAATCATCTTCGTTCCGATTTGCATCCTTCATTATCCGGAGAGAGGGAATTTGTACTTCGATCGGCAAGACTGCCTCCATGCCATAAACCAGAGAGAAAGGAGTTGCCCCGGTTGATGTCCTGGCTGAGGTACGGTACCCATGCAAAGCGAACGGTAACATCTCGTGCCAATCTTTGTAAGTTACTGTCATTTTTTGCACGATCTTCTTGATGTTTTTGTTAGCTGCTTCTACAGCCCCATTCATCTTCGGTCTGTAAGGAGAAGAATTGTGGTGCTGTATTTTGAACTGTTCGCAGAGCTCAGCAATCATCTTGTTGTTTAGATTGGTACCGTTGTCTGTAATAATTCGCTCAGGGACGCCGTACCGACAGATCAGATTGTGCCGAATAAACCGTGCCACGACAGTCTTGGTTACTGTAGCGTAGGATGCTGCCTCAACCCACTTAGTAAAATAATCAATTGCTACCAGGATGAAGCGATGTCCATTGGATGCCGTAGGTTTGATCTCGCCGATCATGTCTATGCCCCACATTGCAAACGGCCATGGTGCAGTTAGAACATTCAGGGGAACCGGAGGAACATGCACCTTGTCTGCATAAATCTGGCACTTGTGGCATGTCCTGGAATGTTGGTAACAATCAGCTTCCATTGTGGACCAGTAATATCCTGCCCGTAGGATCTTCTTAGCCATGGTATGTCCACTGGAATGCGTACGAAAGGTCCCTTCATGTAGCTCTTCCATGATTCTTTCCGCTTCAGTCTTATCCACACAACGCAGTAAGGTTGAATCATGGTTTCGCTTGTATAAGATGTCGTTGCTTAGGAAGAACTTGGCTGCGAACCTCCTCAGGAATTTCTTATCGTTGACAGAGGCACCTTCAGGGTATTCCTGAGCTTCCAGATATCTCTTCACTTCGTGGTACCAAGGCTTCTCAGTCACCAATTCAGTTTCGAGATCACAACAGTATGCCGGTTCGTCCAGTTTCCAGATGATGATCCGGGGAGCTTCATTATCCCATTTAACCTTGAACATTGAAGACATTGTAGCTAACGCGTCCGCTAACTGATTCTCTTCTCTTGGAAAGTGCTCAAAGGTTATCTCTGTGAAGTGGGGAATCAGGGTCAACACACATTCTTTGTAAGGAATCAGGTTTGGATGTTTCGTATCCCACTCTCCTTTGATCTGATTGATCACCAGAGCGGAATCTCCGAAAACACTTAGAAATTTGATCCTTAGGTCAATCGCAGCTTGAAGACCCATGATACACGCCTCATACTCCGCCATGTTGTTGGTACAGTTGAAACACAGCCGGGCAGTGAGTGGAGTATGAGTACCTTGGGGGGATATGATGATGGCGCCGATACCATTTCCCAAAGCATTGGAGGCTCCGTCAAAGTGCATAGACCATCGGGATCCCGGTTCAGGTCCTTCATCCGGTCCAGGCACTTCACAATCAGTTACTATCATAATGCTTTCATCTGGAAACTCGAAGTTCGTTGATTGGTAGTCATCTACAGCTTGATGAGCTAAGTGGTCTGCCAATACACTTCCCTTGATGGCTTTCTGGGTTGTGTACTGAATGTCGTATTCCGTCAAGATCATTTGCCATCTTGCAATTCTCCCAGACAGAGCAGGCTTTTCGAATATGTACTTTATAGGATCCATTTTTGAGATCAACAAGGTAATGTGAGTCAGCATATACTGTCTCAGCCGGCGAGCAGCCCATACCAAAGCGCAGCAAGTTTTCTCAAGCAGTGAGTATCGGGTCTCACAGTCGGTAAACTTTTTGCTAAGGTAATAAATGGCATGCTCTTTTCGGCCAGACTCGTCATGCTGCCCCAGTACGCACCCCATTGAGTTGTCTAGCACTGTCAGGTATAGTATCAGAGGTCTCCCTTCAACCGGCGGCATAAGAATAGGTGGTTCTTGGAGATACTCTTTGATTCTGTCGAAGGCAGCCTGACATTCATCGTTCCAACGTACTACCTGATCTTTCTTCAGCAGCTTGAAGATTGGCTCACAGGTAGCAGTTAGATGAGAGATGAATCGAGCGATGTAATTCAGGCGCCCTAAAAAGCCTCTGACTTCCTTCTCTGTCTTAGGAACTGGCATTTCTTGAATAGCTTTGACCTTAGCAGGGTCCACTTGAATACCTTTATCACTGACCACGAAGCCTAGCAACTTCCCAGATCTTACCCCGAAGGTGCACTTGTTCGGGTTCAATCTCAGCTTGTATAGTTTCAACCGGTCAAACAACTTCTGCAGATGATCTAGGTGCTCTTCCTCAGTCTGGGACCTTGCGATCATGTCGTCCACATACACCTCTATCTCGTGATGGATCATGTCATGAAATAAGGCTACCATGGCACGTTGGTAGGTTGCCCCAGCATTCTTTAGTCCGAACGGCATGACCTTGTAGCAGAAGGTGCCCCACTGAGTAACAAATGTAGTCTTTTCCATGTCTTCAGGTGCCATCTTGATCTGATTGTAGCCTGAAAAGCCATCCATGAAAGAGAACCCCTTGTGCTGAGCTGTATTATCAACAAGGACATCAATGTGAGGTAAGGGGAAGTCATCCTTGGGGCTGGCCCTGTTCAGATCCCTATAATCAACACACATTCTGACCTTACCGTCCTTTTTAGGTACCGGCACCATGTTAGCAACCCACTGAGGGTAAGACGTCACTGCAAGGAACCCGGAATCAAACTGTTTCATGACCTCGGCTTTAATCTTCTCTGACATCTCGGGACGCATTCGACGAACCTTTTGTTTAACTGGAGGGCAGTCTTCCCTAGTCGGCAAATGATGGACAACAATATCGGTATCCAACCCTGGCATGTCTTCGTAGGACCAGACAAAGATCTCCATATAGTCATGTAACATCTTGGTTAACCGTTGCTTCACGCTGAGCTCTAGGTTGGCACCAATCTTTACCTCTTTTCTATCTGCCTCAGTACCCAGGTTTATGGTTTCCACTGGCTCTTCATGGGGTTGAATTGCCCTCTCTTCCTGAAGCAACAGTCTAGCAAGCTCGCGAGGCACTTCGCAATCATCTTCACCTTCGTCTTCGGCTAAGTTGATCGGATTTTCGAAGTCATAATTGGCATTAGCAGAGCTGTTATCAGTGAGATCCAGAGTGGATTGGAACCTGTATGAGTGAGTGTGTGTGTAAATACAGCTGTTTCGAAAATTATGTAAAGGAAAAGAAAGACGGAAAAGGAACACAATATTTGCAATGCGAAAAGTACGTCCAAGATTTTCATTCATGATGTATAAAATGACAGTTTGTATGCCCTCACAAATAGAACCACGGTGCCTCGGGTAAGACACCGGGCCATAGAGTTTATCATTGTTTATTACAAAAAAAATAACGAAACAAAGAAACTTATTACTGCGTCACAAAGGTCACAGGGGTATGGTCCTTTGCACTCCAACTATTCAGTCCGTCTTCGGCCGTCGGATAAATCCAGCTGTTGAATTCTGCTTCGTCTACTTCATGATCCTCCCCAATAGCATTCACTTCTGAGCTTTTGATAAATACCGGAGGTCTTCCGATCTTTGCTTTCCTCATAGCCTTCTGTCCTTCTGAGGTAAAACCCAGCCCAAGTTTATCAGTCTTCTGGGTGAAGTCTGGAAGTCTGCCCCAGTCGGCACATTCACCCTTCTGCACCACAGCCCTGGCATCCTTTAGGGAAGCCATCTTCAAAGGACCACTTGCTTCTGTTACTTCTGCTGCAATTGGAAACACCTCCTCGAAATGCTGAAAGGGGGTCTCAATGAACTCCCCATCCATCTCAATGTATCTGAACGAGTTTAGGTGGCTCACCATGTATTCTTCCTCTCCTTGCACGGTGACAATCTTCCCTCTGACGGGGTACTTCAGCTTTTGGTGCAAGGTAGAGGTCACTGCCCCAGCCTTATGTATCCAGGGTCGACCCAGCAGACAAGAGTAAGATGGACGGATATCCATCACATAAAAAGTGGAGTCGAACACCTGAGAGCCCACACGAATCGGAATGTCCACCTCCCCATGGACCATCCTCTTTGAACCATCGAAGGCCCTGACAATGATGTTGCTGGGTTTCAAATCCAGGCCTTCACAATCTAGACGATCCAGAGCCTTCTTGGGTAGCACATTCAAAGATGACCCAGTATCAACCAACACATGTGCCAAGGTGGTGCCTCTGCATTCGATTGAGACATGCAGAGCATCATTATGATCTTTCCCCTTTGCGGTCAAATCAGCATCGGAGAAACCCAAGCCATTGTCTGCCGTTAGACTTGCCACGCAATCGGTGAACTGGACTGCAGAGGTTTCATGTGGCACATGGGCCGTCTTGAGGAATGAGATGAGGGCCTTTGCATGGGCCTCAGAGCACAGCAGTAAAGAGAGCATGGAGATCTTGGAGGGCGTATGCCCCAATTGTTCCACAACGTTAAAATCGCTCTTCTTTATAATCTTCAAAATCTCCTCCATTTCTTGTGGGGAGGCCTCAGCAGCTATGGGTATGGGTGCCTCCATCTGGGCAGGCTTAGTTTCAATTCCCTTGCCCCGAGCATTGGATGACTCGGCAGCAGGAGAAACAATCGGATCAGCAGCAGGAACAACAACTTGGTCAGCAACGGGAGTAGGTGTACTTGCAGGAATTATCAGGAGCGGTCTTCGGGCAGCAGGTGGCGCAATGTCAGGCGAGAAGAGCCTGCCACTGCGGGTAACTTTGGCTGGGCCAGTGATGTCGCAGATGCTGGCGCCAGCGTTGAGCTCTTGTTTGATCCCGTTTATATATACATCTGCCCCATAGTGCCAAGGGACAACTTTGTTAGATACATAGGGCAGGGGCCCAGGAACAGTGATAGTAACAGGTGCAACGGTCAGAATTTGGATGGGCTTCTTCTGGAGAGCCGGGATCGGATTATTGAAGATAGTTACCACAGAGACTTCTTCTATTGGAACCAAATGAACAGCAGACTTCTTGAATAGAATCTCCTTGCTATCCATTAAGCTTTGGATGCCTAACTTTAGCAAGGGACAACCCGATGGGGACACGGCACAGAATAGGCAACCCTCACTACAACCCGGAAATAAACCGGCCTACAGTAGGTTCTTCTTGACGATCTTTAGAGGAGTGGCTAGATCATCCACAGAAACAGCATAGACGTCTTCATCAACAGCATTTACCCCGTGCTGAGGCATAGGGGCAGTGACTACATTTGGCTTTGCAGGCGCTTCGAATTGTATCTCCTTAGCATCGATAAGGTCTTGCACCTTATTCTTTAAGGCCCAACAGTCATCAGTAGAGTGCCCCGGGCTTTCTGAGTGGTAAGCACAACGAGCATTCGGGTTGTACTTGGGGGATGCAGTATTTGGAAACTTCGGCGCCTCCCTGATAGTCACTAAATTAGTTGCGAGCAACTGTGGCAGGATCTGCGACAAGGTCATGTTTAAGCGGGAGAATTCTCTCCGGGGTCTTTCCACCTTCTGAGTATTGTTTGGCCGGGGAGCGGCAGCAGGCTTAGCGATCATGACCGCACTGACAGATTGGCGGTGCTCATGTCTTTCTGATCTTCTGGAACCATATACGGCGCTGGACTCTTTCTTGAACGGTTTCTTTTCCGAACTAGATGAGGCACCCTTCGCAATCTTTCCAGATTTCAGCCCAGCTTCAATTCTCTCCCCAGTCAAGATTAAATCAGTGAAACCAGCAGAAGAATTCCCAATGAGATGGTTGAAGAATGGCCCAGATAGGGTCCCCAAGAACATGTCAACCAACTCCCGATCAGTCAATGGTGGCTGCACCCTGCCAGCCAGGTCTCTCCACTTCTGAGCGTACTCCTTAAAACCTTCGCTTGCACCTAACGCCATACCCTGGAGTTGGGTACGTGTGGGGGCAAGGTCGGAATTATACTGATACTGCTTGTAGAAAGCAGTAGCCAGCTCCTCCCAGTTACGAACTTTGGTCCCATCCAGCTGATAGAACCATTCGAGATGAGTCCCTGAAAGACTCTCCTGGAAGAAGTGGATCCATAGATTCTTGTCCGCAGAGTACGGCTGAATTTTCCGAACATAGGACCTCAAATGCAGCTTGGGACAAGATGCCCCGTCATACTTGGAGAAGGTGGGTGCTTTGAATTTATGCGGGATGATCACACCAGTCGACAAACCCAGATCTCCGAAATCCAGCCCAGGTGCCTGCTGCACCTCCATAGCCTTCAACCTGTCCTCCAATTGTTTGTACCTGTTATCTGCAGGAGGGTACTGCTCTTCATCAAAATCTGTCTCGTTGTCGGAGACGACCGGACTAGGAACCTTTACTTCTGCCTGAGAAGGACTCCTGCCAACAGAAGAACCAGCCTCTTCATGCTGCAGAGTATTACCAAGCCTTCGGCCCGAGTTGAACAGAACAGTTCTTCTCTTCTTCTTCTTCTCCTTCTTCAGGAGCATAGTCTTCAGTTCTTCTTGGCCTTTAGCTAGACCCATGATTAGTTCTTGAAACTGCGCATTCTGCGCCTGGAGAGCCTTGATTGATGTCTCAGTTGATTCAGATCCGGGATTCATGATGGCTGAAATAAACAGCGAAGAACTGTAAGCAACCTGAAAAGGGGAAAAACCTGCTATGCACATGATGTATGAAATGCGTATGCAATGCATTCAAGGGTTCGAAAGTTCAAATTTGTTGTAGACAAGAAAAGAACACACGTTATCATTAAAGAAAACCATTGTTTAATACATCAAAGCCTCATGGGCAAAAGTACAAAAATCAAGTCAATCCCAAAATACACTGCGCATCCTCTTCGGAGCTATGTAGGTGTTGAGATTCCTTTCCTCATGCAACAGACGGGTGAGCTCCAAGACCTTCTTTTCACTGGCATGCAGACTAGTCTCAAGAGAATTCCGTTCTTCTTTAAGCTGGATCTAGCTCTTCTGCATCTCTTCCCAGGATGTGGGCATATCAGGGTGCTGAATAACATGAGACACTTCCCCTTCCAAGACAGGCTCTTTGATTACTGGAAGCATGTGAGGATAAGGCATCACTAACTTCTGAGAGCGGGCGCGTACCCATTTGAGATAAGGCTCCAAAGGGATGGAGTTCCTGTGCCCCAGTGTCTTGCTGTCTATCCTACTAGGCATCCTCCAAGCTCTGATAAATCTCTGACGAAGTCCTTGAGTATCATTGTCGAAGTCAAAAACTATGTCGGGAATTAGCATGTCATGAGGACCATCCCTCCGAGCATAACCAAACTGTCTCCAAGCCAGGCATGGGCTATAAGTAATACCTCCTCTGATTCCAAGTAAAGGAACATTAGGGTACTCCCCACAACGATCAATGATAGTGACGTCTCCTCTGGATCTAGGACACCAATGTATATCTGCATGTGTAAGAGTCATCAACCGTTGTGACCATCTCAAACCCCGCTCATTCTTCAAGACTGATTGCGGAAGGTGCGAAATAAACCATCTTCCCAGGAGAGGAGTGCAACACATAAGGACACCTCTTTTTCTCATGGTTCGAGTGTAACATGAGTGAAGGATGTCCCCCAGCAATGTAGGTATAGGATTCCTGGACATAAAGATCTGGACAGCACTGATATCAATGAGCTGATCTGGGTTAGGAAACAATACCAAACCATAAACAAGGAGGGCTACCACTTCTTCAAAAGCTTGCAAGTCAAGGGAGTTCCAACATTCAAGGGCCTTCTCAAACAGAAACCTGGCTAAGAACCCTTTGATACCACTTCTAACTTCCCAATGCCCCTTGAGGTCAGATGACTGTAGGTGCAAGGCTTTAGCAATCTCTTCAAGCTTAGGTTCCTTTTCTGTACCATTGAAAGGTAGCTGATCAAGGATAGGGATCTTCAGGAGCCGGGAGAACTCCTCCAATGTAGGTACCAACTGATAATCCAAGAAGGTAAAGCAGTGATGCAGAGGGTCAAAGAACTGGAACAAGACTTTTATCATATCTTCCTCAATGTTGGTGTTGACCAAGCTGATGAGGCTTCCATGCCGTTCACTGAATGAAGAGTTCTCGGGAATCCTGGATATGAGCTCCTTAAGCTGAGGAGGTACCCTTACAAGACTGATTTGAATTGTCTTTCTACGAACAGTTTCCATGTCCTACAAAACAAGAACAAAGATGAAAATTCGAACCCCTGAAATGGTTAGTCAATGCATATGATGCAGGATGATGTCATGATGCTATGATTAAACACACCACAGATATTTACAAAGACAAACATGTAAGGCACACAAGGCACACAAGACAAGCCCTTAAGGTTTAAGGCCAGCATGGGGTCTGGGTAGTACCCTCTTGAAGTTGGTGGGTTCAACCTGTCCTAATCAAAGTAACCGGGTTCTAAGGTTCCCAATATCACGGGATTGCTTTCATTGTTCATCGTTTCGATTTAGCCACTGAACTGGCGACCGAAATATTCCAGGAAAGCAACCCTCAATTGAGTGTAGTATCGAGTATCAACCAACCTCGGACTGTACCAAAGTCAGTTATCTCACTACCCTAAAGAGGCCAAGATAGTTCAATTAAGGTTCCTAAAGTCTGTTGATGCTTCACGACACCACGCGGAGGCCCCGTACTCTCCTTGACTGAACTCAAGGGTTACCGGTACACACCAAAGTGCCACATCAACGTAGCAGACTGTTTCAACCATGTCGGTATACCCCGCACAGTTCCCTCACAGCCTTGTTGCTACTTTCTAAGAAGGGTACCCCCAGATCCGGGTTAGGATCTATAGAACTCCCAAGCAACCCACAATAATAAAGCAAGCAAAGAAGACAATTGAAAACATAGTTATGACTTAGCCCTAAGGTACACCCCACTTTAAGTTTAGTCCCCAGCAGAGTCGCCAGTTCTGTGATCGGTGGATCTGGAACTGACTGTTTAACGCTGGTTCGCGAAATGTCGCGGAAGCAAGAGTCGCCACCGTCTTTTATTTTCTCCAAATGGAAAGGACAAAAGCACAGAAAAATTCCTTATAGAGATTGCTCTCGGTTCGGGAGGTAGATTATAGAAAGGGAAGGTGTTAGCACCCTTTCTATCCATGGTTATCCATGGGCTCTTAGATACTTGCTCAATGTGTTTTCAAAATTGTTTGCTTGCTTTTCAATGTGGATTTAAAAAGTTTCTTTTGAAAAATTTCAGTTCGACTCGTACGTCAGAGTGTTTGAAGAATTTGTTTTTTTGAAAGCTTTTGAAAATGTGTCAGTGTGAAAAGTATTTTTGATTTGTTTTGAAATTAGAGCAAGTATCTAGAGTCGTCTATCTACCCTAAGGAATTCGTCTGTGTAGATGTCCTTTAAAGTAGTGCCATCCCACCATTGAGAGGTAGGTAGCACCACCGTTGGAGGTGTTCGGGTCAATTCGATATTCGGGACATGGTGATCACCAGAGCAATGGGAAGACACCTTAGAAGCTACCCTCATGCCAGGTTCCCGGATCATGAGGACTTACTAAGACGTCCTCTACTCGACGATCACCTTTCGAAAGGCAACAGTGAGGCGTACCCTAGGGGTGGTGTGTGCGAATTGTGTGTCATGTTTCAGTCATTTGTCTTTGTCATGTTTATTTGTGTTCTACGCTTGATTTTAATTAGGGCCATTCATTCTTGCATGCATATTTAACAGTTATAAAGTTTGCGAAAAAATAAATCTAAATTATTACAAATGGCGCGGGTCCACATCGCCAAAATTAAACCGAACCCGATTTAGCGGAAAATAAATAAAGCGATAAATAAAAGTGCGAGAAATTTAAATTACAGTGCTTTGGGAGATTTACATAATTATGATGAACGACACAAAGTAAATATACGCAATTAAATTAAAACAATGGGCGTTGGACCCTTTTACAAAAATATTTAAAGTTAATGAATTAATTAAGGAATTAAATGTTTTTTGGTATTTTTGTATTTTTTAGATTAAATAAGAAAAAGGATTAATTATAATTAAAGTAAAATGTCCAAACCCTAATTCTAATGTTTTCTTTATTTATTATGAAAGAATTAAATTAAAACCTAAATTAAACCCTAAATTATTTATGTACAATTTTTAATCATAAAAATAAAATAATAAATAAATAATATTGTGAGAAAAAGGAAAAATTAAAAAGATATAAAAATTATCAATTAACCTAATTCTACATTTTTTGGATTTTATTAAAAAGGAATTAAAGTTAAAACCTAATTAAACTAAATAATTTACATATTAATTTGTAAGAAAATAACTATTATTAATTATATTTTTCTTGTCTTTTCTGAATTTTATATTTTTGCAAAAAATAATTACTGAATTAAAATAACAAAATAAATAAAATAATAATTAAAAGGATATAAGGAAAATAATGAAATTAGCAAACCAGGGTGGGGTGTAGTCCCAAAATTGGAGGTTCAGGCCTGGAATTTCTGGCCCATTTGCTTTTGAATTCGTTTGACTTTTCTAATCATGTGTGATGCATTTGACCAAGTGTAGCGTATTCTTTGATTCTTGGTCATTGATTTGCTTTTGTAGGACGCGTGGCTAATGGGATACTGATGGAGTATGGTGGTCCTCATCAAGCGCGCTGCATAAGAATTATTCATGAAAAATAACATGGAAATTGCATAGACCTGGGGTTCGAACCCAGGTCTTGGACGTTAATGCCTTGGTGATTTGCCAACTGAGCCATGAAGCACATGTTATTATATTATAAGAAACAAATAATAAAAAAGAAACAAGTGCGTTAGTGGCTTCCTGGCGCGAGAATTCAAATGCGCCTATCACGTTTTGACACGGAGTCGTCTTCCTCACTTTGCCTGAAACACAAACTCAAAGGCAACGGTTTCTGAGCGTTGTTTTAGAGGGCCTATAAGAAAATAGCGACTAGCCCCTCGACGCTCATAAATTGAGCGCGAGGGTGCCATCTTCTTCGTCTCAACCTGCTTAAGCTAATGGCACTAGTCTGGAAGCGTAATTTTTCCTTGGGCAGAAAACCCCAATTTTGAAACCTGCAAACCCTAATGTCCAAACATGGTAGATTCGCGTATGGTCAATGAAAATGCAATCAAACACAATGGTTAGCTTAGAAACATCATTATGAGCATGAATACATAAATAAAAATGCAAAAATATGCTTGAATCATGCTATACGATTTCAGAAGTTTTGAGGTACAGTTTGACTTATGGATACCAATTCAGGGCGTTTTGGTTGATGTTAGTGATTGAGAATCGTTCAATGATGTCTCAGGATGATGATAGAACAAGAATTGGGGCTTGAATCGAACTAGAGACTAGTTTTCAGTATTGACTTTTTTATGGAAAATTTCAAGTTTGTAATAGCCTTCTATGCGCAGCTTTGTGTGTAAAAGCATTAGGTCTTTGATTCTGATCATATAGTGAAGCTATTAGGTTAAAAATATTGCACAAAATCCATGGTATTCAATGTTTTCAATCTTTGATTTTGTAAGATCTTTTTTGTATCTTTTTCATGTGCAATCTTGTGTCAATTAGTTCAAATCACACCAAAACCTGCCATATTTAATTGCACACGAAATCTTGAGAGTAGAATGTGCACAAAAAGATTTTTTTAGGTTAAACTTATATTTTCTACATATTTAAATAGTTTAAATGAATTAATATTAATATAAATTCAAATAAATAATTAAAAAATGAGAAAATACTTCCCCTTGGGCTTAATGGTCGTGCATAGGCTTGGCATGAAGAAACTTGGAAGAAAAATGGGCCCATTTGCATTTTTGGATCATTTGAACCATTGTTGACTTTTCAAAATTCCCAAAAATTTCCCAACTTCCACAAGGCATAACTTGCTCAATTTTTAAGCTTTTCACATGTTCTTGGACATTTTGGAAAGGTCTTTGAGTCCTCTAACCAATGCCTTTGGTCCCATGTCATTTTGATTTACCAATCTCAAGTTATGGCCTTTGACTTAAAGTCCCTTTTTGTTGACTTTTGAAAATGACCTATAATGTTGAAATTGATAACTTTTTGTGAGAGCATTTCTTGGACTTGGAATATGAAGATGAGTTGTAGGAAATGTCTTTCTCTTCAAAATGAGCTTTGGATGGAATTTTTCTGATAATCCATGTGAAAGTTATGCCCTGGTCAATTTCAGTTGACTTTTTCAGCTGTCCAAATATAGCAACTTTTGCATCTTTGATGATTTCTGAGCCAAATCTTGAAAATCATGATCAAGCATTGATCAAATGATGCTTGTGGCTTCAAAATGATATGTTGACCAAAAATTTGAACTTTTGACTGCCAAATGACCATTTTGCCCCTACAGTTGACTGTAGTGCAATCTAGGGTTTTGACTGTGCAATTTTGAGCTGAATGCCTTGAAACTTGACATGAGGATACTTGACCATCTTTGTAGGCATATGAGACTTTATTGGGCCTTTGAAAACTTCCTTTTCTTGATCAGAATCCAAACCCTAGTTTTGACTGTATCGGAGACAGTTGAACTGCACAACCCTTGGGGAATTTTGTGGCCTTGACTTGACAAATCTTGGAGAATATGGGAGGGCAAATTTTGGGGTACAACACTCATCATCCTCCCTCCAGAGTTTTTTGCTTTATTTAACAAGAGCTAAGTACCAAAAGAAACAAAGAAAAACATTAATGAGTGAATACGAATGGATTAATTCAAAACAAACATACTCAATGCATTACGATTAGTATTCAACAATAAGCAAGTTTTGCATGCAAGAAAGTACTGAACAAAAACAAGCAAGATTACGAATGAGAATGCAAATGTTATTTGAAAATGCCATGTTAAGGAGACCTGTCTCTGTATGGACTTGTTGCTTCGAACGATGATCTGCCAGTCTTAACATTCACTGGGTCGACGGAGACTTCAAATCTGTCTGGCTAGCCTGAAATTAATAGCCTTTGCATCCAGCAGGTCTTGCATATTTTCTTTGAAAGCCCAACAATCTTCAATGGAATGGCCTATTGCCCCAGTATGGTAATCACATCGGATTCCTTCACCATATGTGATGAGGGATTTATCAAGCGAACTTGCATAAATTGCATCACAAAGTATCTTCTACCATACAGAAGAGAAATCCAGCCGCTGAATTCTAGAGCGTCTCCCACTACACAAAAGAAGCGACGTCTTCTATTACACAGAAGCGAAATCTAGCAACCATACCATAGAATCCTCTATTACACAAAAGAGAGTAAACTTCATCTCCTACTTCACAAGAGAGTCTCCATCTTCTACTACACAGAAGAAAAAATTCATAAACTGTAACAAAGAATCTTCTACTACGTAGAAGAAAGTAAACTTCATCTCCTACTTCACAAGAGAGAAGTTTTAGCAACCGAATTACAGAGAATCTACTACTTCACAAAATAGTCTTCGTCCTCTACTACACATAAGCAAAATTCAGAAACTGTAACAAAGAATCTTCTACTACACAGAATAAAGTAAACTCTAAATATAACATTAGACCTTTGAGGTATTTTTCTTCTACACAACATAAGATATCCAAGAACTCGGTATCTTATACTTCTTTATCATAGAAGCATCACCCCATCTTATACTTACACATAAGAAGCATCCAACTGAGGAAGAAGAATCTGAAATGGTTTTCCAAACATGGACTGAACCTTGGAAAAAGAATCCAAACAATTACCAAACCTCATACTTCAACCCCTTACAGTATTCAATATCCTAACCAAGTGCCCCAGAATGGGAGACACATCTAGCATTTGTATCGAAATCAGGAGAGAGATTTGTTGGAGGATGGCCCAAAGCACGAAGCTTAATCGGCTGAGCTCTCAATACACGAGGAAGTAGCTGGATACAAGGTATAAAGATCTTACCAACCTGCTTCTTAAGCTTTTCTACCTCTGCTAGTAAGTTTTACCCCATGGGTTCACTTGGAGACCAGAAACTAGCTGCTAGCAATAAAATCCTAGAACACGAAGCTCTGGGTGAGACCAGACCCACAAAGTATCTCATGATTTGAAAAAAGGAAAGTCCCATAGGCTGGGGATGAATGACAGCTCCTGTTGCAACAACGTATACGAGATCACTTTTCTTTGCCGACACTGTCTTCAAAGCTTCCATACCCGACTCAACTAAGTCTTTAACTGGCTATTTTTCCTCTTGGGATTTCTGACCATAGGCCATTGCTTGCGTATCCCCAATAAACAACCCCATCTGATTCTTTTCATCTCATCCAAATTCTCACAAAGTTGTTTCATAATTGAATCTTCTGAGTACCTGCTATGGATGCATGAAGGTGCATGAAGATGCATGAGGTGAGTGAGAGAATTACTCTTTTGATATGATTAGGACACCACAATCTCCGGATTGATCTCGTCTTTGGACCTTGCCTCTGGATGACGTACCAACTTCAACCGAATGATCAATTACCCCAGAATAATAGAAGATTCTTTTATGAGAACAACTGAATGCTTTTTCAAGTGAAAACTGCATCATCAGGCATACTACGCCACAAAAAGCTAATACAGTCTGCCTTCTATCAAAACAAAAGAGACATCCACCTGGTGAAAGAGAGTGTGGCAATTGTCCAAAAAGGAATTCGACCTTTGGAAGAGACGCCGAACAGGTGCTGGGATTTATATTTCAACCCCTTTGTATTCTTCAATATCAAAACGAGGTACCCCAGAATAAGGGATGTATCTAGCATACATATCGTAATCAGAAGAGATGTTTGTGGGAGGAAGACCTCAAAGATCAGAGCTGGGAAGAACTGGGAATACTAGGACGTCATGCATTGGGCTCGCATCAACATGCTCATCAGGATTCTTGTGTCTTGGCTTAAAAGCTTTTTCCCCATGAAATCACTTGGGGAATAAGGACTGGCTCTTGTTGAACAATTTAGGGAACACAAAGTTATGGAGGATGCCCCTGATTAAAAAGTCTGATGCCCCAGCGTGGTAACCACATCTGACGTTGGTTAACAAAAATGAAGCACTGATATAAGACCCTACGGTAAATGGGAACCATTTGCTGATGAGATGTTTCAAGAACTCAGGATTGCGTAGCACTCTATAGTTGGAATCAATTTTCCAAAAGAAGATGAGGTGAATAGAGAACTTGCTGCAGCCATAAGTTTATTGATCATCATTAGAGCTTCCATGACCTGGTTCATCTTGAGTCTTTAATCAATTATCTTCCCGTTCGAAGAAATTTCTGACTACGGGCCAAAGCTTGTATGCATACCATATGGAGTTATTCCCTAACTGATCCCCGAGCATCAAAGCTAAACCTCCGAGGAGAACCATGTTTGAACAAGAATCCCCAATCTTTGAGTACCTGTTATGGATGCATGAATATACATGGGATGCATGAACGGATGCCATGTCATGTTCCGTCATTTCCAAGGAATTTACGTGCTTTGATTTTGATTTTACGTAAGTAAAAGATGGAAAAGTTTGGCACTAGGCTCACAAATACGATTCCTTGGAAATCACAGAACATGTATGTTAGGTATGCGGTTAACCATGTTATATATGCAAAGGCATGAGGTCAAATGGGATCAAGGTTCCATCATTTCTGAATATGATTGCTGCGTTGTTCTGAACCATATGAATATCATCAAATCAAAGGTCCGACATAGCTTCCGCACATATAAGAGCCGAGTACTATGTAGATCTAAGTAGCGTGAGATCAAGGCTTCAGGAACATCAGATACTGTTGAGCGTTTCTGAATATGTTGGGAATGCCAAGATCAAAGGCTTGAATGAACTTCCAAGTAAGCAAGTCAGGAACTCAGAAAATAAATTTGAGAACCATATGGTCACCAACAGAACACCCTATGCATAAGTCATTGACAGAAGTCCATAACATGATCATTAGAACCAATAATCATTGTCTGATCATAGTCACTATCTGAACATAGTCACCATTTGAGCATGGATAACCATCTGAACATAGTCACCACCTGTACCTGTGATAAGATTCCCTCCCCACTCACGGGTGAAGACTAGGTCAGGGTAAGACAATGGTAACTCGAAAATCACGGGTCCTCCTGAAAGTGTTATGGGCTTACTCACAGACGTGGGTGCCGGTAGTAATTCATTTGAACCTCATCCGAGCGTGGTATATAACATGACTGCACTAATCGGACCACGTCCTATAGCCGTCATGCCCCCACTCTATTCCTAGTGTCCTAGTACACTCTGGCCTGGGTACTGGGCCTTTTACCTCAATAGTAACATCCCCACCCAACATGCAAAACCAGAATCCAACATAATAGATAACAAATATGGAAAGCAATAAAATGCAACGCAAACTTATGCTCAGATAAGCATGTACAAATGAGTAAACTGAAAGCATAAAAATAAACACCCTAAGGAAATAAAACAAGAGCTAAGATCGACTCCGAGATGGACCGGCATTTGGTTGACCTGTCCCCAGTGAAGTCGCCAGCTGAAACAACCGGCTAAAAATCATCAAAACAATGAAGTCGCCATCGAACGTCTTTTATCCCACATGTAGGGAAAGGTAAACATCGAGAAAACCTGAGAAGGGAGAAGTCATGGTCGAACGACCAAGGGATAAGGGTAAGGGAGTCTGTTACGCGAGGGGAAGGTATTAGCACCCCACGCGCCCATAGTACTCTACGGTATCCACTCATGTTATCTATCTTATGGGTGTGTTTAATCTATGCTTACTGTTTATTATTGCTAAAAGGAGAATGCATGCAAAAGAAAAGGGGAAAAATGTAGGGAAACTAAAAGTTGTGCTCGCTTGGGCCCTACCCCGATGCCTACGTATCCCTTTTAAGGAATCAGAGCAGCCGTAGTTCGGCTTATGTTTTTGTTGGTTTGTATTTTTTTAATGAACAATATTAATTTCGCCTCCTGCCGCAACTCGACCTTTGGAGATTTACGCGTCAGCACAGAAGTGAATTAACATGTTCTTACCTGAAAAAGGTTTGGAGAAAATGTGCTTGGGCGCACAAAGGTTTGAATTTGTTTGTTTTTGTAATGAATGATATTAATTTCGTCTTCCGCCGCAACTCGACCTTCGGAGATTTACGCGTCAGCACAAAAGTGAATTAATACGCTCTTCTAAAAAAAAGTTTGAAAGGAAGGCCCGAAGGCAAAAAGAGTTTTGTATTTGTTGGTGTTTTTGCTTGTAGGTAATAGCTAGTTGATCTGAAGGGAGAGATTTTATCCATTTCTCTACTTATTCATGAAATGAGTCTTTGAGACTTGAACCACACCAAAGCTTAGAATAAGAGAACAATAAGGTCGAGAAGAGACCCGCTTATCATCTCACATACTTAACGAAGATATGATTCTTGTCAGTAAATTTTTAGTATTTTGAAGTTTGTAAGAAAAAGAAGTTTTTGCTTTAAATGCATATGCAAAGGGGGAAAGAAAGTCACATGAAGACTAGCCTATTTCTAAACCTAATTTTATCATGTGTTGTTAGACATAAGTCAAGGATGAATAAAAGGGAAACGTCTACCTAATGTTAGCATGCACATGGATTACGGTAAAGCCCGGTTTCTTATGATTTCTAGAAAGCTATGAAGTGAGAGATGAGATAAACAAGAGAAAAACCAAACAAATATCAATCTGTAGCAATGCATATCAAAACAAATATATCCAGAAAACTTTGAGTAAGCTCCACCAAGCAAAGAAAAGAGTCTGAAATTAAATGCTCAAGATAAATGTCGAAGCACTATCGGTGTGAAACTGAATCACAATCGAAATCTTGAGCATATCCGCGTATCGCACAATGAACCTGCAGAAGACTCAAATCCTAACAAGCAAAGGTGAATTACAAATCTTAAATAATCGGATGATCCCGATTTAATTCCTAAAAATCGAAATCAAAATCTAACAAATTTTATTGAATTTTATTATTTTTATCATGTGAATAAAATTCAAAAAAACAATTATCACAATTACTTAAAAGAAATTACTAAGCTCAGGGGGTACAAGCTAGTAATCCAGGGGTGTGGTTTGTAATCGACCCTAGACGCAAGGCCCATCATTTTCAAGGCTCATGAGCAAGCCCCTTTTTTTTGTTCAAGTCTCACATGTGAAAAAAATTTGCATGTTACTGGCCCATTGCAAGCATTTGGCCCATCTATCAAAATAAACAACAATCCAACAACATTATCTTTTTCAATTAAGATTTAAAACTGACGCACTAGAAGATAAAAGGGTAAATAATAATGAAAAAGGGAATAGAGTGTATAAACGGTGTCGTCACCGCTTAGCCCTAATGTGTTTTCTCTCCTCTTCAGCCTTTGTGAAGGAACTAATGAGATACACGCTTTCCACGACGGCCATGGATGCCATTCACCAAGATTCGTTTGCCGAAACAAAAAAACTCCAATACGAAAAACATTGTACTCTCTTTTCTGATTCTAACCATCCCCATAGTTTCTCCGAATACTCAAAGATGGCATCAGACCATTGTATTCGAACGGTTCTCAATTTCGAAGAAATCGCCAAGATCGGGTGCTTCGGTGGGAGGTGTCCAAGGAGTGCTATTCTACGCATACATAGGAGTAAAAATGACTGAAGGAAGTACTTTTTTGGAAGATCTCAAAATTATGACGCGACGACCTTAACACATGATACAGGTAAGGTCTTCCCTTTTCCGTTGCTTCTGTTCTTAGTTGAAGCTTCTTCTTCGATCTTGTTCAAAATCCACTTCTATTTTCTGATCTTCTTCTTCAGTTTACTTTCTATCATTGAATGAATCATTGGCAGTGAATTTGTATTGATCTATGTTGCAGGTTGTGATGTCGATGTCGTGTTGAAATTGTTGAAGTGATGTTGTTGAATTCACTGCAGAACTGTGCGATGTTTGCTATACGTGTTGTGATTCTTGCAGATTGTTGAAGGTTGTTGAATGAATAAAATGAAGACGCTGCAAGTTGCAGAGATCCTGCTGAATCATGGTTGTAGAGAGAGAAGAATGCGGGAGATGTTCAAGGTTGTTTGGTGATTCTCCCAGATTCAAGAATGATGAAGATAAAGATTTGAAGAAGAGATACACAGAGTTGGCGTTGATAAAGTTTGAAGAAAAGGAAGACTAGGAGTACCAGATGAGAGAAATTTGGAGCATGGTTCTTTAACGACGACGACTAGAAAACCAGAGAATTGTAACTCAGGTATGCACGCTCCTTCGTACGATTCTGGAAATTTGTTCTTCTTTTTTATTACATGTTCATGCACTTTCTGCGTTTCTGTGTAGTTGATGCGATTATGGATAATTGCTGGAAGTGGAGGTGTAAAACAATGAAGAGGATCACTTCAGAGAGATTCAGGTGTTTTTGTTGTATAGTTTTATGTGAACTTCTGTAGAATAATTATATGTGAATCGCGTATTTTCTGTGAAGGAGTGGTGATTTGCAGAGAAATATGAAGGTGGTTGATAAGGAATTGAGAGAGGATGAAAAATGAAGTGTGATGGTGATTCTCCCCAATGTTGAAGAATGAATCATGAAAGAGGTAAATTCTGTTTTTTTATAGTCTGTTAGAATTTTTCTGCTGGAAGTTTGTTAGACTGTGTAGAAAATTGGTTAAAGGTTTGTTATGAAATTCTGTTAGAAGCTGGTTATGGGAATTAGTTGGAAGTTTTGGTTATAAGCTGTTATCACAGTTTGTTAATTAGAGAGTTTGTTACTCTGTTAGTTATTCTGTTATCACTGTTGGGATGTTAGATTAGTACACTGTTTTATTACAGGGTTGTTTAGAGAGTTGTTAGGTGGTTAGGATACAGTTAGGGATTGGTTATTCTGTTGCAGTTTGTTAAAACAGTTGGGATTGTAACTGAATTCGGCCCAAATCCATATCTTCTCATCATGCCAACGTATCTCAGAGCCTCTTCAAATTTCCCCGCTTTGATAATAACGAGAAATCACCGTATTCTAGCATGCCACATCCTTATTAAGCATTTCGTCAAACAGTTGTATAGCATACTTAAACAAATTGCGTTTAGCATACATACTCACAAGAGAACTTCCGACTACAATATCCACCATCAAACTCCTAAGGCTTCCGCATACATGTAATTCTTAGTGTAAATATATCATTCTGTAAACAAAAATTTATAATTTTTGTGATGGATGAGCTTACCTTGCTTCAGTGACTTGGAATTCACACATGCCCTTAAAATGAGTGTTAGTTTTCCTGTCTCCATTCAACTTTAAGAATTGCAGAATCATTTTCATTTCAGTGTGATAGAAGATTGATTCATCTTTATACTTTTTCTGAATTTTGATGTTTTAGTCAGAAAATTGGATGGATTGTGAAAAGTTTGATGAATAGAATATGTTTGGTTTTGAAAACGTTCTTGCAGGTTGCAGGTTTATGCGGTTCTATTTTGGTACGTGCATACTAGCTAATATTTTGGACATTAAGGCATAATGCACTTGAAGCATGGTTTGTATCAAGTCAAGAAAGGGAGAGATAACATGAAAGGTATGGATGTGGTGTGAGGAATTTAGGCATGGTTCAAACATGTCATGAAGCCCATGGTAAAAGATGAAGACGGAAGATTAAGCTTAGGATACATTTTCTTGTAACTGATTAAATCCCCTTTTTTTTTGTAAAAGTTTATTTGGAATTTTGTAACTTCAGTGTAATGACTTGAATTTGTAATGAACAAAACTTTACAAATTCTTGCATGACAAATTTCCAATTATTGAAAACATTTTTCTCATTCAGTTTGAGCTTGAATGAATACTTGAATGAACTTGAGACAACCATGATAAACACTCTAATGTTATTAAATGAATCTTTTTTTATCTTTTACCTTGGGATGAACAATGATGTGGAATAATCTTGAAAATAACAACTTGAATCATGAAGAGATTTACTTGATACCGTGTACTTTAATCTCAACTTATATTCATGTGCCATCTTCTTCCGTAAGAATTTATGAACTAAACCTTCAGGCACGCTATTTCTTTTTTTATCAGGTTGAACCTTGATCCATGTTTGAAACCAAAGTTCTTGCACAAATATCCAAACAATAGCTTGTACCAATTATTCGTAATGCCTTGACCGTCAAGCAACCAAATTTACCATACAAAATATCTTGAATCATGATGTACCCAACCCTAACTGATTAACTTATGGATAGATGAACTCAATGCAACAAAGACATAGTCAATAACCTGTAACGCAAGCATCATATGCGTCTTGGATTGATACATGATCTTGACCCTTTAGAGAAATCTTAATACACCTCTAGTATTGACAAAACCTTGGCAAAATGATAAGCACAATGATAGAATGAGGTGTTTTGAATCAAAGATCATGTACGTGAGATCACAACCTTACGTTATTGACAGGAATACCCTGTAACCTATTGTTCAGCAGAAGATAATAGCCTTGTAGCTTGATGGAGAAGAAATCAAAAATGAGAATGAACCAAAACCCTAATTCCACAGCTTGCTGCCTGAATAAGAAATCATCCTTTATTGGATACGAGCGCCTTAACCACTGTGAAACCCTAGTATCGCACAACCACTGAACTTTGAACCTCAGAGCTATATTGAATGAAATGTATGCCATGTTAGTGACCTAATGAAATAGATGCAGATGAATGCAAAAGTCTAAGCCAAAATAAAAGAAATTAGGAGGGAAAATTTTGGGGTGCAACAATATCAACTCAGAGAAGCATGTCAGATTCCTGAAAAATCTCAGGAATAACAAATCTGCACAAATGTTAGATCAGTACAGGATGTCTTAACATTGGTTATGACAACAAGAATCCTGCTCACTGATTTTGGTAGAATACACTATATATATGATCATTGTTTAATGATCATGATAAACACCTCATACTGAGAAGTTCCTGTATGACATTCTTTTCTGCAGAATGTACCTTTATCCCAGAATGTTATGACATCAGTCATGACATTCGCAACTCTGGTTTTACCAAAAAAATGCCAACAAACAAACACTTACAAACTCCCCCTTTGGCAAATTTTTGGCTAAAACCCCTAAACAATCAGAGATTAGAATGCAACAGAATTTTTAATAACAGCTACCAAGTCTAATTCTACCAAAATTACCACAAATTCTTCTCCCCCTTTTTAGCCATAAAGAGGCCAAAGATACTTGTACTTTTAAGTTATACAATCATCCAAAAGGAATAAAAAAAAACACAGAAATAATAAGAAGTCATTTGGCAGCAACAAGTTCCAGCAACAATCTTTTCAACAACACTGACCTTCAGGCACTGTCATCTTCCGAGGAAGCACTATCTTCAGCATTATGCTGGTCTGCATCAGCAACCTCTTCCCTTATTTGTTCTTCATTCTCCTCCTGTTCTAGTCTAGCAATCAGCTCTTCAAGAGTCCTTTTTCTTGTATCAAGCTCTCTGCAGGTTTCTTTTAGCACAACTATAACATCAGTTTTCTTGGAATGAGATTTGACAGTTGATGTCTCAGCAGATGTCATAACAATGTCAGGGACATGTGTTCCCTGAAAAAGCTTATAGTGCAAACCAAGAGCAGGGGCTCTTTTGCATACAGAGTCTTTTTCAACCAGAATATCAGGATACTGAGCAATGATTATACCACACAGGAGAGAGGGAAAAGCAATAGGGCCTTTAATAGCACAGCTTCCAGCATGTTTCAATGTTTGATCAAAGATGTACTTGCCATAATCAAAGTTTGTCCTGGTTCCAACAGCATAGATAAATCTTCCCAATCCTGTGGAAATGGTGGATTTGTGGTTGGTGGGAACCCAGTTAGCTGCACCAATTTTGTGCAGTATGGCAAACTTCATGCTCAACTTGCTTGCATTTAGCTTTCCTTTCAAGGGCCAATGCTTGACTTGCTTGGCAGTGATGGTTTGACAAACTTGGTTGTCAGTAACTTCAAGCTCAGGTTGAGTATCATCAGGCCTTCCTAGGAAATTGTTTATCATAGTAGGAGAGAAATTTACCTTTCTTCCTCTTACATAAACACTCATAAAATCAGCTGACTTTCCATCTGCACATCCATCAGACAAATTTACTATGAATTCTTTGACAAGAATCTCATAGCAGTTGGAAAACTTGACCACTGTTTTCATCAGGCCAACAGCTTTGATTAGATCCACGATTTCCTTACACTCAATAGCACTGTTGTTCATCTCTTTCTCCAAGGCAATCCTTTTCAGAAACACATACTTCCACCTGCTTGCATTTTCTGGATGGTGAAAGGAGATGTTGTCAATGGAAACTTCAGGGACTTTAGGCAGTTTTCTAGACGAGGGTTTCTTCCTGAGAGGAATGTCTGGAACATTGCTCTCAACATCAAAATCAAAGTCTAATTCCTCATCAGATTCAGAGGGTTCAGGATCCTTCCTTTTCTTGGCTATTGGTTGTCTCAAAGGTTTTGAGAGACTACCAACAGGTACTCTAGCTTTTACCTTCCCTTTCCCCTTCGACATTCCAGCTTTTTGATCCTTCTCAGCTTCTACTCTAGTCTTGTTCTCATACCTGGTTTTCTTATGAACAACTTTAGTAGCCTTCTCTTTGGAGGGGCTTTGGGCAGCATTCTACTTTTCTTTTCTTCTCATCATCCTTCTAGCTATGCTAGGGTTGATATTAGCAATTAAGTCATTGTCAGAGTATTCTTCATCAACATCAATAACCGGGGGTTCAACAGCCTTGTCAGTAGGGTTCTGGTGATCATCATGTTTTTCTGGAGATTTCCTAATGTTGTCATCAGGTGTCTCAACATTCAGAGTGACATCTGGATCCATTTCTACATTAGGACAAGCAGTTTCTTAGTTCAAAGGTACAAAAATGCCAGGAACAGAGTGATTCTCATTAAGAATCCTAGTGACTAGTCTGGCAATAGCTTGATGTACATAAGCAGAACCTTCCCTATTTGCTATCTCTGGAGGAACAGAAGATGATGGTTGAGAAGATTTACCAGATGGAGAGGCTTGTGATCTTCTTGCATGTCTGGTTCGCAGCTTCTTGACCTTAGTGGGATCAGCTGCCAGTTCACGAAGAGGAGTTATCTCAAGAACATCAGTATCCATGCAGTTTGTGATTGCCCTAGGTTCGCTGTCAGAGGATGCGGAAGAAGCAGTCGCCTTTGAAGAAGATGATGACCTGGATTGTTGATACATTTTGAGTGATTTAGAAAACAAGTAATAGTGAGAGTGAGATCTTCGTTTGAGAGAATGGAGATTGTTGTAGAAACGTGAGAAGAGGGAGATATATGAATGTCTATTCAACTTTTTAAAATTTTGGAAAGAAATAGGGAAACAGGTGATTAGCCCAATCAGAATAGACTTAACTAAAATATCTCTTTCATCCCTTGTTTTAAGCAAAATTTATTGCTACATCTCTTCATATTGGCAAATACCCAGCTTGCCCCTCAAATTTTCAAATTGACTAGCATCAAGTGCCTTGGTAAAAATGTCATCCAATTGTAGTTCAGTGGCCACATGTTCCAGCTTAATCACCTTTTCCTCCACAAGATCTCTGATGAAGTGATGTCTAATGTCAATATGCTTATTCCTGCTGTGCTGTATAGGATTCTTGGAAATGTTGATAGTACTCAGATTGTCACAGTACAATGTCATGACATCTTGTGTGACATTATACTCAGTTAGCATCTGTTTCATCCAGATCATTTGAGAGCAGCTGCTACCAGCTGCTACCAGCTGCTATGTATTCAACTTCAGCAGTAGATAGAGATACACGGTTCTGTTTCTTGCTGAACCAAGAGACAAGATTATTTCCCAAAAAGAAGCATCCTCCAGAGGTGCTCTTTCTATCATCAGCACTACCAGCCCAATCAGCATCACAGTAACAAGACAGAATTGGTTCACATCCATGAGAGTACAGTAAGCCATAGTTGTAAGTTCCACTCACATACTTCGGAATTCTTTTCACTTGGTTGATGTGACTTACTTTGGGTTCAGCCTGGTATCTTGCACATACTCTAACTGCAAAAGCAATGTCAGGTCTGCTGGCTGTTAAGTATAGCAGACTTGCTATCATGCTTCTGTACAAGCTTTGATCCACATTTGCCCCACTTGTGTCTTTGGACAGCTTTAAATGAGTAGGTGCAGGAGTCCTTTTGTGACTGGCATTCTCCATTCCAAACTTCTTGACAATATTCTTTGCATACTTGCTTTGAGACAGAAAAATTGAGTCTTCCATCTGAGTGACTTGCAGTCCAAGAAAGTAGGTCAATTCTCCCATGAGGCTCATTTCAAATTCAGCTTGCATCTGGTCAGCAAAATGTTTAACCATTTTATTTGACATTCCTCCAAACACTATGTCATCAACATAAATTTGAGCTACCATTATCTTTCCTCCTTCATTTTTGACAAAAAGAGTTTTATCCAAGCCTCCTTTCCTGTATCCTTTGTCAGCGAGGAATTTTGTCAATCTGTCATACCAGGCTCTAGGAGCTTGTTTCAGACCATATAGAGCTTTCCTCAATTTGTAGACATGATCAGGACAGTTTGGATCCACAAATCCTTTAGGCTGTTCCACATATACTTCCTCATTTAAGTACCCATTTAGGAAGGCACTCTTTACATCCATCTGAAATAGCTTAAACTTAAGGAGACAAGCAACTCCCAAAAGAAGTCTGATCGATTCCAGTCTGGCTACAGGAGCAAAATTTTCATCAAAATCAACCCCTTCAACTTGAGTGTAGCCTTGAGCAACAAGCCTTGCCTTATTCCCGGTGACAACTCCTTCAGCATCTGATTTGTTCTTGTAGATCCATTTTGTGCCAATAATGTTTGTTCCTTCTGGTCTAGGAACTAACTCCCATACTTCATATTGTTTGAATTGGTTCAATTCATCTTGCATTGCTCCAATCCAGTATTCATCAGTCAAAGCCTCCTTAACATTTTTTGGCTCAATCTTAGATACAAAGCAAGAGTTTGAGATGATTTCTCTAGATCTTGTAACGACTTCACTGTTAGGGTCTCCTATGATGAGTTCCTTAGGATGATCTTTCTGAATTCTGATGGAAGGATCTTTGTTAGCTTCCTTTGATTCAGACTCTGATGAATTAGTTTTAGGTACATCATCCTTTTTAGACACTTGAGTTGAAGTCTCAAAGAATGTCTCAACATCATATGGGACATTTGTTTCCTCATGGTAATCATCAACTATGACATTTATAGATTCCATCATAGCTTTGGTCCTGTAATTGAATACCCTATATGCTCCGTTGTTGGTAGAGTATCCTAGGAATATTCCTTCATCACTTTTAGGATCCATCTTTCTCCTTTGTTCACGATCTGTCAGAATATAGCATTTGCTTCCAAAGACATGGAAGTACTTTACTACAGGCTTTCTTCCTTTCCATAGTTCATAAATGGTGGATGATGTTCCCTTTCTCAAGGTGACCCTGTTATGGACATAATAGGCTATATTCATAGCTTCAGCCCAAAAATGAATAGGAAGTCCTTTGGCATGTATCATTGCTCTGGCAGATTCCTGTATAGTCCTGTTTTTCCTTTCCACAACTCCATTTTGTTGAGGAGGTATGGGTGAAGAGAATTCATGATTGATTCCTTCCGAGGAACATAACTCATCAAACTTACTATTTTCAAATTCCTTGCCATGATCACTTCTGATTCTAACAATGCATCCTTCTTTTTCTCTTTGAATTTTGCACAGTTCCTTAAATACATCAAATACATCAGACTTTTCCCTAATGAAGTTAATCCAGGTGAATCTGGAAAAATCATCCACAACAACATAAGCATATCTCTTTCCTCCAAGACTTTCCACTTGCATTGGACCCATCAGATCCATATGTAGAAGTTCTAGCACCTTAGAGGTGGTCAGATGTCTTGTCTTTGGATGTGACATTCTAGTTTGCTTTCCAACCTGACATTCACCACAGACTCTCCCTTCATCAATTTGAAGCCTTGGAATCCCTCTAACTGCCTCCATGGATATGATCTTTTTCATCCCTCTTAGATGTAAATGACCAAGTTTTTGGTGCCACAGTTTCACTTCCTTTTCTTCTTTGGCTATAGAGCATACAGAAGAGTAATTAGTGTTCTCAGACTCCCATAAGTAACAGTTGTCTTTTGATCTGACTCCTCTCATTACAACTTATTGTTTTTCATTAGTTACAAGACATTCAGCCTTGATGAAGTTGACCTTGAATCCTAGATCACATAATTGACTGATACTTATGAGATTAGCAGTCAAGCCATTTACCAGCAACACTTCATTTAGGTTTGGAACTCCAGGGCAGTCCAAGTTTCCAACTCCTTTGATTTCTCCTCTAGCACCATCTCCAAAAGTGACATAACTAGTAGTATGAGGTTTAACATTATTCAGAAGATTCTTGATTCCAGTCATGTGTTTAGAGCATCCACTGTCAAAGTACCAGTCTTCCTTGGCAGAAACTCTGAGGGAGGTGTGAGCTATCAGGGCTGCAGACTTTTTCTTCCACTGTTGAGTATATGGTGCCTTGTTAGACTTAAGTTTGACAACTGGGATCTGATTAGGATATCCATATAATCTGAAGCAGAATGGCTTTATGTGACCAAACCATCCACAATGATGACATCTCCATCTTTGATACTTTTTCTTCATATTTCTCTGTTCTCGATGTTGAGTGCTATGTTGTGACATCTGCTTTGACATTTGTTTATTAGGCCTGATCTTCTTCTTGTCTACAATAGATTTCTTTGCAGCCACAAATCCTAGACCAGACTTGTTTCCCACATTTTGTCCAGCCTGAAGGATTTCTTCCAACTTGTCAGTTCCATTTGTCAGCATCTTAACAGACTTGGTCATCTGATCAAGTTTTGAGTTTAGCATTTGAACCTCACCTTCGAGATGGTTTATAGTATCAATGTCAGCCTTCTTTTCAGCCTCCAATTTTACTATGAGTTTTTTCTGTTTCTCATTTTGCTGGCAGACTTCAGCACTTCTGATACATAGCTTCTTGTAGGTGTCAGCAAGTTCTTCAAATGTCACTTCCTCATCACTAGAGTCACTATCAGAGTTACAAATACCAACTAGTGCAGTGACTAGTTTAGCAGATTCTTCTTCAAAGTTACTTTCTGAGTCACAATCAGACCAAGTAACAGACATTCCTTTCTTTTGTTTCTTAAGAAACGTAGGACATTCAGCTCGAATGTGCCCATATCCTTCACATCCATGACATTGGATTCCTCTGCTTTGATTTCCCTTTTCTTCAGACTTAGGTCTTCTGCTGGAGTCATAGGATCTGCTAATGTCAGAGGGAATGTTCTTGACATTTGACCTTGACTTTGGGTCCATTCTCTTGATGAGTTTGTTGAACTGTCTTCCAAGCATAGCTATAGCTTATGAAATATTCTCTTCATCACCCTCCTTGTTTTCATCTTCAGTATTGGATACAAGTGCTATGCTCTTGTTTTTCTTGTCAACATTGTCACTGATCCCCATCTCAAAAGTCTGAAGTGACCCAATGAGTTCATCAACCTTCAAGTTGCAGATATCCTGAGCTTCCTCTATAGCAGTCACCTTCATTGCAAATCTTTTAGGCAAGGACCTGAGAATCTTTCTCACCAGCTTTTCTTCTGACATCTTTTCTCCCAATGCTCCTGAGGTGTTGGCAATTTCCAAGATGTTCATGTGAAACTCATGAATGGTCTCATCTTCCATCATCCTTAGGTTCTCAAATTTGGTAGTAAGCATCTGAAGCCTAGACATTTTTACTTTGGATGTACCCTCATGGGTGGTTTTGAGAGTGTCCCAAACATCCTTGGCCAGTTCACATTGATGTACTAGTCTGAATATGTTTCTATCAATTCCATTGAACAAGGCATTTAATGCTTTGTAGTTACCCAGGGCTAACTCATCTTCTTCTTTGCTCCATTCTTCCTCAGGTTTCAGACTGGTTGTCCCATCTTTCCCAGTTATGGTGGGATGGTTCCATCCTTTGTCAGCAGCTCTCCAAGCCTTTTTGTCCAGTGATTTCAAGAAGGCAATCATACGAGGTTTCCAGTAGTCATAATTTGATCCATCCATAATAGGTGGTTTGTTCCCAAATCCTCCTTCCTTGTCCATAGCGCCAGAAAATAATATCCCTAGATCTCACCCAGTAACACAAGCAGGGTGCCCGCTCTGATGCCAATTGAAATTCTGGCAACAGATACTTAATGTCACAGTGAATGTTATGACACCGTATCTGACACTCTTCAAGACAGTAAATTTAAAAACAATAAAGAACACAATCAATTGTTAACCCAGTTCAGTGTGTAACAACACCTACTCTGGGGGCTACCAAGCCAGGGAGGAAATTCACTATAATAGATATTAATTCAGGAATAAACCAACCATTTTATCTCCTTCACTTAAGACCTACCCAATGCAACTTCAATCTAAGTTCAACTTAAGCCTGAGTTCCTACTCACTCCCCCTCAATCACAACAGTGATACTAAACTATTGATTAATGAGATTATGAAGACACTCTTCAGTACACACACTTGATTTTCCTTCACAGCTTTAATCAAGTGACACAAACACTCGTGCTTTAAAGCTTTGAGTGATAAACAACCCTAACTTGATTTTGCTTCAAAGCTTTAATCAAGTGACACAAACACTCGTGCTTCAAAGCTTTGAGTGATACACAACCCTTACAATCAAATCCTACTCCAAGTCACTTATCACAATGATAATTGCTTGGCTCACAGTAGTTACAACTATACAATCCCTTATTGATCTTCTGTCAAAAAGTATCTTTCACCATTAATCTTCATGAGGAATATATAGGCCGACTATTCTTCAGTTAGGGCTTCCATGAAAATAGCTAGGGTTAACTAAAGTTAACCTAAAGACTTGGTCTTAGGCTTTCATCATACCAGTTTAGAGTTAAGCAAGGTTAACCTAATGTCCACGTGAGCATCTGATCTGGACTGTATATATCAACTCAGAGAAGCATATCAGATTTCTGAAAAATCTCAGGAATAACAAATCTGCACAAATGTTAGATCAGTACAGGATATCTTAACATTGGTTATGACAACAAGAATCCTGCTCACTAATTTTGGTAGAATACACTATATATATGATCATTGTTTAATGATCATGATAAACACCTCATACTGAGAAGTTCCTGTATGACATTCTTTTCTGTAGAATGTACCTTTATCCCAGAATGTTATGACATCAGTCATGACATTCACAACTCTAGTTTTACCAAAAAAATGCCAACAAACAAACACTTACATGAATATCTCGTGCCAATCTTTGTACATCACTGTCATATTTTGTATAATCTTCTTGATGTTCTTATTGGTGGCTTCCATTCCACCATTCATCTTCAGACGATATGGAGAAGAATTGTGGTGCTTGATCTTAAACCGCGCATAGAGTTTTGTGATCATAGTATTGTTCAGAGTAGTACCATTGATTTTGATGATCCTTTCATGGATGCCTTACAAACATATAAGATTATGCTTAATGAACCGAGCCATAAAATTCTTAGTAACTGAGGCAAACGCTTTTGCTTCAACCCACTTTGTGAAGTAATCAATGGTGACGAGGATGAAATGATGTCCGTTAGAAACCACAAGCTTAATCTCCCCAATCATATAAATGCGCCAAATTGCAAATGGCCAAGGAGAAGTCAAGACATTCAAAGGGACTGGTGGTACATGTACTTTGTCATAAAATATCTAGCATTTATGACAGGTTCTGGAGTGGTGATGGAAATCAGTTTCCATAGTCGACCAATAGTAACCTGCTCTCAGAATCTTCTTAGGCATAGTATATCCACTTGAATGAGTACCGAAGATACCTTCATGCATATCTTCCATAATTTTCTCTGCTTCCTTCTTGTCTACACAACAAAGCAGAGTCGAATCATGGTTACGCTTGTACAAAATTCCATTGCTCAGGAAGAACTTAGTATAGAATCTCCTTAGGAATTTCTTGTCATTGATATATGCTCCCTCAGGGTACTCTTGAGCCTTAAGGTATCTCTTCACTTCATGAAACCAAGGCTTCTCTTCTACTCTGTTAGTGTCAACTTTGTAACAATGTTCCGGTTCGTCCAGTCTTTCAATGGTAATTCGAGGAGCATCATTGTCCCGTCTGACTTTGAACATAGATGACATGGTAGCTAATGAGTCTGCCAACTGATTCTCTTCTCGTGGAATATGCTCAAAAATAATCTCTTGAAGTATGGGATTAAGGTCAACACATGATCCTGGTAAGGAATGAGATTCATATGCTTTGTATCCCACTCTCCCTTAATCTGACTGATTACTAGGGCCGAGTCCTTGTATACATTGATGAACTTGATTCTTAAATCATTGGCAGCTTTGATACCTATGATGCACGCTTCCTTTTCAGCCATGTTGTTGGTACAATCAAAGCAAAGCCTGGCAAGAAAGGGCGTATGGAAACCCTTGAGAGAGATAATTACAACACCAATTCTGTTGCCAAGTGCGTTAGAAGCTCCGTCGAAAACCATAGTCCATGGGATTTTGACTCAGGTCCTTCATACGGCCCAAGTTCTTCACAATCTGTAACTAGCATAATGTTCTAATATGGGAACTCGAAATTCATAGATTGGTAGTCGTCTACAGCTTGATGCACCAAATAATCTGCCAGTACACTTCCTTTAATTGCCTTTTGAGTAGTGTACTGAGTGTCGTATTCTGTTAAGACCATTTTCCATCGGGCTATCCTTCCAGAGAGAGCGAGTTTCTCAAATATATACTTTATGTGATCCATTTTAAAGATCAAAAAAGTAGTATGGGTCAACATATACTGTCTTAGTCGGCGAGCATCCCATGCCAAAGCGCAACAAGTTTTCTCGAGCAGTGAGTATCTTGTTTCACATTCGTTAAACTTTTTGCTAAGGTGATATATTGCATGATCTTTTCGACCAGACTCGTCATGCTGCCCCACTACATACCTCATTGAATTCTCCAACATTGTTAAGTACATGATTAGAGATCTTCCTTTAACTTGTGGTTCTTGGAAGTACTCCATGATTTTTTCAAATTCTATCTGACAGTCGTCGTTCCACTTCACTACATGGTCTTTCTTCAACAACTTAAAGATCGGTTCACAAGTAGCAGTCAAATGAGAAATGAATCGAGCAATGTAATTCAGTCTTTCCAAGAAACCTATGACTTCCTTCTCAGTACAGGTATCCAACATTTCTTGAATAGATTTTACCTTGGCAGGGTCAACTTCAATATTTTTGCCACTGATAACGAAACCCAGGAGTTTACCAGATCTCACCCTAAAAGTGCACTTGTTCGGATTCAATCTCAGCTTGTACTTCTTTAGTCTCTCAAACAACTTGTGTAGGTGGTCAAGATGTTCTTCTTTAGTCTGAGACCTGGCTATCACGTCATCGACGTAGACCTCTATCTCGTGATGAATCATGTTATGGAATAAAGCTACCATGGAACACTGATATGTTACGCCGGTGTTCTTCAACCCAAAAGGGATAACCTTGTAACAAAAAGTACCCCACTGTGTAACAATGGTAGTCTTCTCCCTGTCTTAAGGTGCAATCTTGATCTGATTGTAACTTGAGAAACCATCCATAGAAGATAATACCTTGTGCTGAGCGGTGTTATCAACCAGAACATCAATATGTGGAAGTGAAAAGTCATCTTTGGGGCTTTCCCTGTTCAGATCCCTGTATTCTACACACATATGCAATTTTCCATATTTATTTGGTACTGGGACCACATTTTCAGCCCACTGAGGATAGGATGTAATAGCTAAGAAACCTGTATTGAATTGCTTCATAACCTGATCCTTGATCTTCTTTGACATCTCGAGACGTAGCGGTAAACTTTATGCTTTAGTTGAGAACAACCATCTTTCATCGGCAGAGGGTGAACCACAATATCAGTATCAAGCCCTGGCATGTCTTTATACGACCAAGCAAAGATCTCAACATAGTCATGCAACATCTGGATCAATCTATTCTTAACACTTCCCTATAGATTGGCACCTATCTCAACCTCTTTCATGTCTGCCTCAGTACCCAAGTTTACAACCTTGATTGGCTCTTCATGAGGTTGTATAGCCTTTTCCTCTTGCACTAACAGTTTGGCAAGTTCTCCAGGTATTTCACAATCTTCTTCGCCTTCGTCCTCGGCTTGGTAGATCAGATTTTCAAAGTCATAAGTTGCAATAGTAGAATTGTTATCAACGAGATCCATAATGGACGTGAATATGCAACTTATTATGTGGGTGTATGTAAGAACACATATCTATTTTGAAAGTGTAATAAGGTAAAAAGAAAGACAAAGAGCACAAAATTTGAATGCAAAAAATCCAATGCTTTATTAAATGAAAATATGCGAATGAAATGACAACCCTTAACAAATGGACCATTGTGCCCCGGGTAAGGCACAAGGCTTAAAGTCGTTGTTTAAAAAATACATAACAAAAACTTTGAAAGCAAAAAAAAAAAACAGAAAGTAGCTATTACTTATGACTAAAGGAGATTGAGATAAGGTCTTCAGTCTTCTAATTGCTGAGCCTGTTGCCGATGGTAGGAAAGATCCAGCTGTCTAGGTCATAATCATTGTCAGCTTCTCCTATGGCGTTGACTCCATGGTTGCTGACACGAAATGGTGGTCTTCCAGCATGAGCATGACGAACAACCCTCTGAGCCTCTGCAGTAAAACCCAAACCAAACTTGTCAGATTTATACGAAATGTCAAGAAGCTGACCCTAAGTAGTACAACCACCTTCTTCTACAACAGCTTTAGGATCCTTCAAAGAAGCCATTATGGGCGGAACCTTGGTAATCTTGAGTGTTGTACCCCAAAATTTTCCCTCCAATTTTCACTAAAGACATGCTTCTAGAGGTCCTCAATTGCTCAAGGATGATTAAGAATTGACCAGACAAATTCTCCTCCTAAGGAAACAAACCTCAACTAGGGTTTCAATTTTAAGCAAGAGGTGTGAGTCCAAAGGATCCCAAATGTTCTCCATTGTCCTAATATGTCCTCAAGATCACCCATTCCAAGCTTCATGCCTTGAAAAAAAAGTTTTCTCAGTCAACTGCTCAAATGCCTTGAAATCAACTATACTAGGTCAAAAGTCAATTGTGGCCCAAATACAGTCAAACTTCAAGATTTTTGGTTAACATCAACATTTTGAAGTAATATCCATAATTTGATCAAGGTTTGATCATGATTCCTTAAGAAATGCTCCTAACTCATCAAAAGTCAAAAATAACAAATTAGGGTTTCTATAGGAAAAGTCAACCAAAATTTGACCAATCATAACTTTCTCATACTTTATCAGAAATTTTTCCACAAAGGCTCATTTTGAAGAGAATCCAATTCCCTATAACTTCTCTTCAGCCCTCAAGTTCAAGAAAAGCCTCAATCAAAAGATACAAGTTCATACATTATAGGTCCTTTTAAAAAGTCAACAAAAACACCTTTTGGATCAAAGCTCCTTACATGAAAATGGAAGATCCAGTGAGATGAAACCAAAAGGGTTGTTTAGGGGACATCCTAAGCTCTCTAAAAAGTCAAAGAACACCCTCTTAGGGTTAAAAATCAGAGAGATATGCATTGCTAAAGTTGACCAATTTTTGGAAATGTGCATGAAGCCAACATTGACCTAGTTTGAATTTTTTCCAAATGGGCCCATGTTTTCATGAGTGAAACTTGTCCTTGACATGGCCCACGACCTCTCAGTTCACTTAAACTTTATTTTATTTTTTTTATTTTTTATTTTTATTTTTTATTCATCAAAAGCCAAAATTAAATAAAGAAATAATAAGAAATATATAATATGTGATTTGAGAATATTTTTCTCATCAAATGAAGAGTAAAAGGTGCTGGCAAATAAAAGAAGGATCGTGGAGAGAAAGAAAAGATGGGATTTGTTCCAAAAAAGCAAAAAATCAAATAATTGAAAGAAGGATATTTCATCATCAAAGCATTGGATTGTTTCCATAATTACAACCCTAATGAGATTCACTACAAAAGCACAACAAGCCTAGGTTAAGAGAGGGCACGTAACAGCCTTAAAGAGAGTCATACAAAAGTGAAAAAAATCACAAGAATCGTAAAAGTTGAAAGCTTCAAGTCCAGCCTTTGTTGGTCCAAACTAAGGAGTTATTCTTCCTCCTGAGGTTCCCAAGAGCTTGTTTAAACCATTATTCAAGCCAAAATGTGCCAAGAAGCTCTCTTCCAAGCATCACCAGATTGGTATATTTTTGTGAATTCAAACTTTTTTATCTTGCAATATAAATTATTTATTTGTACATACGCGTGCTCATGCTAACATTTGTGATTGTCAAGAACCATTACATGTGAGATTTAACGCATGGATGAAGGTTTGCCATTGTTATGGCAAAGCTTCAGCAAGCATCGTATCTCAAGATACAGGGACTTTCAGACAAAATAAACCCCACCATTGGAATCACAAGGTCCTAATTAGTCCAATAGGGTTATTTTTATGCTTGTTTTCATTTAAATTCGCAGGTTTGAATTTTTGGACAATCGGAGGGGATGACTGGAACCACCGTCTGAAGTGGCTTGACCGACAAAGACCACGCGTGGCATATTAGGATGTTTTTGATTGGTTTGTTTAAAACACCAGGGCCCCACTTGCTGGCGCGTGTTTGATGACTCAGCCATGGCCTTGATTTCCCTTATAATATTATTTTGTTATTATATGTATGAATGACCAGGCAGCGCATATGGCAAGAGTGAAGGGCTTAAGGCTTTGCATGTGTGGGAGGTCAGGGGTTCGACCCTTTCCTCCTGCATATTATTTTTCTAATTTGTTCTTGCAGATCCAGTACATTATACCCCCAAGGGCACATCATACACTCTCAGATCTAGCCATCAAATCTGCATGGTTCTGGATCTAGCGCCTCTAGCATGCAGGCACACCATGGACCTCCTTACCACAACAACTTTGGGTCCAGCGTGAACATGGACCACAAGATCTGGACTTTGGCACAATTCAATAACCTCATCCCCAAGTTTGGGTTTCACACCCTTTCAGGCCCATTTCTCAATTTTTTAAATTTCTTTTTATTTAGTTTTACATTATGTTGTTTATTCATTTTTTTATCACAAAAATCAGAAAATCATCACAAAAAAATTAGGACTTAGTTTTTTTTCTTAATAAATTAATTTTTTCAAATTAATTAATTTAATTAACTTCAAGTTATTTTCTTTAAATTAAAATTAATTAGAGAATTAGGTTAAAATTCTAAGTTTTTTTCATAAAATACAAAAAAATATTCTTTAATAAACAATTAGGTTTGCTAGGGTTTAGAACTTTTTCCCGCTTTAATTTTTGCACGTCATTACTTTTTTTTCATACGATTATTTTTATCATTTATGTAATTGCACCCGGTTAGATTTTTTATTTTCGCATTTTACTTTTCAATCCATTATTTATGTATCTACACCAAAGGCCTATAATAGCGTAGGACTTTATTTCTCACTTTTTCTTTACTTGCTTATATATAATTTCTAGTAAATTAGGCGTGCATGACAAGATTAATCAAATTAATCATTATATCACTAATTGCAAGATAAACATAACTGAAAAAGCACATTGTTGCACACTTGCACCCTTAGGGTATACCTCACTTGGTTGCCTATGAAAATAATGGTCATGTCCCTCGAACATAGGGATATCTTAGCAAAGACCCTCAATCTAAAAGTCATCATAAAAGATTATAGTCCCTCACTATCCCTCGAGTTGCCTGTGAGAAATGATCTTGTCCCTCGATGTTTCCTATATGATGACAGTCCCTTCGAAATTCTAAGGTATCTTTACGTGTTTCCTTCAATGACCATTGATCGGGACTTTATAAGTCTGTCGGGATACTAACTGCAAGTATACAGTTTAGTCGTTCTAGTTTTAAAAGATTATCGAACCCACAGAGACTGAGGATCAATCGCATACGATCTAATGCTACAGTTTGTTTAACTAAGCGATGAATATTCGATTTTTGGGGGAAACAATTTAATTAAAAATAATAGTAATAGTTATACCGGTATGTGATAATCGGACTTCGGGAATTCGGTAAATCGCTTGGCCTATAAAGTATTTCGGTAAAAGCTAATTGTTTAAAAACCTGAGACATACACTCTCGTGTTCATGAAATAAGTTATGCTACTAAACCTAGTGGATGCACTTTAAATTTAATAACACTTTTTGAAAACAATTCGAGTTTAATTAATTTATTAAAACACTCTCGGGTGTATTTAAAAATTAATGTTTCGTTACCACTATCTGGGTTGAACCCCAGCTCTCGCATGCAGGTTCTTGCCTTAATTAATTTCCCACTCTCGTGGCAAAATCGTGTTAATTAACCTCTCACTCTCGTGACAAGGGTAGTTAAATTAATCTTGGAAATTGGAAACTAGAAATTATTTTATAAATATTTTTGGCCAAGGTATCACTGAATTCTTTCAGTTCTTAAGAGTCACATACCGGTATTTATAAATTAGCCGGACATAATAAATTTAACAGCAATGCAATTCAAAATATAATTCATAACAATAATTGGCATAATATAAAAACGAATAAAATATTAATTGCAATAAAAACCTGGAATCAAAGTTGCTATGGTAATCTTGAAGTATTACAATAATCCTTGAGCTTGATTGCAGTAAATAAATCGTGTTAATTCTTGAATGAAGAATTAACACTTAAAACTAAAAACTAAAGCTTGGAATGAAAATTACAGCAACGTAGAAAAACTCTCAAACAAGAAAATAGAAATAATTGTAAAAGAATAATAAATTTGCTCTGAGAAAATTCCTTCGACCCCTTGTACGTTGCACTTGCACACATATATATATAGCAGAGGAAAAATAGCAGTTGTCAAGTCTTGAGGAAAGGTTGAATGGAGAAAATATAGGGAGCACTGTTAGTGGGTGGAGGAAAAATAGCAGAACGAGTCTGCCCTTGTGTTTCCCACGTCTACACTCTTTACAACGTCCATCTTCATGCGCATGACGGTCGTCACAGGTGGGTGACGGTCGTAACGCGCTTAAGTAGCGCATTACGCTCGTCAGTGATGTGTGACGAGCGTTACTCCAAGTTGGGGGGTGTCACGCCCGTCACAAGGGTGTGACGACCGTCATTGCTCCAAAAATCCAAACTTTGTATTTTTTAGTTCTTTTTTCTCTTTGTTTATTGTCTAGCCTTCTTCACGTTGTCCTTTTTCATTAGCTTGAGTTGACAAATGTTATACCTGTAAAAAGACAAAGAATCTCGGAATAATCGGGGGTTAGACGATTTAATGAAATACAAAATCGGTAAAAAGCGTGGTAATTATATGATATGTTTTCTCGTTATCAAATTCCCCCATACTTAAACCTTTGCTTGTCCTCAAGCAAACAGTCATTCGAAAGGTCGGACAAGTTTTGTCAAGCGCATAAGCATGACATACCTTGGATTTTTAAAGTAATTTTGGGAAATCCTCGTCGGTTCGGCCAATACTTGAGTAAAACACTAAAGATACGCTACTGACACAAGTAATAAGCTTAGTCGTAGGCTTCCATTTCAATCGAGCTATCCAATGGTTCCGTTATAATTATGCCCGGAGTTCCTCGTATCTATTTCACCCGGTTTCGTTCTGGCGCAATCACATTAAGCCCTTTGCCTTAGCACGCACGTAGTGGAGTAACCGGTTAGTGACTTTGATCCTTTTAGCACGGGGTCTGGTACATGAATGTGGCAACCCTACATATGTTATCCAAATTGGAGGTTGTGGGGGATCGGGCCGTAGCACGCCCTACCGAGTTCAGAACCAGATACCTCTGAACCAACCAACACTAGATTCCTTCATTATTTGCTCAACTCTTATATGTGCCCGTATATTTTGGTACACAAATTTTCTTTTCTTTTAGCAGCGAGATAGGAAGGATATTTTTAGAATCAGGCATCAAACACTTATATTCATCGATTCTCCACGTGGTTTATGTCAAGACGGTGCTGACTGCTAGTATAAACTACTAGGGGTTACTTTTAGAACTTGAAACTCCAGATATCAGTATAATGGTTATTGAAATGGATCGCGTAAGTAGGAAGTCTACGGTGTCATAACTGTATCGATCTTGTTATGTCGTTTTCGGCTTCCTCAACTGGGATTTCGTTAAAATAGGTATGTCGGGCTAATACGAAGATAAAGTTTTTTCGGTATGGCTAAATAAAGCGAAGAATTTGAATCGAGACATATCGTAAGAATTTACTAGTTTATAAAAGATTGAAAGGTACCTCTCCCACACAAAATCCGACATTGTCCTCAATGTTGCGGTATATAGGCGGGGAAGTACAATTACAAAAACAAACGGAAAAGAAATGAAACAGAAAAATAATAAATTACATATAAATTAAAGAAAGACTACTGGTGGCCACGTCCTCTACTCCTGGTGCGAGAGCGTCTGGTAGGAGTGGCTTCAGTGTCAGTGTCTTGGAAACCAAGGGTGCTGACGTCTATCCGTAAGGTGTTAAGCTCTGACAGGGCCTCATCTAACCTCTCATTCATGTTGCGCTACCCAGTCAAGATCTGAGCGTTTTGAGCGTACAGAGACTCAAATTGTTCATGTTGCCTTCTTTCAAGTGTCGCGTTCATTTGGTTCTGCATATGGAGGGCACGAAGGATGTCTTCAAGATTAATAGGATGAGGTGCAGATGAGGATCCTGGAATGTCGTGGACTGGAGGAGCACTATCCAACTCTTCTTGCATTTCGTCTGCGGGGGCTGCAGGTTGGTCTTCATGAGCAGGTGCACGCTCTGCGGGAATTTCAGGCTCGAACAACCAGTTTGCTCGGTTACATGGATCGATTCGGTCCCTGCAAGGAAAAATGATGTTCTGATAGACAGTGTTCCTGATTACAGGGTGGAATCTGCCATCTTCTCGCTCGTAAATGAGATGTGCGGATTTGCAGTGATCCAAAGTTAGCAAAGTCGGTGCCATAGAAGGCAAGGTTGCGAGAGCAGCACCGTAGTTCAGACCTATGGCAATTGAAGTGACTAGCCCTCCGAAATAAAATGGTTTTCCGCCTCTAGCACAAATAGAGTGGATGTGAGCGAGTAAGAACGGGGCGGCATTGATCTTTTTCCCAGTGAACGCGCAATGCAAAAAGAAGAGATCCTTGGAGTTAAGCTTATGGTTGCTGTCGCGGGCGAAGATTGTGTTGCTAAGGATGCGGTGGAAATAGCGGATGGTCGGATTATGAATGTGGGTGGCATTCAGGTGGTCGTAGGATCCGGCACGGATATTCGTCAAATTGTGCCATAAGTTGAAAGCTTCCTCACCAAAATTATCCGGCACCCGGAGATGAGCACCTTCGTCCGAACAAAAGCCTAAAAGTCGCGCGATGTCGGATTGAGGCAACTCGTGCTCAATGCCAAACATGCGGAATTTGGCCAGGCCTGACAGTTGGTTCGTGGCACCTGGTAGAGTGATGTAAACAAATGAACTAAAGAACTCAAGAGTAAGAGTTTCATAGATCGGTCTTGGTTCGCGGCACAAGTTCCACAAATCCACACTTTACAATAATTGGCGGACACTGTCAAGTAGTCCCAAACTCCTCAGGCAGTCGATGTCAATGTACCGTGTGGATTAGAGACCTCGACGTTGAAATTTCTGAAACTTTGCCCGTTGATTCTCTCCTTGTTCGTCGATTCTGAAAGTGAGGGCGGGAGCTTGTGGGTTGTTGGCCATGGTGTAGGTAGATTTTGATTTTGGAATATGAAAATGGGGTACTGTATGGATGGTAATTTGGTGTTGGGAGTTTAGAAGTGAGAAGAAAAATGGAGTGGAGTGGGTAGTTTTTGTGTGATGTGGTAACAATGGGGGAATGGGTTTATGAAGGGAGTGGTTGCAACAGTTCTGTAATAGCCGTTCTGATACATTGTATGCGTGACGGTCGTCACGAGGGTGTGACGGTCGTCATAAGGCAAAAAGGCGTGTTACGCTCGTCACAAGGGTGTGACGGTCGTAACGCGTTCAGCATCATTAATGAGACGACCGTTACAGGACCGTTGGGGGTGTTTATATATAATTATATATTTTTAATTCTTTTCTTGGCAATAAGGTTTGAGGTATTTTAAATTTTTGAATATATTTTAATTAATTAAAGTTTTGAATATATTAAAGTAATCTAATAATTAAAGTTTTGTAATATTAGTTACAAGCACATAACGAAATAGTAATATTGCGGTAAACATAAACCGTAATTAAAAAGAAATACACAGTATGCTGAAGATGAAAAGAAATGAAAATTAAAATAAACTTGGTATTTTAAATAATTGAATAAATTCATAAGAAATTGTTTCGAAATAACTAGAAATAAAAAATGATAAAATGCTGAAATAATAACTAGAATCCCTCCCACACTAAAACTAAACAATGTCCCCACTGTATGTACAATGCGAGAGAAAAGACTATGATAACAATGGCAACTCTAGCCACAGGGAGGCGGAAGCATATGCTGGTGCATGTACTCAAGCTGATCGGTCACCAAATCCATGAAGGCTATGAAGTCCACCCGGAGAGATGTCAGCTCGCCCCGCATGTCAGTAATTGCTTCATGTAAAGAGTGCAGGGTAACAGTAGGTGAAAGTGGTGTAATCTCTGGATCCTGGGTGGCGGTCTCAGCGGAAGTAGCCTGCTGTTCCCAAGGATCGGGGAACTCATGGTATCCTGGTGGTGTGGCAGGATCTTCATCAGCATTAGTAGTGTTGGGGACCTCGTAAATGTCAACAGTAGATGGTGAGAAGGGCGGTGTAGCAGGATGGTGAAGGTCAAAAATCCAGTTATCTCTGTTATGCACACTGGTGATAGGGTCCGGAAGCTTAAACTGATGGACGATCTGATGATTAACTAACAGGTCAAATTGATCTGGTCCAAGGTTTCCGATAAAGCTAGTGTTGAAACAGAATGCGATATCCATAGGCTTTATTCCATAAAGTGGGGTTGATCCTAGCATAGGCCTGCGAAGTCCAATTTCATTTGATAGCATGGTAACTAAACCACCCAACATGATTGGTGCATTTGGAGTCTGGATGATACGCTCCATATTAGCGAGCATATAAGCGGCACCGTTTACCGGACGACTCTGGAATGCACAATACATAATGAATAGCTCATCGCGGGATACAGATGTGACATTATGTTGTTTGCCAAAGATGGTGTGGGTGATGATCTTGTGAAAATACCTGATAGCCGGGTTATGGATGCATTCAGAATAAAGATCAGACGGCTCAGGATGGTTATTACCAGCGATGCTCCCCCAGAAAAAATCAAGATCAGAGTCAGGCAAGAGGTCCTCCTGGGTCATAGTGATAACATCAGGACCAAAAGGGAACCCAAGCAGGTGGCTAAACTCCCTGAGGTTATAAATGTTGTCCATGTCAAACATCCTGAAAGTGATCAACCCACGGTTGAATCCTATCCCATGATTTGGAATGAAGCTCAGGGTGCTCAGGAACTCAAGGGTCAGCTTTTTGTAAGTACAGAACCGTCTTCGGATAGGAGCAGTGTCCCAGCCAATCTGATGCAGCAAGTACATGACACTCTCACGAATGCCAAGAGCGGTCATAGCATGGTCATCTGTGTAGATAGTAGGGCATATTTCCCGCTCAGTCAGGTCCTCAAATCGTCTTCTTTGGTGTCTGCTTCTCAAATTGATATTCATGAAGTTTACACGGGCCATAGCGCTAAATATGAAAGCAAAAGAATTACCCCCTTAAAATATTTGATAAATGTTTGAAAAAAAAGGAGAAACTAAGTTAGTATTTTCGGGTTAAGAAATTGCCAAAGTTAAATCAAAAAGAAAAAGAAAGTTTAAAGGGAAAATAAAAACAGAAGAAAAAAAAATAGGAAGGAGTAAGAGATGCAATCATGAAAATGTTTTAAAGATTTAAGAAAAAGAAAAGAAAAATAAAAACATGTTAAAGTAGTAAAAATAATTAAAGTAAAACATGGGTTGCCTCCCACGAAGCGCCTTTATTTTATGTCGACGGCTCGACAGTTAATACCTATTCAGTTAGGTATCGGGTTAGGCGGCTCACTTAACTGAAGATAAGTCGAATAGTTGATATTTCCGACGTTAAAGTAGTGCTTTAGGCGCTGGCCATTAACTATGAATGGTTCGATAGAACTGCCTTTAATTTCTATCGCACCACTTGGGAAAACTTTGTTAATTTCGAATGGTCCGGACCATCTGGAACGTAATTTTCCCGGGAAAAGTTTCAGTCTAGAGTTGAATAGGAGTACGATGTCTCCTTCCTTAAATTCTTTCTGCGAGATACGCTTATCGTGCCATTTTTTTGTTCTTTCTTTATAGATTCTAGCATTTTCATAAGCGTCTAAACGCAATTCTTCTACTTCATGGATATCTAACACTCGTTTCTCGCTAGCACTCTTGTAATTTAAGTTGAGGGTTTTTATGGCCCAATAAGCTTTATGCTCTAATTCTACTGGTAAATGACAAGATTTTCCATAAACTAACTTGAACGGCGTTGTTCCGATAGGGGTTTTAAAAGTTGTCCGATATGCCCAAAGAGCATCATTTAGCTTGGAGGACCAGTCTTTTCTGGATGAAGTTACGGTTTTCTCAAGGATTTGTTTTATCTCCCTATTTGACACTTCCACTTGGCCGCTCGTTTGAGGATGGTATGGTGTGGCTATGCGATGTTTAACGCCATATTTTGAAAGTAACTTTTCGAAGATTCTAGAGATAAAATGGGAACCACCATCACTGATTACCAGTCTTGGTACACCGAATCGTGGGAAGATAATATGCTTGAATAGTTTTAGTACCACACGTGTATCGTTTGTGGGTGCGGCGATGGCTTCAATCCATTTTGATACGTAGTCGACGGCTACCAAAATATACTTATTTCCAAAAGATGCGGGGAAAGGTCCCATGAAATCAATTCCCCATACATCGAAAATTTCTACTTCGAGGATTCCTTTTTGCGGCATTTCGTCGCGTCTAGATATATTTCCCATGCGTTGACATCTATCCCAGTTCATGATTGCTACGTGGACGTCTTTCCATAAGGTAAGCCAAAAGAAGCCAGCTTGAAGTATTTTTTCACAGGTTTTCGACGTACTAGCGTGTCCACCATAAGGGGCGGAATGGAAATGGGAAATGACATCGTCTATTTCATAGTTAGGAACGCAACAACGATAGATACCATCGGCGCCTCTTTTAAAGAGTAATGGTTCATCCGAAAAGTAGTGTTTAAGATCGTGGAAAAATTTCTTCCGCTGTTGGTACGTTAAATCAGGTGGTAAAACACCGGCAGCTAAATAGTTGACGAAGTCAGCGTACCATGGTAATGTGGTGTTAGTACAAATGGCTTTTACTACCGCAGTTGTTAAAGGTTCATTGTGTTGATCTAAAATGTCGGTAGGGTTTATCTCTAGCTTAGCAACAAGGCGTTCATAAGGGAAGTCTTCGTTTATGGGAACACTCTCGGTTTGGATTCCATCTAATCTCGATAAATGGTCAGCTACCACGTTTTCAGTACCTCTCTTGTCTTTTATTTCTAAATCAAACTCTTGTAGGAGTAAGATCCATCTGAGTAGTCGTGGTTTGGCGTCTTTCTTGCTTAGTAAGTATCAGATCGCAGCATGATCCGTGTAAATAATGATTTTGGCGCCTACTAAGTAGGAACGAAATTTATCCAATGCGAATACCACAGCTAAGAGTTCCTTCTCCGTAGTGGCATAATTCATTTGTGCGGGATCGAGTGTTCTGCTTGCGTAGTAGATAGCGTGAAGCTTTTTTTCTTTGCGTTGTCCTAGGACTGCGCCTACAACATAATCGCTCGCATCGCACATTATTTCAAATGGTAGGTTCTAATCAGGAGGTTGCATAATAGGAGTTGAGATTAAGGCTTCTTTAAATGTCTCAAATGCGTTCAAGCATTTATCGTCGAAAATAAACTCAGCCTCTTTCATTAATAATTTGGTTAGTGGCTTGGTGATTTTATAGAAATATTTTATAAAACATCGGTAAAAGCCCGCGTGTCCTAGAAAGCTTCTTATTTCTCTAACTGTTTTGGGTGGTTGAAGGTTTTTGATAATTTCGATCTTTGCTTTGTCGACTTCAATCCCTCTGTTTGATACAATGTGACCCAACACAATTCCTTGTCTCACCATGAAGTGACATTTTTCCCAGTTGAGCACTAGGTTGACATTGACACAGCGTTTCAGTACTAATTCAAGATTTGATAAACATCCGTCAAAACTTTCTCCACAGACAGAGAAATCGTCCATGAATACTTCCATAATTCCGTCTAAAAAGTCTGCGAAAATCGCCATCATGCATCGTTGGAAGGTTGTAGGTGTGTTACATAGTCCAAATGGCATTCTTCGGTATGCAAAGGTACCATAGGGACATGTGAACGTGGTTTTCTCTTGATCATCAGGATGAATGGGAATTTGAAAGAATCCGGAGTACCCGTCAAGATAGCAGAAATGGGAATGTTTTGCTAAACGCTCGAGCATTTGGTCAATGAATGGTAATGGGAAATGGTCCTTGCGCGTAACTTTGTTTAGTTTTCTGTAATCTATACACATTCTCCATCCTGTTTGGGTATGTTGTGCTACCGATTCGCCTTTTGTGTTTGTTATAACCGTAACACCTCCTTTCTTAGGCACCACGTGAACTGGACTTACCCAGTTGCTATCTGATATTGGGTATATGATGCCTGCTTCTAGTAGTTTCTGCACTTCCTTCTTAACGACTTCACTTAGGATAGGGTTTATTCGTCTTTGATGTTCTCTAGAAGTCTTGCAGTCCTCCTCCAGCATAATGCGGTGCATACAGAGAGAAGGGCTTATTCCTTTTAGATCTGATATATTATAGCCTAATGTGGCTGGATATTTCCTTAACACACTAAGAAGTTTTTCAGTTTCGATCTCTCCTAATTTGGCATTGACTATAACTGGTCGTTCAAGTTCTTTATCTAAGAATTCATACCTAAGATCTTCAGGTAATGTTTTAAGTTCTATACCAGGTTTCTTATTAGTTGGGGTAGGATTGGGTGTTAAGGCTAAACATTCGCTTAGGTCGGCATCTAAGTGTTCTTGTTTCCAGTCCTCGTTCTTAAGGATAGTTGGTGTTAGCATCGTAGAATAGGTGTCCTCTTGGCATTCAAGTTCTTTGACACATTCATCAATAATATCTAGGAGACAACATGAGTCATCTATAGCAGGGGCTTTAAAGAATTGGGAAAGAATGAATTCTACTTTTTCTTCTCCTACCTCGAAGGTAAGTTTTCCTTTCTTAACGTCTATGATGGCTCCTGCCGTAGCTAAAAATGGTCTTCCTAGTATGATGGGAATGTTTGAATCTTCCTTTATGTCCATTATTATGAATTCAGTCAGTATGTAAAATTGTCCTATTCGGACAGGAATGTTTTCTAGCATACCAACAGGAAATTTGACTGATTTGTCGGCTAGTTGTAGGGACATCTTGGTAGGTCTCATGTCGCCTAATTTGAGCTTCTCGCAAATAGATAAGGGCATTAGACTGGCACTGGCTCCTAAATCGCATAGAGCTTTGTCTATGACAGATTTTCCAATTACACATGGTATGGAGAAACTACCAGGATCTTTTAGCTTTGGAGGCATGTTATTTTGAATTATGGCGCTACATTCGGAAGTTAGCATAACGATTTCGTTTTCAATGATTTTTTTCTTATTAGACAATATTTCTTTTAGGAATTTAGCATATGACGGCATTTGGGTTATAGCTTCTGTAAACGGAATAGTAACGTTTAATTGTTTCAGAAGTTCTACAAATTTCTTGAATTGTCCCTCGTTCTTGGTTTTTGCAAGTCTTTGGGGGTATGGAATTGGTGGTTTATATGGTGGTGGAGGCACATAAGGTTTTTCTGAAGCCTCTCTGTTCTCATTCGCGTCTTCCTCTACATTTTCAGATTGATCTTTCGACTTCTCTATTTCTTTTTCAGGTTTTTGATACATGGTCGGGTTTTGGAGTCTAGGATCTACCGGTCCATCAAGGGCTATCCCACTTCGTAATGTGATAGCATTTGCATGTCCTTTAGGATTGGGCTGTGGCTGTCCAGGAAATGTACCAGCAGGTGTGGCAGAACTAGCTTGGTGTTGTGCTACTTGGGAGATTTGGGTTTCTAACATTTTATTGTGAGTTGCTAGGGCATCTACCTTATTTGCTAATAGCTTCAACTGTTCACCGGTGTGAACGTTTTGATTAAGGAATTCTTTGTTTTGTTGGGCTTGATTAGCGATAAAATTTTCCATTAGGATTTCAAGGTTAGATTTCTTAGGAATGTTAGGAACATTACCAGCGGGTTTTTGATACCCTGGAGGTACAGCAGGTGCTTGGCCAGGTGCATATAAAGCGTTATTGCTCTTGTACGAGAAGTTAGGATGGTTCTTCCAACCAGGATTATAGGTATTGGCATAAGGATTACCTTGAGCGTAATTTACTTGATCAGCTGATATACCTGCTAAGATTTGACATTCGGTTCCAACATGACCAGGAACTCCACAAACTTCGCAGCTTGGGGTTACTGCAACCACGGTAGCTGCAGGAGGTAAGGTCAAGCTTTCTATCTTTTGGGTAAGAGCATCTACCTTAGCATTAACTTTATCTAGGCTACTAATCTCGTACATCCCACCTTTGGGTTGAGTTTTCTCCACAGATGTTCTTTCTCCTCCCCACTGATAGTGGTTTTGAGCCATGTTTTTAATGAGTTGGTTAGCTTCGTCATAAGGCTTGTCCATCAGTGTACCACCTGCGGCGGCATCTATAGAGAGTCTTGTGTTGTACAAGAGTCCATTATAAAATGTGTGGATTATCATCCATTTTTCTAATCCGTGATGTGGGCACATTCGCATCATATCTTTGTAGCGCTCCCATGCATCGAATAGCGATTCAGTATCCTTCTGCCTAAATCCGTTGATTTGGGCTCTTAGTGCAGCGGTCTTGCTTGGGGGAAAGTATCGTGCTAAGAATACAATCTTCAGTCCTTCCCACGTAGTGATGGAATTTGATGGCAAGGATTGCAACCAAGCCCAAGCTCTATCTCTTAGTGAGAAAGGGAAAAGACGTAATCTTATCGCATCTTTACTAACACCGTTTGCTATAACTGTGTCGGCAAATTGAATGAATTTTGTAAGATGTTCATTCGGATCCTCAGAAGGATCTCTAGAGAATTGGCGTTGTTGGATAGCTGATATCAATGACGGTTTCAACTCGAAATTGTTTCGGTTTATTGCTGGAGCAGCAATGCTATTGTGGGGTTCTTATTGTGATGGATCTGCGTACTCCTTCAGTGGACGGGTCCTTTTTTCTTTGGCCATGTCTAATTCTGGATTGGTTTCGGTTTCAGAGGAAGAATTAGAATCTGTTTCAGAATCAATCTTGATTTTGGGTTTGGGTAAAGGAATAGCGTGATTTAAACAGTAATCCCTGACTGCACGTCTTACGGAAAGAATGCGTTCAGGTTCGTCTGTCGATTTGTCAAGTGGTTCGCCTTGTGAGCGAGTCCTTGGCATACAAATCGAAAAAGGGTATCTGTTGCCTAGTCTAAACGCGCAATAGAAGAATCATAATTAATTGACTACCAGTCCCCGACAACGGCGCCAAAAACTTGATCGGGACTTTATAAGTCTGTCAGGATACTAACTGCAAGTATACAGTTTAGTCGTTCTAGTTTTAAAAGATTATCGAACCCACAGAGACTGAGGATCAATCGCATACGATCTAATGCTACAGTTTGTTTAACTAAGCGATGAATATTCGATTTTTGGGGGAAACAATTTAATTAAAAATAATAGTAATAGTTATACCGGTATGTGATAATCGGACTTCGGGAATTCGGTGAATCGCTTGGCCTATAAAGTATTTCAGTAAAAGCTAATTGTTTAAAAACCTGAGACATACACTCTCGTGTTCATGAAATAAGTTATGCTACTAAACCTAATGGATGCACTTTAAATTTAATAACACTTTTTGAAAACAATTAGAGTTTAATTAATTTATTAAAACACACTCGTGTATTTAAAAATTAATGTTTCGTTACCACTATCTGGGTTGAACCCCAGCTCTCGCATGCAGGTTCTTGCCTTAATTAATTTCCCACTCTCGTGGCAAAATCGTGTTAATTAACCTCTCACTCTCGTGACAAGGGTAGTTAAATTAATCTTGGAAATTGGAAACCAGAAATTGTTTTATAAATATTTTTGGCCAAGGTATCACTGAATTCTTTCAGTTCTTAAGAGTCACATACCGGTATTAATAAATTAGCCGGACATAATAAATTTAACAGCAATGCAATTCAAAATATAATTCATAACAATAATTGGCATAATATAAAAACGAATAAAATATTAATTGCAATAAAAACCTGGAATCAAAGTTGTTATGGTAATCTTGAAGTATTACAATAATCCTTGAGCTTGATTGCAATAAATAAATCGTGTTAATTCTTGAATGAAGAATTAACACTTAAAACTAAAAACTAAAGCTTGGAATGAAAATTACAGCAACGTAGAAAAACTCTCAAACAAGAAAATAGAAATAATTGTAAAAGAATAATAAATTTTCTCTGAGAAAATTCCTTCGACCCCTGGTACGTTGCACTTGCACACATATATATAGCAGAGGAAAAATAACAGTTGCCAAGTCTTGAGGAAAGGTTGAATGGAGAAAATATAGGGAGCACTGTTAGTGGGTGGAGGAAAAATAGCAGGACGAGTCTGCCCTTGTGTTGCCCACGTCTCCACTCTTTACAACGTCCATCTTCACGCGCGTGACGGTCGTCACAGGTAGGTGACGGTCGTAACGCGCTTAAGTAGCGCATTACGCTCGTCAGTGATGTGTGACGAGCGTTACTCCAAGTTGGGTGGTGTTACTCCCGTCACAAGGGTGTGACGACCGTCACTGCTCCAAAAATCCAAACTTTGTATTTTTTAGTTCTTTTTTCTCTTTGTTTATTGTCTAGCCTTCTTCATGTTGTCATTTTTCATTGGTTTGAGTTGACAAATGTTATACCTGTAAAAAGACAAATAATCTCGGAATAATCGGGGGTTAGACGACTTAATGAAATACAAAATCGGTAAAAAGCGTGGTAATTATATGATATGTTTTCTCGTTATCAACCATAACGTCCCTTTCGATAGTCCCTCAACATCCGACAATAGGGCTACCTACTCACTAATAGTAGGATAGAACTATCTAAAGGGTAGGAGGAAAAGAACATCCTTTTTCGAGTAGGTAGATAACTCTTAAATATTTGCTCAAACCTAATTTTTTACACTTACACACTTTTAAAAACTATTTTCAAAAATGCTTTATCACACTCTTGACGACTGATACAAGAGTAATCATAAAGCAAACAAAATCTTTCAAAACACACAAACACAAACCGTTTTTCAAAAATGAGCAAGTACCTAAGAGCCGTGGAAAACCACGATGGAAACGGTGCTAACACCTTCCCTTTCCATAATCTACCCCCCTTACTCAGAAAAATCTCGAAAAAGGTATTTTTCTGTTCTTTTAACCCTTTCCTTTGTTGGATAAAAGAAAAGTAGGTGGCGACTCTTGCTTACCGCGACATTTATGAACAAAAAACGAAAACCAGTATTAACAGTCGGTTCTGCCACCGTATCACAGAATTGGCGACTCTGCCGGGAAGAATTATAAAGTGGGGTTTACCTTAGGGTCTAGATCATTTTGCTTCTTTGTTTGCTTTACTTTTAAGGGTATTGTTTGGGTTACTATAGATCCTACACCCATATTTGGGGAAACCTTTTAAGTAAGTAGCAATAGATTATGGAAACTATGCGGTGTATACGGACACGGTTAAAGCGATGGCTACGTTGATGCGACACTTTGGTTGGTACTGGTAGCCCTTGAGTTAATCAAGGAGATTATGGGGCCGCTGCATGATGTCATGAAGCGTCAACTGACCTTAGAACCTTTAAATGAACAACTTGGCCATTAAGACGTAGTGAGATGGTCGTCTTTGGTGTATTCCCAAAGTCATTGAGGTTTGCCTCCCGAGTTTTGTTTGATTACAAGTCAGTTGCCTATCGAATGAAACTTGTGGGAAAGATCAGTGATATTGAGATCCCTTAGAACCCGGTTACTTATAGGACAGGTTGAACCAATCCAACTTCAAGAGGGTATGACCTTAAAACCCATGCAAGCCTTAAACCTAAGGTCTTGGTGTGATTTGCTTGTGCTTGCTATATATGTGATTTCTTAGCATAATCATGACATCAAAACATGCATATCATAATAACCATTTCAAGGATTTTCTAAGGATTATCTTTGTCTTTTTTTTGTAGGACATGACACCCGCTCGCAGGAACACTATCCAAATCAACCTCGTGAAAGTACCTCCTCAACTCAAGGAGTTAGCATCAAGGATTCCTGAAAGCTCTCTCTTCACTGAAAAACATGTTCAACTTCTCAGCTTGGTCACTTCAAATTCTGAAGAAGAAATGTTAAAGGTGATTTTTCTGTTCTTTGACCCGTTACATCACTACTTCACTTTTCCGGATTACTAGTTTGTGCCTACTATGGAGGAGTTTTCTCAGTTATTGGGGGTACCTATCCTTAATCAGCTACCATTCAACGGTACGGAAAGAGACCCAAATCCTGAAGAAATTGCTCAAGCTCTATCTTTACAACGGTCTGATGTAGTGGCAAATTGGGAAACCAGAAGAAGTGTCCAAGGATTTCCAGCTAAGTTCATATTTGAGAAAGCTCATTATTTTTGGGATAGCTTGGATTTACAAGATTTTGAAGAAGTGTTGGCCCTCCTCATCTATGAGATGGTATTTGTTGTACCCCAAAATTTTCCCTCTCATTTTAATCAACACATACTCCTTGAGATCCTCAATTTGCTCAAGTTTTCCCAAGAGTTGACCAGACAAACTCTCTCCTAAGGTAGTATACCTCAAATTAGGGTTTCCATTTTCATCAAGATGGGTGAACCAAAAAGGCCTCATATGCTCTCCATGGTCTTAATATGTTCTCAAGACCCTTCATGTCAAGTTTCATGCCTTGCACAAGAAGTTTGCTCAGTCAACTGCTCAGATGCTTGAGAATCGACTGTATTAGGTCAAAAGTCAATTGTGACCCACATACAGTCAAACTTCAAGATTTTTGGTCAACATTAATATTTTGAAGTGAATTTCATCATTTGATCAAGGTTTGATCAAGATTCCCCGAGGAATGCTCCAAATTCATCAAAACCCAAAAGTTGCTAAATTAGGGTTTCTTAGTAAAAGTCAACCAAACATTGACCAAGCATAACTTCCACATGCTTCATCAGAAATTTTCCGTCCAAGGCTCATTTTGAATAGGATGCAATTCCCTACAACTCATCTTCATCCCACAAGTTCAAAATATTCACTCATAAAAAGATATGAATTTCTACATTATGGGTCCTTTTGAAAAGTCAACAAAAACACCTTTTGGGTCAAAGCTTCTTACATGAACATGGAAGACTCAATTGAGATGATACCAAAAAGGTTGCTTAGGGGACATCCTAAGCTTTCTAAAAAGTCTAAGAACACCTCTATAAGGTTAAAATTGGAGGAGACATGCCTTGTCAAAGTTGACCCTTTTTGCAAAATTGCCAAAAGTCAAATGTGCTCAAAAATGCATTTTTTGCTAAATGGACCTAACTTTTTATGCTTGCACCTCACTTATAATGTGGTCCACGACTCAAATATTCACCCACACATTATTTTCTTCATTTTTCAATTTATTTTTATTTTTTATTAATTAAAAATTGAATTAAATTAAATAATTGGTGAATAATAGCAAAGATATGATTTGATTTGGTTTTTGGACAGGTTGGCAATCAAAATATGCTGAGTTATCAAGGCCAAAATGAATCAAGCATAATTGGTACAAGAAAGGGATGATTTGGCTCAAAATAGCAAGTTTACATGTAGCTTGAAAATTAAATCAAATCTCTCATAATTGCAAAGATTCAATCCAATTTCACAACCCTAATTCATTCCTAGATATATATTGGACATGTACAAAGCATAGGAGAAGGTTGCAGTCGTGAAAGGAGGTAGAACAAAACTTCAAAATTTGCAAGAAAGTGGTAGATCATTCTTGGACCTAAAGGGTGATTCAAGCCATTATAAAACTACCAATAGACTCCTGGACATCTCCAGAACATGTTCCAACCAATTTCAGGCATTCTAACACCCAGAAGCTCGAGTTACAGACCCACGGTTTGCACGTCTAAGATTGAATTTGATTTCATGATTTACGCATAATTAATCATTATTAAACATAGCATGGCGTTTGTATTATCATCTGGGATGTTTTGGTTTACATAATTTTGTATTTTGATGCCTGTATGCTTGAGTGCCATTGCTAGGGTTCAGCTTGCCGTTTTAGGGTTTTCTTGCACTGGTTAAATTGGCCAATAAAAAGGGTACCATGATGCTCGTGGCATCAAGACGAATCGATCCATGTAGCTACATTCAATTTATCATGCGTTTTGATGATTTTTGAAACTCACAGGTTTATAGATATGGCGATTTGTTTGTAGGTATAAGTTTTATCCCTAACACGACAGGTGAGGAAGAAGACGATGATGTGTTCAATCATCATTGGCCCATTCAAATAGTTGGCACGCATTTTGTTTTAATTTATTAATCCACTTGTTTTTATATAATATTATTTGTTTTCATTATACTAACAAACAAAGCAGATGGCTCAGATGGTGAAGCGCGCTTGGTATTGAGTTGGAGGACCTGGGTTCGATCCTAGGTCCCAGCAAATTTTACTTTCCAACTTTGTGCTTGCAGATTCTATACACCACCTTGCCAAGTGTCTTCCATGCACCTCACTGATCCAGCCATTGGATCCATTGCTAGCTAGATCCAGCGCTCAAATCCATGAAGGACCATGGTATATCTCTAGGCGTGGCTGCACGAAATCTCGCGTGGGAACGGGTTTGGCTTCATGGGCCTGAACAATTCAGATTTGCACCCCCCATTTGCTAATACATACATGCCCATTTCTTCCTTTTTTTATTTTTCTTATTTTTTAATTCTTTTATTATTTTCCTTAATTATTTTAATTAACATCAACAAATCTTTTTTTATTTAATAAAAATCACAAAAAACACAAAAAATATTTTTCTCATGAAATACTTATTTCTTTAGTTAATTTAATTAGAAACTAGGATAATTTAATTCTTTTTTTGTAAATAAAACTAATTAGAAATTAGGTTTTAAGTTTGTAATTAAGTTGTTTCTTTTCTCAAATAAAAAAACCACAAAAATGCATAAAATCTCTCTTACAAAATATTTTATTGAATTATTTAATTTAGTTTAAATTAGGTTAATTTCAATTTCTTTTTATAATTAAAAATAATTAGAATTAGGGTTTTAGTTGTACATAACCTAATTAAGTCTTTTCCCAAAAATATTTTAAATATTTTTTTAATTAGATTTTAGGGTTCTCAACTTTTATCGCACTTAATTTGTCGCGCGCATTTTAATTTGTTTTTATTATTATTGTAACTGTTTCGAGTTTGTAATAGTTTTAATTAGGGTTTTAAGCTTCCGCATTTTTATTTTCCGTCAATATAATTATGTAACTGTCAGAGCCTTGTAATAGCTAGGTTTTATTTTCTCGCACTTTAAATTCCTGCAAATATTTAGCTGTCTAGATGCATGCTAATAGGATTGTATGGAAAGAGTATCTTGAAATTAAAACGGTAGATCACCTAATGTGCAAATACTAAATAACTGAAAAAAATTCACATGCACATATTCACCCCTAAGGTTTACCCCACTTCGGTTGCCTTCGGTAAACAGCCATTCAACATAGGAGATTTTAGTGGTTGCCCTCCAGTCTAAAAGATCAAAATGTCTCATTCGACTGTTTCCTCGGAAATGTTGCCTCGAAAAAGATCTTAAGACTCTAGGGTTATTACTAAGGTTTTCTAACTGTTGCTTTAGTGATTGTACTTGTCCCTTTCGAATGTCCCTTACAACTCCAACGACGGTGCTACCTACTCCTTAATAGTAGGATAGCGCTGTCTAAAGGAAACGAGAACGAAAAATCTTTTTTCGAGTAGGTATAATCTTAAGTACTTGCTCAATAAAAACTTTTCACACAAACACCTCTCAAAACAAATTTCTAAAACAAACTTCGTCACATCCTTGAGAACTGATACAAGGGTTATCACGAAGTAAAACATTTTCAAGACAAACACCCACAAGCAATTTGAAAAATGAGAAAGTACCTAAGAGCCCATGGAAAACCATGGATGGAAAGGGTGATAATACCTTCCCTTTCCATAATCTACCCCCCGTACTCAGAAATATCTCGAAAAAAGGTTTTTTCTGTTCTTTTTCCTTTTCCATGATTGGATGAAATAAAAGTCGGTGGCGACTCTTGCTTACCACGACATTTTTCCTTTTCCAATTTGAAAAACAGTCGGTTCTGCCACCGTATCACAGAACTGGCGACTCTGCTTAGGAAAAATAAAGTGGGGTATACCTTAGGATCTAGGTCATTAAATTGCTTCTCTTGATTGTCTTGATTTCTTTACTTTTGAGGGTTTGTTTGGGGTTACTATAGATCCTACACCCGGATCTGAGGGAACTTTTAAGTAAACAATAATAGATCGTGGAGATTGTACGACGTAGACCGATATGGTTTAAGCGGTGGTTGTGTTGGTGTGGCGCTTTGGTTGGTACCAGTATCCTTCATGGGGAAACAAGGAGAATACGGGGCCGCCGCGTGGTGTGGTGAAGCACTAATGGACCTTAGAACCTTAGTTGAACAAACTTGGCCATTAGAAATTAGTGAGATAGTCGGCCTCAGTGTAGAGCTGAAGATTGGTTGATACTCGATGCTACACTCATTGAGATCAGACTTTTGGGATATTTCGGCCGCAAGAAAAGATTGCTTGAGCTGAGACAATGCCCGATAAAGGATGGTCAGTGATATTGAGATCCTCTAGAACCCGGTTACATTTTAAGATAGGTTTGAAACCAACTAAACTTCAAGAGGGTACTACCTTTAACCTCATGCAGGCCTTAAACCTAAGTACTTTGTGTGATTTGACTGTGCTTGCTATACCTGTGTTTTCTATACATGTGTTTTCTCATGACATCATGCATCATAACATGGCATCCATTCTTATTGCACTAACCATTTCAAATACCAAGGGAATTTATCTTTGTTCTATTTTGCAGATCATGGCTTCCGTTCGTAGAAACACTATCCGAATCAGCTTTGTGAAGATACCTTCCCAACTCAAAGAGCTAGTATCAAGGGTTTCTGAAACTTCTGCATTCACTAAGAGACATGGTCGACTTCTCAATCTGGTCACTTCAAACTTTGATGAAAAGATGTTGAGTGTACTCTTTCAGTTCTTTGATCCCAAGCACCACTGCTTCACCTTTCCAGACTATCAGTTGGTACCTACCTTAGAAGAATTCTCTCAACTGTTGGATATACCCATTCTTGAATAGTTGCCCTTCATAGGTCTAGAAGAAGTTCCTAAGCCAGAAGTCATTACCTCATCTCTGCATCTAAAACAGGCCGACGTGGTATCCAATTGGGAAACAAGAAGCGGAGTCAAGGGTTTTCTAGCTAAGTTTCTGATAGACAAGGCCCAGCTGTTTTGGGATGATATGGATTTCAGGCTTTTGAGGAGGTCTTGGCTCTTCTAATCTATGGGTTAGTCATATTCCCTAATCCGGACTCATTCATAGATATGAATGCTATCAAGATTTTCCTCTCTCGCAACCCCATGCCTACCTTGCTCAGAGATATTTTACACACTCTCCATACTCGTACCCTGAAGAGAAGGGGGATTCTTATGTGCTGCATGCCATTGCTGTCGAGGTGGTTTATTTCTCACCTCCCCTAAGTCCGTACTAAAGAATGAAGAAGGTTTGGGTTGGTCGCAAAGGATAATGTCACTCGCTCATACATATATTATTTGGTGTTCTCGAGATATGGAAAACACTGTTATTATTGACCACTGCGGGGAGTACCCTAATGTCCCATTACTTGGTATTAGAGGGGGTATACCCTACAATCCTTTTTTAGCTCTGCGACAATTTGGTTACGCTCAAAGGGATGGTCCCCATGAGTTACTTATCGAGGGTATTGTATTTAACTATGAGGATGACGCTCACGAGTATCGCCGGAGGTTCATACGAGCTTGGGGCATGGTAAACAAATATGGCATCAAGGCTTTGGGGCAAAAAACTTCCATTCCTATGGAACCTTACCTCCAATGGGTACGAGCTCGTGCCCAGAAGCTTATGATTCCCTATGTGGCCATTTTACCAGTGATTGTGGAACCCATTAATGAAGAAGGTATTCCTGACATGGTTCTCTATCCTTACATGCCCATTGATCTTGGGGAATTATAGAGGTCTTGGATTCAGTTGATGAAGGAGCGAGATACTTACAGGGATCAATTCCATGCTCAGGAGAGGAAGGTTTTAGAGCTCACAAAGCAACTGCATGAAGAAAGAGGGCTCAATGATTATCTCGGCACAAAGAGAAAGCATCCATGGGAATTTTGATTTCTTTTCAAGTTTTAGATTTATTTTTAATTGTAACGCATAGAAGGCATTTTGATCCTTCAAATTCAGCTAATAAAATCTTTGTTTATTTTGATTTGCAAATTTAAATTTCCCGAAGTCTTTGAAATCATTGCATACGCATCCCATTATCATACACATCATTACAGGTACCATTACAGGTTTCTCATCTTCTTCGCTGTTTATTTCAGCACAAAATGTTTTCTGAACAAACCATCAAGGACCTTCAGTCACAAAACACCCAGTTCCAACAATGTTCATAAGTCTGGCAAAAGGGCAGGAGGATCTGAAATCCCTCATCCTGAAAGAGAAGAAGGAAAAGAAGAAGGCTGCCGGTATTCTGAATATGGCTAGAAGGTTTGGAGAGCGGTTGAAGCGACAAGTCAATCTGACCACTTCATCCAAGGAAGGGGAGAATCAAGAAGAAGAGAAGGACCTCAGTCCTGCAGTTTTTGATAATGATACCGATTACAATAATGTGCAATATCCTCCTGCTGAGGATAGATACAAGCAATTGGAAGATCGTCTGAGTGCCATGGAAGTTCAGAGGATACCTGGACTGGATTTCGAAGAATTGGGATTGGTGTCGGGAGTGGTCATCCCGCAAAAGTTCAAGGCTCCATTTTTTCTAAATATGATGGGGTATCCTGCCCAAAACTCCATCTCTGTTCTTATGTCAGAAAAATCCAGCCCCACACCGCTGATAGAAATATGTGGGTTCATTTCTTTCAAGATAGTCTGTCAGGGACTCAGCTTGAATGGTTCTACCAGCTGGAGGGAGCCAATGTCCGAAACTGGGAAGATCTGGCTTCTGCTTTCTACAAGCAATATAAATACAACGTCGACCTTGCTCCTACTCGTACTCAACTCCAGAGTATGTCCATGGGTGTAAGTGAAGGCTTTAAGAACTATGCACAGAAATGGAGATACTTGGCGGGGAGAGTTCAACCCCCATTGTCTGATAGGGAGTTGGTTGATATGTTTATAGGGACGCTATCTGGTCCATTTTTCAATCATTTGATCGGCAACTCGTCAGCTGGCTTCACCGAGTTGATTTTAACTGGAGAAATAGTAGAAGTTGGGTTTCGAAGCGGAAAAATATAGAAGGATGCCTCCTCGAGTTCAGTAAAGAAGCCTTTTGCTGGTAAGAAAGAAGCCAATGCCATCTACAGCCCGAGGGTCCAAAATAGGGCTGAACATCGTCAGAAAGTAAGTGTCGTAATGATACCTAAGCCTGCAGTTTCTCCACAACGCAAAAATCAACAAAGGGTGGAAATACCACAACGCCAGTTTACCTGCATCAACATGACATTGGCTGAAGTGCTGCCTCATCTGCTGCGATCCAACTTGGCATCCTTGAAAGAGGCTCCCAAGAATTCAAATACTACATCTCCCCGATATAATCCGAATGCTCGGTGTGCCTATCATTCTGAGAGTCCTGGCCACGATACAAATGACTGTTGGGCTCTGAGGAACAAAGTACAAGACTTGATCGAAGCCAAGGAAATAGAGTTTGATACTCCGGAGAAGCCAAATGTCATAACTGCTCCCATGCCTAAACACGGTCGTGGAATTAATGTTGTTGATACTGATTTGTTTGTTACCTCTGTTGATGAAGTTTCTACTCCTCTCATGACTATCAAGAAGAATTTGCTATTGGTCGGTTTATTTCCGGGTTGTGGTGAAGGTTTCCACATGTGTTCGTTGCTACCTTCTGGTTGCCGTTTGCTGAAATTAGGTGTTCAACGCCTGATAGATAGCAAATAAATTTTGTTTGAGAAAACTATGATTTTTGTTGTTCCAATTGAAGACGTTGCCATTATAACCATTTCCGCCAATCCTTCCAAGGTTTCTCGAGAAGACCTGTTAGGATTATATCTGCTCCAAGAATTGCTCCGCTGATAATCACTGTTCCTGGTACTGTCCCGTATGTCTCAGACAAAGCTGTCCCATGGTATTATGGTGCCGATGTGTACTATCATGGCATCAAACAAGATCTGAAAGATGAAGAGGTTGATCCTGATATTGGTAATATTGTCGGAACCAGCAAAATCACCCAAAGTGGAAGGGTCTTTTCTCCCGAGATTTCCCTTAAGACTGTCAACAAGCCTATTGTCATTCCATCTGTTGTTCCTGCTAGTACATCCACTATAGTTCCTGTTCTTACTCTAGTTATTACCCCTGTCGGTGAATCGTCTGATACCCGCGACAAGGAAATTATAGGTGAGCCTGCCCGGACAGAGGCGCCTAAGAAAGTTGTTATGGAAGCCTCTAAGCAAGAAATGGAGGAAATACTGAAAATCATTAAGAAGAGCGACTACAATGTGGTCCAGCAGCTGGGGCAGACCCCATCAAAGATATCCATGTTATCTATACTATTATGCTCCGAGGCCCATGCGAAGGCTTTGATTGCATTCCTCAAAATTGCGCATGTGCCGCAAGAGACTTCAGTTGATCAGTTTAAAGATTGTGTGGCCAGCCTGGCTGCTGATGATGGGCTGGGTTTTTCAGATGCAGACTTGACACTGAAGGGAAGGAAGCATAATGATGCTCTGCATGTCTCGATTGAATTCAGGGGCACCAATATGGCTCATGTGCTGGTAGATACTAGGTCTTCGCTGAATGTTCTGCTGAAGAAGGCGTTGGACCGGTTGGATTGCGAGGGTTTGACTCTAAATCCTAGTAACATTATGGTAAGGGCTTTTGACGGATCGAAGAGAATGGTGCATGGGGAGGTGGACATCCATGTCAAAGTGGGTTCTCAGATTTTTGGGTCCACCTTCTATGTGATGGATATCAGGCCGTCATATTCTTGTTTGCTGGGTCGTCCTTGGATCCATGAGGCGAGGGCAGTCACTTCCACACTCCACCAAATGCTGAAGTATCCGGTGAATGGAAAGATTGTCACAGTGCAGGGTGAAGAAGAGTATATGGTGAGTCACCTTAATTCCTTCCGGTATACAGAGATGGACGGAGAATTCATAGAAACTCCTTGTTAGAATTTTGAAGAGGTCCCTCAGATCTTGGCATCAACTGAAGATACTACCAACAACAAACCTCCTCTGAAGATGGCTTCCCTCAAGGACGCCAGGGCTGTGGTTGAAGAAGGTGGGTGTGCCAATTGGGGTATGCTCCCTGATTTCACTCATAAAACTGACAAATTTGGTTTGGGATTTACTACAGGGGCTCAAAGGACTGTTAGACGTGCTCGGGCTGGAATACCTCCCCTACACATCAACAATCCTGGGGTTAATGCCATTGAAGAAAGCGAGGAAGACTCAAACATCGACAACTGAATCTACCCAACTACCAACGGTGGACTGAGTAACTGGACGGCTAGGGACTTTATACCTGTTTCTTTTATTCCGTAGTAATTGACTTACTTGTTTTGAGATTTGTAATAAACAATTTGAAACTTTACGGCCTGGTGCCTTGCCCGAGGAACCTTGGCTTTGCTTATGAGGGCTGTTATTTGTCATTTCATATATCATTAATAAAGCATTGGACATTTTCTTGCATACAAATTTTGCGCTCTCTGTTTTTCTTTTCTGTTTTTCACTTTATCAAAACAGCTATTCTCTTACACACACTCACATATCATAATGCAGATCCATATCCATTCTGGATCCCATTGATAACAGCTCTGCTATTTCCAGTTATGACTTCAAAAGTCCGATCAACCAAGCCGAGGACGAAGGCGAGGATGATTGTGAGGTTCCTGGAGAACTTGCTAGACTATTACAACAGGAAGAAAGGGCCATACAACCCCATGAAGAGCCGGTTGAGACTGTGAACTTGGGTACTGAGGAAGACAAAAAAGAGGTTAAAATAGGCACAAATCTGGAGCTTAACGTCAAACAGAGGTTGATATAGATGTTGCACGACTATGTCGAGATCTTCGCCTGGTCCTATGAAGACATGCCCGGTTTAGATACTGATATTATGGTACACCGCCTGCCGACTAAAGAAGACTATTCTCCGATTAAATAGAAGGTCCATTGCATGCACCCTGAAATGTCAGAGAAGATCAAGGCAGAAGTCATGAAACAGTTCGATGCAGGATTCTTAGCTCTCACTTGGTATCCACAGTGGGTTGCTAACGTCGTCTCGGTACCTAAAAAGGACGGTAAGGTATGGATTTGTTTGGATTACAGAGATCTGAATAGGGAAAGCTCCAAGGATGACTTCCTACTTCCCCACATTGATGTTCTGGTCGACAACACCGTGCAACACAAAATATTCTCCTTCATGGATGGTTTCTCTGGCTACAACCAGATCAAAATGGCTGCTGAAGACATGGAGAAGACAACCTTCATTATACAGTGGGGCACATTCTGCTACAAGGTGATGCCTTTTGGGTTGAAGAACGCTGGGGAAACTTATCAGCGCGCCATGGTCGCTTTGTTCAATGATATGATTCACCATGAGATAAAAGTCTATGTTGATGACATGATAGCCAGGTCTCAGACTGAGGAACAGCACCTTGATCATCTCCAGAAGTTGTTCGACAGGTTGAAGACATACAAATTGAGGTTAAATCCGAACAAGTTCACCTTTGGGGTAAGGTCTGGTAAGATTCTGGGTTTCATTGTCAGTGACAAGGGTATTCAAGTAGACCCTACGAAGGTAAAATCCATACAAGAGATGTCGTCTCCCCTCACAGACAAAGAGGTTAGAGGTTTCTTGGGACATCTGAATTACATCGTCAGGTTCATTTCAAATCTGACTGCTACTTGTGAGCCAATCTTCAAGCTTCTAAAGAAAGATCAAGTGGTAAAGTGGAATGATGAATTCCAGACCGCTTTTGAAAGAATCAAGGAATACCTTCAACAACCACCAATTCTGATGCCTCTAGTTGAAGGAAGACCTTTGATATTATACTTGACAGTGCTAGACAATTTGATGGGGTGTGTGCTGGGGCAGCATGACGAGTCTGGTCGAAAAGAGCATGCAATATACTATCTTAAAAAAAAGTTTATCGACTGTGAGACACGATACTCATTGCTCGAGAAAACTTGCTGCGCTTTGGCATGGGCTGCTCGTCGACTGAGACAGTATATGCTGACTCACACTACCTTGTTGATATCGAAGATGGATCGATCAAGTATATTTTCGAGAAGCCTGCTCTCTCCGGAAGGATAGCAAGGTGGAAAATGATCTTAACTGAATACGACATACAATATACAACCCAAAAAGCAATAAAGGAGAGTATATTGGCTGATCATTTGGCTCATCAGGCTATGGATAACTACCAGTCCATGAATTTCGAGTTCCCAGATGAGAATATTATGTTGGTGACTGACTATGAAGAACCTGGACCGGATAAAGGACCTGAGGAGGGATCCCAATGGTCTATGTATTTTGATGGAACCTCAAACGCACAGGGTAACAGAATTGGCGCTGTAATCATATCTCCCGAGGGCTGTCATACTTCGTTCACGGCCCAATTATGTTTCAACTGTACCAACAACATGGCGGAGTATGAAGCATGCATCATGGGTTTTAGGGCTACTATTGACCTAAGGATCAAGTTCTTAAAGGTATTCGGGGATTCCGCTTTGGTGATAAGTCAGATCAAAGGCGAGTGGGATACAAAACACCTGAATCTCATTCCTTACAAAGAGTATGTACTGACATTGCTCCCACACTTTTAGGAGGTAACTTTTGAATATTTCCCACGAGAGGAGAACACTTAGCAGGCGCGCTAGCTACCATGTCTTCCATGTTCAAAGTTAGGTGGGACAATGAAGCTCCCCAAATCACCATTGAGAGGTTGGATGAACCAGCACACTGTTGTGAAATTGATACCGAAGAAGTGGCAGACAAACCCTAGTTTCACGAAGTCAAAAGGTATCTCGAAGTTCAGGAGTATCCCGAAGGGGCACCTGTCAACGATAAGAAGTTTCGTAGAAGGTTCGCTGCAAAGTTCTTCCTCAGTAATGGAATCCTCTATAAACGCAACCATGACTCCATACTACTACAGTGTGTAGACAAGAGCGAAGCAGAGAGGATCATGACAGATCTACATGAAGGCACCTTCGGAACCCATTCTAGTGGACATACCATGGCTAAAAAGATCCTACGGGAAGGATATTATTGGTCCACTATGGAAGCCGATTGTTATCAGCACTCTCAAACTTATCATAAGTGTCAAATCTACACTGATAAGGTAAATGTGCCTCCGGTCCCCTTAAACGCCTTGACAGCTCCGCGGCCCTTCGCAATGTGGGAAATCGACATCATTGGAGAAATCAGGCCCACCGCTTCCAATGGACATTGTTTCATCCTAGTAGCCATTGATTACTTCACGAAGTGGGTTGAGGCAGCTTCCTTTGCTACAGTAACCAAGAACTTCGTGGCGCGATTTATCCGACACAATCTGATCTGTCAATATGGTGTGCCAAAGAGAATTATCAATGACAATGGTATGAATCTCAACAACACAATGGTCACCGAGCTCTGTAAATAGTTCAAGATACAGCATCATAATTCTTCTCCCTACCGGCCGAAGATGAATGGCGTTGTTGAAGCAGCTAACAAGAATATCAAGAAGATTGTGCAGAAGATGACGGTGACATATAAAGACTAGAATGAGATGTTACCATTCGCTCTTCATGGGTACCGTACCTCAGCACGGACGTCGACAGGGGCAACACCCTACTCTCTGGCATATGGCATAGAGGCAGTCCTACCCATCGAAGTCCAGATACCCTCTCTCAGGATTATGAAGGATGCGGGTTTGAACGAAGACGACTGGATCCAAACTCGACTTGATCAGCTGAATTTAATCGATGAAAAGAGACTTACTGCTATCCGCCATGGTCAAACGTATCAAAAGCGAATGATCAAGGCTTTTAACAAGAAAGTCAGGCATCAAGAATATCAAGTTGGGGATCTGGTGATCAAACGCATCATACTGCCGCAAGGTGATCCCATGGGTAAATGGATCCCCACGTACGAAGGGCCATTTGTGGTTAAGAACATTTTCTCAGGAGGAGCTATAATTCTAACCACCATGGATGGTGACGACCTTCCTCACCCTGTCAATGCAGACATAGTGAAAAGATACTATGCCTAATCAAAGACCCGCTAGGTTGACTAGCCTAGGCAAAAATAAGGGCTTCCCGGCGAACCAAAAGGATTTGGGCAAAAATAAGGGATGAAAATGAAAAATCTGTACACCCGGCAAGTCGAAAACCCGAAAGGGAGGCTTGGGCAAAAAAGGGTATCCTGGTGGATTGAAAACCCAAAAGGGCAATCTAGGCAAAAGTTAGGGATTGAAGCGTATCACTATGTCTCATTGGATCATCTTGCAACCAGACTTCAGTATCGACTATCAAGCTCGGACGATGCCAACCAATCTGATCAACCTTCGGCTAAGAAGCAAAGTGATAAGACGCTTGGAGATATAAAGGCAATAGCAGAGTTGGAACCCAATGGGGTCGTTTCACATAGCTGTTTTTCTTTATTTTACACAAATATTATAATTTCTATATTTCGGCGGCGTTCTCTTACTAGCGCGTCAACCTCTTTTACAAAAACGCCTATTACAGGCCAACTTCAAAAATCAATACAAATCATTTTTACATGAAACTTTAATTCGTTTTTCTTTTTCTGTTTTGTTTTGCAAGAACGTCCAATGATTTATTTTTGATATATGCATTTGAAAATGATTGTTGCTCATAAATATTTACATAAGAAACAAAAAACAATTACTTGTAATTCCAAAAACAGGGAAAAACAAGAAGTGCTAAACCCTACAGTCACTTTTCCCAGCAGGTACCGGGATAGAGCCATCTTGGGAACATAATTATTGGTACATACACTCCCCCACAGAGTAAAAGTATCCAAAGGCATTGATGTCAGCTTCCCCGAAACAGGACATAACTATCCCCAGCCGAGGTTCATAATCGCGGGCGAGTCAATAAATTTCATCCCCCAAGCGGAGTTTATTTCTCCAGATATAGAAGCTCAATCTCCATGATATCTCATCATCTCCAGCAACGTAATTTCATCCCCAACTGAGTTTATTTCTCAGAATCAGCAGGTCTACCAACAGAGTATCTCTACCCCCTAAGTTTGGTCCCCGCAAAGTTATTCTCCAGCATCTCTTCCCGATAGAATATTTACAAATCTCCAGCAACCGTCAGGGATTTATTTTCCCATACACGAGCATACCCCGACAGCATTTCATGAACATACATCATGACATACGTATACATATCATATACAGCATAATCTCATTTATTTTGAGAACATAATCTCACCCTGCATTTCATGCATCGCATATAACTAACCCTGATACCTTTTACAGGAAAAGACGATTAACTTCAACAAATTTAGTAGTTATACAGATCACATCTACATACGACTAATGGAAACTCAGTTCCCGAAATCAAACGGGTCAACTAATCTACACTATCGCTTTGAAGTAGCCCTACTATCCAGGCTTTCATATCGAATTAACCCTACTATCCAGGTTCCTTCTTACAGCCCTACTATATAAGCTTTCATATCGAAGTAACCCTACGACCCAGGTTCCTTCTCACAGCCCTACTGTGATCGGTGGAAATAGAACTGACTGTTTAACGCTGATTCGCGAAATGTCGCGAAAGCAAGAGTCGCCACTGTCTTTTATTTTCTCCAACATGGACAAGACAAAAGCACAACAAAATTCCTTATGAGATAGTTTCTCGGTTCGGGAGGTAGATTTATAGAAAGGGAAGGTGTTAGCACCCTTTCTATCCATGGTTATCCATGGGCTCTTAGATACTTGCTCTTAGGTTTTCAAAGTGTTTGCTTTTCAATTGTGAGTGGGTTTGCAAAAGTTTCTTTGAAAATTTCCTGAAAAACTCTTGTATCAGTCCTCAAGAGTGTTTGAAAAAATTGTTTTGAAAGCTTTTTGAAAGTGTCGGTGTGAAAAGGTTTTTGTTTGTTTTTTTGAAAAGAGCAAGTATCCATGAGTCATCTACCTACCCTAAGGAATTAAGCTGTGTAAATGTCCTTAAGGTAGTGCCATCCCACCATTGAGAGGTAGGTAGCACCACCGTTGGAGGTGTTCGGGTCAATTCGAGTGTAGGGACAGTGTGGTCACCGAAGCAACAGCAGGATACCTTAGAAGCTACCCTTATGTCCTTGATCCTTTTCTTAATCTGAGGCAACCGTTTCGAGGCAACTGTTCCGAGGCAATTGTTTCGAGACAACTTGGATCATGGACATAAGGACTTACTAAAACGTCCTATACTTGACGACCACGTTTCGAAGGCAACAGGTGAGGCGTACCTAAGGAGTGGTGTGTGAATTTGTGTGTTGTTTTCATGTCAATATTCATCTTTGATCAGGGCATTGTGTGCTACGCTTGTTTTTAATTAGCCATACATTCTTTCATACAATTTAGAATTTAAGAGTGCGGGAAATTTAAAAGCGGAAATATAAAGCTACGCTATTACAAGGCGCGGGTCTATACATCGCCAAAGTACACAGACACATTTTGATAAAATGCGGAAAGTAAAAATATCTAATTACTATTACAATCCTTGAGCAGTTACATAATATTCGAAAAGAAAAAAGAATAACGTGCGAAAGAATAAAAGTTAGGACGTCCGAGGGTTATGACCCTTTCGAAATTAAATTGAAATTAAAATCTAATTATTATTTAATTAAAGAAAAGAAATTGTTTTTTATGTATTTGTATTTATGAAAATAAAGAAAATAATTTACAAGGGAACCCTAATTCTAGATTATTTTTAGTTATTAAAGAAAATATCCAAGTTAACCTAATTTCCGCTAATTAATTTGCATGTTTATTTACAAAAATAAATAGTAATTAATAATAATAATAATAATGAGAGAAAATTATTTATTTAAGAAAAAGATGAAAATGTCAAAAACCCTAATTCTACCTATTTTATTTATTAAGAAAAGATTAAAGTTTAAAACCTAAATTAAACTAAATTAATGGTTAGAGTTTATTTACAAAAATATTTAAATGGTGAAATTAATAATAATTAAATATATTACATTTTTTTGATTTCTGATTTTTTTTTATTATGAAAATTATTTTTATAGAATTAAAGAAAACAATTAAAACAATTAAAACAATTTAAAAAGAATTAGAATTGAAAAGAAAATAAAACTAAAAAGTGCAAACCAGGGGGGTATCAGGCCCAGAATGGAGGTTTTTTGAAGTAATTTTGGCCCATCAAAATAAGGCCTGGTTTGACTTTTCTGATCATGCGTGTGAGGCTTGACTAAGGTACACCCTGGAATTCACGTTATGGCCATTGGATGGGTGAGCATGAGCGCGTGGCAGGCTAACGTGTGAGGATGTATGGTGGGACGTTGAGAGCACGCTGCACGTGAAGACGTTAGGATGAAAATTATGAAATAGGTGGGGGGACCTGGGAATCGAACCCAGGTCCCATCGTTTACCAAGGGTATCCCTTGCCACTTGAGCTGTTTGCACGCGTTTGTATATGCAATGGAAAACAAATATTATAATAAAACAATAAAATTTAATGGTATAACACAAAAAAGCGCGCCAGATGTTTGAACGCTCCAACCCTGTGATGACACGCTAGCTTCTTCTTCATTGTTCCTGCAAATACAAAACAAGTAGCGGGGGTTTTAAACCCCCACTAAATGAAACCTGTGAAAATAGCGATTAGAAGCTGAGTTAATATAAAGAGGGCGCGAGGGCATTATTGGATTCGTCTTGCTGCAACGATTCTGTCCATATAGGTTTGGTGGTCTAATTTTACCATATATGAGAACCCCTAATTTTGAAGTTCTAAAACCCTAGGTTTCATCAATGGTGGATTTTGCTTTAGGCAACATTATCACAATTAAGTTGTACCAATCGCTTCAGAAGGTTAATATTAGTATAAATCACTCAAGAAAAATGGTTGAAAGTGCATGAATCATGATATGGAATTCAAGGAATTTTGGCAAACCGTATAGCCTGTGCTCTTCAATTCTTTACACGTTTTGACTCGTTCTTGATTGCAAACGCTTCCTGGATGTTTAGGCAACGTATTGGAATCCTTCAGAAGCTTTGAATTGTGCTCTAACTATGAAATCAGTTTTCAAGTTTTTGGCCAAAAGTTGCAAATTGGTTACGCAGCTTCAGCAGCCTTTTCGTGTGTGTCTGAATTAGGTTAGCTTGTGCATAAGTATATGAAGCATTCTAGGTCAAAACAAAGCCCAAAAGTCCATTGAATTAATGATTTCTATATTTGATTTTTTCCATATCTTTTTCAATCTTTTTGCCATGAAAACCTTCCCAATTATGGAAGATTTGGTCTTGTTGATTGATGCATGAAATCCTTAGCATATAATGAACATATTTGCTGCACAAAAAGATTTGAAAATGCATTATTTGATATTTTCTCAAAATTAAATCTAATTAAATGAATTAATATGAATAAAAATTCAATTAATTAATTAAAAATAAGAAAATAAATCATCTTTAGCTCAATGGGTCGTGCATAGGCTTTGGGTAATGATTCAAGAAAGAATTTGAGGCCCATTAGCAATTTTGAAGTGTTTTATGCCAAGTTGACTTTTCAAAATTCCCAAAAATTTCCCAACTTCTCCAATGCATATCTTGCTCAATTTTGAAGCTATGATCATGTTCTTGGACATTTTGGAAAGGTCTTGAAGTCCTCTAACCAAAGCCTTTGGTCCCATGTCATTTTGATTTACCAATATCAAGTTATGGTCTTTGACTTAAAGTGCCTTTTTGTTGACTTTTGAAAATGACCTATAATGTTGAAATTGATAACTTTTTGTGAGAGCATTTCTTGGACTTGAAGTGTGAAGATGAATTGTAGGAAATGTCATCCTCTCCAAAATGAGATTTGGATGGGATTTTTCTAATAAACCATGAAGAAGTTATGCCTTGGTCAATTTGCAATTGACTTTTCAACTGTCCAAAAATAGAAACTTTTGCATCTTGAGACTTTTTGAGCCATGCTTTGAGAATCATGATCAAGAATTGATCAAATGATGATTGTGGCTTCAAAATAAGGTGTTGACCAAAAATTTTGACTTTTGACTGTCAAATGACCATTTTGCCCCTGTAGTTGGCTGTGAAGCATTTAGGGTTTTTTACTGTGCAATTTGATGCTGTGAGTCTTGAAACTTGACATATGGATGCTTGACAATATATATAGGCATGTGTGACTTGATTGGACCATTGGAAACTTCATTTTCTTTGCAAGAACCAAAACCCTAATTTTGACTGTGTTAGGAGGCAATTGGACTGTGCAATCCTTGAGAGATTTTGAAGCTTGATCTTGCCAAATCTTGAAGAATATGGGAGGGCAAATTTTGGGGTACAACAATTGCCCCTGTTCAATCTTCTTAGACCTGAGGATGTAGATTGGCTGGCGTGCCTTTCGTAATCTGAAGGTGGAAGATGATTGAACACTAAAGTGCCCAGAAATTTGCACTCGCATAGTAGAATGTAAGCAGTGTGATGTAGGGAATGGGCTTATAGATGCCACCTGGGTGTCGATCGCGTAAGAGATTCCTTAGCGAGAACTTGCGTACCTGAGAAAGAAAGATAATTACCTGACCTGTTACAGGGGTTGATCTTCAAACTCTTCATGTAGATGTTCCATGGCTGGATACAGGAATCGAATCTTTAAACTCTTCAGATGTGCCCTGGCAAGATACAGGAATCAAGTCCGGAATTAGTCGTCAACAGATACACCCTGGAAAGATACAGGAATCGGATCTTCAAACTCTTCAGACGTGCCCTGGCAAGATACAGGAATCGAGTCTGGAGAATACAGTCGTCAACAGATACACCCTGGCAAGATACAAGAATCAGATCTTCAAACTCTTCAGACGTGCCCTGGCAAGATACAGGAATCGAGTCTGGAATTAGTCGTCAATAGATACACCCTGGAGAGATACAGGAATGGGATCTTCAAACTCTTCAGACGTGCCCTGGTAAGATACAGGAATCGAGTCTGGTATAGTCGTCAACAGATACACCCTGGCAAGATACAGGAATCGGATCTTCAAACTCTTCAGACGTGCCCTGGCAAGATACAGGAATCGAGTCTGGAATTAGTCGTCAACAGATACACCCTGGCAAGATACAGGAATCGGATCTTCGAACTCTTCAGACGTGCCCTGGCAAGATACAGGAATCGAGTACGGAATTAGTCGTCAACAGATACACCCTGGCAAGATACAGGAATCGGATCTTCAAACTCTTCAGACGTGCCCTGGCAAGATACAGGAATCGAGTCTGGAAAATAGTTGTCAACAGATACACCCTGGCAAGATACATGATTCGGATCTTCAAACTCTTCAGACGTTCCCTGGCGAGATACAGGAATCGAGTCTAGAATTAGTCGTCAACAGATACACCCTGGCAAGATACAGGAATGGGATCTTCAAACTCTTCAGACGTGCCCTGGCAGGATACAGGAATCGAGTCTGGAAAATAGTCGTCAACAGATAGACACTGGCAAGATACAGGAATCAGATCTTCAAACTCTTCAGACGTGCCGTGGCAGGATACAGGAATCGAGTCTGGAATTAGTCGTCAACAGATACACCCTGGCAAGATACAGGAATCGGATCTTCAAACTCTTCAGACGTGCCCTGGCAGGATACAGGAATCGAGTCTGGAATTAGTCGTCAACAGATACACCCTGGCAAGATACAGGAATCGGATCTTCAAACTCTTCATACGTGCCCTGGCAGGATACAGGAATCGAGTCTAGAATTAGTCGTCAACAGATACACCCTGGCAAGATACAGGAATCAGATCTTCGAACTCTTCAGACGTGCCCTGGCAAGATACAGGAATCGAGTCTGGAATAGTCGTCAACAGATACACCCTGGCTAGATACAGGAATCGGATCTGGAATCACGACAGTTGATAGTAATTATCTTTGTACTGACCTTTGTCCTGAAAAGACAAAACGTTAGTTGTATGCGATGCCATGATGTGTGACATGTATGATGTTCTCAAAATAAATGAGATTGTATGTTTGTGACGCGTATGTGCATGCTATAATGTATGAAAATGTGATGTTTATGGATTTATGTTTTTGTCTAGGAAAATAAATCCTTGACGGGTGCCGGGAAGTCAACTCCTGGGGATGATAGTTGCAAGAATACCGGTAGGAGAAGATGTCTCCGTTGGGGAATAAACTTGGCAAAGATATTACTCTGCGGGGAATGCTCTGTGGGGAAGAGATGTACTTTGCTAAGGTTGATGATAACTCCACTGGGGATACCATTGTTGAGTTTTGTTGGAAGATGAACTCCGCTGGGGGTAGGAAGACTTCGTCGGGGACGATCTTTCCGTGATTTTTGGCTGAGGATAACCCAGTTATATCCTGGTGGGGAATAACCGTTGAATAAAGCCGGGGGAGCGTCCGTACTCTGTAGGGGATAAGCTTCCAGAATCTACTGGGGATAAGCTTCAAGACCTGCTGGGGGAGATTGATTTAACTTTCCTGGGGAGACCTTTCAGATTGGACTGGGGAATGGCTCCACTGGTTGTCCGGTATTCCGCCGGGGAACAATCTTAGATCAAGACTGCCGGGGATGCTTGTAGAGGAATATTCGTATGCTCCGTTGGGGAATATTGAGATCTTCGGGGGATAATCCAACTTCCTTAAGGCTGATGGAGTATAACTCTGCTCGGGGAGAGTATCGCTGACCTGCTGGAGATACGGGCCTTCTCAGGGTTGATTGGAGACCAACTCTGCTTGGGGAGAATTGTTGGATCTTGGCTCACTTCTCTGGGGAATTAAGGCATCTTGGTTACATTCTTCAGCCGAACTTACCTTGGTACCTTGGTGGACAGAGCAATTAGATTGCTTAGACAATTCATTATTGCCCCTGTTTCTGATGTTACCTGTAATTAATCCTTTGTTTTGTATGCAAATATTTATGAGTCAGCAATTAGTGTCAAATGCATATATCACCATTGAACATTGGACGTTCTTCGCAAAACAAAACAGAAAAAGGGAAAAAAAATTGGCAATTGGTCTGAAAAGTGAATTTGTATTGATTTTGAATTTGCCTGTAACTAGGCGTTTATGTACAAGAGGCTGACGTCCTAGTAAGAGAACACCGCCGACCAACAGAGTTTATACAATTTTGTGAAAAGGAAAACAAAACAGCTATGTGAAGAAAGATAATCCCACTGGGTCCCAACTCTGCTATCGCCTTTATATCTTCGAGCGTCTCATCACTTGGCTGCTCAGTTGAAGATGAAGCTGATTGATCGATGCCGTCTGAACCTGATAGTTGATACCGGATTCTGGATGCAAGGTGATCCAATGAGACATAGTATTACGCTTTAATCCCTAACTTTTGCCTGGACCGCCCTTTTAGGTTTTCAGTCCACCGAGATACCCATTTTTGCCCAAGCCGCCTTTTCAGGTTTTCGACTTGTCGGGTGTACAAATTTTTTTCATTTCATCCCTTATTTTTGCCCGAACCCTTTTGGTTCGCCGGAAAGCCCTAATTTTTGCCTAGGTATGTCAACCTAGCGGGTCTTTTATCATGCGTAGTATCTTTTTACTATGTCTGCATTGGCGGGGTGAGGAAGGTCGTCACCATCCATGGTGGTTAGAATCATGGCTCCTCCTGAGAACACATGTTTAACCACAAATGGCCCTTCGTACGTAGGGTTCCATTTGCCCCTGGGATCACTTTGAGGAAGAATGATGCGCTTGATTACCAGGTCCCCAACTTGATACTCTTGTGGTCTGACTTTCTTGTTAAATGCCCTGATCATCCATTTTTGGTACGTTTGACCATGACAAATAGCAGCGAGTCTCTTTTCGTCGATTAGATTTAGCTGATCAAGTCGAGTCTGGATCCAGTCATCTTCGCTCAGATCTGCATCCTTCATTATCCGGAGAGAGGGTATCTGGACTTCAATTGGCAAGACTGCCTCCATGCCATAGACCAAGGAAAAAGGAGTTGCCCCGGTTGACGTTCTTGCTGAGGTACGGTACCCATGAAGAGCAAACGGTAACATCTCGTGCCAGTCTTTGTATGTCACTGTCATCTTTTGCACAATCTTCTTGATATTCTTATTTGCCGCTTCTACAGCCCCATTCATCTTCGGCCGGTAAGGAGAAGAGTTGTGGTGCTGTATTTTGAATTGCTCGCAGAGCTCAGTGATCATCTTGTTGTTAAGATTGGTGCCATTGTCCGTAATTATCCTCTCAGGGACACCGTATCGACAGACCAGGTTATGCCGAATGAACCGTGCCACGACGTTCTTGGTTACTGTAGCATAAGAAGCTGCTTCAACCCACTTTGTAAAGTAATCGATCGCCATCAGAATGAAGCGATGCCCATTGGACGCCGTAGGTTTGATCTCGCCGATCATGTCAATGCCCCATATTGCAAAAGGCCATGGTGCAGTCAAGACATTCAGAGGTACTGGAGGAACCTGTACCTTATCAACATATATCTGGCACTTATGACATGTCCGGGAATGTTGGTAGCAGTCGGCTTCCATTGTGGACCAGAAATATCCTGCCCTATGGATCTTCTTTGCCATGGTGTGTCCACTGGAATGTGTTCCGAAGGTACCTTCATGTAGCTCTGCCATGATTCTTTCTGCTTCAGTTTTATCCACACAATGCAGTAAGGTTGAATCATGGTTTCGCTTGTATAGGATGCCATTGCTGAGGAAGAACTTCGCTGCGAACCTTCTCAGAAACTTTTTGTCATTGATGGATGCACCTTCAAGGTATTCCTGAGCTTCCAAATACATTTTCACCTCATGATACCAGGGTTTTTCAGTTACCTCTTCAGCCTCAAGGTCACAGCAATATGCAGGTTCGTCCAGTTTCCAGATAATGATCCGGGGAGCCTCATTGTCCCATTTGACTTTGAACATGGAAGACATCGTAGCTAACGCGTCCGCCAACTGATTCTCCTCTCTTGGGAAGTGTTCAAAAGTTATCTCTGTGAAATGGGGGATCAATGTCAACACACATTCTTTGTAAGGAATAAGGTTTGGATGTTTCGTATCCCACTCGCCTTTGATCTGATTGGTCACGAGAGCAGAATCTCCGAAGACACTCAGAAACTTGATCCTTAAGTCAATCGCAGCTTGAAGACCCATGATGCATGCCTCATACTCCGCCATGTTGTTGGTGCAGTTGAAACATAGTCGGGCAGTGAGTGGAGTATGAGTGCCTTGAGGGGATATGATTACAGCGCCGATACCGTTACCCAAAGCGTTGGAGGCTCCGTCAAAGTGCATAGACCATCGGGATCCTTCCTCAGGTCCTTCAACCGGTCCAGGTACTTCACAATCAGTCACTACCATGATGTTCTCGTCGGGAAACTCAAAGTTCATTGACTGGTAGTCATCCACTGCCTAGTGTGCCAAATGGTCTGCCAACACACTTCCCTTGATTGCTTTCTGAGTCGTGTACTGGATGTCGTATTCCGTCAAGATCATCTGCCATCTTGCTATTCTTCCAGACAGAGCAGGATTTTCGAATATGTACTTTATTGGATCCATCTTTGAAATCAAGAAAGTAGTGTGAGTCAGCATATACTGTCTCAGCCGGCGAGCAACCCATACCAAAGCGCAGAAAGTTTTCTCGAGCAGTGCGTATCGGGTCTCACAGTCGGTAAACTTTTTTCTAAGGTAATAAATGGCATGCTCTTTTCGGCCATACTCGTCATGCTGCCCCAACACACACCCTATTGAGTTGTCAAGTACTGTCAAGTATAGGATTAGAGGTCTCCCTTCAACCGGTGGCATAAGAATGGGTGGTTCTTAGAGATACTCTTTGATTCTGTCAAAAGCGGCCTGACATTCCGTACTACTTGATTTTTCTTCAGCAGCTTGAAGATTGGTTCACAGGTAGCAGTTAGGTGCGAGATGAATCGGGCAATGTAATTCAGACGTCCTAGAAAGCCTCTGACTTCTTTATCTGTCTTGGGAACTGGTATCTCTTGTATGGCTTTAACCTTGGTAGGGTCCACTTGAATACCTTTGTCACTTACAACGAAGCCTAGCAACTTTCCAGATCTTACCCCAAATGTGCATTTGTTTGGGTTCAACCTCAGCTTGTACAATTTCAGACGGTCGAACAGCTTCTGTAGACGGTCAAGGTGTTCCTTCTCAATTTGAGACCTTGCAATCATATCATTGACATACACTTCAATCTCATGGTGGATCATGTCATGAAATAAAGCAACCATGGAACGTTGATAGGTTGCCCCAGCATTTTTCAGTCCAAAAGGCATGACCTTGTAGCAGAAGGTGCCCCACTGAGTAACAAAGGTAGTCTTCTCCATGTCTTCAGGAACCATCTTGATCTGATTATAACCTGAAAAACCATCCATGAAGGAGAACACCTTGTGCTGAGCAGTATTGTCAACCAGAACGTCGATATGAGGCAAAGGGAAGTCATCTTTAGGGCTGGCCCTATTCAAATCCCTGTAGTCAACACACATTCTGACCTTACCATCTTTTTTCGGTACCGGAACCACATTGGCAACCCACTGAGGGTAAGAAGTCACTGCTAGAAACCCAGCATCAAATTGTTTCATAACCTCAGCTTTGATCTTTTCGGACATCTCTGGACGCATACGGCGGACCTTTTGCTTTACCGGAGGGCATTCTTCCTTGGTAGGCAAGTGATGGACCACAATATCGGTATCCAACCCAGGCATGTCTTCGTAAGACCAGGCAAAGATTTCCACATAATCATGCAACATTTGAACCAACCTTTGTTTTACGCTGAGCTCCAGATTGGCACCAATCTTGACTTCCTTTCTATCTGTCTCAGTACCCAGATTTACCGTTTCCACGGGCTCTTCATGTGGCTGAATGACCCTCTCTTCCTGGAGTAGCAGTCTTGCAAGCTCACCAGGCACTTCGCAATCATCTTCACCTTCGTCTTCGGCTAAGTTGATCGGATTTTCGAAGTCATAACTGGCAGTAGCAGAGTCGTCACCAGTGAGATCCAGAGTGGATTGGAACCTGTATGGGTGAGTGTGTGTAAATATAGTTGTTTTGCAATATATAAAAAAGAAAGAAAGGGAGCACAAGATTTGAAATGCGAAAAACGTCCAATGTCTTTATTCATGATATATGGAAATGACAAGTAATAAGCCCTCACAAATGAAGCCACGGTGCCCCGGGTAAGACACCGGGCCATAAAGTTTCAATTTATTGTTCATTACAAATTAAAACAAAGGAATTCATTAGTGCGTAACAAAAGTAACAGGTATGTAGTCTTTTGCGGTCCAATTGTTCAGTCCACCGTCGGTCGTCGGGAAAATCCAGCTGTTGAACTCAGATTCTTCCACTTCGTCACCATCCCTGATAGCATTCACCCCATGGTAAGGTAGGGGAGCTGTCACCACATTAGGCTTCTCGAGTGCCTCGAACTGAACCTCTTTAGCCTCAATAAGGTCCTGAACCTTATTTCTCAGGGCCCAACAATCATCAGTAGAATGCCCCGGGCTATCAGAGTGATAAGCACAGCGGGCGTTCGGATTATACTTCAGAGCGATTGTGTTCACCACCTTTGGAGCCTCTATGACGGTTACCAAGTTGGTCGATAACAGTTGCGGCAAGATCTGTGACAAGGTCATGCTAAGCCGAGTATATTCTCTTCTGGGTCTCTCACCCCTTGGTTGGTTAGGTTGCCGAGGAGCGGCAGCGGGCTTTGCAATTACCACCGCGTTGACAGCTTGGCGATGCTCCGGTTTGTTTTGCCTTCTAGGCCCATACACAACACTGGCTTCCTTTTTGAAAGGCTTCTTCTCAGAACTTGAGGACGCACCTTTCTGTATTTTCCCTGATTTCATTCCGGCCTCTATCCTTTCCCCAGTCAGAATGAGATCTGTAAACCCTGCAGACGAATTTCCAATGAGATGATTGAAGAATGGCCCGTATAGGGTCCCCAAGAACATGTCCACTAGTTCACGGTCGGTTAATGGTGGCTGCACCCTGCCAGCCAGGTCCCTCCACTTCTGCGCATACTCTTTAAAACCTTCTCCCGATCCTAGCGACATACCCTGGAGTTGGGTACGTGTAGGAGCGAGGTCGGCATTATACTGATACTGCTTGTAAAAAGCAGTATCCAATTCCTCCAAGTTACGAACCTTAGTTCCATCCAGCTGATAGAACCATTCGAGATGAGTCCCTGAAAGACTCTCCTGGAAGAAATGGATCCACAAGTTCTTGTCCGCAGTATACGGCTGAATCTTCCGCACATAAGATCTGAGATGTAGCTTAGGGCAGGACGTCCCGTCATACTTTGCGAAAGATGGTGCTTTGAACTTGTGTGGGATCACCACACCAGAAGATAGACCCAGGTCTCCGAAATCCAACCCAGGCACTTGTTGAATTTCCATGGCATTCAGACGATCCTCTAGCTGCTTGTACTTGTCTTCAACTGGAGGGTACTGCTCCTCATTAAAATCAGTCTCGTTGTCAGAGACCACCGGACTAGAAACCCTTCCCCCTTGGGGACTGCATTTGCCCACAGAAGAACCAGCTTGATCAACCTCATTCTGCAGTGTGTTACCAAACCTTCGGCCAGTGTTGAATAGTACAGTTCTCTTCTTTTTCTTCTTGACCAGCAGGGCCTTCAATTCCTCTTGAACTTGGGCTAAACTCATGATCAGCTCTTGGAACTGGGCGTTCTGAGCCTGGAGGGCCTTGATGGATTGCTCAGTAGATGATTCAGGATTCATGATGAGATTGCTGAAATAAACAGCGAAGAACATTAAGCAACCTGAAAAGAAGAGTACCTGTTATGCACATGATGAATGGAATGCGTATGATTTTTGTTTTCAAAGACAATCGGGATTCAACTTTGTAAACAAAAAAGCAACGCACTTTATTAGATTCAACTTTGAAATTTAGATTGTTCAACAGATTGCCCTTAGGCGTTTACATAAAATGGAAATACTGAAAAGGGAAATAAAAATTGTGAAAGAACATCCAAAGCTCTTCATTGATCCCAGGGTCTCCTCTTCTCAGTACGGATGTAGTCATTCAAGGCCCGCTCATTCTCCAACTTCTTTGTCAGCTTCTGGATCTTCAATTCCTACTCATTGAACTTTTTCCGATAAGAATCCCGTTCTTCTTGTAGTTACGCCCAAGACCTATTTAGTGTATCAACATCAGTAGGTATCTGAGGAGGGAGAACAGTTGGAGGAGTCCCATCTCTATCAGGATATTCAAGAATGATGGGTCTGACAGCTTCATATGGCATACCATACTTCTGAGAACGGATGCGGACCCATTTGTAGAAGGCTTCCATAGGTAGAGAAGTCTTTGATCCCAGCTCTTGTGGGTCAGCTTTGTGAATTCTGTCCCAAGCCTTGATGAACCTACGACGCAACTCGTCACTATCTACCTGAAACTCAAAACTGATGTGAGGCACCAACATCTCGTGAGGCCCTGCTCTTCTGGCTCTTCCAAACTGTCGGAGAGCTAGACATGGATTATAAGAGATTCCTCCTTGGGTACCAATCAGAGGAACATTAGGATATTCTCCGCAACGATCAATAACAGTTACTTCATCCAAACCTCTGAGAGTCCAAATGATGTCCTTATCAGTGAGAGACATTAACCTATGAGCCCAGCCTCTTCCTTCTTTGTTCTTCAGCACGAACTTAGGGAGGTGAGAAATAAACCACCTCACTAACAAAGGAATGCAACACCACATAGTTCCTCGTCTTCGGGCAGTACGAGCGTAAAGTTGTTGCAGGATATCACCCAAGAGAGTGGGCACAGGGTTCCGAGACATGAAGATCCTTATGGTAGTGACGTTAATGAAGTTATCCGGATTTGGAAACAGAACCATACCATAAATTAAGAGAGCCAAGATGTCTTCGTACGCCCTGAAGTCTAAGTCATTCCAGAAACTGTTAGCTTTACCGATCAGAAACTTGGCCAAGAAACCCTTAACTCTGCTTCTAGTCACCCAGTTGTCCATTATCTCCTTGTGGGTCAAAGGGAGGGCTGCATCAAATCTCCTCAAGCCTGAGAGTGTTTTCCCAACCAGTGAAGGGAGTCTGATCCAAGATAGGGATGCCAAGCAAATCAGAGAGCTCTTCCATGGTAGGGACCAGCTGGAAGTCTTGAAAGGTGAAGCAGTTATACAAGGGATCATAGAACTGGGTCAAGACACTCATCAGTTGTTGGTCCCACTTTGCAGTGACTAAGCCAAGAAGAGAACCATGCCTCTGGATGAAGGAAGTGGTATTTGGAATTCTGCTAACCAATTCTTCAAGCAACTCAGGTGGGTGAACAAAGTTGAACCGAATAGTGTTCCTTCGCATAGGCATCATGATGTCCTAGAAAACAGAGCAAAGGTGAAACCCTCTTGTCTTTGAAATGGTCAGTCCTTATGCAGGATGCATGCAATGTTTATGATGGCATGATGTTATGATAAAGCACACCACAAATATTCACAAAGGCAAACATGATAAGGCACACAAGTCACACAAGACAGCCCTTAGGGTTTAGGCCAACATGGGGTCTAGGTATTACCCTCTTTCAGTTTGTTGGTTAAGACCTGTCCTATCAGAAGTAACCAGGTTCTAGAGGATCCCAATATCACTGACTACCCTCAATCGGTCATAACTCCAACATCACAATCTTTTCTTGTGGCTAGAACCATCACGAGAGTTTAGCCTCAATGGGTGTAGCATACTGCTACTGTTCTATTGGACAAGTTGGTTCATTTAAGGTTCTAAGGTAGGTTAGTGCTTAATGACTCCTCAGAAGACCCATATTCTCCTCGTTGCGACACAAGGGATATCGGTATAGACCAAGGTGCCACACCAACGTAGCCACTGCTTCACCCATGTCGGTCTACGGCGGACAGGTCCCTCACAACTTATGCTACCTAACAGGGTATCCCCAGATCTGGGTTAGGATCTATGAAACTCCAAGACAATTCCTATAATAATAAAGCAAACAAAACACACCAATTGAAAACACAAGTATGAGCTATCCTAAGGTACACCTCACTTTAAAAGTGTCCCCAACAGAGTCGCCAGTTCTGTGATCGGTGGAAATAGAACTGACTGTTTAACGCTGGTTTGTGAAATGTCGCGGAAGCAAGAGTCGCCACCGTCTTTTATTTTCTCCAACATGGACAGGACAAAAGCACATCAAAATTCCTTATGAGATAGTTTCTCGGTTCGGGAGGTAGATTTATAGAAAGGGAAGGTGTTAGCACCCTTTCTATCCATGGTTATCCATGGGCTCTTAGATACTTGCTCTTAGGTTTTCAAAGTGTTTACTTTTCAATTGTGAGTGGGTTTGCAAAAGTTTCTTTGAAAATTTTCTGAATAACTCTTGTATCAGTCCTCAAGAGTGTTTAAAAAAATTGTTTTGAAAGCTTTTTGAAAGTGTCGGTGTGAAAAGGTTTTTGTTTGTTTTTTTGAAAAGAGCAAGTATCCATGAGTCATCTACCTACCCTAAGGAATTAGGCTGTGTAAATGTCCTTAAGGTAGTGCCATCCCACCATTGAGAGGTAGGTAGCACCACCGTTGGAGGTGTTCGGGTCAATTCGAGTGTAGGGACAGTGTGGTCACCGAAGCAACAGCAGGATACCTTAGAAGCTACCCTTATGTCCTTGATCCTTTTCTTAATCCGAGGCAACCGTTTCGAGGCAACTGTTCCGAGGCAACTGTTTCGAGGCAACTTGGATCATGGACATAAGGACTTACTAAAACGTCCTATACTTGACGACCACGTTTCGAAGGCAACAGGTGAGGCGTACCCTAAGGAGTGGTGTGTGAATTTGTGTGTTGTTTTTATGTCAATATTCATCTTTGATCAGGGCATTGTGAGCTACGCTTGTTTTTAATTAGCCATACATTCTTTCATACAAATTAGAATTTAAGAGTGCGGGAAATTTAAAAGCGGAAATATAAAGCTACGCTATTACAAGGCACGGGTCTATACATCACCAAAGTACACAGACCCGTTTTGATAAAATGCGGAAAGTAAAAAGACCTAATTACTATTACAATCCTTGAGCAGTTACATAATATTAGAAAAGAAAAAAGAATAACGTGCGAAAGAATAAAAGTTAGGACGTCCGAGGGTTTTGACCCTTTCGAAATTAAATTGAAATTAAAATCTAATTATTATTTAATTAAAGAAAAGAAATTGTTTTTTATGTATTTGTATTTATGAAAATAAAGAAAATAATTTACAAGGGAACCCTAATTCTAGATTATTTTTAGTTATTAAAGAAAATATCCAAGTTAACCTAATTTCCGCTAATTAATTTGCATGTTTATTTACAAAAATAAATAGTAATTAATAATAATAATAATAATGAGAGAAAATTATTTATTTAAGAAAAAGATGAAAATGTCAAAAACCCTAATTCTACCTATTTTATTTATTAAGAAAAGATTAAAGTTTAAAACCTAAATTAAACTAAATTAATGGTTAGAGTTTATTTACAAAAATATTTAAATGGTGAAATTAATAATAATTAAATATATTACATTTTTTTATTTCTGATTTTTTTTTATTATGAAAATTATTTTTATAGAATTAAAGAAAACAATTAAAACAATTAAAACAATTTAAAAAGAATTAGAATTGAAAAGAAAATAAAACTAAAAAGTGCAAACCAGGGGGGTATCAGGCCCAGAATGGAGGTTTTTTGAAGTAATTTTGGCCCATCAAAACAAGGCCTGGTTTGACTTTTCTGATCATGCGTGTGAGGCTTGACTAAGGTACACCCTAGAATTCACGTTATGGCCATTGGATGGGTGAGCATGAGCGCGTGGCAGGCTAACGTGTGAGGATGTATGGTGGGACGTTGAGAGCACGTTGCACGTGAAGACGTTAGGATGAAAATTATGAAATAGGTGGGGGGACCTGGGAATCGAACCCAGGTCCCAGCGTTTACCAAGCGTATCCCTTGCCACTTGAGTTGTTTGCGCGCGTTTGTATATGCAATGGAAAACAAATATTATAATAAAACAATAAAAGTTAATGGTATAACACAAAAAAGCGCGCCAGATGTTTGAACGCTCCAACCCTGTGATGACACGCTAGCTTCTTCTTCGTTGTTCCTGCAAATACAAAATAAGTAGCGGGGGTTTTAAACCCCCACTAAATGAAACCTGTGAAAATAGCGATTAGAAGCTGAGTTAATATAAAAAGGGCGCGAGGGCATTATTGGATTCGTCTTGCTGCAACGATTCTGTCCATATAGGTTTGGTGGTCTAATTTTACCATATATGAGAACCCCTAATTTTGAAGTTCTGAAACCCTAAGTTTCATCAATGGTGGATTTTGCTTTAGGCAACATTATCACAATTAAGTTGTACCAATCGCATCAGAAGGTTAATATTAGTATAAATCACTCAAGAAAAATGGTTGAAAGTGCATGAATCATGATATGGAATTCAAGGAATTTTGGCAAACCGTATAGCCTGTGCTCTTCAATTCTTTACACGTTTTGACTCGTTCTTGATTGCAAACGCTTCCTGGATGTTTAGGCAACGTATTGGAATCCTTCAGAAGCTTTGAATTGTGCTCTAACTATGAAATCAGTTTTCAAGTTTTTGGCCAAAAGTTGCAAATTGGTTACGCAGCTTCAGCAACCTTTTCGTGTGTGTCTGAATTAGGTTAGCTTGTGCATAAGTATATGAAGCATTCTAGGTCAAAACAAAGCCCAAAAGTCCATTGAATTAATGATTTCAATATTTGATTTTTTCCATATCTTTTTCAATCTTTTTGCCATGAAAACCTTGCCAATTATGGAAGATTTGGTCTTGTTGATTGATGCACGAAATCCTTAGCATATAATGAACATATTTGCTGCACAAAAAGATTTGAAAATGCATTATTTGATATTTTCTCATAATTAAATCTAATTAAATGAATTAATATGAATAAAAATTCAATTAATTAATTAAAAATAAGAAAATAAATCATCTTTAGCTCAATGGGTCGTGCATAGGCTTTGGGTGATGATTCAAGAAAGAATTTGAGGCCCATTAGCAATTTTGAAGTGTTTTATGCCAAGTTGACTTTTCAAAATTCCCAAAAATTTCCCAACTTCTCCAATGCATATCTTGCTCAATTTTGAAGCTATGATCATGTTCTTGGACATTTTGGAAAGGTCTTGAAGTCCTCTAACCAATGCCTTTGGTCCCATGTCATTTTGATTTACCAATATCAAGTTATGGTCTTTGACTTAAAGTGCCTTTTTGTTGACTTTTGAAAATGACCTATAATGTTGAAATTGATAACTTTTGTGAGAGCATTTCTTGGACTTGAAGTGTGAAGATGAATTGTAGGAAATGTCATCCTCTTCAAAATGAGCTTTGGATGGGATTTTTCTGATAAACCATGAAGAAGTTATGCCTTGGTCAATTTGCAGTTGACTTTTCAGCTATCCAAAAATAGAAACTTTTGCATCTTGAGACTTTTTGAGCCATGCTTTGAGAATCATGATCAAGAATTGATCAAATGATGATTGTGGCTTCAAAATAAGATGTTGACCAAAAAATTTGACTTTTGACTGTCAAATGACCATTTTGCCCCTGCAGTTGGTTGTGAAGCATTTAGGGTTTTTGACTGTGCAATTTGATGCTGTGAGTCTTGAAACTTGACATATGGATGCTTGACAATATATATAGGCATGTGGGACTTGATTGGACCCTTGTAAACTTCATTTTCTTTGCAAGAACCAAAACCCTAATTTTGACTGTGTTAGGAGGCAATTGGACTGTGCAATCCTTGAGAGATTTTGAAGCTTGATCTTGCCAAATCTTGAAGAATATGGGAGGGAAAATTTTGGGGTACAACACCTACTATCCAGACTTTCATATCGAAGTAACCCTACGATCCAGGTTCCTTCTTACAGCCCTACTATCCATGCTTTCATATCGAAGTAACCATACTATCAAGTTTCCTTCTTACAGCCCTACTATCCAGGCTTTCATATCGAAGTAACCCTACTATCAAGGTTCCTTCTCACAGCCCTACTATCCAGGCTTTCATATTGAAGTAACCCTACGACCCAGGTTCCTTCTCACAGCCCTACTATCCAGGCTTTCATATCGAAGTAACCCTATGTGATACGGTGGGAGAACTGACTTGAGATTTTGCGTTTGTGTTTGCAAATGTTTCGGTTTAGCAAGAGTCGCCACCGACTTTTTATTTTATCCTAAGGAAAGGTCAAAGAGCACAGGAAAGACCTTTGAGATGTTTTCTTGGGTTCGGGGAGTAGATTATGAAAAGGGAGGGTGCAAGCACCCTTTTCATCCATGGTTATCCATGGGCTCTTAGTTACTTGTTTAGATCACTTGCTTTTGCTTTTCAATTGTTTGAAATGGTGCTTTGTGTGTGGTTTTGAAAGATGTTTTGAAAAGAGGCCATCGTTGTGGCAACCTTTGTAATGATTCTCGTTTGAATGTATACAAAGGGGTTTTTGTCTTTTGAAAAGATTTCAATGTTTGAAAGTTTGTTTTGGGAAATGTTTTGAAATTGTGTTGTGAAGTGTGTTTGAAAATAACAAGGATGTTTTTGCAAGTTTTTGATCAAGTAATTAAGAGTTATCTACCCTATTTTACTCAAAAATCTTTCTTATGTTTTTAACCCTTTTGACAGTGTTGTTTCACCATTGCATTTGGTGAACAACCTTGTGTTAGGATGTTAAACGGGACAGGCGCGAATCATCGTATAGACCATGATAGCAATTGTGTTAAGTATCTTTGGCAATTTTCTTGAGGGACTTGATCATTTTTGTTTAGGCAACCAAGATAGCGTCATCGAGGGACTATGATCTTTTGTTTTGTTTTTGTTTTTCCAAAGTACCCAACATGCATACCATGGCCCATTTTTGAAGGCAACAAGTGGATTGTAACCCTAGGGGTGCAAGTGTGCATTGTGTTTGATTTTCATTCATTTTTGTCTTTGATTAGGTCAAGCTATTTGTTGATTTTGATTTTTGCATACAAACCCTAATTCTCTAATCATGGCATAATTGAAAGCGTAAAGTGCGAGAATTTAAAATTCTAAGCTATTACAACATGATTATGGGGATGGGGGTACAATATTTGAATAGGGGGTATTTGACAAGAAATATAAACCCTAATTTACTATTACATCCAAATTGAATTTAATTGCATGAATAATAAATGAATAATATTTAAATAAACAAAATAAATAAATATCAAATAATATGTATTATGCAAAAAAAGGTTTTTGTTTTCCTATGTATGCAAAAGTATTTTTGATGTAAAAAGTATAAAGAAATAAATAAATAAAAAAGATTAATTTAATTTGTTTTAAGGGTAAACCCTAATACTATATATTATTTATATACAAAAAATATATTAATATGTGTAAAAATGAAATATACTTAAAAAAAGGTATTTTTTAGTATAAATAGTAATAAAAATAAAAATGTAATATTTTTGTATTTTTATTCTAAGTATTTAATAAAATAAAAGTATATATGTATATGTTGTACCCCAAAATTTGCCCTCTCATGTTTCCCAAAGTCTCCCCCCTGCATGGTTGACCAGAAACCCTTGGCTAAGGAAAAAGAAAATTTTTGAGTGGTGCTTTAAGTACATTTCGATTGGCATTCTGAAAGACATTTCGATTGGCATTCTGAAAGACATTTCGATTGGCATTCTGAAAGACACTTCAATTGATGTTCTGAAGGAGCATTTCGATTGGCAGTATGAACAAGCATTTCGATTGGCATTCTGAAAGACCCTTCGATTGGTGTTCTGAAGGAGCACTTTGATTGGCAATTCTGAAAGACCTTTCGATTGGCATTATGGACAAGCACTTCGATTGGAATTATGTCAAGGCATCTTCGACAGGCATGTCCTTCGATTGGCATGAACAACACCTTTCGATTGGCCTGTTAACAAAGCCTTTCGATTGGAATCCTTCGATTGATATTTGGACAAAGGCCATTCGAAGAACTCCTTCCAGGCCATGTGGAAGAGGCCATCAAAGGGCACTCAGAAAACATGTCCAGGTACACTGAACATGAGAAAATGGCATGTGTTCCTTGCAAATATAGAAATAATTAAATGCTGATTGTGGATTTAATTCCTAGGTTAAAGGCCAGATTCTTGCCTTTTCTGTTCCTAAGGAGATGATTCAACCAGAGTAGTTCTGTTCAAATCAAGACCAATCGAAGAGCAGGTCCTGAAGGCATTCAAAAGTCAACATGTCCAGGTTCATTCCAGATTCCAAAGAGACATGAATATTTCAAAAAAAGGAAATAATTTAATGTGTCTGATTCTGGTCTCATGGCTTTAATGGCCTGATTAAATGGTTATCTCTTGCCGTTACAAGCCCCTCACACCCCTATAAATATAGAGGCCAACATACATATCCAGGACACACTAAAAAAACACACAACAGGAGAACAAAAACATTGGAGTTACGCTGCCAAAAGTTGTCAACATTTTCAGAGGTGATCCAGGCCAAAGCAACCCTTCAACAAAAGATCACAACGCCCATAAGCCCCAAATCAAAAGTACCTACATCCAGGAAGTGCCCAGATCAAAGGTGCCTACATCCAGGAAGCGCCCAAATTAAAAGTCCAATCTGCTGGTAAGAAAAGGGTGAACTATCCAACCTCATATTTGCATAACGCATTATTACTTGTTGTTACCTTTGATTTGCCATCCTAGACAGGATCGAAAGGCCTGGGTTTGGCGCACAGGTCATGTTCTTCGTTTGCCAACACTTGCTGCAGATATAGCCTGAAGAAACCCAGCAAGCGTAGGATCGAAGGGTCTGGGGTTCAATACCCAGGCCCTGTGTTTTATTTCACTAACATACTTTTGCAGGTATAACATTCCAGATCGAAAGAGACACCTTCTCTGGATCGAACCCATTAGCATGCTGGATCGAAGGAGGCATCTCATTCCTGGATCGAAAGCCATGACCTCCATGATCGAAAGACAATCCTCTTCCCTAGATCGAAGGCTACTCACGCCTTACTGTCTGGCCCAATCGAAGCTTCCATTCCCTCCCTGGGTCGAAACTCCTTTTTTTCCCCTGGATCGAACGATCCCCCTTGTATTTTATTTTTGTTTTCATTGACATCTTTTTATCTTTTTAATTAACATTAAAATAAGAAAACCACAAAAAATATTAGGCTAGTTTTTTCTATTAAATTAACTTTGTCAATTAATCTTTTAATTATCTTAACATTTTCTCAAAAAAACTAAAATTAAGTAGATTTAGATCATTTTCTCAAAATAAAATAAAACAACAAAAAGATTTTATCCTTAGGATTTTTAGAGGTCATTTTCAGATTCACGCGCGTTTATTTTATTATAACTGCTTATTGGTTTGTAATAGCTTAGCTAAGACTTTTACTTTTACTGCTTTATTCCCCCAATTTTGGACATGTAAATAATCCCCCTCCCCGAAGCCTTGTAATAGCGTAGGATTTACAATTCCCGCACTTTAAATTCTTGTACATATATTAACTGTTTAGATGTATGCTAACTAGGCTATGCTTGACAAGATTAACTCTTAACTTTAAATCGACTGTAGCTCACCATAACATTTACAAAGATAATATAAACTGAAAATTGACACACTCGCACATGCCACTCCTAGGGTACACCTCACTTGGTTGCCTCGAATGTGGTCATTAAGTACAGGAAGTCTTAGAGGTCGCCCTCCTGTCCAAAGATCAAAGTTGCCTCGAAATGGTTGCCTCGATAAAAATGATCTAAGACATTAGGGTTACCGCTAAGGCGTCCTAACGTTGCTTTAGTGACCACACGTCCCTTAAACCGAATTGACCCGAAAACTCTAACGACGGTGCTACCTACTCCTCAATAGTGGGATAACACTGTCTAAAGGACATTTACACAGTTTAATTCCTTTTGAGTAGGTAGAGGTTCTTAAGTACTTACTCATCTTAAAAACAAAACAAAACTTTTCGCACATGCACTCTCTTCAAAAACAAAACTCTTTTCAAAACCCACAATCACAAAGAAAAGCAAACTTTTGAAAACATAGTGAGCAAGTACCTAAGAGCCCGTGGATAACCACGGATAGAAAGGGTGCTAACACCTTCCCTTTCTATAATCTACCTCCCGAACCCGAAAAACAATCTCGAAAAGGAATTTTTCTGTGCTTTTGTCCTTTCCTTGTTGGATAAAATAAAAGACGGCGGCGACTCTTGCTTACTGCGACATTTTGCGAAAACAAACGCAAACGCGAACCAGCATTCCAAAACAGTCAGTTCTCATTCCCACCGATCACAGTACATATATGTATATTAAATATATTAAATATGTATAATATAAAATAAAATATGTACAAAAATAAATTATATTTTAAATAATATTTTCAGTATGAATAAAAATAAGAAATAAAAATAAAAGTATAATTTACATATTATTTTCAAGTTTAAGTAACTAATACAAAAGTATTTAAAATGTTTTCTATATTAGAAAAATTAAAATAAAATGCTAAATAAATGTAAAAAATTATGAAAATATTTTTTAGGCATTTTTTATATTTGGAAATAAATAAACAAAATCAGAAAAGAAAACAAAAATGAAAAAATGTAAAAATATAAGAAATTAGGCCAAGGGGTGCAAAAATGAAAGTGGGAGGTGTTAGAAGCAAGCCAGGCCAAGCCCAACCCAAATCTTCATCTTCAACCTCCAGCATTTTGAAAAAAACGCGCGCCTGCTATACAAACTTGGACATCCTATATACTTGATCTATTGCAAAAACTCACAACATCAAACTTGTAGAGAATTTCAAGACTATTCCAACCATATAAAAAACTAATCTTAACTCTCAAAGACCAGAGAGAATTTCTCTGGCCCTAAAATCTGACCTAGTTTTTTCAGCATGTTCATGGATGAAATTCTCCTAGCACACTTAATATAAATGAAAGCTGAGCATATGTATGGCTTCGTAGCAATGAACACTACATTTTTTATTCACAAACCTAAGGTTAAATGTTCCTAAATAGAGAGATAGAAAGTGAGGAAAAACCTGTTTCAGTTGGATTCGTGTAGGGCAATGCAGTGCTTCTCAACAAGTTTTGAGATGTCTGGTAGCTTGCCTGAACTTCACTTGTCCTTTTCCAATAGCTAGTTTGCCTTGAAAGTCCTTTAATCAGCCTATAGAACTCAACCCGTACAAGCTTGAAATGAAAATAGTGAACACTGTAAATGGAGTTACAATTGGCTTTTGGTGTTTGGGATAGCTTGAGTGAGTTGAATGGAAGGTGTTTGAAGCAACTTGGGGAAAAACGTACGAGCCAAATGAGCTGGGGAACTCAAGTTGCACCACCTGCCCTGTTTTGCCAAAGAAGTGTGATTTCTGGCTATGGGAGGTTTTGGGGCTCAAGCACTCGTGTTTCTTGCTTAAAGGGTTGTGTGAAAGATGTTTTAAATGTTTGTGTAAGTTCACAATGGTTGGTTTCCAAGTTCTCAATTGTTTGGCAAGTTTTCTTGTTTTTGAAGCAAGAATGGGAGGTTGTGATTACAGGCCTGTACAAGCCATCAAATATGCTTCATACAATCCTCTTGGTCCCTGCAATTTGTGGATTTGATTTGGCTTCTGAGATCTTGGCCCTGTGCTCAAAGATCATGGTTTGACATAAAGCACACTTTTGCAAAAATGGGAATTTGCCTTTTTCTACTTAAGGCCTAATCTTGTGTACAATATCCAAATGGAAAAAACAAAAGCTTAGACTGATGGATTTGCATTTAATTAATGAGTGTGAAGTGGTTTAGAGGCCTGCAAACTAGTACAAGGCATGCTGGTTTGAAAATGCCACTTGAGTGAACATGAATTTGCCATGGATACAAAGTGAGTTTTTGCCAACTTCAAGCATTCGATTCTCCCTAACCACAAATGTGTTTAAGGAGTTCTTGGAAAATTTGGAAAGCTTGAAACATGATATATAATCCATATTTGAAATTAAACTTGAGACTCCAAGTGGAACTATGTGAAAAATGGCCAAGAAGATAGGTCAAAATCCTGCCTAAACTAGGCCAAAATTTCTCTAAGTTAAAAGTTTTAGGGACCCTTGTTCCAAAACTCATAACTTGATATCCAAGCTTATTTTGAGAAAACTTTGTGAATCTAAGTTGTATACTTTGTGGAGGACTACAACTTTCATGTTATAAGTTTTGTTTGAATCCATTTGCATCATGGTGAAAATGTGGGACAAAGTTAGGAAAAATTAAGAAAATTTCATAACTTAGAAAATTTCTAAGTTATGAAATTTTTCCAATTTCAAACCCTAATTTGCAATTTTTGGTTTCTTGATGAACAAGTTTCATAATTTGACACATCTTGATGAAAAATGACCCTTGGCACTTGATTTTGACCAAAAAGTCAAAGTTTGACTTTTCAGTGTACAATCAAATTTTGATCAGTTGACTGAAAAATTCATCTGTCAATCCCATGCATTTGAGATCTTTTGAACTTGTTGAATAGGTCAAGATGATGCCATTGATTCCTTGAGTCCATGGTTGAACCTAATTTTCCATTGGCTAGGTCAAAAGTCAGAAATTGCCTTTGTTCAATCAAAACCCTAAAAATGACCATTTTGCCCTTTTGGTGATCTGATCAAATTTCTTGTGGAGTTGTGGTCCAAACTTGATCAAATGGTTCATATGAGTTCATAATGTTGATGTGGGTCAAAATTCATGAGGTTTGACTGTAAATTGGCCACATTTGACTTTTCCCCAATACAATTGATTTCTAGGTCAACTGTCCAATTGACTGGGCAAAAATTTGATTCAAGGCTTGAAACTTGGTATGGACAAACTTATGAGTCCAATATGAAGTATGAAAGTCAATTTGAGCATTGAAGGTCCAAAAATCCTTGTGCAAACTCAAACCCTAGTTTAGGTCAACAATGCAAGGAGATGTCTTGACTAGAGCAAACCCTAGCTTGATCTTGAGTTCAAAGAGCCTTGTGATGTGAAATGTTGATAAAAGGAGAGGGCAAATTTTGGGGTACAACAGTTTCCCCTGTTCAATCTTCTTGAACCTGAAGAGTTAGATTGGCAAGTTTGCCTTTCGTGACTCGAAGGTAAAAGAGGATTGGACACTAGAGTGCCCGTAAATTTGCACTCGTCAAAATGTAAATGAGGGAATGGGCTTAAAGATGCCATTTAGAAATGGTAGAATCTTGCTGGAGATGGGCTTAAAGATGCCATCCAAGACTGTTTGCTGAAAATCAAGAGAATGAACACCAGAATGGTATCCGTATCTGGAACGTATCTGAATTGTATCTGGAGATTGGATTCGTATGAGCAAAGGAATGGCGTCCGTGTCTGGAGCGTATCCGAGTTGTAACCGTATTTGATCCTTGAACGAATATTAGAATGACTACCGTGTCTGGAGTGTATCTGTATTCTGAATGGGTGATATAGAAACATCTGTGTATGGAGTATCTATGTGCTGGGGATAAATTCCGAATGAGTGACAGAATGGCAACCGTGTCTGGAGCATATCTGGACTGTATCTGAAGTTGAAATCTGTATGAGTAGCAAAATGACTTCTGTGTTTGGAGTGTATCCGTACTGTAACTGGGATCCGGACAAGTGACAGAATGACTTCCGTGTCTGGAGTGTATCTGAACTTGAAGTTGATAGTTGAATCTGAATGAAAAATAGAATGGCTTCCGCGTCTGGAGCGTATCTAGTCTGTATCTGATTGCTAAAGTCTGAATGAGTAGTAGAATGACCGCCGTGTCTGGGGTGTATCCATACTGTATCTTGACTTGAAATTCTGAATGAGTAATAGAATGACCGCTGTGTCTGGGGTGTATCCATACTGTATCTGAAATCTCTGAATAGTTGTTTAATGATAGCTTTTAATCTTATCCTGAAAGGGTAGAATGTTAGCTTAAAACACAAAGTTATGTTGCATGATATGTATGATGCAATAAAATGTGTTCCATCAATGTTTATGATTATGAATGTCATGGATGTGCATGTAAGCTGATTAGCTGTCTTGCTGAGGAAAATAAATCCTTGATAGCTGGAGATAAATGAAATCTTTGACTATGGTCGGGGAAAGTAAATCCTTGACCGATGCTGGGAATTCCAAAAATCTTTGGTTGTTGAAGATGAGAGAACCTTGTTGATTACTGTTGGGGATAGAAAACCCTGGGCAACCTGCGGGGATTATCAAAACTTTGACAACTTCTGTGGGGATGTGAGAATCCTTCATGACTTTCCTGGGGAAATAAGGAAAAATCTGACGACCTCTACTGGGGAATTAAAACCTGGGAGGCTTCAAATGGAGAAACAAGAACTAGAATCTTCGTTCTGCCAAGAAATAACTCTGTGGGGAAAGTGTTTATTCTATCGGGGAAATCAGGAGCTTGGGTTGTATGCCAATCTACTGAGGAATTATCTTAGTAGGGGATAAGACAAAAAGTTAACTGTTATCTGGTTGATTCTCAGATTTTTAAGATAACCTGCTGGGGAAATTGGGGAAAACTGAATGGTTCCCGCTGGGGATTGATAGTTGGAAATTTGACTCCACTGGGGAATAAGGTTTCATCTTTGCTGAGGGTCTGTAGTTCAAATTTTTTTGGCTCCACTGGGGATCGGGAGTTTAGAGACTTAACTCTGATGGGAAATTTGAAGCTTAACTCCGCTGGGGATATGCACTTCAAGGTTTCAGCTCTGTTGAGGATCTGAATGACATACCGTAGGGGATTTCTTCTGGAATAGCCTAAAGACAGCTTCCTATACTTTCGACCTATCAGTAATTATCCTTTCTTATTTTGTTTTATTTGTAAGAAGTGATTATATTCAAATGCATATGCCTATTTAACAAACAATTGGACGTTTTCAAATAAAACATTAGTGTAAAAAAAAAGGAAAGGCAAGCAAATTTCTACACTTTGAAGTATTTTTGTATTAACTTTTGTAAGTATTTTGTACAAAGGAGACAGACATCCTAGCAAGATAATGTTGTCGTAAAAATTGAGAAAATTTTTATACAAAGAAAGATGGCTATGTGTAACAATTCCATGGGGTTTCCATTCTGCTATAGCCTTCACAACTCTGAGTATCTTGTCCATTCGTTTCTTAGTCTGAAGGTGCTTGGATTGATCATGAGCCTGGAGTTTGGTCGTGAAGAGATTGTCTTTAAAGTGATCCGACGAGACATTGTCATACGCTTTAATTCCCTAACTTTTTCCTAGACCGCCCTTTCGGGTTTTCAGTCCACTGGGAAACCCTTTTTTGCCCAAGTCGCCCTTTCGGGTTTTCAACTTGTCGGGTGTACAGATTTTTTTTATTTATCCCTAATTTTTTCCTGAACCGCCCTTTCGAGTTTTCAATTCACTGGGATGCCCATTTTTGCCCAAGTCGCCCTTTCAGGTTTTTAACTTGTCGGGTCATTTTATGCGTAGTATCTTTTGACTATGTTTGCGTTCGCAGGGTGTGGCAAGTCGTCACCGTCCATGGTGGTCAGAATCATTGCCCCACCAGAAAAGATATTCTTGATCACAAATGGTCCTTCGTAAGTAGGATTCCATTTTCCCCTGGGATCACTTTGCGGCAAGATCATCCGCTTGATTACAAGATCTCCGACTTGATATACCTGATGCCTGACTTTCTTGTTGAAAGCCTTGATCATCCGTTTTTGATACGTCTGACCATGGCAAACAGCAGTAAGTCTCTTCTCGTCGATCAAATTAAGCTGATCAAGCCAGGTCTGAATCAAATCGTCTTCACTTAAACCAACATCTTTCATAATCCTCAAAGAAGGAATCTGAACTTCCATAGGTAAAACATCCTCCATGCCATATACCAAAGAAAAGGGGGTTTCCCCAGTCGAAGTACGCGCCGTGGTACAATATCTGTGCAGAGAAAACGGTAACATCTCATGCCAGTCCTTGTAGGTGACTGTCATCTTTTGAATGATCTTCTTGATATTTTTGTTCGCAGCTTCAACAACACCGTTCATCTTTGGTCGGTAGGGATATGAATTGTGATGTTGAATCTTGAACTGCTCGCAAAGAGCGGTGATCACAGTGTTATTCAGGTTTGTACCGTTGTCCGTGATGATCCTGTCAGGGATACCATACCGGCATATGAGATTCTGCTTGATGAAGCGGGCAACCACATTCTTTGTAACATAGGCGTAGGAAGCTGCTTCGACCCACTTGGTAAAGTAATCAATAGCGACCAAGATAAAGCGATGTCCATTGGATTCCATGGGCTTGATCTCTCCAATCATGTCGATTCCCCACATCGCGAATGGCCAAGGGGCTGTCATAATGTTGAGTGGAACCGAAGGAATATGTACCTTGTCAGCATAGACCTGGCATTTGTGACAAGTATGGGAATGTTGATGACAATTAGCTTACATGGTAGACCAGTAGTAGCCTTCCCTTAGAATCTTTTTAGCCATCGTATGTCCGCTCAAGTGGGTGCCAAATGTGCCACTATGTATTTCGGTCATGATCAACTCTGCTTCAACTTTGTCCACACAACGAAGTAGAACACAATCATGGCTACGCTTATATAAGATACCATTGCTCGGGAAGAACTTGGCAGCAAATCTCCTTAAGAACTTTTTGTCATTGACGGAAGCTCCTTCAGGGTATTCTCGAGTCTGGAGATATCTTTTGATTTCATGAAACCAGGGTTGTTCCATTACTTCTTCGGTATTAATCTCATGATAGTGCACAGGTTCGTCCATTCGCTCGATGGTGATTTGGGGAGCCTCATTATCCCAGTTGAGTTTAAACATGGAAGACATTGTAGCTAGAGCATCTGCTAGCTGATTTTCTTCTCGCGGGAAGTGCTCAAAGGTAATATGCTCGAAATGAGGCAACAATGTCAGGACATGTTCTTTGTATGGGATAAGATTAGGATGCTTAGTGTCCCACTCTCCTTTGATTTGACTGATAACCAAAGCTGAGTCCCCAAATACGACCAGAGATTTGATTCCTAAGTCAATTGCAGCCTTGAGACCAAAGATACAGGCTTCATATTCGGCCATGTTATTGGTGCAGCTGAAACAAAGTCGGGCAGTGAAAGGTGTATGGAAACCTTCCGGAGAGATAAGTACTGCACCGATACCGTTGCCAAGCGCATTTAAAGCACCATCAAAGTACAGGGTCCATCGGGATCCTTGTTGAGGTCTGTCATACGGTCTGTTACCTTCAATGTTGTCCAATGTTATGATGTCCTCGTCAGGGAAGTCGAATATCATAGATTGGTAATCTTCGACGGCTTGATGAGCTAGATGGTCAGCTAGTACACTTCCCTTTATAACTTTTTGGGTTGTGTACTGAATATCATACTCTGTCAGGATCATTTGCCATCTAGCGATTCTTCCAGATAAAGCCGGCTTCTCGAAGATATACTTAATCGGATCCATTTTAGAAATCAACAAAGTGGTATGTGTCAACATATACTGCCTCAGCCGGCGAGCAGCCCATACCAAAGCGCAACAAGTTTTCTCGAGCAGTGAGTAGCGAGTCTCACAGTCGGTAAACTTTTTGCTAAGGTAATAAATGGCATACTCTTTTCTACCAGACTCGTCATGTTGGCCCAGTACGCACCCCATTGAATTATCCAAAACAGTCAGATACATGATTAACGGCCTTCCTTCGACGGGCGACATCAAGATAGGAGGTTCCAGCAAATACTCCTTGATCTTATCAAAAGAAACTTGACAATCATTGTTCCATTCAACCACCTGATCTTTCTTCAACAGCTTGAAGATTGGCTCATAGGTAGATGTTAGGTGAGAGATGAACCTCGCAATATAGTTTAAGCGTCCCAAGAAACCTCTAACCTCCTTTTCAGTGCGGGGGGCAGGCATTTCTTGTATAGCTTTGACTTTAGCAGGATCAACCTCAATGCCTTTGTTACTGACGATGAATCCCAAAAGTTTACCGGACCTGACTCCGAAAGTGCACTTGCTAGGGTTCAGTCTGAGCTTATACTCCTTCAATCTGACAAACAGCTTTTGTAGATGGTCAAGGTGTTTTTCTTTTGTCTGTGAATGGGCTATCATGTCGTCTACGTAGAATTCGATCTCATGATGTATCATATCATGAAACAAAGCTACCATGGCTCGCTGATAGGTTGCCCCGGCATTCTTCAGTCCGAATGGCATCACCTTATAGCAGAAGGTACCCCACTGCGTGACAAAAGTAGTCTTCTCCATGTCTTCGGGGGCTATTTTGATCTGGTTGTATCCCGAGAATCCATCCATGAAAGAAAATACCTTGTGTTGAGCTGTGTTGTCAACCAAGATGTCAATGTGTGGTAGTGGAAAATCATCTTTAGGGCTAGCCCTGTTTAAGTCCCGATAGTCCACACACATTTTGACTTTGTCGTCCTTCTTAGGCACGGGCACAATGTTAGCAACCCATTGTGGATAGGAAGTAACAGCGAAAAATCCAGCATTGAATTGCTTCATCACTTCAGCTTTGATCTTTTCAGACATGTCGGGCCTCATCCGACAGACTTTTTGTTTGATTGGTGGACAGTCTTCTCTTGTAGGGAGACAGTGAACCACGATATCTGTATCTAGTCCCGACATGTCTTCATAGGACCAGGCAAAGATCTCAACATATTCGTTCAACAGCTGAACTAGACACTCTTTGACACTTGGCTCTAGGTTGGCACCCACCTTAACCTCTTTCTTGTCTTCCTCTGTTCCCAAATTGACAGTCTCCAGCAACTCTTCATAGGGCAGAATAGCCCTTTCCTCTTGTTGCAAAAGTCTAGCTAACTCCCCAGGCACTTCACAGTCTTCATCACCTTCATACTCGACATGATTGAACAAATCTTCAGAGTCACTGAAGGCCAAAGCAGAATAGTCACCCATGGAATCTAGAGTGGATGGGTACCTGCATTTTGTGAGTGTGGGTGTGTGTAAGGGATAGTCATCCTTAAACAAAACAAAATGTAAAAGGAAAGAAAATGAACACAACAGTTTATAGATGAAAACGTCCAATGATTCATTAAACATGGCATATGATAATGAAGAAATCAAGCCCTTACAAATGGACCTATATGCCCCGGGTAAGGCATAAGGTGAAAAGAGTGTACGAATTGTTTAATTGTTACAGACCAAAATAGGAAATTGTTCAAAGATAAATTACTGGTTGATGAAAGTGATGGGAACAAAGTCTTTCGCCTCCCAGTTGTTTAGTCCTCCTTCAACGGTTGGAAAGATCCAATCTTCAAAGTTGTCTTCTTCATCAACATCTTCTAAGGCATTAATTCCATGGTGAGTGATTTTTACGGGTGATCTTCCAGCCCGAGAGCGACGCACAGCTTTCTGGCTAGCAGCAGTAAACCCTAGTCCGAACTTGTCTGTCTTGTGAGAAAAATCAGGCAGTTTTCCCCACACTATACTCCTTCCTTCTTTGACTACGGCCTCCGCATCCTTGAGGGATGCCATCCTAGATACAGGCTTGGAAACAATAGGCACATCAGTCATTGTCTTTGCAACTGCGACTTCAAGAGGAACCTCTTCAAAATGTTGGAAAGGAGTTTCTATGAATTCGCCATCCAACTCCACATAGCGGAAGGAGTTAAGGTGACTTATCATGTACTCTTCCTCACCGTGCACCGTTATAATCTTACCCTGCACTGGGTACTTTAGCATTTGGTGTAAAGAGGAAGTGACTGCCCCAGCATTGTGAATCCATGGCCTTCCTGTTGTACCCCAATTTTTGACCTAAGATGCCATTTGCACTTTTGCATTTTTATACAAAAAGTCAAGGTCACTAAATACAGTTGGTTTTAACCTCTCACCTTCGAGCTTTGATTATGCAGAAATTGTCAAGTGTTTTGAACATTCTTAGCCTATGTATCACTAACTTCTAATCAATCACGAAATGTGTGTTTTTTGTTTGATTTCATGTGTTGACATGTCTCCTTCGATTCAGCCTTTCGACTGGACAAGTTCACTGCCTGCAAGCCTGCTTCGACTGGACAAATTTGCTGCCTGCATGCCTCTTTCGAATCTGGACAAGTTTACTGCCTGCAAATATGCTTCGATTGGGCAACATTGTTTCCTTCGAACACGGGCTTTCGATTGGGCAATATGTTTGTTTCGATCCACATGCTTCGATTCAGCAACATTGCTTCCTTCGAACACAAGCTTCGATTGGGCAATACAGTCTCCTTCAGTCACAAGTTTCGATTGGGTAATACAATCTCCTTCGATTCACAAGTTGGACCACTAAACCCTTCGAAGCAACATACTTAAAGCATACAAGTGGCCTCCCATATACTTCCAAATTCAAACCTGCCACAAAACTGCTGCACAGTCCTGCACCAACCTGCCACTAAACTCCAAAAGACTGAAAAGCCTGCGTTGACAGTCCTGTAGTTGCACGAAAATGGAGTGCACAAGAACTGCATTGAAGAAAACAAGGGGGCAGTATACCCAAATAATTCAAATATTATTTTGTTTTCCCCCCAAAACCATATCAAAGCTTCAGTCACCTCGCCTATAAATACAAGGCTTCACAACATGTTCAGGGGGGATCTTTGGGACCAAGAGGACGAATCCTCCAAATTTCCTCAAACACAGAAAAATTCTCAAAGTTCATCAACACTTGAGAAAAAAAAAAGAGAGGACCTTCTGGGCCAGGCGAACCAATCTTCAGAAAATTCTCAAAAACACCAAATTTTCTCAAACACAAAAAATCTCTCAAGTCCCTTCAATACTTGTGAGAACAAACCCAGAATCCCCAAACACTTACTTCCTTCGATTCTGAAGAACAACCCCACTGCAGTCTCCTTCGAATCAAAGAAGCATCACACTTGCTTCTTCTTTTCCTTCAAATTTAGCGCTCCTAGTACAGCCTGTGACCCCTCTTTTGAATCCAGCATCCAGGGCCACCACTCAAGACCCCACATCCATTCAATTCCAGAAGCAAGGTAAGTCACTCTTACCCTTGAAATTTTCGTTTCATGGCATAACATGTAAATAATACTTTTGTTCGTTTCACACATGTACATACTGTTGTTCCTTTGATTCCACCCTTTTCAACATATTTTTTTTAGAACTGAGCTCTTTCATTTTTTGCTTTCTGTTTGCCTGAATTTGATTTAATTGTTAAACTGTTTACCAAACAAATACTAGCATGGCCTCAGGCCATGTTGCCATTTAATGTTTTAAATGAAAGAAACAGGAAACAGGAAATAGGAAACGAAGCTTATGGCTTCTACCCTCTTTCTCCAGGTCGAACGAAAAAGACAACCAGGAGGCAAACCATGTCTAATCGAAAGACATTCCCTCACTGCTTTCAACCTCCAGTCGAAGAAGGCAATAAGGCAGAATCAAAAGACTTTGCCATACACTGACTGCCAGGCCAATCGAAGGATACAACTCACTGCTGCCTTCGCCCAGTCGAAGGATACAACTTGCTGCTGCCTTTGCCCAGTCGAAGGATATAACTTGCTGCTGCCTTTGCCCAATTGAAGGACAGGACTTCGCCCCTGTCAAGGCCCAATTGAAAGACGTGACTTCACTATTGCCAGCCCCAATCGAAGGAGGCCAACAGAATGCAGGTCGAACTGTGCTCCTGCCTGGGTCGAAATACACTTTTTTTCTTACTTTTGTCTTATTTTTTTTCCTTCATATTTTTTATGCCTTTTGATATGTTTCTAATAGCGTAGGTTTTTATCTCTCTGCATTTTATTTACTTTGTACAAATGCTAGTAATTAGGCAAGATAAAATCAACAAGTAAACAAACCAAAAAAATCAAAAAAAACACTCTTTAATCATTACTTGAACATACTTTAAAAAATGCAAAAACACTCAACAAATCAAAACTCCCCCCAAGGGCATGTTATCTCCGTTCTATTGCGATACCGGCCATGCCTATTGCTAGAATACGTGCGTTAATGTCGCCCACTAAAAAGCACAAACAAATCAACCTTTTTTCTAGAGGAACTACGGTGTTTTGATTCCTTCATTGGATACGTAGGAAAGGGGTCGCGAAACCCTCACGAACGCAATAATAAAAACTCATTTCTTTCCCCTTAAACAAACATAGTTGTAGATAAATACACCCTTGTATATAACAAACAATTTTAACCAAAAACAGATATTTCAAAAGGTTCCAGTGGAGTACCGTAGATGCATTGGGTGCTAATACCTTCCCATTGCATAACCAACCCCCGAACTCTCGATCTCTTTTCAAAAACGCATTGTATTTAAGTATTATTTTACATTGCATGTTTTAGGGTTTTATTTCGCTCTTTTCCCTTTCCCCTTGGAAATAATAAAGCGCAGTGGCGACTCTTGCTTTTGCGAGTCAAGTTAATTAATAGCTTGATCTCCGATTTTCACCGCTACAGAATTGGCGACTCTTTTTGGGGAAAGATTGACCTCTTGATGGTCCATCCCTAAGTGGGTTAAGCCTAGTTTGTTTTATCTGTTTTTATTATTATTTGATTGTTTGATTATATGTATATATTGTGGTTATTTGGGTTTTTGCAAAGGACAAGTCCTATACCCAGACTAAGTTACACTTAGGAATAGGACGGGAGGTATAGTCATGTTAACTTTGAGGGAGTAATCCCGAAGAAGGAGGCATGAGATCCCCCACTCAGTGGAAGGCCCTTTTGAACGTAATATTTATTTACCGAGTAATCGGGAAGACATTATTATTTTCGACCTGGGAGCCAGAGAAGCTGAGAACCGTAGAACCCTAACCCATCTTGGCCTCTTAGGTGTAGTGCGGAAATTATAACGGAGTAATCCGGAAGTAGTTGTCACGCGATGCTGCACTCAGACGAGTTTCTCTTGAGAATATTGCTGATTACCGAGTAATTGGGACGTTGGTAATATCCGAAGGAGAAATGTAGACTCTGGGAACTTTTAGAACCTTGTTCTATAGGTGTGATTAAACTGTTAGTACATACCTTGGGGATGTTCTTTACCTTTGACTCCATGCTCGTGACGTTGAACCTTTCGACTTTGTTTGTGACCTTGCTTGTGGTTGTTGCATAGCCATGCATTCATGCACCCATGAAACCATTTTCACTTGATTTTCAAGGAATTTGGAGGTCTTTCTTTGTAAACATCACAAGTTTCGTCAAGCTCAATGGATCTTGGGTGTTGATAGGGTAAAAACCCTAATCCACTAAAATGGATGATTGATCTTGATGATAACTTGATCAATGTTTGGAGCCAATTTAAAATTCATCTTCTATCTTCATCCTTTGATGTTTACAACTTAATATCTTGAGTTCCTTGAAAGTCAAATAAAAACTCTCTTTTGCATATCATGCATCATTCTACATTTTTGGTTTCACTTTCAAAGGTCTTTTTCCAAGTCTTATTTTTCCTTTGGTCTCACCAGTACAACACTCGCGCTAAGAGAACAATGGAGAATATCAAGTAAGAGATTTCTGAACTCTGCAGAGAGGTGACTAATTTGAAAGCTTGTATGGATCACTCAACTGTTTTGGTTGAAATTTTGGTTGGCGCCCAAGTCAATCCTTCTAGGAAGGAAGAAGCGAGGGTGAACGTGGGAGTGCATCTAGACGAAGATGTCTGAAAGGGATGTTCATATGAAGATGGCAGTCTTAACATTAAAGTCAACCCCTTTGCTAAAGAATAAATGAATCTCTGTTGATTTTGGCCTTGAAGTTAAGGAGAGGTTTCCTTCAGCACAAATCCAGATGGAATGCCTTCCCGGATTATTAACTTATTCATGCTTTTTGTAATTTTTCTTGTTTATCAAAACAGTGTTTGCATGTAAGAACTTGTTTGCATCTGAATGATCATCTTAATACAATGAGTATGTTTGTCTTGAAGAAATTCATTTGTTTCACTCGTATTTATTTTCAAATTTCAAATTTCTTTTTGCATTATGATACCAACTTGTTGCCCATTCTCCTGCTTAGGTAGAGATTTAAGGGAGGATGATGATCTAAAGAACACAAAATCTCTGGTTGTATGCTTTTGGATAAAATCTTGCTGACGATGTACATGCATTGTTTCAAATCCCTAAACACCGGAGATATAAGGAAGATAATCCCTTGCTAACCCCTTTTGAGCCTTGAAGTAGGAGTTTCTTTTCTTTACGAAAAAACCCTCAAATTTTAACCTGGGGCAGGGTAGTTTTCAGTTAATCTGATTGAGTGTTCAAAATTCATAAGGAAGATATTTATGAAGAGAAACTACGAGGGCTATCCTTCATGTATAATGAAGCCATAAGATGTGGAATCACAATGTTATCCCTCATTCATCAAGAAACGAGGCAGTCACAATCCTCTCAACAAGTAAAGACAAGTTAATGTCACACATTTTGTTCAAAAATAAAAAATAAAAAGAAAAAAAAGAAAAATCCTGCTAAGTCGAAAACTTGAAAACGTGCGGCTTAAGCAAAAATTAGGCAATCCCGCTGGACTATCAATTCAAAAGAATTAGTTCAGGAAAAAGTTAGGGAAAATTGCAAGGAAAGGAATACAAAGAGAATTCCTCAGCAAAGAACAAATTGGTGACTACAAACACGAATACATGAGGGTGGTTTCTACTCCGAAAGCCTCGTCGTTTCCTTAACCGTCACAAAATCCTTTTGAGAGAAGAACACTCATGTTGAATTAACTGAACATAGGGTTGGATAACATCATGAAGAATGGGTGGGCACCTATAAATTTTGAGCCTTAAAAATCTTTTTCTAAAAACCATGAACCAGGCCACGATTCAACCTTCAAAAGTCCTAATTGAAGCAAGGTTATTTTGAAAGCATACTTCAATGAGATGGTGTTCCTGACTCCCATGAATGTTCTAAATAGTTATGTTGGTATCATATGTTTTTTCCTATACAATAATAAATGGTGCTCTAAATCTCAAAATTTGTGCGGTATCTTTTCAAAATCTTCAAGACTTACATAACTGTTGCATTAGAATTTTCATTCTCATAATAAACTTTTTCTAACTGCAAAACATTTGTTTGATATCAAGGAAGCCCACACATAAGCACTAGTGATGAGTTTATTCTTTTAAGGCCTGAAACTCTATTGAGTAATTAGAGAATCATTTCAAGAAAAAATCATATCAGGGGGCATGTCACATGAAGACCTTAAGCACGAACATGTTGCTTCTCCCAGTTAATGCTTTCCCAACTTGTTTACTCTTTTGGGGAAAAATTTGAAGACTTTGTTGTGCCAACTACAGTCAATCCGGGGCAATCACGTCGAGATTTGATGAATCTCTCTAAGAGTTTGAAGACACCAGAGCATGGTGAATGCCAGGTCTTTTTTAAAATCCTCTTGAGACGATTTCTCCTCATCAACCATATAGCTTGGGGAATTTTAGAAGTGAAGTTATTTGCAAGAATTGTCGTGCATCACGCAGCTTATCAGCAATAAACTTGGGGCATCCAAAATTAGTCCCAGGGGAAATCCAGATTTGTCAAGATGTGTGATATGTTTTGCACACATCATCAGAGGGTGGTGTTCCCAGTATCTCCAGCTAAGCAAGACTTTTTTTCCAACTGAAACATTGTTTGTGTTGTTATCCTTTCAATGGATTGTTTGCGATAGAAGACTGGACTTTGGGGTTTCTACCTGAAAATATCTTCCCCTCCAGAGATATTCAAGCCTTGTAAAAGGACTTTGCTCCAATGATGGCCTGTGTTCTATCTCCAGTAATGTTCCCATCTTGTTGAGATTAGCTGAGTGTCGGGTTGTACTGGGACGTCTTATCATCTTCAGTCTATCTCCCCTGTCTGTTTTGTCAGCATATACATGACATTCATTTATTCATTCACATATGCATCATGCACACACATTGATATTTGTTGATGTTTTTGAGTTCGTATACCTTGGTTATGTCTATTCAAATAGCGTATTTGATCTTTCCAAATAGAGTGTCAACTTAAGCATAAAGTGTGCCTCCTTTCTAATTCCCCACTGAGTTAACTCTCGTGGAAAAATCTTGCTTTAGCTTTCCTTTTCCATCTCTGGATAGGATAAATCCCCATTTGAGTTGTTTCCTCATTGGGTGGAGTCTTATTTGACTGTTTTCTCTCCAGTTTATTCCTGGATTGAGCTTTGTCTCTTGTGAACGATACCCTGTGGATATCTCTAGGCTGCGAAACCTAGATGGAGAGTGCATTTATTTTGCAATGTAAATACTTGGCCTCCTTAAGAAGGATTTATTCATGGTTCCCCATTGAAGATGAACTTTATTCCCTAGTAGTGTTATCATAACCTTCTTCTGGAATATCGACGTGACAACAAGCGATTGACTCTTTATTTGAGCAGTTTGATTATTTATGAATTTCTTTATGTTATGACAAATGGCGGTCTCTTCATGAGCAGTTTGTCCATCCCCGAGGAAATTATTGATTATCACCTCCAGCAATATCTTCATGATGTGTTATTTATATCTTTGAAAGCAACAAGTGGCAGACTCTTCATGAGCAGCTTGTGTGCTTTAATATTCTTTGAAAGCGACAAGTGGCAGACTCTTCATGAGCAGCTTGTGTGCTCTAATATTCTTTGAAGACATCAAGTGGCAATCTCTTTATGAGCAGCTTGTGGGTTATTGGCAACAAGTGGCGGACTCTTCATGAGCAGCTTGTGTGCTTTAATATTCTTTGAAGACAGCAAGTGGTGGTCTCTTTATGAGCAGCTTGTGGGTTATTGGAAACAAGTGGCGGACTCTTCATGAGCAGCTTGTGTGCTTTAATATTCTTTGAAGACAGCAAGTGGCGGTCTCTTTATGAGCAGCTTGTGGGTTATTGACATCTTTGAAAGCAACAAGTGGCAGACTCTTCATGAGCAGCTTGTGTGCTTTAATATTCTTTGAAAAAACAGCAAGCGGAAGTCTCTTCATGAGCAACTTGTATGTTATTGACACCTTTGAAAGGAAGCAAGTGGCAGCCTCTTTATTTGAGCAACTTGTGTATCCCCAACAATAAAGTCTACTCAGCAAATGGCATCCCTTCGGAAAAGTCCCGTGGGGAAGTTTGTATTTTTTATCCTTTTCAAGCGATATCTTGGTTAAAAAGGATTGTGTTACCATTCTTGGTGAAATTCACAAGTCATAGATGTTTATCTCCAGTCTCAGTGCTGATGTCAATCATTTCCCTTCTCCAGTCTCAGTACTGATGTCAATCATTTTGTTTTCCAGTCACAGTGCTGATGTAAATCATTTATTTTCCAGTCTCAACACTGATGTAAATCATCCAAGAGTCTCTCATTTGAAGCCTACGACTCTTGTTTCCCCAGTGGAGTTATCACCTCTTCCCCTGTGGGATTACTATATAATGTGCTTGGTTTCTCCAGCATAGTTTGTCTCATGTGGCATCATTCCCCACAAAATTCAGAGCATTACATTCATATCATATCAAAAACATAATTGCGGTATCTTAAGGCCAAAAATTGTGTATTCTATATTTAAGTCCCTTCAATCTCGTCGAAATGAAGATCCCAATCTTCATATCTACAGATAGAAGAAACTTAAATAGGGGCAGCTGTTGTACCCCAATTTTTGACCTAAGATCCCATTTGCATTTTTGCATTTTTATACAAAAAGTCAAGGTCACTAAATACAGTTGGTTTTAACCTCTCACCTTCGAGCTTTGATTATGCAGAAATTGTCAAGTGTTTTGAACATTCTTAGCCTATGTATCACTAACTTCTAATCAAGCACGAAATGTGTGTTTTTTGTTTGATTTCATGTGTTGACAGGTCTCCTTCGATTCAGCCTTTCGACTTGACAAGTTCACTGCCTGCAAGCCTGCTTCGACTGGACAAATTTGCTGCCTGAATGCCTCTTTCGAATCTGGACAAGTTTACTGCTTACAAACATGCTTCGATTGGGCAACATTGTTTCCTTCGAACACGGGCTTTCGATTGGGAAATATGTTTGTTTCGATCCATATGCTTCGATTCAGCAACATTGCTTCCTTCGAACACAAGCTTCGATTGGGCAATACAGTCTCCTTCAGTCACAAGTTTCGATTGGGTAATACAGTCTCCTTCGATTCCCAAGTTGGACCACTAAACCCTTCGAAGCAACGTACTTAGAGCACACAAGTGGCCTCCCATATACTGCCAAATTCAAACCTGCCACAAAACTGCTGCACAATCCTGCACCAACCTGCCACTAAACTCCAAAAGACTGAAAAACCTGCGTTGACAGTCCTGTAGTTGAACGAAAACGGAGTGCACAAGAACTGCATTGAAGAAAACAAGGGGGCAGTATACCCAAATAATTCAAATATTATTTTGTTTCCCCCCCAAAACCATATCAAAGCTTCAGCCACCTCGCCTATAAATACAAGGCTTCACAACATGTTCAGGGGGGATCTTTGGGACCAAGAGGACGAATCCTCCAAATTTCCTCAAACACAGAAAAATTCTCAAAGTTCATCAACACTTGAGAAATAAAAAAAAAAAGAGGACCTTCTGGGCCAGGCGAACCAATCTTCAGAAAACTCTCAAAAACACCAAATTTTCTCAAACACAAAAAATCTCTCAAGTCCCTTCAATACTTGTGAGAACAAACCCAGAATCCACAAACACTTACTTCCTTCGATTCTGAAGAACAACCCTACTGTAGTCTCCTTCGAATCAAAGAAGAATCACACTTGCTTCTTCTTTTCCTTCAAATCCAGCGCTCCCAACACAGCCTGTGACCCCTCTTTCGAATCCAGCATCCAGGGCCACCACTCAAGGCCCCACATCCATTCAATGCCATAAGCAAGATAAGTCACTCTTACCCTTGAACTTTTCGTTTCATGGCATAACATGTAAATAATACTTTTGTTCGTTTCACACATGTACATACTGATGTTCCTTTGATTCCACCCTTTTCAACATATTTTTTTAGAACTGAGCTCTTTCATTTTTTGCTTTCTGTTTGCCTGAATTTGCTTTAATTGTTAAACTGTTTACCAAACAAATACTAGCATGGCCTCATGCCATGTTTCCATTTAATGTTTTAAATGAAAGAAACAGGAAACAGGAAATAGGAAACGAAGCTTCTGGCTTCTACCCTCTTTCTCCAGGTCGAACGAAAAAGACAACCAGGAGGCAAACCATGTCCAATCGAAAGACATTCCCTCACTGCTTTCAACCTCCAGTCGAAGAAGGCAACAAGGCAGAATCAAAAGACTTCGCCATACACTGACTTCCAGGCCAATCGAAGGATACAACTCACTGCTGCCTTCGCCCAGTCGAAGGATACAACTTGCTGCTGCCTTTGCCCAGTCGAAGGATATAACTTGCTGCTGCCTTTGCCCAATCGAAGGACAGGACTTCGCCCCTGTCAAGGCCCAATCGAAAGACGTGACTTCACTGTTGCCAGCCCCAATCGAAGGAGGCCAACAGAATGCAGGTCGAAGTGTGCTCCTGCCTGGGTCAAAATACACTTTTTTTTCTTACTTTTGTCTTATTTTTTTCCTTCATATTTTTTATGCCTTTTGATATGTTTCTAATAGCGTAGGTTTTTATCTCTCTGCATTTTATTTACTTTGTACAAATGCTAGTAATTAGGCAAGATAAAATCAACAAGTAAACAAACCAAAAAAATAAAAAAAACACTCTTTAATCATTACTTGAACATACTTTAAAAAATGCAAAAACACTCAACAAATTAAAACTCCCCCCAAGGGCATGTTATCTCCGTTCTATTGCGATACCGGCCGTGCCTATTGCTAGAATACGTGCGTTAATGTCGCCCACTAAAAAATACAAACAAATCAACCTTTTTTCTAGAGGAACTACAGTGTTTTGATTCCTTCATTGGATACGTAGGCAAGGGGTCGCGAAACCCTCACGAACGCAATAATAAAAACTCATTTCTTTCCCCTTAAACAAACATAGTTGTAGATAAATACACCCTTGTATATAACAAACAATTTAAACCAAAAACAAATATTTCAAAAGGTTCCTGCGGATTACCGCAGATGCATTGGGTGCTAATACCTTCCCATTGCATAACCAACCCCTGAACTCTCGATCTCTTTTCAAAAACGCATTGTATTTAAGTTTATTTTACATTGCATGTTTTAGGGTTTTATTTCGCTCTTTTCCCTTTCCCCTTGGAAATAATAAAGCGCGGTGGCGACTCTTGATTTTGCGAGTCAAGTTAATTAATAGCTTGATCTCCGATTTTCACCGCTACACTTCCCAACAAGCATGAATATGAAGGACGGATGTCCATCACATAAAAAGTAGAGTTGAAAATTTCTGTACCCACTTTGACTGGAATGTCCACTTCTCCGTGAACCATCCTCTTAGAGTCGTCGAAGGCTCTAACAACGATATTACTGGGCTTTAGGGTCAAACCTTCGCAGTCCAATCTGTCCAACGCCTTCTTCAGTAGCACATTTAAAGATGAACCGGTGTCAACCAGAACATGGGCAAGTGTGGTCCCCCTGCACTCTACCGAGACATGCAGTGCATCGTTATGTTTTCTTCCCTTAGGGGTCAAATCAGCATCAGAAAAACCAAGACCATTATCAGTTGTAAGGCTAGCCACGCACTCTTGAAACTGGTCAGCAGAAGTTTCTTGAGGCACGTGTGCCGTCTTTAGAAATTTGATCAAGGCTTTAGCATGAGCCTCAAAGCAGAGAAGGAGAGCCAGCATGGAGATTTTTGTAGGGGTTTGCCCTAGCTGCTCCACGACATTGTAGTCGCTCTTCTTGATTATCTTTAAGATTTCTTCCATCTCTTTTTGGGTGGTCTCGGGGACAACCACAGTCTGAGCCTTCATCCTGACAGGCGCTTCTTTTATCCCCTTACCTTTATTGGAAGTAACATCAGCGGGTCTAACTTCGGGTACATCAATTTCTTCAAATACCGAGCTTTGCACAGATGGCTTGACAGGTACAGAAAATCTCGAGGGTCTGAAGACTGCCCGTGGAGGAGCAATCTCCAGAGAGAAGATCCTTCCGCTGCGAGTTATCTTGCTCGTTCCTGCAATATTCCCTATATCATGGGTTTCATCATCGGAATTCTCTTGGACTAATTCAATCTGCTTGATACCATGATAGAAGATTTCTCCTCCGTAGTTCCATGGTATCGTCTTGTTAGATTTATACGGGACATGCCCCGGCATGGTGATTTTCAACGGTACAAACTTAGGATCAGGCGTAATCTTAACAGGCCTTTTGTAGGTCTTGGAAAGATCGTCGGAGATGGTTATTATAGAAATGTCATTGGTTGGAGTATCAAAGGTAGCAGGAGTAACATGAGTGATAGTATCAACAAGATTCTTTTGAAAGAGGATCTCTTGGGTATCCATCAGGCGTTGGATGCCTGATTTCAACAGTGGGAAATTAGCTTGCAAGTTTGAACAGAAGTAACAGTCTTTTCCACAGCCTGGGAATATCCCGACTTTCATCAAATTCACTTTAATCACTGGTAACGAAGTAAAAAGGTCATCAATAGTGGTAACATGAAGATCTTCCATAACGGCATGGACATTATGACCGTGCTTCGGCATTGGGGCATAAATCACATTAGACTTTTCGGGCACATCGAATTCTACCTCTTTGGCGTCTATCAAGTCTTGGATTTTGTTTTTAAGAGCCCAACAGTTGTTGGTATCATGCCCTACACTGTCAGAGTGGTATGCACATTTTGCATTGAAGTGATAATAAGGAGAAGAGGTATTGGGGTTTTTCGGCGCTTCTTTCAAGTTGGTATGGTTCAGCTTTAACAGATGAGGGAGGACTTGAGCCGGTGTCATGTTGATTCGGGTGAACTGCCGTTGTGGCCTTTCTACCCTTTGCTGATTAACTCTTGGTTGATTGCTGCGAGGTTGATCGGATGAGGAGTTTTGGATCATAACAGCCCCCACCGTTGGTCGGCGCTCCATTCTTCCTTGGTTTCTCTGGTTGTGAACAGCAGAAACTTCCTTCTTAGCTGGGAAGGTCTTCTTAATAGCAGCGGAAGCGGAGGCATCTTTCTGTATTTTACCACTTTTAATGCTAGCCTCGACCCTTTCACCAGTCAGAATTAATTCGGTGAATCCTGCAGATGAACTCCCGATTAAATGATTGAAGAATGGGCCCGACAGAGTCCCTAAAAACATGTCAACCAGCTCTCTATCCGACAGTGGTGGATGCACCCTTCCAGCCAAATCCTGCCACTTCTGAGCATACTCCTTGAATCCCTCATTAGAGGCCATAACCATACTATGTAGTTGAGTACGAGTAGGTGATAAATCTGCATTGTATTGGTATTGTCGGTAGAAAGCGGCAGCTAATTCTTCCCAGTTATGAACATCCGATCTCTCAAGTTGATAAAACCAGTCCAATTGCGTGCCTGACAAACTATCTTGAAAAAAGTGGACCCAAAGATCCTTATCAGAGGAGTGAGGTTGGATCTTTCTAACATAGGACCTCAAATGCATCTTTGGACAGGACAAACCGTCATACTTAGAAAATGTAGGTACTTTGAACTTGGGAGGAATGACGATCCCAGCAACCAATCCTAGTTCTTCGAAATCTAAACCAGGTACCCTTTGCAAATCCATGGCTGCCAACCGATCCTCAAGATTTTTATACTTATCATCCGTCGGGGGATATTGTTGTTTTGAGTAATCTTCGTCCTCTTCCTCTTCTTCTTCTTCAGCTTCAGATTCAGAAGGCATTGCAACGCCTTTTCCTTTACCAACCCCTTCATCAGACGTCGAGGGGAACTCCAGAACTCTCCTAGCCTGATGCTCAAATCTCCTTCCCATAGTGGCTACCCAAATTCTTTTCTTTTTCTTCCTTTCCGATTCCTTCTCTTTCTCTAACAGTGCTTTGAGATCCTCTTGACCCTTTGCTAAGGTCATGCGGAGTTGCTGGAATTGCAAATTTTGTGCTTGCAGATCTTTAACCGTCTGCTCCAAATCCATCTTGCTGAAATAAATAGCAGAAAGATAAGGAAACCTGGTGTGGAGACCTGTTTATGCATATGATGAATGATATGTTATTCATGTAATGCATTCAAGGATTCAGAAATTCAAATTTTCTGCAGACAAAAAGAACACATGTCATATTAATAAGAAGAAATTTGTCAGTACATAAATGCCCCATGGGAAAAATATTACAAAATTCTTAATGTAAAAAGACATTGCGCATCCTCTTTGGCGCGATGTAAGTGTTGAGAGTTTCCTCTTCGTGAAGCCGGCGGGTAAGTTCCAAAACCTTCTTCTCACTGGCATAGAAGCTGGCTTCAAAAGTATTCGTTCTTCCTTGAGCTGGATCCAACCCTTTTGTAATTCTTCCAATGATGTTGGCATGTCTGGATGTAGGAGGGTGTATGGAACCTCTCCTTCCATAACAGGCTCTTTGATCACGGGGAGAATGTGAGGGTATGGCATCATAAGAATCTGGGCGCGGGTTTGTACCCACTTGAGATAAGGCTCAAGGGGGATGGAATTCTTGTGCCCTAGTGTCTTACTATCCACCTTGTTAGGCATCCTCCAAGCTCGGATAAACCTTTGTCGAAATCCTTGCGCATCATTGTCGAAGTCAAAAACTAGGTCAGGAATCAGCATATCATGAGGGCCATCCCTTCGGGCATATCCAAACTGTCTCAGAGCTAAACAGGGGTTATAGGTAATGCCTCCCCTAATGCCAAGCAATGGGACATTAGGGAATTCTCCACAATAATCAATGATGACGACATTTTCTCTGGACCGAGAACACCAATGAACATCAGAATGTGTGAGGGTCATCAACCGTTGTGACCACCTTAAACCCTGCTCATTCTTCAAAACTGTTTGGGGAAGGTAAGAAATAAGCCACCTTGCTAAGAGAGGAGTACATCACATGAGAACACCTCTTTTCCTCATTGTTCGTGTGTAAAATGAGTGTAGGATGTCCCCAAGCAATGTAGGCATAGGATTCTGAGATATGAAAATCTTTACAACATTCACATCTATAAGCTGATCAGGGTTTGGGAACAAGACCAACCCATAGATGAGAAGTGCTACAATCTCCTCAAAAGCTTACAGATCTAGAGAGTTCCAGCAGTCTTGTGCCTTCTCAAATAGAAACTTTGCCAAGAAACCCTTGAAACCACTTCTGGTTTCCCAATGACCTTTGATATCAAATGGTTGCAAGTGTAGGGCTTGAGCAACATCTTCAGGCTTTGGTTCTCTTTCTGTACCGTTGTAGGGTAGTTGATGGAGAATAGGAATCCTCAAGAGTTGAGAAAATTCCTCCAAAGTAGGTACTAGCTGGTGATCAGGGAATGTGAAACAGTGGTGTAGGGGGTCAAAGAACTGGAAGAGAACTTTCACCATGTCTTCTTCAATGTTGGAGTTGACCAAGTTGAGAAGTCTACCATGTCTTTCACTGAAGAGAGAATTCTCTGGAATCTTGGAAGTAAGCTCCTTGAGTTGAGGAGGGATTCTCACAAGGTTTACTTGAATTGTTTTTCTGCGAAGAGATTCCATGACCTACAAATCAAAAACAAAGATGAAGATCCAAACCCTTGAAATTGTTAGTGGATGCATATGATGCTTTATGATGTTCATGATGTATGCACAAGCATATGTACAAACAAGTCACACAAGATCCTAGTTTCAGGCTTGCATGGGGTTTTATAGGTAAGTACCCTCTGGAAGTTAGTTGGCTCAACCTGTCCTATAAATAGTAACCGGGTTCTAAGGAGCTCAATATCACTGGATTATTTTCTGTGTTCATTGTTTCAATTTAGCCACTTAACTGGCGACCGAAATATTCCAAGAAAACAACCCTCAATGAGTGTAGTATCGAGTATCTACCAACTTCGGACTGCACCAAAGTCGGTCATCTCACTACCCCTAAAAAAGGCCAAGATGGTCAAGTAAGATTCTAAGAGTTCATTAGTGCTTCATGACATTACTCAGCGGCCCCGTATTCTCTTTGATTGACTCAAAGGCTACCGGCACTCACAAATATGTCGCACTAATATAGCTATTGCTTCAACCATGTCGGTATACCCCGCACAATTTCCACAATGTATTGTTATTTACCTATGAATGTTTCCCAAAAATCCGGGTGGAGGATTCAAAACCCAAACAAGAGAACCAAATGTAAAGCAATCAAAGCAAACAAGATAATCATACAAAAGGTGATCTAAACCCTAAGGTTACTTCACTTTTAAAGTTCTCCCCAGCAGAGTCGTCAGTTCTGTGATACGGTGGGAGAACTGACTTGAGGTTTTGCGTTTGTGTTCGCAAATGTTTCAGTTTAGCAAGAGTCTCCACCGACTTTTTATTTTATCCTAAGGAAAGGTCAAAAAGCACAAGAAAGACCTTTGAGATGTTTTCTTGGGTTCGGGGAGTAGATTATGAAAAGGGAAGGTGCAAGCACCCTTTTCATCCATGGTTATCCATGGGCTCTTAGTTACTTGTTTAGATCACTTGCTTTTGCTTTTCAATTGTTTGAAATGGTGCTTTGTGTGTGGTTTTGAAAGATGTTTTGAAAAGAGGCCATCGTTGTGGCAACCTTTGTAATGATTCTCGTTTGAATGTATACAAAGGGGTTTTTGTCTTTTGAAAAGATTTCAATGTTTGAAAGTTTGTTTTGGGAAATGTTTTGAAATTGTGTTGTGAAGTGTGTTTGAAAATAGCAAGGATGTTTTTGCAAGGTTTTGATCAAGTAATTAAGAGTTATCTACCCTATTTTACTCAAAAATCTTTCTTATGTTTTTAACCCTTTTGACAGTGTTGTTTCACCATTGCATTTGGTGAACAAACTTGTGTTAGGATGTTAAACGGGACAAGCGCGAGTCATCGTATAGACCATGATAGAAATTGTGTTAAGTATCTTTGGCAATTTTCTTGAGGGACTTGATCATTTTTTTTAGGCAACCAAGATAGCGTCATCGAGGGACTATGATCTTTTTGTTTTGTTTTTGTTTTTCCAAAGTACCCAACATGCATACCATGGCCCATTTTTGAAGGCAACAAGTGGATTGTAACCTTATGAGTGCAAGTGTGCATTGTGTTTGATTTTCATGCATTTTTGTCTTTGATTAGGTCAAGCTATTTGTTGATTTTTATTTTTGCATACAAACCCTAATTCTCTAATCATGACATAATTGAAAGCGTAAAGTGCGAGAATTTAAAATTCTAAGCTATTACAACATGATTATGGGGATGGGGGTACAATCTTTGAATAGGGGGTATTTGACAAGAAATATAAACCCTAATTTACTATTACATCCAAATTGAATTTAATTGCATGAATAATAAATGAATAATATTTAAATAAACAAAATAAATAAATATCAAATAATATGTATTATGCAAAAAAAAGGTTTTTGTTTTCCTATGTATGTAAAAGTATTTTTGATTTAAAAAGTATAAAGAAATAAATAAATAAAAAAGATTAATTTAATTTGTTTTAAGGGTAAACCCTAATACTATATATTATTTATATACAAAAATATATTAATATGTGTAAAAATGAAATATACTTAAAAAAGAGTATTTTTTAGTATAAATAATAATAAAAATAAAAATGTAATATTTTTGTATTTTTATTCTAAGTATTTAATAAAATAAAAGTATATATGTATATATATGTATATTAAATATATTAAATATGTATAATATAAAATAAAATATGTACAAAAATAAATTATATTTTAAATAATATTTTCAGTATGAATAAAAATAAGAAATAAAAATAAAATTATAATTTACATATTATTTTCAAGTTTAAGTAAATAATACAAAAGTATTTAAAATGTTTTCTATATTAGAAAAATTAAAATAAAATGCTAAATAAATGTAAAAAATTATGAAAATATTTTTTAGGCATTTTTTATATTTGGATATAAATAAACAAAATCAGAAAAGAAAACAAAAATGCAAAAATGTAAAAATATAAGAAATTGGGCCAGGGGGTGCAAAAATGAAAGTGGGGGGTGTTAGAAGCAAGCCAGGCCAAACCCAGCCCAAATCTTCATCTTCAACCTCCAGCATTTTGAAAAAAACATGCGCCTGTTATACAAACTTGGACATCCTGTATACTTGATCTATTGCAAAAACTCACAACATCAAACTTGTAGAGAATTTCAAGACGATTCCAACCATATAAAAAACTAATCCTAACTCTCAAAGACCAGAGAGAATTTCTCTGGCCCTAAAATCTGACCTAGTTTTTTCAGCATGTTCATGGATGAAATTCTCCTAGCACACTTAATATAAATGAAAGCTGAGCATATGTATGGATTCCTAGCAATGAACACTACATTTTTTATTCACAAACCTAAGGCTAAATGTTCCTAAATAGAGAGATAGAAAGTGAGGAAAAACCTGTTTCAGTTGGATTCGTGTAGGGCAATGTAGTGCTTCTCAACAAGTTTTGAGATGTCTGGTAGCTTGCCTGAACTTCACTTGTCCTTTTCCAATAGCTAGCTTGCCTTGAAAGTCCTTGAATCAGCCTATAGAACTCAACCTGCACAAGCTTGAAATGAAAATGGTGAACACTGTAAATGGAGTTACAGTTGGCTTTTGGTGTTTGGGATAGCTTGAGTGAGTTGAATGGAAGGTGTTTGAAGCAACTTGGGGAAAAACGCACGAGCCAAATGAGTTGGGGAACTCAAGTTACAACACCTGCCCTGTTTTGCCAAAGAAGTGTGATTTCTGGCTATGGGAGGTTTTGGGGCTCAAGCACTCGTGTTTCTTGCTCAAATGGTTGTGTGAAAGATGTTTGAAATGTTTGTGTAAGTTCACAATGGCTGGTTTCCAAGTTCTCAAGTGTTTGGCAAGTTTTCTTGTTTTTGAAGCAAGAATGGGAAGTTGTGATTACAGGCCTGTACAAGCCATCAAATATGCTGCATACAATCCTCTTGGTCCCTGAAATTTGTGGATTTGATTTGGCTTCTGAGATCTTGGCCCTATGCTCAAATATCATGGTTTGACATAAAGCACACTTTTGCAAAACTGGGAATTTGCCTTTTTCTACTTAAGGCCTAATCTTGTGTACAATATCCAAATGGCCAAAAAAAAATCTTAGACTGATGGATTTGCATTTAATTAAGGAGTGTGAAGTGGTTTAGAGGCCTTCAAACTAGTACAAGGCATGCTGGTTTGAAAATGCCACTTGAGTGAACATGAATTTGCCATGGATACAAAGTGAGTTTTTGCCAACTTCAAGCATTCGATTCTCCCTAACCACAAATGTGTTTGAGGAGTTCTTGGACAATTTGGAAAGCTTGCAACATTCTCTATAATCCATATTTGAAATGCAACTTGATACTCCAAGTGGAACTATGTGAAAAATGGCCAAGAAGATAGGTCAAAATCCTGCCTAAACTAGGGCAAAATTTCTCTAAGTTAAAGGTTTTAGGGACCCTTGTTCCAAAAATCATAACTTGAGATCCAAGCTTCTTTTTAGAAAACTTTGTGAATAAAAGTTGTATACTTTGTGGAGTACTACAACTTTTATGTTATAAGTTTTGTTTGAATCCATTTGCATCATGGTGAAAATGTGGGACAAAGTTAGGAAAAATTAAGAAAATTTCATAACTTAGAAAATTTCTAAGTTATGAAATTTTTCCAATTTCAAACCCTAATTTGAAATTTTGGGTTTCTTGATGAACAAGTTTCATAATTTGACACATCTTGATGAAAAATGACCCTTGGAACTTGATTTTGACCAAAAAGTCAAAGTTTGACTTTTCAGTGTACAGTCAAATTTTGATCAGTTGACTGAAAAATTCATCTGTCAATCTCATGCATTTGAGATCTTTTAAACTTGTTGAATAGGTCAAGATGATGACATTGAGTCCTTGAGTCCATGGTTGAACCCTATTTTCCATTGGCTAGGTCAAAAGTCAGAAATTGCCTTGTACAGTCAAAACCCTAAAAATGACCATTTTGCCCTTTTGTTGATCTGATCAAATTTCTTGTGGAGTTGTGGTCCAAACATGATCAAATGGTTCATATGAGTTCATAATGTTGATGTGGGTAAACATTCATGAGGTTTGACTGTAAATTGGCCACAATTGACTTTTCCCCAATACAACTGATTTCTAGGTCAACTATCCAATTGACTGGGCAAAAATTTTATTCAAGGATTGAAACTTGGTATGGACAAACATATGAGTCCAATATGAAGTATGAAAGTCAATTTGAGCATTGAAGGTCCAAAAATACTTGTGCAAACTCAAACCCTAGTTTAGGTCAACAGTGCAAGGAGATTTCTTGAGTAGAGCAAACCCTAGCTTGATCTTGAGTTCAAAGAGCCTTGTGATGAGAAATGTTGATAAAAGGAGAGGGAAAATTTTTGGGTACAACACCCTACTATCCAGGTTCCTTCTCACAACCCTACTATCAAGGCTTTCATATCTAAGTATCCTTACTATCCAGGTTCCTTCTCACAACCCTACTATCATGCCTTTCATATCGAAGTAACCCTACTATCCAGGTTCCTTCTCACAGCCTTACTATCCTGACTTTCATATCAAAGTAACCCTACTATTCAGGTTCCTTCTCACAGCCCTACTATCCAGGTTTTCATATCGATGTAACCCTACGACCCAGGTTCCTTCTCACAGACCTACTATCCAGGATTTCATATCAAAGTAACCCTACTATCTAGGTTCCTTCTCACAACCCTACTATCCAGGTTTTCATATCGAAGTTACCCTACGACCCAGGTTCCTTCTTACAGCCATACTATCCAGGCTTTCATGTCGAAGTAACCCTACAACCCAGGTACCTTCTCACAGCCCTACTATCCAGGCTTTCATATCGAAGTAACCCTACTATCTAGGTTCCTTCTCACAGCCCTACTATCCAGGCTTTCATATCGAAGTAACCCTACTACCCAGGTTCCTTCTCACATCCCTACTATCCAGGCTTTCATATCGAAGTAACCCTACTACCCAGGTTCCTTATCACAGCCCTACTATCCAGGATTTCATATCGAAGTAACCCTACTATCCAGGTTCCTTCTCATAACCTTACTATCCAGGTTCCTTCTCTCTTATCTCCAAACAATAGTTCACAACACTGTAAGACTGGGACCCTATCAAACACGATTGGTTTCGCAGTTCCCCAGTAAGTCGCGGTGCAACATATATCTTGATCAGATATGTAGTTCACTTCTGCTTCCTCAAGTCAGAGTTATTTCCCCTGTAGAGTAACGGATAATTGAAGCTTCTAAAATTCTATTTCTCCCAAGACAGATACCAACATTCCTCAGCATATTCCTCATCAACAATAGTAACAGGAACTCTCATCGAAGGAATGTCTCAGGAAATCAACATCCTCTAGATGGAATCTTTAAGCCCATCTCTGACGGTACTCCGTCACATCCAGGATGGCATCTTTAAGCCCATCTCCGACAATCTTCTATCATCAACCTCCAAATGGCATCTATAAGCCCATTCCCGATAGCACAAATCAAGTATTACTTCATGCGAGTGCAAATTTTTGGGCACTCTAGTGTTCAATCATCTTCCACCTTCAGATTACGAAAGGCAGACAACCTATCTACATCCTCAGGTTTAAGAAAATTGAACAGGGGCAGCTGTTGTACCCCAAAATTTACCCTCTCATTTTACTCAACACATACTCCTTGAGATCCTCAATTTGCTCAAGTTTGCCCAAGAGTTGACCAGACAAACTCTCTCCTAAGGCAATATACTACAAATTAGGGTTTCCATTTTAATCAAGATGGGTGAACCACAAAGGCCTCATGTTCTCTCCATGGTCTTAATATGTTCTCAAGACCCTACATGTCAGGTTTCATGCCTTGCACAAGATTTTTGCTCAGTCAACTGCTCAGATGCTTGAGAATCAACTGTATTAGGTCAAAAGTCAACTGTGACCCACATACATTCAAACTTCAAGATTTTTGGTCAACATTAACATTTTGAAGTGACTTTCATCATTTTTTCAAAGGTTGATCATGATTCTACGAGGAATGCTCCAAATTCATCAAAACCTAAAAGGTTCTAAATTAGGTTTCTTAGTAAAAGTCAACCAAACTTTGACCAAGCATAACATCCACATGCTTCATCAGAAAATTTCCATCCAAGTATCATTTTGAATAGGATGTAATTCCCTACAACTCAGCTTCATCCCACAAGTTCAAAATATGCACTCATAAAAAGATATTAATTTCTACATTATGGGTCCTTTTGAAAAGTCAACAAAAACACCTTTTGGGTCAAAGCTTCTTACATGAACATGGAAGACTCAATTGAGATGAGACCAAAAGGGTTGCTTATAGGACCTCCTAAGCTTTCTAAAAAGTCCAAGAACACCTCTCTAGGGTTAAAATTGGAGGAGATATGCCTTGTCAAAGTTGACCATTTTTGCAAAATTGCCAAAAGTCAAATGTGCTCAAAAATGAATTTTTTGCTAAATGGGCCTAACTTTTTATGCTTGCACCTCACTTATAATGTGGTCCACGACTCAAATATTCACCCACACATTAGTTTATTCATTTTTCAATTTATTTTGATTTTTTATTAATTAAAAATTTAATTAAATCAAATAATTGGTGAATAATAGCAAAGATATGATTTGATTTGGTTTTTGGACAGGTTGGCAATCAAAATATGTTGAGTTATCAAGGCCAAAACGAATCAAGCATAATTGGTACAAGAAAGGGATGATTTGGCTCAAAATAGCAAGTTTACATGTAGCTTGAAAATCAAATCAAATCTCTCATAATTGCAAAGATTCAATCCAATTTCACAACCCTAATTCATTCCTAGATATATATTGGACATGTACAAAGCATAGGAGAAGGTTGCAGTCGTGAAAGGAGGCAGAACAAAACTTCAAAATTTGCAAGAAAGTGGTAGATCATTCTTGTACCTAGAGGGTGATTCAAGCCATTCTAACACTACCAATAGACTCCTGGACATCTCCAGAATGTGTCCCAACCAATTGAAGGCATTCTAACCCCCAGAAGCTCGAGTTACAGACCCACGGTTTACACCTCTAAGCTTGAATTTAATTTCATGATTTACGCATAATTAATCATTATTAAACATAGCATTGTGTTTGTATTATCATTTGGGATGTTTTGGTTTACATAATTTTGTGTTTTGATGCCTGTATGCTTAAGTGCCATTGCTACGGTTCAGCTTGCCGTTTTAGGGTTTTCTTGCACAGGTTAAATTGGCCAATAAAAAGGGTACCATGATGCTCGTGGCATCAAGACGAATCGATCCATGTAGCTACATTCAATTTATCATGCATTTTGATGATTTTTGAAAGTCACAGGTTTATAGCTATGGCGATTTGTCTGTAGGTATAAGTTTTATACCTAACACGACGGATGAGGAAGAAGACGATAATGTGTTCAATCATCATTGGGCCATTCAAATAGCTGGCGCGTGTTTTGTTATAATTCATTAATCCACTTGTTTTTATATAATATTATTTGTTTTTATTATACTAACAAACAAAGCAGATGGCTCAGATGGTGAAGCGCGCTTGGTATTGAGTGGGAGGACCTGGGTTCGATCCCAGGTCCCAGCAAATTTTATTTTCCAACTTTGTGCTTGCAAATTCTATACACCACCTTTCCAAGTGTCTTCCATGCATCTCACTGATCCAGCCATTGGATCCATTGCTAGCTAGATCCAGCGCTCAAATCCATGAAGGACCATGGTACATCTCCAGGCGTGGCTGCACGGAATCTCACGTGGGAATGGGTTTAGCTTCATGGGCCTGAACAATTCAGATTTGCACCCCCCATTTGCTAATACATACAGGCCCATTTCTTCTTTTTTTCTATTTTTCTTATTTTTTAATTCTTTTCTTATTTTCCTTAATTATTTTAATTAACATCAACAAATCTTTTTTTCTTTAATAAAAAATTACAAAAAACACAAATTATTTTTCTCATGAAATACTTATTTCTTTAGTTAATTTAATTAGAAACTAGGATAATTTAATTATTTTTTGTAAATAAAACTAATTAGAAATTAGGTTTTAAGTTTGTAATTAAATTGTTTCTTTTCTCAAATAAAAAAACCACAAAAATGCATAAAATCTCTCTTACAAAATATTTTATTGAATTATTTAATTTAGTTTAAATTAGATTAATTTCAATTTCTTTTTATAATTAAAAATAATTAGAATTAGGGTTTTAGTTCTACATAACCTAATTAAGTATTTTCCCAAAAATAGTTTAAATATTTTTTTAATTAGATTTTAGGGTTCTCAACTTTTCTCGCACTTAATTTGCCGCGCGCATTTTAATTTGTTTTTATTATTATTGTAACTGTTTCGAGTTTGTAATAGTTTTAATTAGGGTTTTAAGCTTCTGCATATTTATTTTCCGTCAAGATGATTATGTAACTGTTAGAGCCTTGTAATAGCTAGGTTTTATTTTCTCGCACTTTAAATTCCTGCAAATATTTAACTGTCTAGATGCATGCTAATAGGATTGTATGGCAAGAGTATCTTGAAATTAAAATGGTAGATCACCTAATATGCAAAGACTAAATAACTGAAAAATTCACATGCACATATTCACCCATAAGGTTTACCCCACTTTGGTTGCCTTCGGTAAACAGTCATTAAGCATAGGAGATTTTAGTGGTTGCCCTCCAGTCTAAAAGATCAAAATGTCTCATTCGGTTGTTGCCTCAGAAATGTTGCCTCAAAAAAGATATTAAGACTCTAGTGTTATTACTAAGGTTTTCTAATTGTTTCTTTAGTGATTGTACTTGTGCCTTTCGAATATCCCTTACAACTCCAACGACGGTGCTACCTACTCATTAATAGTAGGATAGCGCTGTCTAAAGGAAACGAGAATGAACAATCTTTTTTCGAGTAGGTATAATCTTAAGTACTTGCTCAATAAAAACTTTTCACACAAACACCTTTCAAAACAAATTTCTAAAACAAACTTCGTCACACCCTTGAGGACTGATACAAGGGTTATCACAAAGTAAAACATTTTCAAGACAAACACCCACAAGTAATTTGAAAAATGAGCAAGTACCTAAGAGCCCATGGAAAACCATGGATGGAAAGGGTGCTAATACCTTCCCTTTCCATAATATACCCCCCGTACTCAGAAATATCTCAAAAAAAGGTTTTTTCTGTTCTTTTTCCTTTTCCATGATTGGATGAAATAAAAGTCGATGGAGACTCTTGCTTACCACGACATTTTGCGAACAAAAACCGCAAAAACAAAAACCAGTAAAACAGTCGGTTCTGCCACCGTATCACAGTACTATTCCCTAACGTGGACCAACTCATAGATGTGAATGCGGTTAAGGTCTTTCTGTCTCATAATCCGGTGCCTACTTTGCTTAGGGATATTCTACACTCTCTGCATACTCGCACTCTGAAGAGAAGAGGTACCCTCCTGTGTTGCACTCCTCTATTGGCTAGGTGGTTTATTTCACACCTACCCTGGTCTATTTTAAGAAATGAGCAGGGTATGAGATGGTCTCATAGGCTGATGTCCCTTACACATTCGGGTATTCATTGGTGTTACAGGTCCTTGGAGAGTATCACCATCATTGATCGCTGTGGGGAATTCCCTAATGTCCCTCTCTTAGGCATTAGGAGGGGAATCGCTTATAATCCTTGTTTTGCATTGCGACCGTTTAGTTATTCTCGAAGGGTTAGTCCTCACAACACGCTCGTCCAAGGAATCACATTTGACTATGACAATGATTTTCAGGGTTATCATAAGAGGTCCATCCGAGCTTGGGCATGATAAACAGAGTTGATAGCAAGGCATTGGGGCACAAAAATTCCATCCCTATTGAGCCTTACCTTAAATGGGTGTGAGCTCATGCTCAATGTCTTATGACGCCTTACTCCGCCATATTACCTGTGATTATGGAGCTAGTTGCTGAGGGAGACACTCCTTATGTTGTTCTTCATCCGGACATGCCAACTGATCTTGAAGAGCTACGGAAATCTTGGGTCCAACTCAAAGAAGAACGGGATACCTTTGAAACCCAATTCTACGATAGTGAGAAGAAGGTTTTAGAGCTCACCAGGTTACTTCACGAGGAGAAGAGTATAAATGCTTACATTGCACCAAAGAGGATGCGCCTGTGGGAACTTGAGTCTTCTTTTGCTTGGAGAGTTTTATTTTTGCTTTGTTCCCTTGTGAGCCCAAGAGGAATTATTATGATCAATAAAAATTCTCAATACAATTAGCGTTTGTTCTCTTTCTATTTAAGCAAATTCGAGTCTTAGAAATCCTTGAAAACATTGCATACATATATCATACATATCATTGCATAAAGAAGTTTCATGGCAGGTTTCTCATCCTCATCGCTATTTATTTCACCAATGGCTCTAGAACAAACAGTGAAGGATCTACAGAATCAGAATGCTCAGTTTTAACAGATGATCATGGCTCTGGTCAAGGGGCAAGAGGAACTGAAAGCCCTGATTGTTAAAGAGAAGATTAAGAAGCCAAGGAATACAGCTGGTGTGGTAAATCTGAGAAAGAAGTTCAAAGGACGGCTAAGGCAAGTGGTTGTGCTGACATCTTCATAAAAAGAAGGTGATAATCAAGAAGGGGAGACAAGAGAGGAAGACTCCAGTTCAAGGGAATCTGATAATGAGACTGGCTACAATGAAGAGCAGTATCTTCCGGCCAATGAAAAGTACAAACAAATGGAAGAACGTCTGAGTGCCATGGAAATCTAGAAGGTGCCTGGGCTGGATTTTGAATAGCCGGGTTTTGTATTTGGGGTTGTCATCCCATAAAATTTCAAGGTGCAGGTGTTCACCAAGTATGATGGGGTTTCGTGTCCCAAGATGCACATCCGATCTTATGTAAGGAAGATTCAGCCTCACACCGCTGATAAGGACTTATGGGTCCATTTCTTTCAAGATAGTCTATCTGGAACTCAATTAGAGTGGTTCTACCAACTGGAAAGGACCAACATTCATAATTGGGAAGACCTGGCTGCTGCTTTCTACAAGCAGTATCAGTACAACGCAGATCTTGCTCCCACCCGTGCTCAACTTCAAAGTATGACTATGGGCTCGAGCGAGGTCTTTAAAGACTATGCTCAAAAGTGGAGAGACTTAGCAGGAATAGTTCAACCTCCCATGTCTGATAGGGAGTTAGTGGATATGTTTCTGCGTACCCTGTCTGGTCCATTTTTCAATCATCTGATTGGAATCTCCTCAGCTGACTTTACTGAATTGATCTTGACAGGAGAAAGGGTGGAAGCTAGAATTAGGAGTGGGAAGATTCAAAAGGATGCATCCTCCAGTGCAGTAAGGAAGCCATTTGATGGGAAGAAAGAGGTTAGTGTTGTGTACAGTCAAAGGAATCAGGACAGAACTGAACACTGTCCGGCAGTAGGGGCTGTTATAATCTCTAAACCGGAACCTACTTAACAAAGGGACAATCAGTCGAGAGAAGAAAGGTCGGTAAGACAGTTTACTCGGATAAATATGACGTTGTCTCAAGTCTTGCCACATTTGTTGAAATCTAATTTGGTAACCTTGCGGGAAGCTCCGAAGAATCCCAACACCGCATCTCCTCGCTACAACCCTAATGCTCGTTGTGCTTACCATTCAAAAAGTCCAAGCCATGATACCAACGACTACTGGGCTTTGAAAAACAAGGTGCAAGACCTTCTCGAGGCAAAGGAAATTGAATTTGATGCCCCTGAGATTCCAAATGTTATCACTGCTCCTATGCCTAAGCATGATCGCGGTGTGAATGCTATTGAAGATGATGCATTTGTTACTTCTGTTGAGGAACTTGTTACTCCTCTTATGACTGTTAAGTGGAACTTGTTGAAAGCTAGTTTATTTCCGGGTTATGGCGAAGGTTGCCACTTATGTTTGTTTCTACCGACTGGTTGTTATTTGTTGAAGGCAGGTGTTCAGCGTTTGATGGATGATAGAGAGATTTTGTTTGAGAAGAATCCCGTTCCGATTGTTTCTTGCAAGGATATTTCAATCATAACCATTTCCTCTAATCCTCCTATGCTCTCCACCAAAAGACCCGTCAGGATTACATCTGCTCCGAAGTTGGCTCCACTGATCATCACCATGTCAGGGCCAATCCCGTACCCCTCGAACAAAATTGTACCTTGGAACTATGGGGCTGACGTCTACTACCACAACATCAAGCAAGACCTGTTGGCTGTTGAAGACCAGGTTTCTGAAAATGCTGATCCCAACATTGGCAACATTGTTAGAACTAGCAAAATAACAAGAAGTGGAAGAGTGTTCTCCCCTAAGATTTCTCCTCCAAAAGTTATTACTAGTCCTGTAATCATTCCTACTTTTGTTCCTGCTGATACTACTACTGCAATTCCTATGATTACCCCTGCTGATACCCCTATCACAGAGTCGGTCGAGACTCGGGGCAAAGACATATTGATTGAGCTTGTCCAGACGAAGGCACAGTCAGTATCTATCCCAGAGGCTTCCAATAAAGAAATGGAAGAAATTCTGAAGATCATAAAGAAGAGCAACTACAATGTGGTCGAACAGCTGGGGCAGACCCCTTCCAAGATTTCTATGCTAGCCTTACTATTGTGCTCCGAAGCTCATGCGAAGGCTATGGTGAAATTCCTTAAAACTGCCCATGTGCCACAAGAAACATTCACTGACCAATTTGAAGATTGTGTGGCCAGTTTGACGGCTGATAACGGTTTGATTTTTTCTGATGCTGATCTGACACCCAGAGGGAGAAAATACAATAATGCGTTACACGTTTCCGTCGATTGCAGGGGCACTACTTTGGAACATGTCCTAGTAGATACTGGTTCATCTTTGAACATGCTGCCCAAGAAGGCTCTGGATAGACTGGACTGTGAAGGTTTGACCTTGAAGCCTAGAAACATAATAGTGAGGGCTTTCGATGGTTTGAAGAGAATGGTGCACGGGGAGGTGGACATCCCCATCAAAGTTGGTTCTCAAACCTTTGCCTCCATCTTCTATGTGATGGATATCAGGCCATCTTATTCTTGTTTGTTGGGTCGCCCTTGGATCCATGGGGTGGGAGCCATCACATCTACTATGCATCAGATGATGAAATACCCAATGAAAGGAAGGATTGTCATGATGCGCGGTGAAGAAGAGTACATGGTCAGTCACCTGAATTCCTTCAGATATGTAGAAATGGATGGTGAGTTCATCGAAACTCCGTGTCAGAACTTTGAAGAGGTGCCTCAGACTATGGCTGCAACTGAAACTGTCACCAATCTTCCAAAGATCACCATACCTCCCTTGAAGATGGCTTCTCTCAAGGATGCAAAAGCGGTTATTGAAGAAGGTGGGTCTACCATCTGGGGTCAACTCCCTGATATTCCATACAAGTCTGATAAATTTGGTTTGGGTTTCTCTTTAGGGGCTTAGAGGGTTGTTCGTCGTGCTTGTGCTGGAAGACCTCCCCTACGCATCAGCAATCATGGGGTTAACGCCTTAGAAGACAGTGATGGTGACTACAATGTGGATAGCTGGATCTTCCCTACTACCAACGGTGGATCCAGTAACTGGACATCAAAAGACTTTGTACCAATTACTTTTATTCACAAGTAATTGTCTTTCTTGTTTTTTGGATATGTAACAAACAATATAAACTCTATGGCCATGTGTCTTACCTGGGGAACAATGGTTTATTTGTGAGGGTAATCATGTTTCAATTTCATATGGCATTAATAAAGCATTGGACGTTTATGCATACAAGTTTTGCGCTCTCTGTTTTTCTTTTGTGCTTTTACTTTGTCTATACAGCTATGCTCTTACACAGACTCACGTATCAACTGCAGACCCATATCCACTCTGGATCCCATTGATAACAGTTCTGCTATTGCCGGTTATGACTTTGAAAATCCGATCAGCCAAGCCAAGGACAAAGGTGAGGAAGATTGTGAGGTACCCGAAGAACTTGCTAGACTGTTACAGCAGGAAGAAAGGGCATACAACCTCATGAAGAGCCAATTGAGACAATAAACTTAGGCACGGAGGAAGACAAAAAAGAAGTCAAGATTGGTGCAAATCTGGAGCTTGGTTTCAAACAGCGGTTGATATAGATGTTGCATGATTATGTCTAGATCTTTGCCTGGTCATATGAAGACATGCCAGGACTGGATACGGATATTGTGGTTCATCGTCTTCCAACTAAAGAAGATTTTCCTCTGGTAAAGCAGAAGGTCCGTCGTATGCGCCCTGAAATGTCAGAGAAGATCAAAGCATAGGTTATGAAACAATTCAATGTTGGGTTCCTAGCTGTCACTTCTTATCCCCAATGCTTTTCTAACGTAGTTCTGGTGCCTAAAAAGGACGGCAAGGTACAGATGTGTGTGGACTACAAATATTTGAATAGGGAAAGCCCCAAGGATAACTTTCTACTTCCCCATAATGACGTTCTGGTCGACAACCCCATGCAACATAAGATCTTTTCCTTCATGGACGGTTTCTCTGGTTACAATCAGATCAAGATGGCACCCGAAGACATGGAAAAGACAACCTTCGTCACACAATGGGGTACTTTCTGCTACAAAGTGATGCCATTTGGGTTGAAGAACATTGGGGAAACCTATCAGCGAGACATGGTAGCCTTGTTTCATGACATGATTCACCATGAGATAAAGGTCTATGTTGATGACATGATAGCCAGGTCTCAAACCGAGGAAGAACACCTTGATCATCTACAAAAGTTGTTTGATAGTTTGAAGACATACAAGCTGAGGTTAAATCCAAACAAGTGCACCTTTGGGGTAAGGTCTGGTAAACTACTAGGCTTCATTGTTAGCGACAAGGGCATTCAGGTAGACCCTACAAAGGTGAAGGCTATACAAGAGATGTTGGCTCCTCGCACCGAGAATGAGGTTAGAGGTTTCTTGGGACGCCTAAATTACATTTCCAGATTCATTTCCCATTTAACTGCTACTTGTGAGCCAATCTTAAACTCCTAAAAGAAAGATCAAGTGGTAAAATGGAATGACGAATGCCAGACCGCCTTTGAAAGAATCAAGGAATACCTTCAAGAGCCCCTAATTTTGATGCCTCCGATTGAAGGAAGACCGTTGATAATGTACTTAACAGTGCTAGATAATTCAATGGGGTGTGTGTTGGGGCAGCATGACGAGTCCGGTCGAAAAGAGCATGCAGTATACTACCTTAGCAAAAAGTTTACTGACTATGAAACAAGATACTCACTGCTTGAGAAAACTTGTTGCGGTTTAGAATGGGCTGCTCGCCAACTGAGACAGTATATGTTGACCCACACGACGTTGTTGATATCTAAAATGGACCTAATCAAGTACATCTTCTAGAAGCCCTCTCTCTCCGGATGAATAGAAAGATGGAAAATGATATTGACCGAATACGACATCCAATACACGACCCAGGAAGCAATCAAGGGAAGTTTACTAGCTGATCATTTGGCTCATCAGGCCGTGGATGACTATCAGTCCATGAATTTTGAGTTCCCAGATGAGAATATTATGTTAGTGACTGACTGCGAAAAACCTGGACCTGATGAAGGACCTGAGGAAGGATCCTGAGGGACTATGGTTTTTGACAGAGCCTCGAATGCACTCGGCAATGGCATTGGTGCTATAATTTTATCTCCTGAGGGCTGTCATACTCCTTTCACCACCAGATTATGTTTCAACTGTACCAACAACATGGTGGAGTATGAAGCATGCATCATGGGTCTCAAAGCTGCTATTGACCTGAGGATCAAGTTCTTGAGCATTTTCGGGGATTCAACCTTGGTAATAAGTCAAATCAAAGGAGAGTGGGACATGAAACACCCGGATCTCATCCCCTACAAAGAACATGTGCTGACACTGCTCCCACACTTTGAAGAGGTCACCTATAAACATTTTCCACGAGAAGAGAATCAGTTAGCGGACGCGCTAGCTACTATGTCATCTATGTTCAAGGTCAGGTGGGACAACGAGGCTCCTCGAATCACTATTGGGAGGTTGGATGAACCAGCATACTACTATGAGATTGATACTGAAGAGGTAGAAGACAAACCTTGGTTCCATGAAGTCAAGAGGTATCTCGAGGCTCAAGAATATCCTGAGGGGGCATCTGTCAATGATAAGAAGTTTCTGAGAAGGTTCTTTGCAAAGTTCTTCCTCAGTAATGGAATCCTCTACAAGCGTAATCGTAACTCTACTTTACTTCGGTGCATAGATAAGAATGAAGCAGAGAGGATTATTGCAGATTTACACGAAGGTACCTTTGGCACCCACTCTAGTGGACATACCATGGCTAAAAAGATCCTACGGGCAGGATACTATTGGTCCATTATGGAAGCAGACTATTATTAGCATTCTCGAACTTGTCACAATTCCAGATCTATGCTGATAAAGTACATGTACCTCTGGTTCCCTTGAACGTATTGACTGCTCCCTGGCCCTTTGCAATGTGGGGCATTGACATGATCGGAGAGATTAGACCTACCGCTTCTAATGGGCATCGCTTCATCCTAGTTACCATTGATTACTTCACGAAGTGGGTTGAGGCTTCCTCTTTTGCTACTGTTACCAAGAATGTTGTGGCGCAATTTATCAAGCATAATCTGATTTGTTGGTATGGTGTGCTAGAGAGAATCATCACAGACAATGGTATAAATCTCAACAATACAATGATCACCGAACTCTGTAAACAATTCAAGATCCAGCATCATAATTCTTCCCTTTACTGGCCGAAGATGAATGGCACTGTGGAGGCTGCTAACAAGAATATTAAGAAAATTATACAGAAGATGACGGTGACATACAAAGACTGGCACAAGATGTTACCATTTTCTCTCCATGGTTACCTCACCTCAGCACGTACGTCAACATGGGAAACACCTTATTCTCTAGTATATGGTATGGAGGTTGTCCTGCCTATTGAGGTCCAGATCCCTTCTTTGAGGATCATGAAGGATGCAGGCTTGAACGAAGTTGATTGGATCCAGACTCGACTTGATCAACTGAATCTGGTTGATGAGAAAAGGCTTACTGCTGTTTGTCATGGTCAAATGTATCAAAACGGATGATCAAGGCTTTCAACAAAAAGGTCAGACGTCAAGTATATCAAGTGGGTGATCTAGTAATCAAGCGCATGATACTGCCACAAGGTGATCCTAGGGGAAAATGGACTCCCACGTACAAGGGGCCATTTGTGATCAAAATCATATTTTCCAGTGGAGCCTTGATTATGACCACCATGGATGGTGACGACCTTCCTCACCCTGTTAATGCGGATATAGTGAAAAGATACTATGCATAAATAAATACCCGCTAGGTTGACTGGCCTAGGCAAAAATAAGGGCATCCCGGCGAACCAAATAGGTTCAGGCAAAAATCAGGGATAAATACAAAAAAAATCTGTACACCCGGCAAGTCGAGAACCTGAAAAGGAGGCTTGGGAAAAAAAGGGTATCCCAGTGGACTGAAAACCAGAAAGGGCGGTCCAGGAAAAAGTTAGGGATTTGAAGCGTACAATTATGTCCCATTGGATCACCTTGCAACCAGACTTCAGTATCAACTATCAAGCTCAAACGGTACCGATCAATCCAGTCAGCTTCGGACAAGTAGCAAAGTGATGAGGCGCTCAAGGACATAGGGGCAATAGTAGAATTGAAACTCAATAGGATTGTTACACATAGATATTTTCTCTTTGTACACTATTTTGTGTAATTTTAATTTCTTACGACAGTGTTCTGCTACTAGAACGTTAGTCTCTTTGTACAAAATGCCCGTTATAGGCGAACTTCAAAAAATCAATACAAATCATTTCTTTGAAAGTAAAAAACTGTTTGATTTTATTTTTTCTATTTTGTTTTGCAAAAACATCCAATGACTTATTCTTGACATATGCATTTAAATATGATCACTGTTCATAAATCTTGCATAAGAAACAGAAAGACAATTGCTAATGACTGTAAGAAACAGGGCAAATCTAAAAAGCCATTTGTAGTTCCAACAGTTAATCCTTCTAGCAGGTACAGGGGCAGAGACAGTTTGAGAAGAAGTCACTGTTACATACGACCCCGTGACGTCTATGTTCCCCACAGAGCAGAAACAACCAAATTTCCGATTTCCTTCTTCCCCAAGCAAGAATTACCCTCTCCAACTGAAATCGGTATTCCCCAGCTGAGTTTCATAATTGCAAACAGTTTATAAAACCTCCTCCCGGGTAGAGTTTATTTCTCTAACTGCGTAAGTTCAGGCCCCAACTGAGTTTATTTCTCTACATCAGCAAAACCTTCTAGCAAAGCTTTCTCCCTCCATAAAGTTATTCTCAAGCAGAGCCAATCCTCGACAGAACATCCTCAAACAAAAAGAGGAAATCCCCGGTAAATCATATCCATTTATCATCCCCAGCAGAAATGAAGGATTCATCCTCCTTATACTCTCCAGCAGCAGTTCGAGATTTATTTTCCCAGATTGGGAAATATCGCAACAGCATCCCATGTTCATACATCATGGCATGTGCATACACATCGCATGCAGCATAATCTCATTTATTTTGAGAACATCACCACAATGAATTTCATACATCATGACATTGCATATGACTAACTCTTTACCTTTTTCAGGAAAAAGATCAAATCAACAAATACCGCTGACTACTTATGTGACTTGGTAGTCTTCTCAAAGCTATGTCTACTGAAGGGCTATTTCAGCAATTTCCTCAGAAAGACGTCCTCACAAGACCTCCTCTGGTTCAGTCAAATCGCCACTAAGATCTCTCTAATTTCTATTCCATATGAAGATGACCCAAGACTTTTGTCTGGTTCAGTTGAATTGACCTTAAGATTTCTCTGATTTCCATTCCAGTCAAAGTTAATCCAAGACCTTCCCTGGTTCAGTTAGATCGCCACTAAGATCTCTCTGATTTCTATTCCAGTTAAAGATATTCCAAGAGTTTTGTCTGGTTTAGTTGAATCGACCCTAAGATTCTTCTGATTTCCATTCCAGTCAAAGTTAATCCAAGACCTTCCCTGGTTCATCTAGATCGTCACTAAGATCTCTCTGATTTCTATTCCAGTTGAAGATATTCCAAGACTTTTGTCTGGTTCAGTTGAATCGACCCTAAGATTATTCTAATTTTCATTCCAGTCAAAGTTAACTAAAGCCCTTCTCTGGTTCAGTCAGATCGACACTAAGATATCTCTGATTCCTATTCCAGTTGAAGACAACTCAAGACCTTTCTCTGGTTCAGTTAAATCGACACCAAGGTTTTTCTGATTTCTATTCCAGTTAAAGAAACTGCCAAGCCTAGATTCTGACCAGATAACAGTTTAATCTCATTCCCCCAGTAAGTCGTTGTGAAGCCTGGAATACGACTAGATAACAGTCAACCTTATTATCCTCAACAAGTCACTGTAAAGCCTGGATCCTGACCAAATAGCAGTTCACTCCCATCTCTTCAATCAAGAGATGATTCCCCAATAGAGTAATGGACGACTGAATCTCCTCTATTTCCCGAACAAAGACTAACATTATTCAACGAATTCCTCCTTAACAACAGGAATAGGGATTCCCACAAAGGAATATCTCATGGAATTAACATTTTTCTAGGTGGCATCTTTAAGCTCATATCCAACGACTCTCCGTCATACTCTCTGGATGGCATCTCTAAGCCCATCTCCGAAGACTCTTCCATTATCTTCTCTGAATGGAATCTATAAGCCCATTCCCGATATTATCTACACGGTCAAGCATCATTTCAGACGAGTGCAAATTTCTGGGCACTCTAGTGTTCAATCATCTTCCACCTTCAGATCACGAAAGGAAGACCAGCCAATCTACATCCTCAGGTTTAAGAAGATTGAACATGGGCAGCTATTGTACCCCAAAATTTGCCCTCCCATTTTCACTTAAGACATGCTTCTAGAGGTCCTCAATTGCTCAAGGATGATTAAGAATTGACCAGATAAATTCTCCTCCTAAGGTAACAAACCTCAACTAGGGTTTCAATTTTAAGCAAGAGGTGTGATTCCAAAGGATCCCAAATGTTCTCCATTGTCCTAATATTTCCTCAAGATCACCCATGCCAAGCTTCATGCCTTGAACAAAAAGTTTGCTCAATCAACTACTCAAATGCCTGGAAATCAACTGTACTAGGTCAAAAGTCAAATGTGTCCCAAATACAATCAAACTTCAAGATTTTTGGTCAACATCAACATTTTGAAGTAATATCCATCATTTGATCAAGGGTTGGTCATGATTCCTCAAGAAATGCTCCTAACTCATCAAAAGTCAAAAATAGCAAATTAGGGTTTCTATACGAAAAGTCAACCAAACTTTGACCAAGCATAACTTTCTCATACTATATCAGAAACTTTTCCACAAAGTATCATTTTTAAGAGAATCCAATTCCATACAACTTTTATTCATCCCTCAAGTTCAATAAATGCCTCAATCAAAAGATACAAGTTCATACATTATAGGTTCTTTTAAAAAGTCAACAAAAACATCTTTTGGGTCAAAGCTCCTTACATGAACATGGAAGATCCAGTTGAGATGAAACCAAAAGGGTTATTTAGAGGACATCCTAAGCTCTCTAAAAAGTCCAAGAACACCCTCTTAGGGTTAAAAATGAGAGAGATATGCATTGCTAAAGTTGACCAATTTTTGGAAATGTGCATGAAGCCAACATTGACTTAGTTTGAATTTTTTCCAAATGGGCCCATGTTTTCATGACTGAAACTTGTCCTTGACATGGCCCACGACCTCTTAGTTCACTCATACTTTATTTTATTATTTTTATTATTTATTTTGATTTTTTATTCATCAAAAGTCAATATTAAATAAAGAAATAATAAGAAATATATAAGATATGATTTGAGAATCTTTTTCTCATCAAATGAAGAGTAAAAGGTGCTGGCAAATAAAAGAAGGATCGTGGAGAGAAAGCAAAGATGGGATTTGCTCCAAAAAATCCAAAAATCAAATAATTGGAAGAAGGATATTTCCTCATCAAAGCATTGGATTCTTTCCACAATTACAACCCTAATGAGATTCACTACAAAAGCACAATAACCCTAGGTTAAGAGAGGATACACAGCAGCCACAAAGAGAGGCATACAAAAGTGCAAAAAATCAAAAGAATCGTAAAAGTTGAAAGGTTTAAGTCCAGCCTTTGTTGGTACAAACTAAGGAGTCATTCTTCCTCCTGAGGTTCCCAGGAGCTTGTTTGAACCATTATTCAAGCCAAAACGGGCGAAGAATCTTTCTTCCAAGCATCACCGGATTGGTATATTTTTGTTAATTCAAACTTTTTATCTTGCAATATAAATGATTTATTTGTACATATGCGTGCTCATGCTAACATTTGTGACTGTCTAGAACCATTACATGAGAGATTTAACGCAGGGATGAAGGTTTGCCATTGTTTGGGAAAAGCTTCAGCCAAGCATCGTATCTCAAGATACAAAGACTTTCAAACAAAATAAACCCCACCATTGGAATCGCAAGGTCCTAATTAGTCCATTAGGGTTATTTTTATGCTTGTTTTCAATAAAATTCGCAGGTTTGAATTTTTGGGCAATCAGAGGGGATGACCGGAGCCACCGTCTGGGGTGACTTGATCGGCGAAGACCACGCGTGGCATATTAGGATGTTTTGATTGGTTTGTTTAAAACATCAGGGCCCCACTTGATGGCGTGTGTTTGATGACTTAGCCATGGCCTTGATTTCCCTTATAATATTATTTTGTTATTATATGTATGAATGACCAGGCAGCGCAGATGCCAAGAGTGAAGGGATTAAGGCTTTGTATGTGTGGGAGGTCAGGGGTTCGACCCTTGCCTTATGCATATTATTTTTCTAATTTGTTCTTGCAGATCCAATACATTATACCCCCAAGCGCACATCATACACTCTAAGATCAAACCATCAAATCTGCATGGTTCTTGATCTAGCGCCTCTAGCATACAGGCACACCATGGACCTCCTTACCATAACAACATTGGATCCAACGTGAACATAGACCACAAGATCTGGACTTTGGCACAATTCAACAAACTCACCCCCCAGTTTGGGTTTCACACCCCTTCAGGCCCATTTCTCAATTTTTTTAGTTCTTTTTATTTAGTTTTACATTATGTTGTTTATTCATTTTTTTATCACAAAAATCAGAAAATCATCACAAAAAATTAGGACTTAGTTTTTTTCTTAATAAATTAATTTTTGCAAATTAATTAATTTAATTAACTTCAAGTTATTTTCTTTAAATTAAAATTAATTAGAGAATTAGGTTAAACTTCTAAGTTTTTTTCATAAAATACAAAAAAAATATTCTTTAATAAACAATTAGGTTTGCTAGGGTTTAGAACTTTTCCCGTTTTAATTTTTACGCGTCATTACTTTTTTTTCATACGATTATTTTTATCATTTATGTAACTGCGCCCGGTTTGTAATAACTAAATTAGGTTTTTTATTTTCGCATTTTACTTTTCAGTCCATTACTTATGTATCTACACCAAAGCCCTGTAATAGCGTGTGACTTTATTTCTCGCTTTTTCTTTACATGATTATTTTAATTGCTAGTAAATTAGGCGTGCATGACAAGATTAATCAAATTAATCATTAGATCAATAATTTCAAGATAAACATAACTGAAAAAGCACATTGTTGCACATTTTCACCCTTAGGATATACCTCACTTGGTTGCCTTTGAAAATAATGGTCATGTCACTCGAAGTTAGAGATATCTTAGCAAAGACCCTCAATCTAAAAGTCATTATAAAAGATCATAGTCCTTTACTGTCCCTAGAGTTGCCTATGAAAAATGATCTTGTTCCTCGATGTTGCCTATATGATGATAGTCCCTTCGAAATGCTAAGGTATCTTTACATGTTTCCTTCAATGACCATAACGTCCCTTTCGATAGTCCCTCAACATCTGACGATAGGGATACCTACTCACTAATAGTAGGATAGCACTATCTAAAGGGTAGGAGGAAAAGAACATCCTTTTTCGAGTAGGTAGATAACTCTTAAATACTTGCTCAAACCTAATTTTTTACACTTACACACTTTTAAAAACTATTTTCAAAAATGCTTTATCACACTCTTGAGGACTGATACAAGAGTTATCATAAAGCAAACAAAATCTTTCAAAACACACAAACACAAACAGTTTTTCAAAAATGAGCAAGTACCTAAGAGCCTGTGGAAAACCACTGATGGAAAGGGTGCTAACACCTTCCCTTTCCATAATCTACCCCTTACTCAGAAAATCTCGAAAAAGGTATTTTTTTTGTTCTTTTCACCCTTTCATTTGTTGGATAAAAGAAAAGTTGGTGGCGACTCTTTGCTTACCGTGACATTTGCAAACAAAAAACGCAAACCAGTATTAACAGTCAGTTCTGCCACTGTATCACATTGGGAATAGCATAAACGTCTTCAGTAGCGGTAGGAGGGACAACTTTAAAAGTATGAAAAATGGTTTCTATGAATTTGTCTTCCATATCTACATACCGGAATGAGTTCAAGTGACTTACCATATACTCTTCTTCAAAACAGACTGTAATAACCTTCCCTTTCACCGAATATTTAAGCTTTTGATGCAACATAGAGATAACAACACCTGCCCCATGAATCCAGGGGTGTCCTGGTAAACAAGAATAAGTCGGACGAATGTCCATTACGTAGAAGGTAGAATCAAAGACCTGCGAACCTACTTTAATTGGGAGATTCACCTCTCAGTGTACCATCCTTTTTTACCTGTCAAAGGCACAGACTATAATATCACTGGTTTCAACATAACCCCTTCACAATCCAGTATGTCGAGAGCACCCTTTGGTAGAACATTCAGCGAGGATCCCGTATCAACCAATACATGAGCTAAAGTAGTGCCTATGCATTCAATAGGGACATACAGGGCCTTATTATGGTTCTTCCCTTCAGGAGTTAAATTAGCATCAGAAAAACCTAGCCCATTATCAGTGGTTAGGCTACCAACATAACTTCCAAATTGATCGGCAGAAATTTCTTGTGGCACGTGAGAAGACTTTAAGAACTTTACTAAAGCCTGTGCATGGGCTTCAGAACACAGTAATAGGGATAACATGGAGATTTTAGAGGGGGTCTTCCCCAATTATTCAACAATCTTGTAATTGCTTTTTTGGATGATTTTTAATACCTCCTCCAATTCTTTCCTAGAGGTATCTTCAGCGCTAACTTCTTCAGGTGCATCTGTATGGGCAGGCTCCATCATTTTCTCTTTGCCTCGAGTCTCAGTAGTTTTCTCGGTAGCGGTAACTTGAACTAGTGTAGTAGCAGTCTTCGAGGAGATTTCCAAAGAGAAAACCCTTCCGCTTCTAGTAACTTTACTGGTCCAAGAAATATTGTCGATGTTGGGATCAGTAGCTTTAACATCTTCATATTCATTAGTCGATAGTTCTTGCTTGACACCATGGTAGTAGATGTCGGCTCCATAGTTCCACGAGATATCTTTGTCCGAGGAATATGGAATTGGTCCGGGTGTAGTAATTATCAGAGGAGAAACTTTGGGTTTGGAAGTGATCTTTATAGGAAACTTGGAAGTGATCCTGATAGGAGTGTCGGATATTACAGATACCTCTTCCAGATCCAAGTCTTCCAAAAAATTCTCAACAGACGGAATCTTCTCAACCAGAATTATGTGATTTCCCATTAGACGCTGAATACCCTCTTCCACAGCTTTCAACCATTGGGTTGGGTTGCGCAGCAGTAACATCTTTCAATACAATCCAGAAATAAACTAGCCTGCAACAAATGCTTCTTGATAATTGGAGGGGAGTAACCAATTCACTTACAACAGAGACATACAAAACATCATCAATAGCACTAATGCCTTTGTCGTGCTTAGGCATTGATGTAGTAATTACATTGGGGGTCTCGGGAGGATCAAACTCAATTTCTTTGTTGTCAATAATGTCTTGAATTTTGTTTTTCAAGGCCTAGCAACTATTGGAATTGTAAGCACACTTCACATTAAGATTATAACAAGGAGATGAGGTGTTGAGATTCTGAGGAGGATCCCTTAACATCATCAGTTCCGCTTTCAAAATATGTTGTAGTGTCTGAGACAATGGCATACTGATCTTTGTGAATTTTCTTCTTGGTGCGTCTGACCTACGCTGATTATTTTGTGATGTTGTTGTACAGGCGCAGGGTTAGAAATTAGTACCTCCCCCACATATTGGTTGCGATCAATTATAGCACGACCCTTCTAGCCATACACAAATTTTTTTTCCTTCTTACCGTTGAACGTCTTCTCCACATTACTTGAAGACACAACCATTTGAATTTTTCCACTTCGGGTACCACTTTCGACATGTTCTCCTATTAGTATCAACTCGGTAAAACCAAATGAAGGGATTTTGATCAGATGATTAAAGAAATTCCTTGTAAAAGTTCCCTTGAACATATCAACCATCTCCATGTCATAAAAAGGAGGTTGAACTCTTTGAGCCAAATCTCTCCATTTTTGGGCATCTTCTTTAAACCCTTCATTCAAGCTCATAGTCATACTTTGTAGTTGCACACGAGTTGGCACAAGGTCAACATTGTATTGATATTTCTTGTAAAAAGCAACAACCAGGTATTCCCAAGTACATATATTGGTTCCTTCCAGCTGATATAACCATTCCAATTGTGTCCCAGATAAGCTCTCTTGAAAAATTGAACCCATAACTTTTTATCAGCAGTATATGATTGGATATTCTGGACATAAGACCTCAGATGAAGTTTAGGACAAGAAATATCATCATATTTGGAAAAAGTAGGGACCTTTAACTTGTGAGGGATAACAACTCCCAAGATAAGGCCCAACTCTTCAAAATCCAGCCCAGGCACTTTCTGGATTTCCATAGCATTAAGACGATCTTCCAATTGTTTGTATCTGTCATCAGCGAGAGGATATTGTTCAGCAGAATAGTCTTCATCAGAATCTTGGCCAGAACCAAGGTTGTTATTTTCTCCAGCTTTCACACTCTTGTCGTCATCTTCTTGGTTATCGTCTTTATTTGATGGGACCTCAAAATCTAAAGCCCTTTTGACCAGACCTTTGAATCTTATTCCCATATTAAGAAAAATTGCTAGCCTCTTAGTCTTCTTTTTATTCCCTTTTGTGATGAGGGTCTTCAGCTCGTCTTGTCCCTTAGCTAAGTCCAGGAAAATTTGCTGAAACTGAGCGTTCTGAGCTTGAAGTTCTTTCACAGTTTGTTCGAGAGCCATCTTTTACTGAAATAAACAGAAGGAATATGAGAAAGCCTGTCTTTGGGGAATACCTATTATGTAATGATGTGCATGATATATGGATGCAATGTTTTCAAGGATCTCGCAGGATAAACAAAAAATAGGGTGTTAGAAGTTGAGTCTGGTTGCAGCTTTGACTGAAGAACTTTACGTCTTTGAATGTCCTTCTATGAGAATCGAGCTCACCATGTCGAGTGGTTCCTAGCCTTTGACTCAAAAGAATACACCTTATTCTTTGATGGCATCTGGTTAGAGGAAAATAAATCCCCTTTCCCCTTGTTAGCAGTTTGGTTCATAATAAACATGCATCACATGCCCTTGAGATCCTTGAAGTGGTCAGAAAAATGTTATGGTATGATGTCATGATGCTATGATGTCATGTTTGAACAGATAACAAACACAAACAAAGCACACAAGAGCCTTAGGTTTAAGTCTTGCATGGGGTTCGTAGGTAAGTACCCTCTTGAAGTTCAGTTGGCTCAACTTGTCCTAAGAATAGTAACTGAGTTTTAGGAGTCTTATATCACCGATCTTTCTCACATGCTTTTTTTCAGTAGTGCAACTGACTTGCCACCAAAATATCCTGAGAGTCGAATCTCAATGATGTAGCATCGAGTATCAACCAACTTTGGACTGCACCAAAGTTGGATATCTCACTACCTTCTAATGGCTAAGTTGGGTCAATTAAGGTTCTAAAGGTCAGTTAGTGCTTATGACACCACGCGGCAGCCTAGTATTCTCTCCGACTGACTTAAGGGACACCAGTACAAACCAAAGTGTCGCACTAACGTAGCCATCACTTCAAGCACACCGGTCTATGTCGTACAATTTCCATGATCTATAGCTACTAACCTAAGGATACCTCCAGATTCGGTGTAGGATATTTGCAATAAAAGTAAACCCGAGCAAACCCCAAATGTAAAGCAAACAATTCAAATAAAGCAGATAAAATGATATAACTCTAAGGTAACCCCTCTTTTTTTTAGTTATCCCCAACATAGTCGCCAGTTCTGTAATACGATGGAAGAACTGACTTGGTTTTTGCGTTTTATCGTAAATGTTGCAGATAGCAAGAGTCTGCACCGACTTTCCTTTTATCCAATAAGGAAAGAGTGAAAAAACAGGAAATACCTTTTTTTTATTTTGAGTTCGGGGGGTAGGTTATGAAAAGGGAATATGTTAGCACCCTTTTCATCTGTAGTTATCTACGGGCTGTTAATCACTTAGCTCACTTTTTGAAAATATTTTTGTGTGTTTGAAAATATTTTGAAAAGTTGCCAATGTAAGGCGAGACTTTATAATGATTCTCGTATATGTCCTCTAGAATGCGTAAGAAGTGTTTTTTTTTGGAAATATTTCAAAAGTGTGTATGTGAAATGTTTTTTGTTTTGAAATGTTTGTGAGCAAGCGATTACGAGTATTTACCCACTCAAGGTCATTCTTGTATTTTTCATCCTCCTTTAGATAGTGATATCTTACCATTAGTTAGTAGGAAGCCCTATCGTTGGATGTGAAGGGACGGGCGAGGGTCATCGTACAGTCATCAAAGGCAACTAGTAAGGATGCTTTAGCAATTTTTTATAAGGGACTAGATCATTTATCGAAAGGTAACGTCGAAGGGTCATCGAGGTACTATAATCTTTGTAATCGAGGTACTTTTTTAAAGCATCCCCATGTTCGAGGAACCTGACTGTTTTTTTGAGGCAACAAGGGAGGTTACCCTAGAGGTGAGAGTGTGCAAGTGTTGTAATTTAGTTATTTTAATCTTTGAACTTAGGGTTAGCTATCGTATGCTTTTAATCTTTCCATACAACACCTAATTACTAACAGTAACATAGTAAAATAATAAAGCAGAAAAGGTGCGGAAAATAAATGCGGAAAGATAAACCCCAAGCTATTACACAACTTTGGGAGAGGTACATAAGTAATAAATCATGGAAAGTAAAACACTAATTACTATTACAAACTGGGAAACAATTACAATAATAATAAGAAGGAATGCGAGAAATAAAAAATTACGTTTGCACAATTGATCTAAAAATATATTAAAAAAATAGAAAAGAAAATATTTTTTTGGTATTTTTATGAAAAAATGGTTTGTAATAAATTTATTAAAAAAACCTAAGAAAACTAATTAATTTTAGTAATAATAAAACTCAATTAGTTTGATTAAAAAACCCTAAAAATCTAATTAATTTTAATTAGAAAATTAACTAGTTAATTAATTAAATTAAAAAAGGTGATTAAAACTAAACCTAATTAATTAACCTAAATTAATGTTTTAGTTTAATTAAAATTAAAAACAACCAATAATTAAAAGAAAAAGAAGAAAAATAAAGATAAAAGGAATTGGGCCTGATTTGAAGCAATTTGCAGGGGTGCAGATTGAAATCTGTTAGGCCCAATAAGGAGAGGCCCCAAGGATCTAGCGCGTTCAGCCAGAGGGGGTGCATCGTGAGTGCGTAAATATGGAAGTGTTAGATCAGATCTACTGGTTGCGAAGATGAAGGCGCATTGTTGAGGAGAATGGAAGCGCTACATTAGATCTGCAAGAATCAGAAAACATGAAAAATTTTGGCAAAACCGGGGATTGAACCCGTTCCCTTAAATATTAAAGCCTTTAGTGCATGCGTTTAACCATTGGGGTGGTGATACATCCATTGTTTAAATTGAAACAATATATATATAATATAAAAACAATGCATGGACTGGAGAGGCGCCGAAGCCCTAGCTTCGGACGTCTTCTCCGATTAGTCCTTTACTTAAACCTGGAAAAATAGACATGGTTAGAGATCCAGAGGTACCCTACCCCCCTAAATCGAGGCCTGCGAATTCAATGGAATGGTCATCTTGGACTGGATCGCGCTAGGTTTTGAGCTATGAAAAAAATAATGTAAATTTGTATGAACATGGTGGTTCGTGATTTGGCCATTATGGGACTTGTTCTTTGGGTTATTCCCGCACCATTAAACCTCATTAACATGTTAGCACAACTAGTATGCAAAAAAACAACATGAAATAAAAGATATGAAAACCATGCAATGTTGAAACTGGTGATACATGCTCGTGGTGTTTATGGCCTTTTGGATCATTGTAAACGATCCAACCTTACCATATGATCTTCCTGGAATCGATTGGGGTGGCTGGTATGTGTTGAAGGTGGCTGAAACTTGGGTTTTAAGGCTTCCTTGGTTTTGAGTAATTTTGTGAATTTTTGGAAGTTTCTTGCACAAGGTTTTTTCCCGTCTCCTTCATGTCTGAATTGAATGAGATTATATAGTTTGAATTTAGGTCAAATAACATGGGCTTGGACTTTTATGAAAAAGCCTTGTCTTATTTTATTTTATTTTGACTTTTAAAAAAAAAACCAAAGAGAGGTGTATGAACAAGTATTGAGGTGTATATGAAGTGTAAAACACGTTTGGGCTTTTAAGTAATAGCCCAATAGCCCAAAATTCTAAGTTTGATCACTTTTAGTTTCATGCATTTGCTCAAAATTTCCCAACTTGCACTAGTCAAAACTCTCTCAATTTTTGTCATTTTAAGATGATCTTTGAGTTTTTGTAAAGCTCAAGATGTCCTCTATAATATCTATGTTGACCAATTTTGCATTTGAAGATTTATCTTGATGTGAGTTGCCTTGACAAAAAGTGTCTTTTTGTTGACTTTTGAAATGACCTATAATGTTTTGGCCCATATCTCTCAAATAAAGCATTTTTTTGGAATTGAGCTTAGAGAGACAAAGTTGTAGAGAATTGAATTTCCTTCAAAATGAGCTTTGGTTGAGAAAATTCTGATGAAGCATGTGGAAGTTATGCTTGGTCCAAGTTCAGTTGACTTCTCCTTAAGAAAATCCTAATTTGGCAACTTTTGACTTTTGATGATTTGGGAGTTTTCTTGATGAATCATGATAAACCCTTGATCAAATGATGGATATTAGTTCAAAACCTTGATGTTGACCAAAAATCTTGAGGTTTGACTTTATGTTGACCATAATTGACTTTTTGTCCAATACAATTAATTTTCAATTATCTGGGCCTTTGACTGCGCAAACTTGTGATGCAAGACATGAAACTTGGTATGAGCATTATGGAAGACATGTAAGAAACCATAAAAACCACTTGAGGCCTTAGAAACCCAAACTTCTTTGAGAAATATGAAACTGTAGTTGTAAGTCCATTGCTTAGGAGGAGAATTTGTCTGATCAACCCTTGAGCAACCTTGAGCATTTGAGAACCCTAGGAGAATGTCTTGAGTAAAAAGGGAGTAAATGATACAGGTTTAATAATATCTTACTAACACTTAGAGACTAACATAGTAAGTTATGACGCAGACTTGTGCATTTATCACGACCAAGAGGATAAATAACACAGACTTAAAAATACATTGTCGCTTAGAGACTTACACAATAAACTATATCACAAATTTTTGCATACCTACCACAACCTAGGGGATAGATAACACGATTATAGGCTTGTGTACTTATCAGGACCTTAAGGATAAATAACACAAACCTGATAACTCATTATCGCTTAGAGACTGACACAATAAACTATAGATTTTCACATACCTACCACAACCTAGGGGGTAGATAACACGAGTATAGGCTTTTGTATTTATCACGACCTAGAGGATAAATAACACAAACCTGATAATTCATTATTTCTTAGAGAGTGACACAATAAATTATAGGTTTTCGCATACCTACCACACCCTAGGGGGTAGATAACATGAGTATATGTTTGTGTATTTATCACGACCTAGAGGATAAATAACACAAATATGATAATTCATTACCGCTTAGAGACTGACAAAATGAACTATAGATTTTTGCATATCTACCACAACCTAGGGGATAGATAATACGAGTTATATAACTTATCGTTGCTTCGAGACTAACGCAATAAGTTATATTGCAAATTTTACATATTTATCAAAACCTAGGGGATAAATGATGCGATTTTGAAATTTGAAAAGTGTTTTGGTAATCGAATATTAGATAACTAAACCAAAGATAAGATCGAAGTTTACCGGTTGTGTCTGTTCTCAACAAAGGTGTTTGTTTGTTTTGCGTAGATAAGCTAATTCAACAATAGGCCCCAAGAAAATTCATAGTATTCTTACCAAAAGTATATTTGAAATTGTCATGCACAATGTATATGCACGATGCCCTAAATCGACATGAAACCCAAATTTATATGTATATGCACCAAATGTTTTGTATGTTCATGCACCAAATATATTGCAAATACTTTTGATCTTTTTCTCCTTTAAAACCATTGGCTCTTTTTTCTTTTGTCACCGACTCCCCAATGTTGCATGTTATTTTGTTGTGGTATCTTCAACTTGATTTGACATAACAAGGTGAATAGTGTCATCAAGATTTGAGGATTGTATTATCGGCGTAGGAGTAGTTGTGGACCTCTTTCGACATTTTTTCTAACCAAAATATTCTCTGATGTTTTATCAAATGCTTTTTTTATGTTTTTGTATGTCAGATGCACCAAATGTTATGAATGATCTTGATAATTTGATAAGGTTATGTGCATGTTATGCCTGATGTGAGGCTCTTAATGAGAAATCTATTATCGAGATTTCCAAGGAATCTACTGTCGAGATTTAGTTAAGGACTACCTACTACCGAGATCTTTTGGAAAATTATTTGCCGATATCAACCAGGGGAATCTACTATCGAGATTCTGTTAAGAACTACCTTCTTCCGAGGTTTTCTGGAAAACCATCTGCTGAGATTAATCAGGGGAATCTACTGCAGAGATTCTGTTAAGAAACTACCTTCTATCAAGGTCTTCTGGAAAATCATCTGCTGAGATTAACCAGGATGATCTACTGCCAAGATTCTATGTAGAATAAATAACCTAATTGACAATGATGAGTGTCTTCACATGAAACACGGTTTTATGCTATGCGTGTACATTTTAATTGATGCATGAAATGTAATGATTGATTGATGCATGTAATGAGTGACTTGGATATGTGTCAATGGATGTTGGATTTTGAAATTCCAACGAGTAATTGGGCTTTTTGAGATATGCTCGACCCATGTTGTCGGAATTCGTCAGATGGATGAGATGATAAGTATAGCTTGATTTTGGATCGAAGAGCCCTAATAAACAATTTATGAAGACTCATATGCTTTTGACGGATGCCCTTGTGAGGGATTGTAGATGGTTAATACGTAAAGATTTTTCCTATGTAACAAGGTTGCTTGTCACATGGTGGTAAAGTGTTGTGCTTGCATAATTTCCTAATACTCATTTCGAACTTGAAAATTGCTCATGTATGAGGAGAGTTTTCCCTTTTGTGGTCTGTCTTGCCCCAATTTGTTGGTAGGATCTTGGAGAGGTTCTTCTTGACATGATTTTGGAAGTAGTTTGATCATGAATGACCCTACTATTTTGAACTATGCCCCTGATTAACAGACTCTTAAAGACAAATGTATCTGATCAACTTCTCTTGATTGATCCTCCTAGTGGTTTGCCCTTATATTTGAGTTCCTTGAAAGGTATGCCCCTCAATATCCAGAATTTAGATGAGGTACTCTTGGATCTCCATGATATAAGTTTGATATGAATTACCCCAAGTATTCAAATCTCACAGACTTTGTATCTAAAGTCGCTTAAAGGGGAACTTGTACCCTATATTCTGTAAGATGAACTTGATATGCACTTCCCCAACATTTGAGTCTTGGATGGTTGCCCTCAGATTATTAGGGCCTTGAGATTTTTTTTGAAAAGATGAAACTCAGTCATACCATGTTGTGATATGACTTGATTAAGGAATGCTCCTTCAAAAGGTATGCCCTGGTTGGAGCTTTGTAATGTGATTCAAGTTGATTGGATCTCAGAATGGTCACCCCTAGTCAATAGGATCTTCATGTGGTATGCACCTACGATCAATAGTCTTGCTTATGATTAAAGGGTTCTTTTTTGGATGCTTTTCCCCTAATTAGGAGCTTCCAGGAAAGGGTCGCTTTTGATTAAACCAATTTTGAGATTTCCTTTGATGCTAAGTGTCTATTCGTAGATAAAATTATACATTTTGAAAAGTAATTTGTTTGATGTACATGCATGTTTTGAAATATAAGTTTGTTATGGAATATAAATGGATGGTTAGAGATGGAGATTCGAAGATGAAAAGTAATACCCAATAATTTTAACAAACATAAGAGTCGGTTTAACATATTTTTTTCCGAGCATGCTTTCTGTAGTGGTAGAAATGTTTAAGACTAAGCCATTAGATTGACTAGACTTATACAGATCAAAATAAAAATCACCACCGCGCTTTATTGTTTCCAAAGGAATGGGAAAAGAGAGATTAACCCAAAAAGAGGGGGGAAGATTCTAGGTAAGGGGGTTGGTCATGAAAAGGGAAGGTATTAGCACCCTAAACATCTATGGTACTCCGCATGATCCTCTTTGAAAAATATGTATATTTTTGCTATAAAATATTGTATGTAAAATAGATGGTGGAGGTGAGGAAAGTAATATATTTTTTATGATTTTTGTACCCTCCGCGGTTGTGAACCTTTAGTGCCTATGTACCACCTTCCGTGCAATAGGGGATCAGGGTACACGTAGTTCACCTTTTGAAAATTTTAAAACACAAGTGTGTTGATTAATTTTATGAGATAAGACATCATCGTCATTATCCGTGTGGAAAACATACTTACTACCCACAATCATGAGAAAGGAGAACTTGCATCATCTCAAAGTGGATGATATGGCTTAGATTTTAAAATCAACAATGCCTCACTCAACACCCAAGTGGAAAATATCTCTCTTCACTACATATTGTAGAAGTATAGTTGTTTGCATCACTACAAGGATTGACAAGAGTCTAATCTTTTGAGAAAGTTTTTAAAATAGAAAGCCAAAGTGGAAAAATGGTTTGAAATGAGATTGATTGACTTTTAGTCTTCTCACAAAAAATATCAATATATTATTAAGTTGATTGAATTTTATTCATGAAAATGTTTTGAAAATGCATGGACATAAGTCCAAGTTTATTATGAAAGTGGCTCAAGTTTAAAAACAAGAAGAGTTTTCAAAAGGGGGGATGAGATTTTTGAAATTAAATAAGATGGGAGGAGACGAAGAGAGTATCATAAAGCATAGGGTAAAATCTAGGGATAAGAACCATCTAACCAACAAGAAGCTAATACTTGACATTATGAGTCAAGATAGAATTCTCATTCTTTGGATTGAAACCAAGCAAGCAAAGATACTAGACCTCTTGAGAGAACCAAACTTCAAATGTATTAAGTCTTCACAAAAATTAGGCAGAGTAACAGTTGTATACGGGTGAATTCCAGATTACAAACAAAGTATGTAATCACAATGACCTGCACACAAAACAAACAAACAAACCAATGTCTTGAAACCTCATAAACTCCAGACAAAACATCAATTAAGGTCACAAGGTCTCCAACATAGGCCAAGGTTTCTAATCCTAAGTCCAAGAAGTCCAATACTCTATAATGCCAAGGATAGTAACCAAATAGTCCAAGTATCATTAAAGTTTTTTATGGTTCATATTGATTATTAAGTATCTTCAAAAATAAAAGAAAAGCTCAAGTGAGCAAAAAATAAAAATGACAAGAATATAAAGGGGCTCAAGTGAGCAAAGATGAAAAATAGCATGAAATGTAAATGGTAAAGTAAATGGTGCATAAAATAAAAGAGTATAAAGTAAAAAACACAAAATAAAGTCAATTATTAGTACTTAGTGGTTAGTTGGATGACCATCTTGAAACTTGCATTTGGAACTCATTAGAGGATTGGTAGTACCAAAGCCTCGACACAACAAGTTGCATTTTCTCTTTTTGTCAAGTATTTCATCCATTTTGGAATCCTCAAAAAGTAACATTTAATGACCAATGATGTTTAAGTGATTCGCGTTGACCAAAATTGATGAAGATCCATTAGAGGATTGGTAGAACCAAAGCCTCCACACAATGAATCTCAAGGTTATTGGATTAAAGGGATCAAATTAACATACTTGGGCTTGCAAACATAGGTTTGGGCCACGAATGATCATTTATTCGAATTGGGACAAAATTTAGCGTTATGTTAAGCAATCGTAAGTGGACTAATGTAGAAGTCGCACCTATTTTGAGGCCGGTCAATAGCAATCTATGCACCATTTGTTTTGAGACATGATATAGAGATCATGCTCCAATAACACTTTGTGCCATAAGAAAAGGATAAGATGAAGAAGAGTGGGAAAGAATATAAACCACATTTGAATTAAAATTTAATCAAACCATTATTAAAATTATTCATCCATTTTTATGAAGTTAGACTCAACACCATGGATCCAATGATGCTAACAAAGTTCATGATCAAAAATTCAACCCACGATCAGCCAGAAAATAATCACAAAATAATATTACATTTAATATATATATATATTAAAAAGGGTTTTTAAAATGTTTTAAAATAGAAATAAGAGAGAAAAATATCAAGTATATTCAAATTAATCAAGAAATATTAAGTAAGACCATAGAAAAATCAGAAATGAACTCAAATATTTTTATAAAATTTTTGTTAATTTTTTAAAATCAGAAACTATTTTTAAAATTAAAAGAAATGAGTAAAATAAACCAAAAATGATAAAAAATAACAAAGATAGAAATAAAAAATAAATGAGGTCACTAATATTTGTCACAATATCATTGGATCATTCCATTTTTTTTCCAGAATTTAAAAATTCATAAAATTATTTTTAAACATTTAAAACAATTCAAATAAAGTGAAAATTTATAAAAATACCAAAACACAAAATAAAATTGTAAAAAAATAAAAATCATAAAGAGAAAAATCAAAAATATTTTTCATAATTTTTTCCAGATTTTTTGGACTAAAAATGGATTTTCTATGATTTTTTGAAGTTTAAACCAATTAAATATAAAAATCTGGAAATAAAATAAAAACTAAAAAGATGTGGACCAATGGATGAGAGTCAAAACGCGTTAGTAATCAAATCCAAGGGATCTGGCGCGTTGTGCATGTCATGGTCATTACTGAATAAAACACTGAATCAAATATAAATCAGATTTAAAAAAAAAAACAAATGGCACTCCATCATTGGTCGAAAGATGACACGTTGGTCATCTTCAACCTCCAGCCAACGTGAAATGTAGGTCTCTCAAACTGTAAAATCAGAAGCTCAAACCTATGCCATTTGCTTCGTCTCATCAAGACGAAGAAAACCACACCTTCGCGAAAAATTTATATAAACTGTAGCTCAAGCAATTTGGAAGGAAAGTTTTGAAAAGGGATTTGAAATTTCATGGTCAAAACGTGTTGCGACTAGAACAAGGGCAATGAGAGCTTCACAATGATATCAAAGTTTGGAAGAATTGATGGAGAAATCTACCTATTGAAGTTCAGTTGCAGAGCTCTGTAAATGGACTTGGTCAGATCAATTCAGAAGGTTTCAAGGCTTAATTCTTCTTCTGTTAGCTTCATGCAAGATCAAGGAAGGTGAATTAATGGAAAAAATGGATTGAAAAAGGCTTGAACACAGATTTCGAAGTTGCAGAAAAGTGAGTTATGGAGCAAGTTTGGCAGGGGATTTTGGCTGTTCAAGCTTGAGAAAATGAATGGAATAAGGTCCTCTATTTATTGGAAAACGAATGGCAATGAAAATTGGATAAAAAAAGAAGTTTTGAGGGAAATTAAGTGGATATTAGACACGAGTGAAGTGTGATCTCATTTTCATCAAAACTCATCCAATCTTTGGATTTTGAGGTGATAAACACTTCTGGCAAGTTTGTTAATCAAGTGTAAATCAAAAACATGCACAAATCTTGTGATTAAAGACCATATTATGGATTTCAAAATTCTGACTTTGTGAGAAATTCAGTTTCAAGTTACCAATTTCAAAACAATGGCATTTTCAACTCAAGGGGTCTTAAGGCATGGTTCTTGATGCTTTAGAAAGATGAGATTACAAGCTTTTCAATAGGAAAAGAATGGAATCAAATGGATGTTTGAGCTGAAAGTTGCAATGAGTCAAATTTTGGAAAAAGAGGTTGACTTTCCATACTTAGAAATATTTCAAGTTTTTCTTCAAAAGTGACCTATAATGTTTTGCATCCAAACATTGCCTTCCTCTTTGAATTTGCTCCTGACCAAAAAAGATGGCATGAAATAGACCTCTTGAATGACATTTTGAAACTTGAACCATTAAAAATCTCAAAAAATTGAGAGAGTTATGAATTGTTGAAGTTGGCAAAAAATCATGAAATGACCTATAATCTTTTGTATCCTTAGGGCATCTTCCATCCATTTTCGCACTTTGCACATAAAATAAGGAATAAAGTTCACACCCTCAAGATAATTGTGGAAAAAGAGTGTTCTCAATGTGGTTAAAATTGACCAAGTTATGATTATTTGAATTCACACATGGGAAGTTGGGGGTTCATCTGGAGGACTTGTAATCTTTCTTCATCATCAAGTTTCTTCCACATGAAAACTCCTTTAAAATTTTGAAGTGATTTGTTAATAAACATTTGAAGAGAAGGATGTTTTTGGAATCACTCAAAAATACCAAAATATGAACAAGATATACTTCTTTGAAGTTCAAAACCCTAGCTCCTAGATTAAGAAAATGCTTTGAGGAACTTTGACAATTTTAAACAACCTTCTTGTAACAACAACTTTGCTTTGTAGATAGAAGTTGTTGAGGATGATAATGAGAACTCATAGCAACCAAAACCACTTCCATATCTTGATAATTGAGAGAAATATGCACTTGTGACCAATGGGAACAAGGCCTTGTCCAACCATGACAACTTCTTCAATCAACCCCTTGTACTTTTGAATCAATCTTGATAACTTTGAAATATGGTGAACCAAAATAAACCTTTCCATGCTATTTATTACAAAACAACTTCAATGGTGAGGTTTGAATTTCTCAAACTTTATTAACTAGGGCATGGAAATAAACTCATGAACCCATGGATCAACTTGCTAAGCCATATTGCCTTTACCTACACTATTAACAAGTAAGACAAAACAACATTGCATTTTATTAGTTAAAAGGAAAGTCAAAACAAAACATGCATGATCACAAAAGAAAAACAAGTCAAGGTGCTTGGTGATTCCTCAAAGAGAAAATCTAAAGATAGGGAGGAGAACCAAAAGCCCTAATGTGATCTTGTTGTGATTGAATCAATACGGTATGATGAAGGGATCTTAGGGGCAAAAATTGGGGTACAACAGCTGCCCTTATTTAAGTTTCTTCTATCCGGAGATACGAAGGTTAAAAATCTTCATGTCGACGTGATCGAAGATACTTAAATATAAAACAAACCCTATTTTTGGCCCTAAGATGCCATGCAATGCTTATGATTATGAATGCACATGAACAACTTCAAAGGGACGCAAAACACCACTGGGGATGTAGCAAAGAAAATAAGGATCAAAAGAGAAACCCGACCAGGAAAATAAATCCCTGGTGAACAAAACACCCAAAGAAGAGGTAAGGTAGCATCAACTCAGCTAAAGAGGATATAGTACAGGATAAAAGTGATCGACAACCAACTGTGAACTACCAAACTCAACAGTCGGAGGCAGAAGATCCAAAAGGATACAAAAACTTTTATTGAAGGCGAAACTACCAACATTCACTAAAGGTAGAAAGAGAAAATAATAACAACACCGACGTTCACTGACGGTGAGCTACCAACGTTCACTGAAGGTAGAGAGGAAAACATCGATGTTCACTGACGATGAACTACCAACTTTCACTGAAGGTAGAGAGAAAAGAAATATCAGTGCACCAGCGTTCACTGATGGTGAACCACCAACGTTCACTGAAGGTAGCAAAAAGATAACAATCACCAATGTTCATTGATGGTGAACTACCAACTTTCACTGAAGGTAGAGAGAAAATAAATATAATAGCACCAACGTTCACTGACGGTGAACTACCAACATTCACTGACGGTGAACTACCAACGTTCACTCAAGGTAGAAAAAAGATAACAATCACTAACATTCACTGATGGTGAACTACCAACTTTCACTGAAGGTAAAGAGAAAAGAAAATATCATAGCACCGACGCTCACTGACGGTGAACTACCAACGTCCACTGAAGGTAGCAAAAGATAACAATCACCAACGTTCACTGATGGTGAACTGCCAACTTTCACTAAAGGTAGAGAGAAAAGAAATATCATACCACCGAAGTTCACTGACGGTGAACCACCAACGTTCATTGAAGGTAGCAAAAAGATAACAATCACCAACATTCATTGATGGTGAACTACCAACTTTCACTGAAGGTAGAGAGAAAAGAAATATCATAGCACCGACATTCACCGACGGTGAACTACCAACGTTCAGTGAAGGTAGAAAAAAGATAACAATCACCAACGTTCACTGATGGTGAACTACCAACTTTCACTGAAGGTAGAGAGAAAAGAAAATATCATAGCACCGACATTCACTGACGGTGAACTACCAACATTCACTGAAGGTAGCAAAAAGATAATAATCACCAACGTTCACTGATGGTGAACTACCAATTTTGACTGAAGGTAGAGATAAAATAAATATCATAGCACTGACGTTCATTGACGGTGAACTACCAACGTCCACTGAAGGTAGCAAAAAGATAACAAGTTTCCCCAAAATTTCGGCATTTCACTTGGAAAGGGTCTCAACTTCTTCTTTAACCAAGGCATTCCGCTTGGAAAGGGTAATATATAAGTTGTCTCAAATAAAGAGACTACCACTTGCAAATATTTTACAGTGAACTGTCTATGTGATATTGAAATACTTACCATCCACTGGAGTAGTTTGACAAAAAACTGCAAACTATCCACTAGTAGAGAAGATAGTAAAAAGTAACATCGACTTTTACGAGGAAGTATAAGTTGCTCAAATAAAGAGACCTGCTACTTGCTGTTATAGGAAGGATTGTAAAAATGACTTTCTGGGGAAAGCAATACGACTTCCTGGGGAAAGAAATATGACTTCCTTGGGAATGAATCATGACTTCCTTGGGAATGAATCATGACTTCCTGGGGAAATGCCAATATATTCCTGCTGAGGAGATAAAGTCTTCTCGTGCAAAATAAATGCACATTCTCAAACCAAGGCTCGAAGCTTGCAGAGATCATAAGTAATAATATTGCTGAAGATAATAGATTCAAACCAAAAATAAACTGGAGTAAAACAATCAACCAAAATACATCCTTAGAGAAATAAACTCAAGAGGGAAATCCAAATCATCCAGACAAAGAGATGTACAGGAAGGCTAAAGCAAAAATCTTCCACGAGAGATAACTCAATGGGGAAATTGAAAGAATATACACTTTCTGCTTAAGGCTGGCACTCTATTGGAGAGAGGACAACACAACTTTGCAAAACAATGTAATATGTCAACAAAATATTAACGAATGTGAATGAGCAATGATTTGCTAAACCCAACTATGCGTGATGTATGTATGAATGAATGCGTATTATTATGTATATGCTGACAAAATAGACATATAACACTGGGGATAAACAAACAAAACCAACTTGGGCATAATCAACACTCGGCTAAATCACATCCAAGCTGAACATTCCATAAGAAAATAAGCACCAAACGACGAAATAGAATCCTATTTCACGGCTTAACTTCAATGGGAAAGAACATAATCTGGAAATAAACCAATCATAGCAACAAAACAGTACAGATACAGGGATATAACATCCTTCTCTAGGCTTCACCGGGAAATAACACTCAGACTTCAATGGGAAAACAAATGTTTTCACGGTTCGCACTTCTACAGGGGATTGCAATACTGATCTCAAACAAGGCAGATGGAAACCATATCAGCAAAACATCAACTGAGGATTTCGAGCTGACTTCATTGGGGAAATATCATACAGACTTCACTAGGGGAGATTGCACATCATCATCGAGATATCAACTGGGGACCTCGTGCTGAATTCATTGGGGGAAGATCATACAGACTTCACTAGAGGAAATAATGCCTCATCATCAAGATATCAACTGGGGACCTTGTGCTGAATTTATTGGGGAGGCCAACACCATATCAAAGAGGGGAAACCAAGATACGTTCTTCAATATTGAGAGTAAGTATTGCACTAACTTCTATGGGGGAAAAGTATGAAACCTCATGGGGATAACAACTTGGGGAGTTAAGAAGTCAAAAATTACAGCAAGAAATCAATCTTATGGGGATTTTAAATCAAACCCAGCACTCGGTGGGTGAAAACCCAAAAAAAACTGACAAATGCCTCAACACTTCCTAAATAAAACATTGCCCTTGCCTGATTATCGGGCAATCAAACAAAATGCAAGTACTGCCGAAAGGGAGATGCTTCATAAATGAGTCAAATCTCAGCATGCACGGGGAGAAAAGACTTCTATCAAATAGTGAAGCCTTCACTGGGGAATCTTGGATTGAGTCTTCATATCATGCAAACTTATTCCAACAAAAGATTCCCTGGGATAGCCTTCTTTGGGAATCAAGAAGTCAACATTATAGAAAAAGGTCAAACTCATGGGGATTTTAAATCAAACCCAACACTTGGTGGGTGAAAACCCAAAGGGTTGACAACTATCTCAACACTTCTTAGATAATATACTGCCCTGGTTTAGTTGCCTGAGAAATAAATACCAACAATAATACCAATACTGCAGAAAGAGCGACATTTTGCAAATAGTTCCATCTCAGCACACCAAGGGAAAAGGCCTTTTGTCATATGAGGGAGGACTTCGCTGGGGAATATGGGATAGAGGCCTCAGACCATGAAAACCCAAAAATAAAATAAAAAATGAACCAATATTTGACTGGGGACAATGGGATCACAAACCCAATATTGCACCTTACGCCAATTGGTATCGTCTTCAATATACAAAAATCACACGCATACCAGCGAAAATGACATGAGAAAACCTTCCCGGGGGAAATAAAACTTCCTAAAATTACTGGAGTTTGTCCATTCTTGGGATCACCACTTTTGTTTTCCTCTTGAATCGCAAAATCTAAAGTAAAAGTAAGTTGTAAATTCTTTTTGAAAACTAATTTTGTTATTTAATCTTTTTGCTTTGAAAATTATTATCAATAATAAATGGAGTCTTTGTAAGCTGAATAAAAATAAGAAATACAAAGAATTGGGTAAAAGCTCAAATTTTATTGATAGAATGGTAGTCTGCGAATGGTGAGACTCCACGGATGATTACAAAGTTCAGAAAATGGTAATATATAATGGAAAAGATACATTGAGATACAATGACCACTATTCCCTATAACAACTTTGAAATTCTGAGCAGCAGCTTCCGTTGAAGTATGGTGAGGATCCAAGAAGATTGTTGCTTCAATGATCAAGTCTTATCTGATGCAGTTACTTGCCAAGAAAGTCCCTAACTTTTTCCTAAGTTGCCCTTGCGGGTTTTCAACTTAGCGAGAAGTTTTATTCTATTTATGTCTCTAATTTTTTCCTAGACCACCCTTTCGGGTTTTCGGCCTACCGAGACGCTCCTTTTTGCCTAGGCCTCCCTTTTGGGTTTTCAACTTAGTGAGCTGTTCTTTTATTTCTTCAGGCGAAGTATTTCTTGACTGCATCAACATTCATGGGACGTGGGAACTCCTCGCCATCCATAGTTTCAAGAATTAATGCACCTCCAGAGAAGGCTTTCTTGACAACATATGGGCCTCCAAAATTGGGAGTCCACTTGCCCCTATAATCAGCATTAAAAGACATGATCTTCCTGAGCACGAGGTCTCCTTCTCTGAATTCACGAGGTTTGACCTTCTTATCAAAAGCTTTCTTCATTCTCCTCTGATATAACTGCCCATGACACAAAGCCGTCATTCTCTTCTCTTCGATCAAATTCAATTGGTCGAACCTGTTCTGGACCCATTCAGCCTCTGACAACTTGGTTTCCATTATCACACGCGGAGAGAGAATCTCAACCTCAATTGGGAGAACCGCTTCCATTCCATACACAAGGGAGAACGGGGTTGCTCATGTTGAAGTGAGGACAGATATCCAATATCTATGTAAAGAAAAAGGGTGCATTTCATGCCAATATTTATAAGTAACAAACATCTTTTGGATGATATTCTTGATATTCTTATTAGAAACTTCAACAGCCCCATTCATCTTCATCTTGTACAGAGATGAATTGTGATGGACAATCTTGAATTCTTTACAAAGTTCCGTCATCATCTTGTTGTTCAGATTCGAGCCATTGTCGGTTATGATTCTTCTCAGCATACCATACCGGCATATGAGATTATTCTTAATGAAGCACACTACCACCTGCTTAGTAACATTAGCATATGAATAAGCTTCCACCCATTTGGTGAAGTAATCAATTGCTACCAAGATAAAACGGTGTCCATTTGACGCTTTGGGTTCTATCATTCTAATCATGTCAATACCCCACATAGATAAATGCCACGGGAAAGAAATAACATTGAGAAGTGTCGGAGGCACATGAATCTTGTCCGCATAAATCTGACATTTTTGGCACTTCTTTGCAAATCTATAACAGTCAGATTCCATTGTCAGCCAATAGTAACCTTCCCTTAGCATCTTTTTAGCCATCAAATGTCCACTGGTATGAGTTCCAAATGAACCTTCATGAATCTCATGCATCAACATGTATGCTTCGTGTCTATCCATGCATATGAGCAAGACCATGTCATAATTTCTCTTGTACAACACATATTCACTGAGGAAGAAACTGCCAGCCAATCTTCTCAATGTCTTTCTATCTTTATTTGATGCACCGATTGGGTACTCCTGAGTCTGAAGAAAATGCTTGATATCATAATACCAAGGTTTCTCATCTGCTACCTCTTTTGTTGTAAACACATGAGCGGCCCTATCCAGTTGCCGAACTATAATTCGAGGTATATCATTCCAAGTATTCACTTGATACATAGAAGCCAGAGTTGCCAGAGCATCCGCCATTTGATTTTTGTCTCTGGGGATGTGATGGAATTAAACTTTATTAAAGAAGGGTAACAATCTTCTAGCATAATCTTTGTAAGGGATCAAACCGGGGTGACGAGTATCCTACTATCCTTGAATCTGATTTATTACCAAAGCTGAATCGCCATATGTAGTGACCCGTTTTTTAAATCAAGAGTCGCCACTATTAGTTTTTATCCTAAGGAAGGGCACCTAACAGAAAACCCTAATGCACAGACAGAGATTCTAGGTTACGGACTCAATTAGACAAAAGGAAGGTCTTAGGAACCTTTCATCCACCTTGTTCACAAGGATATTAAGCTCTAGGTTTAGGTTTGGGGTAAACAGTGTTTTAAGTTTTAATTAGCAAGACTCACCACGAGTTTAGATCGCGTGCCTACGTATCCTCTTATGAGGAATCAGAGTCCCAATTCGTAGTTCATATGATTTGGTGTCTTTTAGAGGGTTTGTAAACATATTTTGAATCACTTCGCACTCAGTTGGGAGTAGTGATTGCTGAGATTTTGACTGAGTACGCAGTAAGCCAAAATCGGTTTGAAACCCTATTTGCAAAAAAGACTGTTGATTAGCTTAATTTGTTCGCGAAAATAGTTTGAGGTTTGTTTGTGTTTTTTTAATTTGTATGAGTTGCGAAAATCTTGATTAATGCATGATAAATATTTTAATGCAATATACGTGAAAATAATATGTGCAATTTTTACATAAAAATGATTTATTTTATCATATAATAATATTTAAGTACGATAAATAATTATTTATATATGGTCACAAAATTAATAATAATAATAATAATTATAATTATTAACAAATAATTAATAAACATAATATAAATAAAATACAATACACAAAATATAATGTATAAAAAAGCTATAAAAGAAATAATTAAAAAAAAGATTGTTTAAGCAAAAACCTGGGGGTGCGTTATTAGTTGATGAGTAAAAACAGGGGGTGTCAAAAATAACCTGACATAAAGCCCAATACACAGGCTGGGAAGGGGGATGTATTGCACGTGGTAATTTAGAAATTGACATGGAAGGGGTGTTAAAAGAAATGGGCCAGGCCCACTATGTTTCTGAGAGGTGGCAAGCTGGTCGTGTGTGATGCGGTGCATGAGAGTTAGCGTGTGACTTGGCCTTAGGTCCGTCAGATCAAAATCTAGAGGAGGAGAACGAGGGAGCACGATAAGACAGATGGGAACGCGGCTACTGGATCACATTAATAATCATAACCTTGTTTCTTTTCTATCGCCCTTTCATTCTTCACACCTTCCTTCTGAGCTTACCCCTTTCTCTCTCCGTGCACAGCCCCTTTCAAACCCTAGCGTCTCCCTTCAACCGCAACCAGCGGAGAATCAAATAACTACCTTGCCTCACTGCCAATTGAACCTCAGTATAATCCCTCCAAACAAAATCAAACAAAAATGAGCTAAGTTGTTTTTTCTTTACCCCTTTCGCGATTTCTAGCTTCCGGAGTTCCGATTTGGTCTTTAATATCTTTCTCCCTCCTTAATTTGCAGGTTTTTTATTGAAGGTGATGTCTGATGGTGGTGCTTAGCGGTGGCTCATGAAGGTTGTCAACGGTGGCCTAAGGGTTGTCGGTGTTGGTCCAAGGGATTATTAGGGTTTCCGATCTAGAAACTCTAATCACCCTCTCTTCTTGTTCTCACCGGCACAAGAGGGTTTGCGTGTCAACTCCTCCTTCTCTTGTTCTGCAAAATCATGCCTATGTTCTTCCTTTCTTCCAAAAGGCCGTCCTCCGCTTTGTTGTCCAGAGGAAAGAAACCCCCCCCCCCTTCTCTTTCTCTGGTTCTGTCAATTTATATAGTTAGCATTTTAGGGTTTCTGCGAATTATTAGCGTAGATTAGGAAGATTAGATAAATTAGAGATTGAAATTTGTTGTTGATTGATTTCTCATTGAATGTAATAAGATTTTTTTCATATTTTTTATTCTGTTGGATTGTAATTTTTTGTCATACGCGCTTCTATGATAAGCTCTTGTTTAATTGTAAGATTTGATTTTCAAAAATGTAATGGGATCTGATCTGGGTTGAATGCTACTGAGATTCTAAGATTTTATTGGATTTTCTTTAGTATAATTGGAATCGTATCAGTTGGTAGCAAAAGCGTGCATTAATCTAGTTGGATTTGAACAGTAGTTGTTCTTACTGATCATTTGGGCCTGCGTGTGTTTCCATCCCTTAGCCCAACCATCAACCTTTTTTATTACAGCAAAAAATGCTCTAATAAATCGGGCTTTTTCTTCCTGTGTTACTTTTTTTTCAAACACATTTTTTACTACACAAAAACACTTAATAAAATCAAGTTAATTAATTTATTTTAATAGAAATTATCAGCAAGTAGTACTAAATAAAACATCTTGTTTTATTTATTACATTTTTTATTACAACAGTAACACACAGTTTTAATAACATCTAATGAGCCTTAAACATAATGGGCTTATAATTTGTATCAAATCCAAAGCAAGGCGAATAATTTTTAACAAAACAGTTTACCCCCTTTTTAGTAACAACTGAAGTAAATTTCTTTTAACCAGTTACAAAGAAGAATTTTCTTAAAAAGGTGATGATAACAGCAAACACTTCGTACTAATTTCCTACAAAAAATCCACAATAGAAATGACAGATGGATCGATTTCAGAAACCTCAATGGGCCTGTTATTTGTAACTACACCCCCTATTTTTACTAAAATCAACTTAACCTACACAATTTAAATTTGAGCGGGCTTAACTTAACTTCAACCTCCCTACTTAATAATTTAGAATTTTACAGTCTCCATTAATTTCAATTTACGAATCGCATGGGCCAATGGCCAACATGCCTCATGAATGGATTCACGGACACGCGAGTCTTTCTAATTTAGAAAGCCTCATTTTCCTGAATTAAAAATACACCCCCTATCCAGATAAAGACGGACCATCAGATACTGCTGCACTGTCTTTAATTAAATATTTTCTTTATTTCAAAAAATATAATCGTCGCGGTAGGACAAATTTGGGGTACGACAGCTGCCCCTATTCAATTATCTTCCAATCGAGTAGCGTGAGAAAACTCGACTCTTGCGCATTCTGATTGAAAGTTTATTGAATACTTGAAGTATCTCGAAATTTGTCCGACAAACATAAGGTTATACTGATTTAGCGTACCCTTATAAGTCTCAAGGAAATAGGAAAAACTTACGATGCATCGCTTACCAGGGTTTGATAACGAGGCAGATGGCACAATTTTGTATGTCTTGGCTTATTTAACCATCTGGAGGATCAGTATAGCAATGATTGATGATGCGTGGCTTCTTGAAGACTGAGGCCATAGATTACGTTTGTGAATCACTGCATGACGTCTGAGGCGATGTTTTGAGCATGAATACATTGCGGCTCAGAGGCTATGTATTTGAGTCTCAAGAACACATTGCGGCTTAGAGGCCATGTGTTTGAGTTTGGACAATACATTGCGGCTTAGAAGCAATGTGCTGAGTTTTGAGGGTACATTGCGGCTTAGAGGCAGTGTGTTAGGTTTGCGAGTATGTTACGGCTTAGAGGCAACGTGTTTTGAACTGGGTAATATATTGCGGCTTAGAGGAAATATGTTGATATGGAAAGATACATTGTGGCTTAGAGGCAATGTGCTGATGTTTTTGCAAATACATTGCGGCTTAGAGGCAATGTGCTGATTTAGATAATATATTGCGTCTTGGAGGCAATATGTTGATCTGGAGAGATACATTGCGGCTTAGAGGCAATGTGCTTGTTTGGATAGTATATTGCGGATTAGAGGCAATACATTGATCTGGAGAGATACATTGCGGCTTAGGAGCAATGTACTGAGTTAGATGATATATTGCGGCTTAGGAGCAATATACCGAGTTCTGACAATGCATTGCGGCTTAGAGGCAACAAACCGGGTTTTGCAAATACTTTGCGGCTTAGAGGCAATTTAATGGGTTTTTGCAAATGTGTTGCGGCTTAGAGGCAACTTACGGAGTGTTGAGGATTCACTTGCGGCTTAGAGGCAAGGTAATGGGGTATTGAGAATTCATTGCAGCTTAGAGGCAATGTAATGGATCTTTGAGAATGTGTTGCGGCTTAGAGGCAACATGCTGGGTTTTATAAATACATTGCAGATTAGAGGTAATGTGTTTGAGTCGGACGATATATTGCGGCTTAGAGGAAATATATTGATCTGGAAAGATACACTGCAGCTTAGAGGCAATGTATGGGTTTTGAGAATGCGTTGCGGCTTAGAGGCAACGTACAGAGTTTGGAGGATATATTACAGCTTAGAAGCAATATACTGAGTTTTGACAACATGTTGCCGCTTAGGCGCAATGTACGGAGTTTTGAGAATCCACTGCAGCTTAGAGGCAATGTGTTTGAGTCGGACGATATATCGCGGCTTAGAGGCAATATACCGAGTTTCACGGATACATTGAGGCTTAGAAGCAATGCGTTGGTTTAGAGATATGATGCGGCTTAGAGGAAACATACTGAGTTTGTAAGAAGCTCATCACTGCAGGAAGACTTAGGTGATGGGTTGAATGTGTCACGGTATGAAGACTGAAGTGACAGATTGAATCGTAGGAGAAACATTGCGTTGGTTGACCCTTAGATGGTTGAATCGAGGGTGAAATTATTTGTTTGTTTGCTATGCAATACATGTGCATGTATGTGTATTGAATGTTGTATGTAGGTGACATGTATGGTGTTCGACATTGATATGAAGCTCTGAATATGTATGTAAAAATGTATAGTGTATGCTTGAGATATGTAAAATGTGTGTATGTATGAAATGTGTGTATGATGCGCGTATGCCTCGAAATGTTATGCAGACTATTTCCGGCATTCTCTCCATTGGCTTAGAGTTACCAATTCCTGGCGTTGTATGTGGTGTCGTCGTAGCATTGTTGAATTTGAATGCGATGGACAAAGTTAGCCAAAGTTGAGCGTTGATTTTGTATTGCGGGTGTAGACGTAGATGTAGACGTAGGTAATGGCATATGTGTAGATTCACATGTAGGCGTAGACATAGACGTAGACGTAGCTAATGGCCTTATGGATAGATTTGTATGTCGGCGTAGACGTAGACGTAGGTTATGGCATATGCACAGATTTGCATGTAGGCGTAGAGGTAGATGTAGATAATGGCCTTATGCATAGATTTGTATGTAGGCGTAGACGTATGTATGTGGTCCCTGTAAGCGCGGATGTAAGCGTAGATTCGTAAGTTGTAGGTACAGGCGTAAGCGTAGATGTATGGAGATTCATATGTCGTAGGCGTAGGCGTAAGCGTAGACGTAGGTAGAATCGGCAGAAGTATACATGTGCTTGGGACGCTTGGGCAGATGTAGATTTTGTGTTGCAAGTGTAGGCATAGGCGCTGACATGGATGTAGACTTTGCGTAGGGACGCGTAGATATGTGTATAGACTTTGTATTGTTGAGTGCAAACATAGGCACAAACATGTGTATGGACGTAGGCATAGATACATGTGTAGACATGTGTATAGATTTTTGTGTTGCAATACGTAGGAGTAGCCATGTGCGTGGACGTAGTCGTGGATTTTCTTTCAATATTTTTCTAACCAAAATGTTTTTTCGATGTTTTATCAAATGATTTTATTTTTTTAATCCCCCGAAATGATTTCAAACAATATTCACAAGTAATGATCGTAGTATTTTGTAAACAAGTCTGAGAAAAGAAAAAACGCGATTTGAAAGGTGCGAAGAAAACAAATGTGTTATTAATATGGCTCTGAATAGGCGAGAGTACACGGTGCAATTCCTAGAAAGAGGTAATTACAGAAAGTTTTAAAATTGTAAATGGCAATGAAAAATGATAATTGCTACTGATGTTCCCCAATATCATTTTAGTGATCTTATCTCCTTCGCTTCTGAGTTGAATGATTCAGATCTATCTCTCTTTTCGTGGTTCGTAGTCGCAGTTCTTAGATCGCAGTCTTTTTGTTCTTTATTTCTTTTCGAATGATCCCTAATTTTTTCCTGGATTTCCCTTTCGGGTTTTCAATCCACTGGGATAATTTTTTTGTTTATATGCCCCTAATTTTTGCCTGGATCGCCCTTTAGGGTTTTCGATCCACCAGGACGCTCCTTTTTTCCTAAGTCGCTTGTTTAAGGTTCGAGCTTAGCGAGCTTCTTATAAATAGTGTTTTTGACTACGTCTGAATTTTCCAGAGGCGGTAGTTCTTCCCCATCCATTGTTGTGGGGATAAGACAACCACGGGAGAATGTTGTTTTGACTACGCATGGACCTTCGTAATTGGGTGTCCATTTAACACGTGAGTCGAGGCGAGGTAGCAGAATCTTCCTGAGTTCTAGACCATGTCGTGGTTCATATTGTACGGTATACCGTTACTTTGAAATAATTCTACGGCTAATTCTTGTAGGGTTTGTTTGCCAATGCTAGAGGCATTTTCCGGATGTCATGAAACCAAGGCTTGTTATATTGTCGTTTTTTAATAGCAAGGAAATGTGCGAGCTCTTCCAAGCGTATGTTTGTGATGCGCGGTTTGTGGTTAGACCAAGTTATTTTGAACATAGACGATATAGTTGCCAAGGCCTCTATTTGATTTCCTTTTCGTGGGATGTTATTGAAAGTGATCTTTGTGAATTCCGTAGTCAGTTTTCAAAACATGATTCCGATATAGAACCAGTTTGGAATGTTTAGTATCCCCTTCACCATTGACTTGGTATATGGCTCATAAGCATTCTTTGGATAAGTCAATAATTCCTCTATATCGTGCCCCGGTGCATTTGGAGCCTCTTCGAACGTGGATACCCAACGTGCCCCTGGCTCGGTTTCTTCGTCAGATCTTGGTATTTCGTAGTTGCTTATTTTTATAGCACTGTCTGTATTTGAACTTGGCATGTTTCCGTAGATATGCACAATAGCTTGATCAGCTTCTTTGTGGCTCCGTTCTTTACATTGCCCCTTAACTTGGTTTCTTCCGAGTCTTCCCCTATGCTCAGATTAATGGTCTTAATAGCCTCTTGATATGGTTGTGTGTTGTTGGCTTTTCTTTTTATTTCCCTCGCCATTTTCTCAGAGAGTTCAAGATCTTTATCATCTTCCTCTTTAGCTTGGTTGATAGGAGCGTCAAAATTATATCGGATCGCAGCAGTAGCATTATCAGTGGTTTTGGGCATGAATTTGCACCTTTATCATGTTTTGGTGTCGATTTAGTATATGAATATTTGAAAATGCATATGCAGAGAAAGTATTGCCATTTTTAAATTTAAGATATAAATGCAAGAGAAATAAAAGGGATTTTAACTGAAAATAAAATATAACTTTCATTAATCGTAAATATTTTCTGAAACAAAACATGGAAAACCTTACAAGCAACCCCTATGTCTCGGGCTTGACATAGGTTCTTTCAAAAACAAGAAAAATTAATTAGGAAAGAAAAAGATATCAGGAATCTCCACGGTCGTCCATCTTTTGAGTTTTTTCTCTTGGGGCGCATTCAGTTGCCCTTTTGATGTTGGTCTTGTTGGATATTTTTGCCATATGTCCGCCATGCACTACTCCCTCGTTGACAAAGGTCTCTTGGATTGGAAGAAAATGTGCTTCACCCTTCATAGTAGCTTTATGTTTTTCTTCAAGGTATTGTCCAAACTGGACTATCTCCTGGCCCCTTAGCCTTTGTAGAGCTCTCTCGAAAGCTTCATTGTGTTCTAGCGGGAGTCCACATCCCAACAGATATTCTTTCAGCAAGTTCATCGGGGTTTTTGCTTGTCTACTTGCCCCATAATCGCTGACTACTTTAATTTCATTTATTGTTAGCCCATCGTGCAACGGCGTAGGGTCTGATGTGATGTTGGGCTTCTCGAAAATGATGTCTTGAGAATCCAACAAATCCTGCACCTTGTGTTTGAAAGACCAACACTACTCTATGGTATGTCCAGGAGAATTAGCATGATATTCACATTTGGCGTTGGCATCGTATCTTCGTGGGAGTGGCCTGACTGGAGGAGCTAGAGGCTTGAGCTCCACTAAGGATGCCTTAACTATCTGTTGCAATAACTGGCTAGGTGTCGTATGGAGCAGATCAAATTTTCTTGGTGGCCTTCTACATTGCTACTATCCTTGTGGGATCACTAATGGTCATGGTATCCTTGATTGTGAGGCTACAACATTAATTTCTCCCTCTTGTCTCTTTGGGGGGTCTGAAACAAGCCTTTTTTGATTGAGGGGTCCTTCTTCTGGCTCTTTTCTTAGTTGGTGACCGCTTGATGCACCAATCGTTTGAACTACTTCTTCGAAAGCTACCCTGGGGATCTGGTCTTATTTGTCAATGAAGTTCTTTAAGCTAGGAGAACATGACTCAGATCTCCTTTCATCGAACTCACATCCCCTTTGACTTGGTCTAGATCTTCCTTGAATGTAGCCTGGTTTTCCTCAATTTGTTCCAGAGTTCTTTATTGATAGGCCCTTACTTGATATGGAGGCCAAGAAGGTGGTGATCTTCTTCTATCCATGGCTTAACTGAAGAGATTTTTTTTTTCAAAAAATGAGTTTTGATATGATATGCAGGTGTTTATGAATGCATGCATGCGAATGAATATGCATGAATATGAAATGGTTACTTATTTTGAATGTCTTATTCACTTGGGTATGTATTTGTCTTTCTCTTATTTTTTATTTGGTGACCAACTTAAAAATAGATACGCCAATGAGATAGGGAACAAAATGCCGTTATTGAAGGTAACATAATTCAGATATTGAAAAATATTACAATCTTAAACCAAAACTTTATTTTCGTGAAATCAAGCAAAGGTAAATAAGTCTTCTAGGTGCGCCTGCAGATATCTGCTCTTGAAACCATCCACCTTTGCTTGACAAATCTTAAGAAAGTCTTCAGCACATTATATCCCTTTTGTGGCTTTGATTTCAAACATGTTTGGCGCACTGACGCGGAGAAGTTGTTTCCTTCAATATCCATTTTTAAAGACAGCCACTGAGATCTTGAGTTTATTATTCTCTTTTATACCCCATGTTAATAAGACAAATAGAAAGAAACGGGTGACGAATATATGAAATGTATGATGAATATATGAAATGTATGAATGCATAGGTGTAGGGTTGAGTGACAAGATTTTTGTAATAAGTACCCCTATAAGGTAGGGATGTATGGTTCAGTGATGGGGTTTTTGTGATAAGTACCCTTAGAAGGTAGGCTCCTTAATTTTGACCTACAGTTAGTCTACCCTCCCAAAAGGTGGTTTCCTTAAAGGTATCATGAATAACACCAGAGGGAAAAGGCACAAGGGCCTCCCTTAGGTGGAGCCACTTTACGGACATAAACTCTCATCTCAAAGTCGTGAAAGGTCTCGTCATGAGTTTTAGGTTAAGGCCGTTACAAAGAGTAATGGGTGACCTTACAAAGTCCTACTCGTCAAGAGGATATCCCTTAATAAGTATTCCTTTTTTGGAAGTTCACCGACTCTATGCAAAGTCGTCACATAAACTCACAGGGATGATGTACCCCCTAAGCTAATAGACGAACCTTCTTTCTAAGGGTTATATGGAAAATATTTTTGAGATAGAGAAATCCCGCCACTCGGTAAATAAATATGGTAATAAGAGAAATTGACAGTAGATGAATAAATGCAATAAATTAGATAAATAAATAAAGCAAATAAAAAATAAGAAACCCCAAAAATACATTAACCTAGGATTAAGGAGAGTCCCCAGCAAGGTCGCCAGCTGTAGCGACAATTTTTTAAATCAAGAGTCGCCACTATTAGTTTTTATCCTAAGGAAGGGAACCTAATAGAAAACCCTAATACGCGGACAGAGATTCTAGGTTACGGACTCAATTAGACGAAAGGAAGGTGTTAGGCACCTTTCATCCACCTTGTTCACAAGGATATTAAGCTCTAGGTTTAGGTTTGGCATAAACAGTGTTTTAAGTTTTAATTAGCAAGACTCACCACGTTTTAGATCGCGTGCCTACGTATCCTCTTATGAGGATTCAGAGTCCCAATTCGTAGTTCGTATGGGTTGGTGTCTTTTAGTGGGTTTGTAAACATATTTTGAATCACTTCACACTCGGTCGGGAGTAGTGATTGTGGAGATTTTGACTGAGTACGCAGTAAGCCAAAATCGGTTTAAAACCCTATTTGCAAAAAATGACTGTTGATTAGCATAATTTGTTCGCGAAAATAGTTTGAGGTTTATTTGTGTTTTTTAATTTGTATGAGTTACGAAAATCTTGATTAATGCATGATAAATATTTTAATGCAATATACGTGAAAATAATATGTGCAATTTTTACATAAAAATGATTTATTTTATCATATAATAATATTTATGTACGATAAATAATTATTAATATATGGTCACAAAATTAATAATAATTATTATAATTATTAACAAATAATTAATAAACATAATATAAATAAAATATAATATACAAAATATAATGTATAAAAAAACTATAAAAGAAATAATAAAAAAAAGATTGTTTAAGCAAAAACCTGGGGGTGCGTTATTAGTTGATGAGTAAAACCAGGGGGGTGTCAAAAATAACCTGACATAAAGCCTAACACACAGGCTGGGCAGGGGGGTGTATTGCGCGTGGTAATTTAGAAATTGACATGGAAGGGGGTGTTAAAAGAATTGGGCCAGGCCCACTAAGTTTCTGAGAGGTGGCAAGTTGGTCGTGTGTGATGCAGTGCATGAGAGTTAGTGTGTGACTTGGCCTTAGGGCCGTCAGATCAAAATCTAGCGGAGGAGAACGAGGGAGCACGATATGACAGATAGGCATGCGGCTACCGGATCACATTAATAATCATAACCTTGTTTCTTTTCTATCGCCCTTTCATTCTTCACACCTTCCTTCTGACCTTACCACTTTCTCTCTCCGCGCACAGCCCCTTTCAAACCCTAGCGTCTCCCTTCAACCGCAACTGGCGGCGAATTAAATAACTACCTTGCCTCACCTCCAATTGAACCTCAGTACAATCCCCCCCAACAAAATCAAACAGAAATGAGCTAAGTTGTTTTTTCTTTACCCCTTTCGCAATTTCTAGCTTCCAGAGTTCCGATTTTGTCTTTAATCTCTTCCTCCCTCCTTGTTTTGCAGGTTTTTGATTGAAGGTGATGTCCGATGGTGGTGCTTAGTGGTGGCTCACGAAGGTTGTCAACAATGGCCTAAGGGTTGTCGGCGGTGGTCCAAGAGATGATTAGGGTTTCCGATCTGGAAACTCTAATCACCCTCTCTTCGCGTTCTCAATGACACAAGAGGGTTTGCATGTCAACTCCTCCTTCTCTTGTTCTGCAAAATGACGCCTCTGTTCTTCCTCTCTTCCAAAAGGTCGTCCTCCACTTTGCTGTCCAAAGGAAAGAAACCCCCCTTCTCTTTCTCTGGTTCTGTCAATTTATATAGTTAGCATTTTAGAGTTTCTGCTAATTATTAGCGTAGATTAGGAAGATTAGATAAATTAGAGATTGAAATTTGTTGATGATTGATTTCGCATTGAATGTAATGAGATTTTTTTTAGATTTGTTATTCTGTTGGATTGTAATTTGTTGTCATACGCGCTTCTATGATAAGCTCTTGTTTAATTGTAAGATTTGATTTTGGAAACTATAATGGGATCTGAAATGGGATGAATTCTACTGAGATTCTGAGATTTTGTTGGATTTGCTTTAGTATAATTGGAACAGTATCTGTTGGTAGCAAAAGTGTGCCTTAATCTAGTTGGATTTGAACAGTAGTTGTTCTTACTGATCATTTGGGCCTGCGTGTGTTTCCATCCCTTAGCCCAACCATCAACCTTTTTTATTACAGCCAAAAATGATCTAATAAATTGGGCTTTTGCTCCCTGTGTTACTTTTTTCCAAACATATTTTTTACTACACAAAAACCTTTAATAAAATCAAGTTAATTAATCTCTTTTAATAGAAATTTTCAGCAAGTAGTACTAAATAAAACATCTTGTTTTATTTATTACATTTTTTATTACAACAGTAACACACAGTTTAAATAACATATAATGAGCCTTAAACATAATGGGCTTATAATTTGTATCAAATCCAAAGCAAGGAAAATAATTTTTAACAAAACAGTTTACCCCATTTTTAGTAAAAACTGAAGTAAATTTCTTTTAACTAGTTGCAAAGAAGAATTTCCTTAAAAAGGTGATGATAACAGCAAACACTTCGTACTAATTTCCTACAACAAATCCTCAATAGAAATTACAGATGGATTGATTTCAGAAACCTCAATGGGCCTGTTATTTGTAACTACACCCCCTATTTTTACTAAAATTAACTTAACCTACACAAATTAAACTTGAGTGGGCTTAACTTAACTTCAACCTCCCTACTTAATAATTTAGAATTTTACAGTCTCCATTAATTTCCATTTACGAATCGCATGGGCCAATGGCCAACATGCCTCACGAATGGATTCACGAACACGCGAGTCTTTCTGATTTAGAAAGCCCCATTTTCCTGAATTAAAAATACACCCCCTAGCCAGATAAAGACGAACCATCAGATACTGTTGTACCGTCTTTAATTAAATATTTTCTTTATTTCAAAAAATATAATCAACGCGGTAGGACAAATTTGGGGTACGACACCATACACATCTAGAATTTTAATTCTGAGATCAATAGCTTCCTCGAGACCCATGATGCAAGCCTCATATTCTGCCATATTATTAGTACAATCAAATGTCAAACTTGCAGTAAAAGGAATGTGTGATCCATGTGGAGTGACAATCACAACACCAATTCCTTTACCATAAGCATTCACAGCTCCATCAAATATCATGCTCCGGTAAGATTCAGGATCAGGACCTTCCTCGGGCAATGGTTCATCACAATCTTTCACTTTTAGAAACATCACATCCTCATCGGGAAAATCATACATCACAGACTGATAATCATCAACTGGTTGGTGAGCAAGATAATCTGTCAACACGCTGCTTTTAATAGCTTTTGGGGTGCGGTATTCAATGTCATATTCAGATAACAGCATCTGCCAGCGGGAAATTCTCCCAGTAAGAGCAGGATTTTCAAAAATGTACTTGATTGAATCCATCTTGGAGATCAACCAAGTAGTGTGATTCAACATATACTACCGCAAATGTTTTGCCTCCCAAGCCAGAGCACAACATGTCTTTTCCAACATGGAATACCACGATTCAAAATCAGTAAACTTTTTAGTGAGATGATAAATGGCATAATCTTTCTTCCCTATTTCATCTTGTTGTCCCAGAATACAACCCATGGAATTATCTAACACCGTTAGATACATAATCAACAGTCTTCCTTCAACATGCGGGAGAAAGATAAGAGGTTCAATCAGATATTCTTTAATACTTTCAAATGCTCCTTGGAACTCATCTGTCCACACACAACCTTGATCTTTCTTCAAAAACTTAAAGATCAGCTCACACGTTGCAGTCATGTGGGAAATGAATCTGGAAATATAATTCAAATGCCCGAGGAACCCTCTGACTTGATTTTCAGTTCTCAGCACTGGAATTTCTTGAATTGCTTTGACTTTATCAGGGTCAACTTCAATCCATCTTTGGCTAACAATTAAGCCCAATAATTTCCTTGATCGAACATCGAAGGTACATTTATTTGGATTCAAACGGAGATGATACTTCCTCAAACACTGAAACAACTTCAACAAATCTTCTACATGCCCTTCTTCTGTCTGGGATTTAGCAATCATGTCATCGAAATATACCTCAATTTCCTTGTGCATCAGATCATGGAATAGGTTTGTCATAGCCCTCGGGTACGTTGCACCAGCGTTCTTCAACCTGAAGGGCATCACCATGTAACAGAATGTTCCTCAGGGTGTGATAAACGTTATTTTTTCCATGTCCTCGGGAGCCATCCTTATTTGATTATACCTGGAAAATACGTCCATGAACGAGAAAACTTTGAATTTTGATGTGCTATCCACTAACATATCAATGTGTGGCAATGGAAAATCATCTTTTGGACTAGCTTTATTTAGATCTTTGTAATCTACGCACATGTGAACTTTTCCGTCTTTCTTCGGTACTGGGACAATATTGGCAATCCACTGAGGGTACACTGATGTCACAAGAAAACCGACATTAATCTGCTTTAGAACTTCTTCTTTGATCTTCACTTCCATATCTGGGTGAGTTCTTTGCAACTTCTGTTTGATTGGTGGGCACTCTGTCTTCAGCGGAAAATGGTGGTCTACAATATCTGTAACTAAACCAGACATATCTTGGTAAGACCAAGCAAAAATATCCACATACTCTTTCAACATATCAATCAACCTGTTCTTCATATCAGGATGCAGTAATGCTCCAATCTTGACTTCCTTCGGATCTTCTTCTGAACCCAAATTGATTACTTCCAATGGTTCTTTATATGTCTGAATGGCATTTTCCTCGCGCTCAACCAACTGTGAGACCTCTTCTGGAATCTCATCATAGTCTTCTTCTTCAGCCCCATACACAGGACATTCAAAGTTGGGAGAGGGTGCATGGTCATTGTATTCAACGGGTTTTTTAATTAATCTGCACATATGATTTATGATTGCTTTTAGAAACTGACACATATAACAAGTGATCGTGCAGATTGAATTTCAGTTATTATTTATTTTGAAAGGTTTTTTCTGATTACTATTTTCCAAGAAAAAGCAAAAAATAAAGACAAAATTTGGGAAACAAAGACAACTTTTATTATTGATTTTAAAAATCGAAGCAAACAGATAAGCCTATACAATATCAATACTTTCACCTTGGGCAGAGTGAAAGCTTTTCAAAAAGATTAACAAAAACAAATTACTTCGAAACATGTATGTAAGAGGGAACATCAATGGTGATCCAGTTCTGAACCTTAACTTCGTGCGTTATATAATTTGGCATTTCTGGCTCTGCTTCATCTTCCACAATGGCATTAATCCCGGAAACAGTTGGATGAAGATAACCCTCGCTACGAAAGATGTCTTGATACTTGAATGCAGCAGAATTCGGCTTCATGCTCTTACCTTTATCATTCTTCACAGAGAACCCCAAGCCAACTCTATTCTTGTTTACAGGTGGATCAACAATTTGTCCCCATACTTCACTATGGCCATTAGGCATAACCTACTGAGCATCCTTAAACGAAACCATAAAATTCTCATTTCCTCTTATATTATCAATGGATAAAGCTTGGAATTGGGTCCCAACAGTAGCTTCATCCGCCTCCACAATGCTGAAAGAGGACAAATGAGATATCAATAATGCATGTCCTCCATTTGTAATTACCACTTTTCCTTCACGCATAAACTTCAACTTCTGGTGTAAAGTCGAAGTGACAGCCCCTGCCTCATGTATCCACGGCCGTCCCAACAAACAACTATAAGCGAGTATAATATCCATGACCTGGAAATTAATCTGAAACAAATGTGGGCCTATATGAATAGGCAAGTCCACTTCACCAATAACAAATTTCCTTGATCCATCAAGCGCTTTCACAATAATTCCACTTGTGCGCATGGGCATTCCTTGATATTTCAACTTCATAAGTGTGCTCCTTGGTATAACGTTCAATGCGGATCCATCATCAATTAGCACATTGGATAATGAATCATTCTTGTAGTTCATAGAGATGTGGAAGGCCAGATTGTGATTCCTTCCTTCATCGGGCAGTTCATCGTCGCAGAAACTCAGGTTATTACATGATGTAATGTTCCTTACCACACTGCTGAATTGGTCTACTGGAATATCACTTTCCATGAAGCTTGGTCCAATACCCTCATCAAAGATTCTCTGTGAGCAGAGGAGTTCATCAATAAAGCCAAGATAGATATTTTTGAAGGAGTCTGCAGTAGCTGATCTACAATTCTATAGCCGCTCATCTTGATTATCTTCAAAATATCATCCACCTCTTTTTCTAGTGTAGCTCCACTAGATTCACCCACTGCCTTCTTGGGTTAACCATTTTCAACAATTTTCTTTCCAGTACTAATATCTCCACGAACAACTGGTGCAAATACACGACCGTTGCGGGTCACTCTGCTAGTCTCAGCAATATTTCCAACATTAGGCATTGGCTGGATGGGAACTTCCACACCATCCTCTAAAATTGTAGCATTATATTTGTAGGGTACATCCTTGTTTGACTTGTAGGGGACAAGACCTGGTAAGCTAATCAGCAATGGATTAATAGCTGGCTTGCTATGATATTCAACTTCAAAAGGGGTGGGTGCACCAAAAAAAGGCACAATAACATTTACTCCCTCTTTAACACATTCAGTCATTGCAGAGTCATCTCTGGAAAACAAATCTTCATCCGAGGAGAAGAACTCAACCGTAGAGGCATACTCATCATCTGACTCTTCTTCATCCAAACAAACCTCAATCACATAAACTTCATGGTAATCATCCCTTTGGCCTGTAACATTGATAGTTCCATTATCCAACAACAACTGAATACATTTCCTTAGAATTTAACATCCTTGGGAGTCCCAACAGCAAATTCGACAAGATCCATACTGATGTTCTACCTGACCAGCCATGTGGTAGAAAATAGCATGCAATTGTACAAGATCCTCATACATATATTCCACATCAAAGATTTTGAACTCTCCAGGACATCTAGAAACCATGTTTACTTCCTCTTCATACTCTGCCCTAGGCCTGATTATATGGATGAGGCTCTCATCTATCATCTCCTACAAATCAACCTTTATCTTGTCACAACCCTGTATATCCGTACTACAAATAGCATAACCGGCATGGTCATGCGTATATTATCTAAATTCAGAGATCTGCATGCATTTTTACAAAATCTCCTCTAACCAATTTAATATCAAAAATACAGAAGTCTCCTGGACAACCATAAACCACATTCACAACATTTACTCCTCCATGCTTGGGCAAAGGATTATCTTTCACATTAGGGCCAACATCTTTGAAGGACAAGATACTAGACTTCACCAATTTTTGTACTTTAGTTTTCAAAGGATAGCAGTTCTTAACATTGTGCCCTGGTGCTCCATGATGAAAAGCACATGTTTGGTCTGCCTTATAATACCAAGGCAACAGTGCTGGTATAGTGGGAGGTGGTCTGGTATGAACAAACTTATTTTGAATTAACGCCGGGAGTTATTCTGTATAGCTCATAGGGATAGGATCATAACTCTCCCTTCTCTGATTATACCCTTGATTCCCCTTATGGGATGGTATCTGATAAGCTATGGTGGTTGGAGCTACACCAACAACTGGAGTCACTGAGGCGACTTGTTGATGATGCTGATAATTTCTTCTAGGAGGACTAACCCTACTTTCTTGCATAACAGCATTTGTATCTTCTTCCTTCTTTTTCGCAAACCCATAGGATGGCTTCTTCGCACTTCCAGAACTTTCACTTTTTGTTAAATGGCCATCTCTTACAGCCTCTTTTAAACGGATACCCTTGCCCACCATTTCAGTAAAGTCACTTGGCGACTCGCTACCATCCTCTCATAATAGAAAGCAACCAGATTCTTCAGGAAAATATTAGTCACCTCCTTTTCTTCCATGGGAGGAATTACTTGGGCGCCTACCTTACGCCATCTCTATGCATATTCTTTGAATGATTCCTTGTCCTTCTGGATCATGGCCCTGAGTTGATCACGGTCAAGCGGCATGTCCATGTTCTATTTGTATTGTCTGATAAATGCTTCTCCCAAGTCGTTGAAAGTATGGATATTGACATTGTCCAAACTCATATACCACTTCAACACAACACCAGTCAAACAATCCTGAAAAAAGTGAATCAGTAGACACTGATCATCAGTGTGGGTAGACATTCTTCTTATATACATCACAAGATGATCACGAGGACAAGTGTTGCCCTTGTACTTCTCGAATTCCAGGACTTTAAACTTCGCAGGTATCTTGACATTCAGGACCAAGCATAAATCATTCACATTTTGTACGAACAATTCCATTCCCATGAGGGCCTTCATCTCCCTCTGCATCTTGTCAAACTGATCTTGAAAATCATCCATTCTATCATAGAGACCCAATCCTTCACTTGGTGGAGAAAAAGGAAGATACATATCATCATTAGCAAATGGGACCATATTCACCGAAGGAGGTACAACAGGAGTAGCATGTACCACAGAAGGTGCAGGAGTAACATTAGTCTGAACAACTGGAGTATCTTGAGGACCAAGATTGAAACCTTCAGGCGCAAAGTTCTCTGGAATTCCCCATGGATAACCTTGAGGCATGCGATTCTGAACAACAGTTAGAGTAGCAGACACAGCAACAATCGGAGCTTCAATAGTAACCCTTGTCTGTTGAGGCTGGACACTCAATGGATGATCCTGAGCAGCCACTAAAGATTCCATCAGAGCAGTGAGATTGGCCATGACGGCCTTCAGAGCAGAAACTTCCTCACGCAGCTCGCGATTCTCTTGTTCTAAGTTGTCCATCTTCCTTCTGAAATTAGCTCGGGTATTGTACTGGTGAGACAACTTGCTGAACAAAGTAAAGAAGCTTGGTAAGACATCTGGATATGCATAATAAATGCAAGAAATATGTGCAATATGATGCATGATATGCAATGCGCATGATTTATTTTATTAATGTTTCAAGGGACTTAAAGATTTATAGACACATTGCAAATATCAAAGTAATAACACATTTGAAATACTGAAAATTTTTATTATAATAACTTCAAAATGAATTACAAGTTTCAATAATCCTAATTACAAGATGAAAATAAAGTCTAAAACCCTAAGAAGTAAAGCTGATGGAGATCACTCTATATGTTGGCGCTTCCCTGTAAACCTGGAAATCTGAGCCTTCAACCTCTGATTCTTTTCCGCATATCTGGTGGCAACCTCCTTCCAATCATCTGAATCAGGAAGTGAGCAACTAGCATCTGACTAAGGCTTAGAGGAAAATAAATCCCCTTGCCTCTCCATGGTCTTTACAACCCGACTCTCAAGAATCTCAATCAAGTCGTCTTTCTCCTCCAAGTTTGCTCTATAAGAAATCTCTAAAGTTTGGCACTTATTCTTCCAAGCATCCTTTTCCTATTGCATCCTGACTAAAGAAAGTTGTAGCTCTTCCACATCATCCAATAAGGGAGGAGTGGTCTTCACAAAAAAATCAGGCATAGGTGCTTCCCGAGAATACGGCATCTTGAACTGAATAGCTCTCATTTGGACCCACTGAAGATAAGGCTCCAAGGAAATAGCCCCCCTGGGTCCCAAGTCTTTCCTACTCTTCCTATGAATGTGATGCCAGGCCTTCGAAATCTGCTCCCTAGCTTCCGTATGGTCTTCTCCCTCCTTCAGAAAGAAACTACTCAAATGAATACTATTTGGTTTATCCCTCATTGGGTAACCAAGTTATCGTCGTGCAAGAACAGGGTTGTAGTTAATTCCTCTCTTTGTACCAAGAAGAGGTACATTGAGGAAACTACCACAACTGTTGACAATATCTACATCATGGTAAGCCCGATGATACCAATCAATATCTGAGTGTCTAAGTGCCATGATCTTAGGAGCCCAACGGGGTTCCTTCCTGACATCTCAGAAAGCATCAGACTGAGGTATATGAGAAATAAACCACTGGTACAACAGAGGCGTGCAACAAATAATCATCCCCCATGATAAGAATTCCGAAGATGAATAGAGTAATAAGCATCACCCAACAATGTAGGAACTGGGTTTCCAATCATGAAGATCCTGATAACATTAACATCAACAAACTTATCCATATTAGAAAATAAAAACAACTCGTAAGCAAGTAGAGCAAAGATGGCCCCAAAAGAGACTGTACTCTTAATCTTGGCAAAGTAACGAGCTTTATCCAATAAGAACTGAGCTGGTAATCCTGTAATCCCTCCTTTAGTAGTCATATGGGCTTTAACCTCAGACTTCCCTAGATGGATCAAAGCAACAATCTTGTATGGTTTTGGCTCACCCTCCAAACCAGTAAAAGGAACATGATCAGTAATAGGTAAATCCAACAGATAAGAATACTCCTCTTGTGTAGGCATCAACTGATAATCATGGAAAGTAAAGCAATGATACATCGGGTTATAGAACTGGACCAAGGTCGAGATAATACCATCCTTCGTCCTAAGCTTCATGAGAGGAATGATGGATCCATACTTCTTCCGAAAATCTGCAGAACACTCAATCTCGGGAATTAGTCTGATCAACTCATCTATCTTGGGATCTTTGAAACTGTATTTTCTGGTCTTTCTTTTTCCATAATCCATGGTCAAAAGGTACCTGATATATTCACAAATGGTCAACTTTCAAGTCCCTTTAAATGAAATTTCTTCAAAAGATGCTTATGAGTTTATGGATGCATGATGCAACAATCACACACAAGATCACAAACATAGGGTTCATAGGTTCAATGTCACAAGCATGAGGTTGAAGGTACTACCCATAAGGTATGGTCTAAAAGTTATTACCTGCCGAACAAGGTTCTAGAGGTTCCCAGAGTCTACATCCTTCCTTAGGATATTACCAACTTCCAAATTAACTCAGTAATTAGTAATATTCTCAAGAAAAACTCGTCCGAGCATAGTATCGCGTGACAACTATTTCCAAATTACTCTGTCATAGCTTTCGCACTACACCTAAAAGGCCAAGATGGGTTAGGTATTCTACGGTCCTCAGCTTCAGCAGGCTCCCAGGTCGAAAGCAGTATGTCTTCCCGATTACTCGGTAAATGATACTACAATCAAAAGGGCCTCCACTGAGTGGGGGATCTCATGCCTCCTTTTTTGGAATTACTCCCTTAAAGTTAACATGACTATACCGCCCATCCTATCTTAAACTTTTCCCAAGTCCGGGTATATGACTTATAAGTAATCACCAAGCCCCTGAAAACCAGGAAAATCCAGACAAACATATATATATAACATATAATATATAACAAACAATAACACATATACAGATATAAACAAAGATAGGTTTAACCCACTTAGGGATGGACCAGCAAGAGGTCAATCTTTCCCCAGTGAAGTCGCCATTTTTTCTGTAGCGGTAAAACTGTTTAAGACTAAGCCATTAGATTTACTAGACTTATATAGATCAAAATAAAAATCGACACCGCGCTTTATTGTTTCCAAAGGAATGGGAAAAGAGTGATTAACCCAAAAAGAGGGGGAAAGATTCTAGGTAAGGGGGTTGGTTATGCAAAGGGAAGTTATTAGCACCCTAAACATCTACGGTACTCCGCAGGAACCTCTTTGAAAAATCTGTATATTTTAGCTATAAAATGTTGTATGTAAAATAGATGGTGGAGGTGAGGAAAGAAATATATTTTTTATGATTTTTGCACCGACCGCGGTTGCGAACCTTTAGTGCCTACGTACCACCTTCCGTGCAATAGGGGATCAGGGTACACGTAGTTCACCTTTTGAAAATTTTAAAACATAAGTGTGTTGGTTAAATTTATGAGATAAGACATCATCGTCATTATCCGTGTGGAAAACATACTTACTACCCACAATCATGAGAAAGGAGAATTTGCATCATCTCAAAGTGGAGGATATGGCTTAGATTTTAAAATCAACAATGTCTCACTCCACACCCAGATGGAAAATATCTCTCTTCACTATATATTATAGAAGTATAGTTGTTTGCATCACTACAAGGATTGACAAGAGTCTAATCTTTTGAGAAAGGTTTTTAAAATAGAAAGCCAAAGTGGCAAAATGGTTTGAAATGAGATTGATTGACTTTTAGTCTTCTCACAAAAAATGTCAAGATATTATTAAGTTGATTGAATTTTATTTATGAAAATATTTTGAAAATGCATGGACATAAGTCCAAGTTTATTATGAAAGTGGTTCAAGTTTAAAAACAAGAAGAGTTTTCAAAAGGAAGGAGAATATTTTTTAAATTAAAGAAGATGGAAGGAGATGAAGAGAGTATCCTAAAGCATAGGGTAAAATCTAGGGATAAGAACCATCTAACCAACAAGAAGCCAATACTTGACATTATGAGTCAAGATAGAATTCCCATTCTTTGGATTGAAACCAAGAAAGCAAAGATACTAGATCTCTTGAGAGAACCAAACTTCAAATGTATTAAGTCTTCACAAAAATTGGGCAGAGTAACAGCTGTAAACGGGTGAATTCCAGATTACAAACAAAGTATGTAATTACAATGACCTGCACACAGAACAAACAAACAACCCAATGTCTTGAGGTAAACCTCAAAAACTCCAGACAAAACATCAATTAAGGTCACAAGGTCTCCAACATAGGCCAAGGTTTCTAATCCTAAGTCCAAGAAGTCCAATACTCCATAATGCCAAGGATAGTTACCAAATAGTCCAAGTAGCATTAAAGTTTTTTATGGTTCATATTGATTATTAGGTATCTTCAAAAAGAAAAGAAAAGCTCAAGTCAGCAAAAAATAAAAATGACAAGAATATAAAGGGGCTCAAGTGAGCAAAGATGAAAAATAGCATGAAATGTAAATGCTAAAGTAAATGGTGCATAAAATGAAAGAGCATAAAGTAAAAACACAAAATAAAGTTAATTATTAGTAATTAGTGGTTAGTTGGATAACCATCTTAAAACTTGCATTTCGAACTCATTAGAGGATTGGTAGAACCAAAGCCTCCACACAACAAGCTGCATTTGCTTTTTGTCAAGTATATCATCCATTTTGGAATCCTCAAAAAGTAACATTTAATGATCAACGATGTTTAAGTGATATGTGTTGACCAAAATTGATGAAGATCCATTAGAGGATTGGTAGAACCAAAGCCTCCACACAATGAATCTCAAGGTTATTGGATCAAAGGGATAAAATTAGCATACTTGGACTTGCAAACATAGATTTGGGCCACGAATGATCATTTATTCGAATTGGGACAAAATTTAGCGCTATGTTAAGCAATCGTAAGTGGACTTATGTAGAAGTCGCACCTATTTTGAGGTCGGTCAATAGCAATCTATGCACCATTTGTTTTGAGACATGATATAGAGATTATACTCCAATAACACTTACTGCAATAAGAAAGGGATAAGATGAAGAAGGGTGGGAAAGAATATAAACCACATTTGAATTAAAATTTAATTAAACTATTATTAAAATCATTCATCCATTTTTATGGAGTTTGACTCAACACCATGGATCCAATGATGTTAACAAAGTTCATGATCAAATATTCAATCCAAGATCAGCCAGAAAATAATCACAAAATAATATTACATTTAATATATATATATATATATATATATATATATATATATATATATATATATATATATATATATATATATATATATATATATATATATATATATATATATATATATATATATATATATATATATATATATATATATATATATATATATATATATATATATATATATATATATATATATATATATATATATATATATATATATATATATATATATATATATATATATATAAAAGGGTTTCTAAAATGTTTTAAAATAGAAATAAGAGAGAAAAATATCAACTATATTCATATTAATCAAGAAATATTAAGTAAGACCATAGAAAGATCAGAAATGAACTCAAATATTTTTATAAATTTTTTGGTAATTTTTTAAAATCAGAAACTATTTATAAAATTAAAAGAAATGAGTAAAATAAACCTAAAATGATAAAAAAAATAATAAAGTTAGAAATAAAAAATAAATGAGGTCACCAATATTTATCACAATATCATTGGATCATTCCATATTTTTTTTCAGAATTTAAAAATGCATAAAAGTATTTTTAAACATTTAAAACAATTTAAATAAAGTGAAAATTTATTAAAAAAATACCAAAACACAAAATAAAATTGAAAAAAAATTAAAATCAGAAAGAAAAAAATCAAAAATATTTTTCATAATTTTTAAGATTTTTTGGGCTAAAAATGAATTTTCTATGATTTTTTGAAGTTTAAAACAATTAAATATAAAAGTCAAAAAATAAAATAAAAACCAAAAAGATGTGGACCAATCGATGAGAGTCAAAACGCGTTAGTAATCAAATCCAATGGATTTGGCGCGCTGTGCATATCATGGTCATTACTGAATAAAACACTGAATCAAATATAAATCAAATTTAAAAAAAAATCAAATGGCACGCCATCATTGGTTGGAAGATGACACGTTGGTCATCTTCAACCAACAGCAAATGTGAAATGCAGGTCTCTCAAACTGTAAAATTAGAAGCTCAGACCTATGTCGTTTGCTTCGTCTCATCAAGACGAAGACAACCACACCTTTGCAAAAAATTTATATAAATTGTAGCTCAAGCAATTTGGAAGGAATTTTTTGAAAAGGGATTTGAAATTTCATGGTCAAAACATGTTACCAGTTAAAAGCAATTGTTGCGACTAGAACCAGGGAAATGAGAGCTTCACAATGATATCAAAGTTTAGAAGAATTAATGGAGAAATCTACCTATTGAAGTTCAGTTGCAGAGCTCTGTAAATGGACTTGGTCAGATCAATTCAGAAGGTTTCAAGGCTCAATCCTTCTTCTGTTAGCTTCAGGGAAGATCAAGGAAGGTGAATTGATAGGAAAAAAATGGATTGAAAAAGGCTTGAACACTGATTTTGAAGTTGCAGAAAAGTGAGTTATAGAGAAAGTTTGGCAGAGTGATTTTGGTTGTTCAAACTTGAGAAAATGAATGGAATAAGGTCCTCTATTTATAGGAAAACGAATGTCAATGAAAATTTGAGAAAACAAAGATGTTTGGAGGGAAATTGAGTGGAGATTGGACACGAGTGAAGTGTGGTCTCATTTTCACCAAAACTCGTCCAATCTTTGCGTTTTGAGGGGCTAAACACTTCTGGCAAGTTTGTTAATCAAGTTTAAATCAAAAACATGCACAAATCTTGTGATTAGAGGCCACATTATGGATTTCAAATTTCTGACTTGGTGAGAAATTCAGTTTCAAGTTACCAATTTCAAAACAATGGCATTTTTAACTCCAGGGGTCTTAAGGAATGGTTCTTGATGCTTTAGAAAGATGAGATTACAAGATTTGCAATGTGAAAAGAATGGAATCAAATGGATGTTTGAGCTGAAAGTTGCAATGAGTCAAAGTTGGGAAAAAGAGGTTGACTTTCCATACTTAGAAATATTTCAAGTTTTTCTTCAAAAGTGACCTATAATGTTTTGCATCCAAACATGGCCTTCCTCTTGGAATTTGCTATTGACCAAAAAAGATGGCATGAAATAGACCTCTTGAATGAAAATTTGAAACTTGAACCATTCAAAATATCAAAAAATTTAGAGAGTTATGAATTGTTGAAGTTGGAAATAAATCATGAAATGACCTATAATCTTTTGTATCCTTAGGGAATATTCCATCCATTTTCTCACTTTTTGTATAAAAGAAGGAATAAATTTAACATTCTCAAGATCATTGTGGAAAAATAGTGGGCTCAAGGTGATAAAAATTGACCAAGTTATGATCATTTTAAGTCCCACATGGGAAGTTAGGGGTTCATTTGGAGGACTTGTAATCTTTCTTCATCATCAAGTTTCTTCCACATTAAAACTCCTTGAAACTTTTGAAGTGATTTGTTAATAACCCTTTGAAGAGAAGGATGTTTTTGGAATCACTCAAAAATACCAAAAGATGAACAAGATATACTTCTTTGAAGTTCAGAACCCTAGCTCCTTGATCAAGAAAAAGCTTTGAGGAACTTTGACAATTTTAAACAACCTTCTTGTACCAACACTTTTTCTTTGTAGGTAGAAGTTTTTGAGGATGATAATGAGAACTAATAGCAACCAAAACCACTTCCATATCTTGATAATTGAGAGAAATATGCACTTGTGACCAATGGGAACAAGGCCTTGTCCAACCATGACAACTTATTCAATCAACCCCTTGTACTTTTGAATCAATATTGATAACTTTGAAATGTGGTGAACCAAAATAAACCTTGCCATGCCATTTCTTCCAAAACAACTTCAATGGTGAGGTTTGAATTTCTCAAACTTTATTGACTAGGACATGGAAATAAACTCATGAACCCATGGATCAACTTGCTAAGCCATATTGCCTTTACCTACACTATTACCAAGTAAGAAAAAACAACATTGCATTTTATTAGTTAAAAGGAAAGTCAAAACAAAAAATGCATGGTCACAAAAGAAAAACAAGTCAAGTTTCTTGGTTATTCCTCAAAGAGTAAAGCTAAAGATAGGGAGGAGAACCAAAATCCCTAATGTGATCTTGTTGTGATTGAATCAATACGGTATGATGAAGGGATCTTAGGGGCAAAAGGTGGGGTACAACACTTTCATAGTTAACCTTGCTTCAATTAGGACTTTTGAAAGTTGTAACATGACCTTGGTTTGTGGTTTAAGAAACAAAGGATATATGGATCAAGATTTATTTTAACCCACCCACTCTCCTTGAAGTTCTACAATCTTAAGTTTGACTAATCCAATGGATGTGTTTAGTTTGCAAGAGATTCGTAGTCGTGATGATGAGTAGAAGCATTAGTAAAGATCCAAGCACCGATGGAAAATATTGATAAGATCCAAGAATTGATGATAAGTCTTGATGATTCTTGACGTGGTAGTTACAATATTGTTCTCCAGTTTATTTGATTTCAATCCCTTACTTATGCACGGACTAATTCTTTTGAATTTTGGTCCATTGGGATACCCTATCTTTTGCCTAAGTCAATTTTTTTAAATTTTATTTGACTTAGTGGGCTTTCTCATTTTGAATTTCTTTTTCCTTTTTTATTTATTTTGAACACTTGTGACTGTCATGATTGTTGTAAGCTTCGTCTTCGTTATTTCCTTGATCTTGAATGTTGTATAGAGGAAGAAAATATTGAGAGCTTCATGGATTCCTCAACCTTGGATGATGAATGTGAGGAAGAGGATGCGCTTGAACCTTTCGCTTATATTTACTTGATTCTCTTGAGATTAGAATGCAGAATTGAATTAATTGAAAGACTACCCTTCCCCTGGTTAAGATTAAGGTTTTTTTTTATAGAAAACAGGACAAATCTCCAACTCCTGGCTCGAGGGGGTTGACTATAGATTAACTCCTTATTTCTCCACTGTTTAGGAAGTGAAACAATGCCTTACATCGTCAGCTAAGTCCTACTATTAAAATTCATATGTCGACAAAAATTGGTTAATTTTATTTACGTCATTCTCCCTCAAAGTTTTTAAAAGGGGAAAGTGAAAAATGGAAAGTTGATATTAATGGAAAGTGATGGTAAATAAATGAGTGAAACGAATGGATTGATTTCAAAAACATGCATGCTCATTTCATTTGAATAACTAATCAAAAGGTACAAATTTATAACAAATGAAATTTAGCAACTAAGAAATTACAAATTGAAATGATAGAGGCCTGATGATTTGGGGATAAGCTTCCTTGTTGATCCACTGACTTTAGGAGATTCTTCTTAGTTCTTGGATTTGTCAAAGTAAGGGGAGAACCTTGTCTTTTCTTCTGTTGGGCATAGCAATTTTGTTGAGAGGGAAATTGTTGATACATTTGTTTCTGAATCACCAATGATAATTTCCTTTGAGGTATTGTATAGGCCTTTGACTTGTATGAAGAAGGGTTGCCTTCTCTCTTTAACAAGATTTATAGGACCAAGCTCACTAGTTGACTTTCTCCTTCAATAACTTAGGAATTTCTTGAGTTATGTCATAGATTTCTTGAATACTTGGGATTTGTTCTTTGAGCACAGGCAATCTTGCTAGCTGGATTGATAGCGACTGAGGGAGAAGGTGGAAATGCATGAAATGCGAATGTATGAATGTACGAAATTGCATGGGTATGCAAAAAATATTTTTTGGCTTTTGATGGTATGCTAAAAATTTCATGGAGACACAATGATATGCAGGCGCATGATAATGGTAGAGCTAAGCACACCCTATACGAGTTTAGGGATAGAAAACCCATACAAGCTATGCAGTATGACACGAACAAAAGCCCTTCGGGTGACAGCTAAAATAAAACCCCTACAGGCTAGGGATTATGACTTACAGAGAGACACCCTACTGACTAGATATTATGATATATAGAAGAAAAACCTTACATGTAACAGATAGAAGGTAACCATTGCGGGTTTAAGGATGGTGACAAGATATCCTTAGTAGGTAGGTTCCTAGTTTTGTCCTACAGATATTCTACCCTCCCCATAAGGCGGCTTCCTTAAGGGTATCATGGATAACACCAAAGGGAAAAGGCACAAGGGCCTCCCTTAGGCGGAGCCTCGTTGTAGACCAAAACTTTCATCTCTTAGGTCGTACAAGGTCTCACCATGAGATTTTGTTTTAGGGTTATACAAAGAGTTATAAGCTTCATTCCAAAGTCATATCCCCCCAAAGGCTAGCTCTTAAGACATATTCCTTTTTAGGAATTCCACCGACTCTAGGCGAAGTTGTCGCAAAAAATCATAGGGATGATATATCCCCTTGGCCAAATTACAGTCATTCTTTCTATGGTTTGAAAAAAAATATTTTTTTGAATTTAAAATCCCACCACAGTATAAATAATAAAATAAAAATAATATAAACATATAATATGACAAATAAATAAACCAAAAGATAAACATATATAGAAACAAAAATATACCAAAAATAGGGGAAAAACCTAGAAACACCATAAACCTACAAAGAGGGAAAAAACTTTAAACCCTAGGGTTATGTCCCCAGTAGAGTCGCCAATTGTCATAACCGGCAAAAAATAACGAGTCGCCACCACTACTTTTTATCCTAACGATAGATGAATAATAAAATAAACCTAAATTGATACAGAGATTCTAAGTTCTCGATTCACTTTAGACGAAGGGAAGGTGTTAGGCACCCTTCATCTACCTTGGTCTCAAGGAAGTCCTAGGGTTTAGGTTAAAAGGGTAAAATAGGGTTTTAATTTTTTAATTAGGGGAACTCGTCATGGTTTTTAAGTCGTATGTCTATGTATCCTCTTATGAGGAATCAGAGTCTCAATTCGTATTTCGTAGTGTTTGGTATTTTTTATGGATTGTGGAAATATTTTTAATTAATCCTTGAACCAAGTCTGGGTTGAAAATAGTGGAATCATAAACGCAGATCGCAATTAATATAAAATAGATTCACAATCCTTTTTGAAAATATCTTGAATTTGAAATAAGTTAGTAAAAAAAGGTTAGCATTTGATTGATTAGTTGTTTTATAATATGTTATGAAATATGTAAAAAATAAATTTGAATGAGAAAAAAATTTATGCAATTAGAAAAATAGGGTTAGTATTTTAAAAAATATTTAGTCAGTAAATAACTATTTTTTTCCTAATTATTAAAAATATATTAAGTATTTTTTATAAAATATCCAATAATTATTTATTAATATGCAAAATTATAATTTAATATAAATTTCTAAAAATATGATATATGCTAATTAAACGGAAAAAAAAATAGAATAAGTTAATTAAAGAATTAAATTAATAAAATAATTAATTAAATGAAGGGTGTAAAAGTTAAATATGGGGTGTATTTTGTTATTCAAAAGAAACTAAAGTTATTTTTAAAATTTTTATATTATTGTATTATTTTTTTTGTATTTATAATAATGAATAAAAGTTAAGATAAAAAAAAGTTTTTTTTTAATACTAATAATAAGAAGAAAAGTTAAAGTTAGAAAAAAGAATTTTTAAGTTTAGAAAAAAAAAGGTTTTCCTATCATAATAATAAAAAAGCTTAAGGTTAAAAAAAAGTCTTTTTAGGGTTAGAGAAAAGGTTTTTTTTTATATAAAAAATGTGAAAATAATAATAATAAAAAACACGAATATCATAAACCATAAACAAAACAAATAGCAATCAAACAATCAAACCAAAACTCAAACAAGAATAATTTCTAATCTACGTCAAATACAATATTCATACACATGCTTAAAGATATAAAAAATATCAACCTAGAATGTCGTGACTAAATTAAGTTGCTCCCTCCCTCCATCCTTATTTTCTTTTTCTTTGTGTTTTTCTTCTTTCTCCTTAGGTGCAAGATTCCCCTTTTTTCCTTCGGTATAAGATCCTTCTTTTTTCAGATTGATGATGGAATAGAGAACTTATGGTTTAGTTGTTGTTCTTCTTCGATGTGAAAAGCAACAATTTTTAGGAGAACGCTAGTGAGTTATTGATCTACAAATGATTATTGATTCTCCAAATGGTTGCTGATGAAAAATTTAGGGTGAAGAGAGTCCTATTTATAGATTTGAAATTAGGTTAAAGACACCCCAAAAAGAAAATAGTCCACATCAAAAAAAGCTCAAAGTTTATGATTTTATCTTGGTCAGTAAACTGACCATTCAGAAGTGAGTTATGACACAAATAGATACACTTTGACCAATAAGAAACAATTAATAATATTTTTGGTAATTATTATGATTTTTGCACTCAATTTTGATAAAAGTGAATCAAATCAAATAAATAATTATTTTGAAAAATGAAGTAATTAAAAATACGAAAATAATATTTAAATAATTAAAAATAAGATTTTTGTGATTTTAAAAATAATTAGAAAATAGAAATAGTTAGTAACAAAAATATCCAAAGTGCACCAAGTGAGATTGATCTATTTTTGGCATGACTTTGAAGATTGGAAATTGATTGAAATTTGGTACATAACTTGGTGAACAAGATTATGAGATGCTCCCTTACCAACTATACTATCTTAGTTATTTGAAATAAAAGTAGCACTTAAAATTTAAAAGAATGGTATAATATTTGCTATTTTAAAAGAAATATATAAATAATTCAAAACAAAATATTATATACCTTTTAAATAAGAAAAATTAAATAAATCAACATTGGAAAAAACTAAGCATAGATACAAAGTGAGCAAAGATGATAAATAAATAAAGTTATTGTTTTTAAATAATAATTTTATTTATTATATTAAAGAGACATTTTAAATTTCTAGACCTAATGACTTTTAAATGAATGGATATTCGGCTATAGATAACGAGAAAAATAGACGGGTAAATTTGGGGTATGACAACATGCTTCTTAGGAGGAGTCTGAAGGACAGTTTTGGTTGTATCTAGGAGAATTTATTTTTCTCTACAGTGTTTTGGAGGGTCTCTTTGAAGGTCTTTGTTGATGGGTGATATCGCACTTTTCTTGGTGTGTTACTAAGTCTAAGTGAAAAGAGTACACTTAGAGTCCAGTTGAAGACATTGTGTTTATGCTTCTGATCATGAATATTTCTGTGAAACATCTTTGTCTGATAGTTGAAGATGTGTGGTCAAGTTATTTTAAGAGAAAGTAGACAATGTCTAACTGGATGTCAGTATATTTATCAGGACATGATTTTCCTTGAGCCAAACAAGCAAATATTTTGGAAGGTGCTGGTTTGTGTTTCTGCATGCACATGTATTGGAATTATAAAGACAGACAAAATATGTTTTGGACGGTGCATTGTTGTTGGTTATCTCCCTTAAATAACATTCTCATTGACCAAGATCGTTATTTCCTAAGAGAACTTCTTGGCTATTTAAAGAGGCCATTATTCACCTCTTTCACCTTGTGGGGTTATTCTTTCTTTATTATTTAGCCTATGTCCAGATGAGAGGGCTTTGTTTGTCAATTTTTGACCAAAAAGGGGGAGAAAAGTTTTACTCAGCTGGGAGTCTGAGTTTGTTTTTGGACTAGTATCACAAGGATGTATAATAGATTATTCTGTTCTGATTTTGATGGTTTTAATATTTGTGACTTATGATCTAAGTTATGGACACAATTGTGACTTGTGTTTTGAGTTACCCGAATTGAAGGTATTTTGGGTGTTGTTTGAAGATGTGTTCTTAGTTTGAGGGGGAGTGTACATCTAATGGCTTCAAGAATTTCTTTCCAAATTATCTTGAGGGGGCTATAATGGATTGGTTTGGGCTGCTGTGATGAGATGTTGATGTTCTGACATCAATCAGACTGAGTATATTACTTCTCTTTGTTGCCTTTGTCATATTCTGGCTAAAAAGGGGGAGATGAGTGTTAGCTCCTAAATTCGACATCCACAACAAATTGGCCTTATGGACCAAAAATAGATGGAACAAATATAAGCTGGAAATACTTTGACATATTGGAAAAATACTTAGAGAAACTTCTGAGTTAAAATTAATCTTCGACTAGAATGTTCTTGCGGCCTTGGACTGAAAGGGCTCCAGGGCCTTCGACTAAAAGGAAACCTCGTATCAGCAACAGGTGATTTTGAATCTGAAGAAAGGAGGGAAAAGCAGTTCGCTTAGCAGTTGAGGAAAGTAACATGACATGAAGATAGAGGTCAAAGCACATGAAGAAGACACTTGCCCTCATCCTAGAGCAAAGCAACTCCTCGACGGTTATCTAGTTTTAGTATAAATATAGGAAGTTTATGTAGATTTTCGGGTGTTCAACTAACTGTGCAAGTCATTCAATATTATTCGAGTACCCGCTGCGTGAGAAAGAATACTGAAAATGTACGTTTGAAACACCACATTTTATAATCAAAGTCTTTTAAATTTTTCTTTACATTCCTTGCATTTTTACCTTACTTGCAAACATCTATTTTCCCTTGCACTTTACCTACACTTTTTATCAGATTCCTGCACTTAAAATCTTCTTAACCCCTTTTTTATTTACTTTCTACACTCAAACTCATTTCAAACCTCAACCTTTCTCAGTCGAACATGTGTTCTTTATTTATATTAGCATTTATGTCCAAACAATGCTAAAAATTAGCATATGTCTTAGGATCAAACTGATCGATCCTGCGAGTAACCAAAAAATTACCCTTTTTGGAGGATCAGCGGTTGTTTACTAAATAACACGGAAAATAAATTGGCACACATGGTGGGACGTTGCTAATTTTTACTTTTTTGTTTTTGCTTGTTTATATTAACATAAATGCTTTACATAATTTCCTTTCTTTTACAAAGTCTTGTATGCTATTAAGAAGTGGTAAATTAACCACCAATGAATGTACAACTAGAAGGAGAAATAGTGAAAGTGAAATGGCTAATCAGCCAAATAATGGAGAAATACGTCCACCAATTACTACGGGAACAACGGTTATACCAACCTTTAGTGAAACTATATCGTCAATCGTTGGTTCGGAACCAACATTAACAGCAACTCAAACAAGACCAATACTTTCGTATGCAGGTCCCAGAGGTCCATCAGGAACACCCCGACCAAGGGTGAATCCAGGATCTCGACCATACGTTCCCCCAGGATTTTCGACAGCCTGGATGGGTCGAGACCAGCCTTATGGCATGCCAACTATTGAAATGGATAGTCTTATGAACATTGCGTCTTTATTTTCAGAACCTTTGGTAAGTGTGTCTTCACCATCACAGGGATCTGGAACTGGTATGGAATATTTGGGTAGAAACCAACTCTTAGGAGGGGCATCCCATGCAATACCAAACCTCACAAATGCTTCCACAATAATTTTGAGGCAACAGATGGATGAAAGAAACCATGATATGGTACAAATGTTGGCCCAAACTCTGAGTACAGTGTTGAACCCTCTAATACAAAAAATCACTCAGCCGAACCAACAAATGACAGCGCAGATGACGCGCATGGCTGAATTTTTTGGGGTTCCTCAACCTATTCGACAACCCCAAAGAGCGTCAATAAGAGAGAATCAAGGTATAGTATTAGAAGAAGATATAATCATTAACCAAAATCCACAGTTAGATAGGAGGAACCATAGAGTGGAAATCGAACAACCTAGGGTCTAAATACCCAGACTTCCCCCACAGATCCCTAGAGATGGCGATCAAGGTGTAATGGTGGTAAATAGAAACCAAAATGCTGACGAACTGATACAACAGGTTCGACACCATAATTATGGAACAGATAATAATCTGACAGCCATGATCGAAAGAATCATGATACAAAATGGAATGAACATTGGATTTCATAGGCCAAACTTTACATCCCCATTGTCAGAGTATATCTTGCAAACAGATTTACCCCCTAGGTGGAAAGTCCCAAAGCTCACTTAGTTTTTAGGGGATACACCGGAGACCATTGTCGAACATATAGCGAGATATTTGATAGAAGCTGGGGAAATATCAAATAACGAGAGCCTTAGGATTAAATACTTCTCAAGTTCTCTAACTAAAAGTGCTTTTACTTGGTTTAACAACCTCCCATCCAATTTGATCCACAATTGGAATCAATTAGAGAGATTGTTCCATGAACAATTTTACATGGGACAAACCAAAATAAGTCTGAAAGAACTAGATAGCGTGAAAAGAAGATTCACTGAGCCAATAGATGAATATCTAAATAGATTTTGACTGCTCAAAGACAGATTCTTTACACAAGTGCATGAGCATGAATTGGTCGAAATGGAAACGAGGTCCTAGATTATTCTATTAGAAAAAAATTAGATACCCAATACCTGAGGGATATGGCCCAATTGGCCGATAGAGTTCGACAGGTAGAACGTCTTAAAATTGAAAAAGCTAAAGCAACTAAGACTCATCGAAGAGAAAGGGTAGCCTATGTCGAAATGGATGATGATGATCCAGAGACATCTAGTGATCCTATAGTTATTGAAGAAAGTGAAATAGATTTAGAAGAGTTAAAGCAAAGGCCAACATACTCTTTTAGAATGTCAGTGCCCTCAGATGGGAAGAATCTTACTGAATCTGAAAAGAACGGTGATAGATTCCCAAAGAAAACATATAGTTTCGACGTTACAAAGTGTGACGAGATATTTGACTTGTTAGTTAAAGATGGCCAAATGATAGTACCCCCAGGGGAAAAAATGCCTCCTTTAGAACAAAGAAATAAAAGAGGTTTTTGTAAGTATCATAATTTTTTGGGCCATAAAACATCACAATGTTTTCTTTTCAGGGATCTCGTTCAAGGAGCGATCAAAGAAGGCAAACTAAAATTTGCTGACAAACCTCAAATAAAAATCGATGCAAACCCATTGCGAGCTGATGCACACTATGCTGAACCAGTAGGCATCAACATGGTCGAAGCTTCTGAAGACTTCGTCAATAAGCCGGTTTTTGGCAGTTTCACTGGGAACATCTCCAGAAAGACTGTCGAAGGGGTGAGAAAGGCTACTGAAGGCCTAAACAAAGGGGCTACTGAAGGCATAAACAAATGGGTTACTGAAGGTCTAAGCAAAGGAGTTACTGAAGACTCGAATAAAAGGACTACTGCAGGTTCTTACTTGGCTGTCGTCAAGGGTTCGACAGAGGACCTTGAAGACAAAATGCAAAAGATGAATCCCGCTGCCAAGAGCAATGTAGAAGTCAATATGGTCGAAGTATCTGAGGCAAAGGCTTCAGAAGAGGACATCAGACAAGAGGAAGTGAATAAAACTGCATTTCCCAAAGAGAATGAGAATGTGGTAGATTTTCTGCAATGATGCCAGAAAAAGAAGTGTGAAGTTATGCTGTGTCCAAGATGCAGCTCCATCTTCGACAAAAAGGCTGCAAAACACATACATGGCGTAAGGGCAACAAAAGAGAAATGGGCCACCAGTGCCCAACCCAACATGGTTTCTGAGGTTAGATATGATCCCAGAAGAGGATATCAAAAAGGACCAATTAACCAGGCGAAGAGGCCGTCAACTTTCAGGCCTCCAACAAATATCCCCATGGACACTTGGCTAAAAAAAACAAACAGGAAAAGGCCAAGTGAGGAGAAATGGCAAACATTCTATGTGCCAAGAGGGTCATCCTTGGCATATAGGAAGGAGTTCCAAACTACAACAACAAACAAAGTGGCTCATGTGTCGAGCAACTATAAGGGGAAAAACCCCATATCTTGCCCCCAGTGGAGAAGACATCAAAGACGGCGAAAAGCCGAGAGAGAGGCTACAGAGGAGCCTCAACCAAAATCAAGCACCAACGTACCACAAAGAATGGACAAAGGCAAAAGAAATCCTTTGGAAAGGAAACCAATTGCTAGAAGATTGGAGTGTCCAGAATAAGGTGAATCAGATGAAGAAGGTAATTTTGAATCTGATTCTACTTTAAATATTATGGTGAGTGTAGTATCAGTACTACCCAGGGAGTACGACCGTCAAATCGAAGTCGAAGAGACTGATTGGGAGGTAGAACAGGAAATGGCCAAACATAGGCCAGTGTGTTATTATGTGATGAACAACGGTTGCGTCGAAGAGCAAAATGCGTTCTTCGAGCCACCTACTGAGGCGGTGAAAAATCACCTCAAATCCTTGTTCATAAGGGCAAAGATAGGGGATATAACCATCAACAAGATTCTGGTTGGTTGTGGGGCTACAATAAATATAATTCCCAAATCTATGCTGATGAAAATGGGTAAGGGAGATGGAGATATCAAACCCCACAACATGGTTCTATCAAACTATGAGGGAGGTATTGGAACTACTATGGGGGTGATACAATTAGACCTCAAGGTGGGAACGATACTTCGACCAACTATGTTCATGGTCATTTCAGCGAAGCCCAACTATAATCTACTCTTAGGTAGAAAGTGGATACATGACATAGGTGCAGTGCCATCTTCGATGCATCAACATGTTACAATTTGGCACCCTGATGGCATCATGGAGAATATTAAATCCGACCAAAGTTATTACTTGGATGAAGTTAACAATGTTGGAAAAAATAGCTTCGACAGAAACTTGGCTCACATAGGGCCATGCAATCCTCTTGAGTTCGATTAGGCACCAGCACCAAATGCCTTTTGCTCCCTCTATCTGCATTCCGACCATGGTTTCCAGTGGGATAGAGAAGATTTATCAAACATTGACTATGGATGAGTTGATGACATATGACCAACGGGCCAGGGAAGTGAATTCGATGATGATGACTGAATCACAAGCTTTACAAAAGATTTCAGCATATGTAGCCGAAAATAGAATGATAGTGGCCTTAGAGGCTAAAGTCAAGTATATAGCTCTTGAAGCCAATGAACAAATATTTCTTCCAGAAGGTCTTGGCAAAGACTTCGAACCGGAACCACATGACGCGAAAGAGGAAGAAATGAAAAACCAGAGGCTATATCCCATCTATGATGATGAGTGTTGTACCCCAAAATTTTCCCTCCCATATTTCTCAATACATGTCAAGTAAGGTCCTCAAGTTGCTCAAGGAAGTCCAAGAGTTAACCAGACAAACTCTCTCCTAAGACAGTCTACTCCAAATTAGGGTTTCATTTTACATCAAGATGCTTGAGTCCAAAGGATCCCAAATGCTTACCATTGTCCTAATATGTTCTCAAGATCATCCATATCAAGTTTCAAGCCTTGCAGAGGATGTTTGCTCAATCAATTTGCTCAAATACCTATAAATCGACTATGTTAGGTCAAAAGTCAACTGTGGCCCACATACAGTCAAACCTCAAGATTTTTGTAAACATCCTCATTTGGAAGTATCATTCATCATTTGATCAAGGGTTGATCATGATTCCTCAAGGATTGCTCACAATTCATCAAAACCCAAAAGTTGCTAAATTATGGTTTTGTAGGAAAAGTCAACTCAACTTTGACCAAGCATAACTTTCTCATACTTTATAAAAAATGACCCATACAAAGCTCATTGTGAATAGGATGTAATTCCCTACAATTAATCTTCATCTCCCAAGTTCAAAATATGCACTCACAAGAAGATATGAATTTGGACATTATAGGCTATTTTGAAAAGTCAACAAAAACACCTTTTAGGTCAAAGCTTCATACATGAACATGGAAGACTCAATTGAGATGAGACCAAAAGGGTTGCTTATAGGACATCCTAAGCTTTCTAAAAAGTCCAAGAACATATCTCTAGGATCAAAATTGAGAGAGTTATGCATTGGCCAAGTTGACCCTTTTTGCAAAATTGCCAAAAGTCAAATGTGTCCAAAATTACATTTTTTGCTAAATGGGCCCAACTTTTTATGCTTGCACTGAGTTTGTAATGTGATCCACGACCCATGAGCCCCTCCACTTGTCATTCTTTTATTTTTGTTATTTATTTTGATTTTATTTCATTTAAATCAAATAAAATCAATATAAAATAATGAAAATATCAAAAATCAATTAAACCTTGAGATTTTATGCATGATTAGAGTCATTATACAGCTGGAGACAAGATCAAATCCTGCCAGGCTGAAAATGCTTGTTTTGGAAAGATTTGGTGCAAGGAATAAATCATTGATCAATCTTCATAAATGGCAAAGATTGGATGCAAACTTTAACCCTAATGCACTCTATTATAGATAGTGAACAAAGGAAGACCAAAAGGAGAGAGGTTGGAGGCCTGAAAAGTCAGAAGAAAAGTTCAAATTTTCAAATAAAATTGTTGATTGAATCTTGCTTTGTGGGCCGTTTCAAGCGCTTCAAAAGATCAATTCAGATTCTTGGATCATCCCTGGAGCCAACAAGATCGTTTGCAAGGCCTGGGACGCTCAGAATCACCTTGTGACGTTCATACGGTTTGCCTATTTTCTTGAAATCGAATATAGTAATTCTGGCATATTTAGCATGATTGATAGGCATATTTATAATCTTTGAGATGTTTGCAACATGACACTATAATTCAATTGCATTTTTAACGCCTGTATTTGCAGATGCCATGGCTAGGGTTTGTTCCTTATTTTTAGGGGTTTCTTATACAGGAGAAATTGGGCATTGATAATGGTACCATGATGCTCGTGAGGTTGAAACGAGTTGATTGGTACCATTAGGTTTCATTTATCAGGCACGTATAGGATTTTTGAAATGTACATGTGCTATACCTACGCTTGATGTCTGTAGGTAAAAGTTACAAAACCTAACATGATGGTTGAGAGGAAGACGACAATACGTGGCGCTCCCTGACTTGTGAGTTTGAATTTCGCGCATTTTAAAGTTTAACATTTTATTTTCATTATATAATATTTGTTTATTATTGTATATACAACTAAATCAGCCAGCTCAGTTGGCAAGAGTGCAAGGGAAGAATGCATAAGGACCTGGGTTCGATCCCCAGGTCCCATATTTGCTTCATATTATTTTTCAATGAAAGATCAGGTACGCCTCACGCCCCAACATCCACCGTGTGCTACCAGGATCTGACCATCCAATCCACAAATGCTTCAGATCCAACGCCTTCCCCCCTGGAGGACCACTATGCGCCTCAATCAAACGTGCACATGGGATTGGGCAAAGTCAAGAAGGCCAGGAGTTTGTTGGGCCAAGAAAATCAGATTCCAACCCTCCACATTTGCTAATGCAGGCCCATCTCTTCACTTTTTTTATTTCTTTGTTTTTTGTTTTTAATTATTTTGCTTAATTATTTTTTAACAAAATTAATCTTTTTTTCACAAAATCATAAAATCAAGAGTTCACAAAAATTAGAATTAGGTTTTTTTTATCAAATTTAATTTAATTTAGTTTAGGGAAATTCTAACATTTTTTATAATTAAAGCCAATTAGAAAAATTAGGGTTAGACTCTTGATTTAATTTTTATTTCTTTCTCAAAATAAATACAAAAAATAGGTTATTTGGAGTTAATTAATTATTTTTCTTAAATTTAAAATTAATTAGAACCTAGGATTGTCTTATTTCTAATTCAATTATCTCATTACTTTCTCAATAACAAAACATGACAAAAAGCGTTTTTTCTTTAATCAAGTACACTTAGGTTTAGTCAAGGGTCAAAACCCTAATTATCTTGTATTCGGTTCATCGCGCGTGTTTATTATTTTTTGCAATATTGATGTAACTGTCCATGGTATGTAATAGTTTAATCTAGGACTTTCTTTTATTTATCGTCTTTTGCAGGTTTTTGGCTATGTAATTAATCCCCTCCCCGAAGCCTTGTAATAGCGTAGGTTTACTTTCTCGTATTTTAATTCTCGCAAATATTAACTGCTTAGATGTATGTTGATAGGATTGTATGACAAGATTGCATGATAATTTTAATACAGTTAGAAAACCCTAATGTTCAAAGATAAATAACTGAAACTAATCACTCGCACATATCACTCTTAGGATATACTCTCACTTCGGTTGCCTTCGGTAAACGATCATTAAGTATAGGGTGTCTTAGTGGTTGTCCTCTTGTCTAAACAAAGATCAAATGTCTCGTTCGGAAATGTTGCCTCGGAAATGTCACCTCGAATATGATCTTAAGACTTTAGGGTTATTACTAAGACGTCCTAATATTTCTTTAGTGATTGTACGACCCTTACGAATTGACCCTTACAACTCCAACGACGGTGCTACCTATTTCTCAATAATAGGATAGCGTTGTCTAAAGGAAACGAGAATAGAAATGATCCTTTTTCGAGTAGGTAGATGCTAGTGGTTACTTGCTCAAATAAAACTTTTCACACTTACACTCTTTAAAACAATTTTCAAAACAACTTCGTCACACATTTGAGGACCGATACAATGGTTATCACGAAGTCAGAACTTTTCAAAACAAAGCACATACAAAAGAAATTTTAAAAAGATGAGCAAGTACCTAAGAGCCCATGGAAAACCATGGATAGAAAGGGTGCTAACACCTTCCCTTTCTATAATCTACCCCTCGTACTCAGAATATCTCGTAAAAGGATTTTTTATGTACTTTTTTCCTTTCTGGTTGGATGGAATAAAAGTCGATGGCGACTCTTGCTTACCGCGACATTTTGCGAACACGAAATGCAAAACGCAAACCATCATTTCAAAATAGTCGGTTCTGCCACCGTATCACAGAACTGGCGACTCTGCTGGGGAAATAATAAGTGGAGTATACCTTAGGATCTAGTTCATCATAATTGCTTCTCTTGATTGTTTTGTTTGCTTTACTTTTAAGGGTTTTGTTTGGGAGTTACTATAGATCCTAACCCGGATCTGGGGACACCTTTTAGGTAAGTAGCAATAGACTGTGAGGGAATTGTACGGCGTAGACCGATATGGTTGAAGCAGTAGCTACGTTGATGTGGCACATTGGTTGGTACCGGTATCCCTTGTGGAGAAACGAGGAGAATACGGGGCCGCTACATGGTGTCGTTAAGCATCAACTAACCTTAGAACCTTTAATCGACCAACTTGGCCATTAGAAAGTAGTGAGATAGTCAGCCTCAGTGTAAAGCTCAGAACTGGTTGATACTCGATGCTACACTCATTGAGACCATACTCTCGAGATAGTTCCGGATGCAAGAAAAGATTGTGTGAGCTGAAACCATGACCGATGGAGGATGGTCAGTGATATTGAGATCCTCTAGAACCCGGTTAATTTTGCTAGGACAGGTTGAAACCAAGTGAACTTCAAGAGGGTACTACCTTTGACCTCATGCAAGCCTTAAACTTAAGGGCTTTGTATGACTTGTTTGTCTTTGCCATGCCTGTTATCTGCTATACCTGTTGTTTTGTTTATCATGACATCATGCATCATAACATGGCATTCATACTTCATTATACTAACCATTTCAAAGACCAAGGGAATTTATCTTTGTTCTGTTTTGCAGATTATGGCTTCCGTGCGCAGAAATACCATTCGAGTTAACTTTGTGCAAATACCTGCTCAACTTAAAGAGTTAGCCTCAAGAGTTTCTGAGACTTCTATGTTCATTAAGATACATGGTAAGCTTCTTAGCCTGGTCACCTTAAATATTGATGAGCAGATGATGAGTGTACTTTTCCAGTTCTTCGATCTTATGCATCATTGCTTCACCTTTCCAGATTACCAGCTGGTTCCCACTTTGGAAGAGTTCTCTCAGTTATTGGGCATATCCATCCTTACACAGGTACCCTTCATAGGTATGGAAGAAGTTCCTAGACCAGAAGACATTGCCTCAGCTTTGCATCTGAAACGGGATGATGTAGTATCCAATTGGGAAACACGAAGCGGGGTCGAAGGTTTTCTAGCCAAATTTATGATAGATCAGGCTCAACTATTTTGGGATAATTTGGATTTTTAGGCTTTTGAAGATGTCTTGGCTCTCCTTATCTATGGTTTGGTTCTTTTCCCGAATCCGGATTCCTTTGTAGATGTAAACATTGTCAAGATTTTCCTTTCTCGCAATCATGTGCCTACCCTGCTGGGTGATATCTTGCATGCCCTTTATACTCGTACCGTGCAAAGAAGAGGAACTCTCATGTGTTGCATGCCGTTGCTGTCGAGGTGGTTTATTTCGCACCTCCCTAAGTCTGTGCTGAAGAACGAAGAAGGTTTGGGATGGTCCTACAGAATAATGTCACTTGCCCATACAGACATTCTTTGGTGCTCCCGGGCTATGGAAGGCACTGCTGTTATTGATCATTGTGGGGGATACCCTAATGTCCCATTGCTTGGAATCAGAGGAGGTATAACTTACAATCCTTGTCTAGCTTTGCGACAATTTGGTCGTGCTCGAAGAGATGGTCCCCATGAGCTACTTCTTGAGGATATTGCATTTGACTACAAGGAGGATGTTGAGAAGCACCGCCAGAGGTTTATACGAGCTTCGGGCATGGTGAACAGATATGACCCCCAAGAATTGGGACCAAGGACTTCCCTTCCTATGCAGCCTTACCTCCAATGGGTCCGAGCTCGTGCCCAGAAGCTTGGGATGCCCTATGAAGTCGTATTGCTAGTAATTATGGAGCCCACCAATGAAGAGGGCGTTCCTTACACAGTTCTTTACCCTTACATGCCCACTGATCCTGGGCAGTTGCAGAGGTCTTGGATTCAGCTGAAAGAGGAAAGAGTTACTTACCAGGAAAAGTACCACGAGCAAGAAAGGAAGATTTTGAAGCTCACCAGGCAGCTCGAGGAAGCGTCCATGGGACTTTTGATTTTGCTTTTTCTAGTTTAGATTTGTTTTCCATTTACTTCTTTGTAACTCCTCAAAGGCATTGTTGAACCTTTTAACAAGTTAATCTAATAAAGTTTGTTTATTTTTGGTTTGCAAATTTAAATCTCCCAAAGTCTTTGAAATCATTTCATGCACATCCCATTATCATACACACCATTACAGGTACCATTACAGGTTTCTCATCTTCTTCGCTGTTTATTTCAGCAGAAATGTCTTCCGATCAAGCCATCAAAGATCTTCAGGCACAGAATGCCCAATTCCAGCAGATGTTCCTAAGTCTGGCTAAAGGGCGAGAGGACCTGAAGACCCTTATTCTGAAAGAGAAGAAGAAGAAGAAGAAGGTTGGTATTCTAAACATGGGTAGAAGATTCGGAGAAAGGATAAGACAATCAGCTGATCTGACCTCTTCATCCAAGGACGGGGAGAACCAAGAAAGGGTAAAGGACCCTAGTGTTGGCTCCTAAATTCGACACCCTTGTTTTATTAATGTCAGCCATTAAAGCTGAAGGATGTTTTCGACCAGCTGGGTCTGTCGAAATGCCCATCGAAAGATGGCAATGTACTTAGAGGATTTCTTCCAAGGGAGAAGTTGGTTGCCTTCGACGTCGAAGATGTTTCTCGTCGAAGATGCTTCTCGAAGAAGGTGTTCGATGGTTCAGAGTGGAACGGTTTGAAATTCAAACGTTTGGAGGGAAAACGGTTTCCAGCGGTTACCAAGTGCAACGTGCAAAGATCTGGAGCGTCGAACGCTGAGAACGTGCCAAGTGGAGTCATCTCGAAGCAGTGTAACTGCCCGACGGTTACTTGGGATGTTTTAGTATAAATAGTAGTAGTTCACGCAGTTTCTCGCGTGTGTTCACAATTATATACAAAGTCACTCATATAGATTCGAGTACCCAGCGTGTGAGAAAGAATTGTTGAGAATGTATGTGTGAAACACCACTTTTCTTAATCAAAGTCATTTACTTTTCCAGAAACTTTACTTGCTTTCTTCTTTACTTTTCCTGTCGAAGCCCTTTATTTCAAGCCTTCATTTATTTTATCAAAGTCCACTTCTTCATGCAATTTACTTAAAGCCTCTTTATTTTATTGTCATTTAACCATTATCCAACTTAATCAAAACCTCAAAATCAACCTATGTCTTAGGATCAATCTGATCGATCCTGCGAGTAACCAAATAAGTAACCATTTGGAGGATCAGCGGTTGTTTACCAATAACCACGGTAAACACCTAGTCCAGTAGTTTCTGATAACAATACGGATTACGATGAGGAGCAATATCCTCTTGCTGAGGATAGGTACAAGCAGCTAGAAGACCGTCTGAGTGCTATGGAGATTCAGAAGATCCCTGGTTTGCATTTCGGAGAACTAGGACTGGTGTTGGGTGTGGTGATCCCTCATAAGTTCAAAGCTCCGATTTTTGCCAAGTATGATGGAGTATCCTGTCCAAAACTCCATCTCCTCTCTTACGTAAGAAAAATCCAACCCCATACTGCTGATAGAAATTTGTGGGTACACTTCTTTCAAGATAGTCTGTCAGGGACTCAGCTTGAATGGTTTTATCAGTTGGAAGGAGCCAGTGTCCGAAACTAGGAAGACCTTGTTGCTGCTTTTTACAGGCAGTATTAGTATAACGCCGACCTTGCTCTCACTCGTACTCAGTTCCAGGGTATGTCTATGGGTGCAGGTGAAGGCTTTAAGGATTATGCTCAGAAGTGGAGAGACTTAGCTGGAAGAGTCCAACCCCCTTTGTCTGATAGGGAGTTGGTCGATATGTTTCTAGGGACGCTATCTGGTCCATTTTTCAATCACTTGATCGGTAGTTCGTCATCTGGGTTTATTGAGTTGATTTTGACTGGAGAGAGAGTAGAAGCTGGCATTCGAAGTGATAAAATACAGAAGGATGCTTCATCAAGTGCAGTAAAGAAGCCTTTCACTGGTAAGAAGGAAGCTAGCGCAATCTACGGCCAAAGGGGCCAAAGCAGACCTGAACACCGTCAAACGGTAAATGATGTCGTGATATCGAGACCCGCAGTTGCTCCATAATGCAACAATTAGCAAAGGGTGGAAAGATCACAATGGTAGTTTTCCCGCATCAACATGACTTTGGATGAAGTTCTGCCTCATCTGTTAAATTCCAACTTGGTAACCTTGAAAGAGGCTCCCAAGAATCGCAACACTGCTTCTCCCAGATACAATCCCAATGCCCGCTGCACCTATCACTCCGAAAGTCCAGGTCATGATACAAACGACTGCTGGGCTCTGAGGAATAAAGTGAAAGATTTACTGGAAGCTAAAGAGATTGAGTTTGATGCTTCGGAAAAGGCCAACTTTATAACTGCTCCTATGCCCAAACATGGTCGAGGAGTCAATGTTATGGACACCGATTCGTTTGTAACCTCTGTGGAAGAGATCTCTACTCCTTTGATGACGGTTAAGAAGAATTTGTTGTTGGCCAGTTTATTTCCGGGTTGTGGTGAAGGTTGCCACATGTGTTCAATTCTGCCTTCCGGTTACTGTTTATTGAAGTCAGGTGTTCAGCGCCTGATAGACAATAAGGAAATTTTGTTTGAGAAGACTATGATTTCGTTTGAGGATGTTTCCATTATCACCATTTCCGCCAACCCTTCCAAGGTTTCCTCAAGAAAACCTGTTAGGGTTACACCCATTCCAAGAATTGCTCCGTTAATAATCACCGCTCCGGGTCCCATCCCATATACCTCAGATAAGGCTATCCCATGGCATTACGGTGCTGATGTATATTACCATGGTGTTAAACAAGATTTGAGGGTTGAAGAAGCTGATATGGATATCAGTAATATTGTTTGGACAAGCAAGGTCACCAGAAGTGGAAGACTCTTTTCTCCCGAGATTTCCCCTCTGACTATCCACAAACCTGTTGTCATTCCATCTGCTATTACATCAACTACTATCCCAGTTTCTACTCCAGTTATCACCCCTATCGCTGAGCCATCTAGGACTCGGGGCAAAGAAATCACAGGTGAGCCTGCCCGGACGGAGGCACCTAAAAAGATCATTGTAGAAACCTCTAAATAAGAAATAGAGGAAATTTTGAAGATTATCAAGAAGAGAGACTACAACATAGTCGAGCAGCTGGGGCAGACGCCGTCAAAAATCTCCATGTTGTCCTTGTTGTTGTGTTTTGAAGCCCATGCAAAGGCTTTAATTGCATTCCTCAAAACTGCGCATGTGCCACAGGAAACTTCAGCCGATCAATTCAAAGATTGTGTAGCTAGCCTGACTGCCGACAATGGGTTGGGTTTCTCAGATGCAGATCTGACTGCTAAGGGGAGAAATCATAATGATGCTCTGCACATCTCGATTGAGTACAGGGCACCACTATGGCCCATGTACTGGTGGATATCGGGTCCTCATTAAATGTTCTGCCAAAGAAAGCATTAGACCGTCTGGACTGTGAAGGTTTGATTCTTAAAGCCGAGCAATATTGTGGTCAGGGCTTTCGACGGGTCAAAGAGAATGGTGCACGGGGAGGTGGACATCCCTGTTAAAGTTGGCTCTCAGACTTTTGCATCCACCTTCTATGTGATGGATATCAGACCATCATATTCTTGTTTGCTGGGTCGCCCTTGAATTCATAAGGTTGGGGCAGTGAGTTCAATGCTCCATCAAATGCTGAAATATCTGGTGAAGGGGAAGATCGTCACGGTGCAAGGTGAGGAGGAGTATATGGTGAGTCATCTCAATTCCTTCCGCTACATGGAGATGGATGGGGAATTCATCGAAACCCCTTGTCAGAACTTTGAAGAGGTCCCTCAGACTTTGGCGTCAATTGAAGTTTCTACCAATAAACCTCCGCTAAAGATGGCTTCTCTCAAGGACGACAGGGCTGTAATTGAAGAAGGTGGGTGTACCAAGTGGGGTCAGCTCCCTGATTTCACGCAAAAAATTGACAAATTTGGTTTGGGCTTTACTACATGGGCTCAAAGGGCTATTAGGCACGCACAGATTGGAAGACCCCCATCTGCACATCAGCAATCAGGGAGTTAATGCAATTAAAGATGGTGAAGAAGATTTAGATATCGACAGTTGGATCTACCCAACAACCAATGGTGGATTGAACAACTGGACGACAAAGGACTTCATAACTGTTTCTTTTATTCCACAGTAATTGACTTTTGTTTTAAGAGTTGTAATAAACAGTTTGAAACTTTACGTCTCGGTGCCTTGCCTGAGGCACCTTGGCTTTGCTTGTAAGGGCTTATTATTTGGCATTTTCATATATCATTAATAAAACATTGGACGTTTCTTGCATTACAAATTTTGCACTCTTTGTTTTTCTTTTCTGTCTCCCACTCTATCAAAACAGCTATTCTCTTACACACACTCGCGTATCATAATGCAGATCCATATCCACTTTGGATCCTATTGATAACGATTCTACTACTGCCAGTTATGACTTCAAAAATCTGATCAACCAAGCCGAGGACGAAGGTGAGGATGATTGTGAGGTGCCTGGAGAGCTTGCTAGACTGTTACTGCAGGAAGAAAGGGCCATACAGCCTCATGAAGAGCCAGTTGAGTCAGTGAATTTGGGTACAGAGGAAGACATGAAAGAGGTTAAGATAGGTGAGAATCTGGAGCCCAGTGTCAAACAATGGTTGATACAGATGCTACGCGACTATGTTGAGATATTCGCCTGGTCCTATGAAGACATGCCTGGTTTGGACATTGGTATTGTGGTACACTACCTGCCGACCAAAGAAGATTGCCCTCTAGTAGAGCAGAAGGTCCGCCGTATGCGCCCTGAAATGTCAGAGAAAATCAAAGTTGAGGTAATAAAACAGTTCGACGCGGGATTTTTAGTTGTCACTTCTTATCCGCAGTGGGTTGCCAACGTTGTTCTGGTGCCTAAGAAGGATGGTAAGGTACGGATGTGTATGGACTATAGAGATCTGAATAGGGAAAGCCCCAAGGATGATTTCCCACTTCCTCACATCGATGTTCTGGTCAACAACACCACGCAGCATAAGATCTTCTCCTTCATGGATGGTTTTTCTGGATACAACCAGATCAAGATGGCTCCTGAAGACATGGAGAAGACAACCTTCGTTACACAGTGGGGCACCTTCTGTTACAAGGTAATGCCTTTCGGGTTGAAGAATGCTGGGGCAACTTATCAGCGCGCTATGGTCGCTTTGTTCCACGACATGATTCACCGTGAGATCGAGGTTTATGTTGATGATATGATAGCCAGGTCCTAGACTGCGGAAGAGCACCTTGATCATCTCCAGAAACTGTTTGACAGGTTGAAGACGTACAAGCTGAGGTTGAATCCGAACAAGTGTACCTTCGGGGTAAGGTCTGGTAAGCTTCTGGGTTTCATCGTCAGTGATAAATGTATTCAGGTGGACCCTGCAAAGGTAAAAGCCATACAAGAGATGTCGGCTCCCCGCATAGAAAAAGAGGTTAGAGCCTTCTTGGGACGTCTAAATTACATCGCCAGGTTCATTTCACATCTGACTGCTACTTGTGAGCCAGTCTTCAAGCTGCTGAAGAAAGATCAAGTGGTAAAATGGAATGATGAATGTCAGACCGCTTTCAAAAGAATCAAGGAATACCTTCAAGAGCCACCAATTCTGATGCCTCAAGTTGAGGGAAGACCTTTGATTTTATACTTGACAGTGCTGGACAATTCAATGGGGTGCGTGTTGGGGAAGCATGACGAGTCTGGCCGAAAAGAGAACGCTATTTACTACCTTAGCAAAAGGTTTACCGACTCTGAGACCTGATACTCATTGCTCGAGAAAACTTGTTGCGCTTTGGCATGGGCTGCTCGCCGACTGAGACAGTATATGCTGAACCACACCACTTTGTTGATATCAAAAATGGATCCAATCAAGTATATCTTTGAAAAGCCTACCTTGTCCGGAAGAATAGCGAGATGGCAGATGATCCTAACCGAGTACGACATCCAATACACCACCCAAAAAGCAATCAAGGGGAGTGTATTAGTGGATCATTTGGCGTATCAGGCCGTGGATGACTACCATTCCATGAGTTTCGAGTTCCCGGATGAGAATATCATGTTGGTAACCGACTGTGAAGAACCTGGACCGAATGAAGGACCCGAGGAAGGATCACGATGGACCATGGTTTTTGATGGAGCTTCAAACGCACTTGGTAATGGCATTGGTGTTGTAATCATATCTCATGAGGGTTGTCATACTCCTTTCACCACCCGACTATGCTTCAACTGTACCAATAATATGGCGGAGTATGAAGCCTGCATCATGGGTCTCAAAGCTGCTATCGACCTGAGGATCAAGTTCTTAAACATTTTCAGGGATTCAGCTTTGGTGATAAGTCAGATTAAAGGAGAATGTGATACGAAGCATCTGAATATCATCCCGTACAAAGAGCACATGCTGACATTGCTCCCACATTATCAGGAGGTAACCTTTGAACATTTCCCACGAGAGGAGAATCAGTTAGAGGACGCGCTAGCTACCATGTCTTCTATGTTCAAGGTCAGGTGGGACAACGAAGCTCCCCGAATCACCATTGAGAGGTTGGATGAACCAGTGCACTGTTGTGAGATTGATACTGAAGAGGTAGCAGATAAACTCTGGTTTCACGAAGTAAAAAGGTATCTCGAGGCTCAAGAGTATCCCGAGGGGGAATCCGTCAAAGATAAGAAGTTTATGAGAAGGTTCTCCGCGAAATTCTTCCTCAGTAATGGAATCCTCTACAAGCGTAACCACGACTCTACCTTACTGCGGTGTGTAGACAAGAGCGAAGTAGAGAAGATTATAACAGATTTACACGAAGGTACCTTCGGAACCCATTCAAGTGGACATACCATGGCTAAGAAGATCCTACGGGTAGGATACTATTGGTCCATTATGGAAGCATATTGTTATCAGCACTCCCGAACTTATCATAAGTGACAGATATATGATGATAAGGTGCATGTGCCTCCAGTTCCTTTGAATGTATTGACGGATCCTTGGCACTTTGCAATGAGGGGAATTGACATTATCAGAGAGATTAGACCTACCACCTCCAATGGGCATCGCTTCATCCTGGTGGCCATTGATTACTTCACGAAGTGGGTCGAAGCTGCCTCCTTCGCTACTGTTACCAAGAACGTTGTGGCGCGGTTTATCAAGCATAACCTGGTTTGTCGTTACAGTGTGCCAGAGATAATCATCACGGATAATGGTACCAATCTCAACAACACGATGATCATCGAACTCTGTAAACAGTTCAAGATACAGCATCATAACTCTTCTCCCTACCGGCTGAAGATGAACGGCGTTGTTGAAGCTGCTAACACGAACATCAAAAAGATCATACAGAAGATGACGGTGACATACAAAGACTGGCACGAGATGTTACCATTTACTCTTCATGGGTACCGCACTTCAGCATGGACGTCAATAGGGGCACCACCCTACTCTTTGGTATACGGCATGAAGACGGTCCTACCCATCGAAGTCCAGATACCCTCTCTCAGGATTATGAAGGATACGGGTTTGAACAAAGACGACTAGATCCAAACCCGACTTGATCAGCTTAACCTAATTGATGAAAAGAGGCTTACTGCTATCTGTCATGGTCAGACGTATCAAAATCGGGTGATCAAGGCTTTTAACAAGAAAGTCAGACGTCAAGAGTATCAAGTTGGGGATCTGGTGATCAAACGCATCATCCTGCCACAAGGTGATCCCAGGGGAAAATGGACCCCCACATACGAAGGGCCATTTGTGGTTAAGAACATTTTCTCGGGAGGAGCTATGATTTTAACCACCATGGATGGTGACGACCTTTCTCACCCCGTCAATGCAGACATAGTGAAAAATACTACGCATAATCAAAGACTTGCTAGGTTGACTGGCTTAGGCAAAAATAAGGGCTTCCCGACGAACCAAAAGGGTTCAGGCAAAAGTAAGGGATGAAAATGAAAAAACGGTACACCCGGCAAGTTGAAAACCTGAAAAGGCGGCTTGGGCAAAAAAGGGTATCCCGGTGGATTGAAAACTTGAAAGGGCGGTCCAGGAAAAAATTAGGGATTGAAGCGTAACACTATGTCTCATTGGATCATCTTGCGACCAGACTTCGGTATCGACTATCAAGCTCAAACGGCGCCAATCAATCTGATCCACCTTCGACCAAGTAGCAAAGTGATGAGACGCTTGAAGATATAAAGGCAATAGCAGAGTTGGAACCCAATGGGATTGTTTCACATAGTTGTTTTTCTTTCTTTTACACAAATTGTATAATTCATATCTTTCGGCGGCGCCTCTTACTAGGACGTCGACCTCTTTGTACAAAACGCCTATTATGGGTCAACTTTAAGATCAATACAATTCATTTTCACAAGAAATTTCCAACTTGTTTTTTTTCTTTTTCTGTTTTGTTTTGCAAGAACGTCTAATGATTCATTTTTGATATATGCATTTGAAAATAATTGCTGCTCATAAATATTTACACAAGAAACAAAAGACGATTACTCGTAATTCTAGGAACAGGGACAAACAAGAAGTGTTTGAGCCTTATAATTACTCTGCCCATCAGGTACAAGGATAGAGCCAGCTGGAGAGCATGAGAAGTGGTACATACACTACCCACAGGGTAAGAAGTATCCAAGGATAGTGGTGTTAACTTTCCCAACAGGGCACAACTCTCCCCAGCTAAGGTTCACATTTGCGTAATTCATTATCACCAGCAACGGAAATTCATCCCCAGCTGAGTTATCTCTCTAAAACAGTATGATCCATCGACAGAGTGTCTCATCTCCGACAGAGTTATTCCCCGCAGAGTCATCCTCAGACCGAGTCTCGTCCAGCAAAATATTTACCAGCCAAGGGGCAAATCCCCAGCACGGTCATCTTTGTTCACCATCCCCAACAGAGGTGGAGGAACTATGGTTTTCATGGCAATCAGGGATTTATTTTCCCCGATTCTGATTATCACGTCAGCATTTCATGTTCATACATCATGACATGTGCATACATTACATATAACATAATCTCAGTTATTTTGAGAACCTCATCACAATGCATCTCATGCATCGCACATAACTAACAATGAATTCCTTTCAGGAAAGACAGTTACTATCAACAATTTCCAGCAGGTCCATGATCAACACTCGAAGCTAAACAGAGTAATCATCGATGCGAAAAATGCAACCTTACCCAGGTTCCTCTTGAAGTTTAACACAAACTTATAACCTTACCCCAGTTCATTCTAAAGTTTTACACGAACTTATCACCAAGCAACCTTGCCCAGGTTCCTTCTCAAGCCCTACTATCCAGGTTGTCATCTCGAAGTAACCCTACTATCCAGGTTCCTTCTCACAGCCCTACTACCCAAGCTCTCATATCGAAGTAACCCTACTATTCAGGTTCCTTCTGACATCCCTACTACCCAGGATCTCATATCGAAGTAACCCTACTATCTAGGTTCCTTGTCACAGCCCTACTACCCAGGCTCTCATGTCGAAGTAACCTTACTATCCAGGTTCCTTCTCACAGCCCTACTACCCAGGCTCTCATATCAAAGTAACCCTACTATCCAGGTTCCTTCTCGCAGCCCTACTACCCAGGCTCTCATATAAAAGTAACCCTACTATTCAGGTTCCTTCTCACAGCCCTACTACCCAGACTCTCATATCGAAGTAACCCTACTATCCATGTTCCTTCTTGCAGCCCTACTACCCAGGCTCTCCAATCGAAGTAACCCTACTATCCAGGTTCCTTTTCACAACCCTACTACTCAGGCTTTCATATCAAAGTAACCTTACATCCAGGTTCCTTCTCATAACCTTACTATCCAGGTTTTCTTCCTCTATTATCCCCACACAGCAGTCCATAACACTGTGAGACCGGGACCAAATCAAACACAATTGATTTCATATTCCCCCAGAAAGTCGCGGTGCAGCATATACCTCGACCAGATACACAGTTCACCTCCGCTTCCCAAACCGGAATCCTTCCCCGGTAGATTAAAGAACAACTGAAGATCCTAAAACTTTATTTCTCTCCCAAGACAAAGACCAACATTCCCCAGTGGAATCCTCCTCACTAACAGGTGTACGGGTTCTCGCAAAGGAATATCTTATGCGGTTGACACTCCTCCAAATGGCATATGTAAGCCCATTCCCGACACCGCAAGACTAATATCACTTCATGTGAGTGCAAATTTATGGGCACTCTAGTGTTCAATCATCTTCCACCTTCAGATCACGAAAGGCAGACAAGCCAATCTACATTCTCAGGTTTAAGAAGATTGAACAGGGGCAGCTGTTGTACCCCAAAATTTTCCCTCCCATTTTTCTCAATACATGTCAAGTAAGGTCCTCAAGTTGCTCAAGGAAGTCCAAGAGTTAACCAGACAAACTCTCTCCTAAGACAGTCTACTCCAAATTAGGGTTTCATTTTACATCAATATGCTTGAGTCAAAAGGATCCCAAATGCTCACTATTATCCTAATATGTTCTCAATATCATCCATATCAAGTTTCAAGCCTTGCAGAAGAAGTTTGCTCAGTCAATTTGCTCAAATACCTAGAAATCGATTGTGCTAGGTCAAAAGTCAAATGTGGCCCACATACAGTCAAACCTCAAGATTTTTGTCAACATCCTCATTTTGAAGTATCATTCATCATTTGATCAAGGGTTGATCATGATTCCTCAAGTATTTCTCACAATTCATCAAAACCCAAAAGTTGCTAAATTTGGGTTTTGTAGGAAAAGTCAACTCAACTTTGACCAAGCATAACGTTCTCATACTTTATCAAAAATGACCAATCCAAATCTCATTGTGAATAGGATGTAATTCCCTACAATTCATCTTCATTTCCCAAGTTCAAAATATGCACTCATAAGAATATATGAATTTGGACATTATAGGCCATTTTGAAAAGTCAACAAAAACACCTTTTAGGTCAAAGCTTCATACATGAACATGGAAGACTCAATTGAAATGAGACCAAAAGGGTTGCTTAGAGGACATCCTAATATTTCTAAAAAGTCCAATAACACATCTCTAGGGTCAAAATTGAGAGAGTTATGCATTGGCCAAGTTGACCCTTTTTGCAAAATTGCTAAAAGTCAAATGTGTCCAAAATTGCATTTTTTGCTAAATGGGCCCAACTTTTTATGCTTGAACTGAGTTTGTAATGTAATCCACGACCCATGAGCCCCTCCACTTGTCATTCTTTTATTTTTGTTATTTATTTTGATTTTATTTCATTTAAATCAAATAAAATCAATATAAAATAATGAAAATATCAAAAATCAATTAAACCTTGAGATTTTATGCATGATTAGAGTCATTATACAGCTGGAGACAAGATCAAATCGTGCAAGGCTTCATATGGACAGAAAAAGATTGAAAATGCTTATTTTGGAAAGATTTGGTGCAAGGAATAAATCATTGATCAATCTTCATAAATGGCAAAGATTGGATGCAAACTTTAACCCTAATGCACTCTATTATAGATAGTGAACAAAGGAAGACCAAAAGGAGAGAGGTTGGAGGCCTGAAAAGTCAGAAGAAAAGTTCAATTTTTTAAAGAAAAGTGTTGATCGAATCTTGCTCTGTGGGCCGTTTCAAGCGCTTCAAATGATCAATTCAAATTCTTGGATCATCCCTGGAGCCAACAAGATCGTTTGCAAGGCCTGGGACGCTCAGAATCACCCTGTGACGTTCATATAGTTTTCCTATTTTCTTAAAATCGAATATAGTAATTCTGGCATATTTAGCATGATTGATTGACATATTTATAATCTTTGAGATGTTTGCAACATGACACTATATTTCAATTGCATTTTTAATGCCTGTATTTGCAGATGCCATGGCTAGGGTTTGTTCTTTGTTTTTAGGGGTTTCTTATATAGGAGAAATTGGGCATTGATAATGGTACCATGATGCTCGTGAGGTTGAAACGAGTTGATTGGTACCATTAGGTTTCATTTATCAGGCACATACAAGATTTTTGAAATGTACAGGGGTTATACCTACGCTTGATGTATGTAGGTAAAAGTTACAAAACCTAACACGGTGGTTGAGAGGAAGACGACAATACGTGGCGCTCCCTGACTTGCCAGTTTGAATTTCGCGTGTTTTAAAGTTTAACATTTTGTTTTCATTATATAATATGTGTTTATTATTGTATATACAACTAAATCAGCCAGCTCAGTTGGCAAGCGTGCAAGGGAAGAATGCATAAGGACCTGGGTTCGATCCCCAGGTCCCATATTTGCTTCATATTATTTTTCAATGAAAGATCAGGTACGCCTCACGCCCCAGCATCCACTGTGTGCTACCAGGATCTGACCATCCAATCCACAAATGCTTCAGATCCAACGCCTTCCCCCTGGAGGACCACCATGCACCTCAGTCAAACGTGCACATGGGATTGGGCAAAGTCAAGAAGGCCATGAGTTTGTTGGTCCAAGAAAATCAGATTCAAACCCCCCACATTTGCTAATGCAGGCCCATCTCTTCACTTTTTTTATTTCTTTGTTTTTTTCTTTTAATTATTTTTGCTTAATTATTTTTTAACAAAATTAATCTTTTTTTCACAAAATCATAAAATCAAGAGTTCACAAAAATTAGAATTAGGTTTTTTTATCAAATTTAATTTAATTTAGTTTAGGGAAATTCTTACTTTTTTTATAATTAAAGCCAATTAGAAAAATTAGGGTTAGACTCTTGATTTAATTTTTATTTCTTTCTCAAAATAAATACAAAAAATAGGTTGTTTGGAATTAATTAATTATTTTTCTTAAATTTAAAATTAATTAGAACCTAGGATTGTCTTATTTCTAATTCAATTATCTCATTACTTTCTCAATAACAAAACATGACAAAAAGCATTTTTTGTTTAATCAAGTACACTTAGGTTTAGTCAAGGGTCAAAACCCTTATTATCTTGTATTCAATTCATTGCGCGTGTTTATTATTTTTTGCAATATTGATGTAACTGCCCATGGTATGTAATAGTTTAATCTAGGACTTTCTTTTATTTATCGTCTTTTGCGGGTTTTTGGCTATGTAATTAATCCCCTCCCCGAAGCCTTGTAATAGCGTAGGTTTACTTTATCGCATTTTAATTCTCGCAAATATTAACTGCTTAGATGTATGTTGATAGGATTGTATGACAAGATTGCATGTTAATTTTAATACAGTTAGAAAAACCCTAATGTGCAAAGATAAATAACTGAAACTAATCACTCGCACATATCACTCTTAGGATATACTCTCACTTCGGTTGCATTCGGTAAACGATCATTAAGTATAGGGTGTCTTAGTGGTTGCCCTCCTGTCTAAACAAAGATCAAATGTCCTGTTCGAAAATGTTTCCTCAAAAATGTTGCCTCGGAAATGTCGCCTCGAATATGATTTTAAGACTTTAGGATTATTACTAAGACGTCCTATTGCTTTAGTGATTGTACGTCCCTTACAAATTGACCCTTACAACTCCAACGACGGTACTACCTATTTCTCAATAATAGGATAATGTTGTCTAAAGGAAACGAGAATAGAAACGATCCTTTTTCGAGTAGGTAGATGCTAGTGGTTACTTGCTCAAATCAAACTTTTCACACTTACACTCTTCAAAACAATTTTCAAAACAACTTCGTCACACCTTTGAGGACTGATACAACGGTTATCACGAAGTCAAAACTTTTCAAAACAAAGCACATACACAAGCAATTTTAAAAAGATGAGCAAGTACATAAGAGCCCATGGAAAACCATGGATAGAAAGGGTGCTAACACCTTCCCTTTCTATAATCTACCCCCCGTACTCAGAATATCTTGAAAAAGGATTTTTTCTGTACTTTTTTCCTTTCCAGTTGGATGAAATAAAATTCGGTGGCGACTCTTGCTTACCGCGACATTTTGCGAACACGAAACGCAAAATGCAAAACGCAAACCAGCATTTCAAAATAGTCGGTTCTGCCACCGTATCACAATGAGACTTTGGGTTTTGAAAAGGATCTGTTGGCAAACAGTGTTAAAATGCTAGCACAAGATCCTCTAGAAGAAATAGACTTGGGCGAAGGTTTGGTGAAAAGACCAACATACATTAGTGCAAAGATAGATCCAGAGCTCAGGATCAAAATAATCCAATTGTTGAAGGAGTTCAAAGACTGCTTTGCATGGGATTATGATGAAATGCTTGGTCTTGACAGAGAAGTGGTAGAGCTTAAACTACCAATAAAGCCTGGAAAAAAGCCTGTCAAGCAAACTCCAAGGCGTTTTGTACCAGAGATCTTGTTGAAGATCAAGACGGAAGTCGAAAGACTGCTGAGATACAAGTTCATCCGAACAACCAAGTATGTCGAATGGATTGCAAATATAGTACCTGTTATAAAGAAAAATGGTACCTTAAGGGTGTGCATCGATTTTAGAGATTTAAATGCTGCAACACCCAAAGATGAATATCCAATGCATGTGGCGGAAATGCTTGTCGATTCTGCCGCTGGCTTCGAATACATGAGTATGCTTGATAGATACTCAGGGTATAATCAAATTTTCATTGCTGAAGAGGATGTTTCGAAAACAACATTTCGATGCCCTGGGGCTTTAGGCACTTACGAAGGGGTAGTGATATCTTTTGGCCTAAAAAACGCAGGGGCAACATATCAAAGATCAATGAATTCTATCTTCCATGATTTTATTGAAACTTTTATGCAGATTTTTATTTATGATATTGTTGCCAAATCTGTTTTAGGGAAGAATCATATAGACCATCTTCTATAATCCTTCAAAAGGATGAGACGCTATGATCTGAAGATGAATCCCCTAAAATGCACTTTCAGCGTAAGAGCAGGGGACTTCTTAGGCTTTATGGTCCACAAGAAGGGAATTGAAGTAAACCAGAACAAGACCAAAGCCATTTTGGAAGAGAAAGCGCAAACTAGCAAGAAGGTGTTGCAATCTCTACTTGGAAAGATAAATTTCCTGAGAAGATTTATATCCAACTTAAGTGGAAAAACGCAAGCCTTCTCACCACTACTTCGACTCAACAAATGAGGATTTAAGTGGGGGAAAGAACAACAAGAATATTTAGACAAGATCAAAGAATACCTCGCCAAGCCACCTATTATGGTACCTCCTTGTAGAAATAGGAGTATGAGATTGTACATAGTTGCATCTGATAAAACTTTAGGAAGCATGTTAGCTCAAGAGGATGAGAATGGTGTCGAAAGACCCATTTATTACCTTAGTATAGTTTTAAACGATGCAGAAATTGGATATAACGAAGTTGAATAAATATGTTTATGTCTTTACTTCTCGTGTACAAAACTCAAGCAATATATAAAACCAACTGATGTTTACGTTTCATCTCATTTTGATGTTTTCAAATATATGTTGTCGAAACCCATCTTGCACAGTCGAATTGGCAAATGGGAACTTGCATTAACTGAGTATTCATTAACCTTTACGCCTCTTAAGGCTGTAAAGGGTCAAGTGGTAACAGACTTTATAGTTGACCACTCAATAAATGAAGAATCAATCAACTACCTGGAGATCAAGCCCTAGAAGTTATACTTCGACGGTTCTAGTCATAAAGATGGAACTGGAGTAGGAGTTCTGATTATTTCTCCAAATCAAATTCCAACAGCAATCAAGTACAAGATCAAAGGTTCTTGTTCAAACAATGAGGCTGGGTACGAAGCTCTAATTGTAGGCCTTGAAATCTTGTTAGAATTGGGGGCAACTCGAGTCGAAATAATTGGAGACTCAAAGTTAGTTATAAAGCAAGTTACAAAAGAATACAAATGCATAAGAGAAAACCTTATCATGTATTTTGTAATAGTCAATCATTTGTTGAAAAACTTTGAAGTGATCAACATTCAACATATACCAAGATTTGAAAATCTAGTGGCTAATGACTTAGCACAGATTGCATCTGGGTATAAAATTTCGAAAGAGAAATTACAACAAGTAATTAAAGTTAGATGAAGAGTAACATTAACTAAGTTGTCTCCAACAGATTTGAAAACAACAAAACTGGGGTACGCTGACCAGAAAACTTGGAGATTTCGTTCATAGGTAATCTAACAGAACAAGATTGGAGAAAGCCTATAGTGGATTATTTGCAAAATCCAGTAGCTTCGACGAAACGAAAAATAGAGTATAGGGCGCTAAGTTATACTCTAATGGGAAACGAGTTATTTAAAAAGACGCTTGAAAGTGGTGTTATTAAAATTCCTAAGTGAAACAGAGGCATACAAGCCCTTTCAACTACAGATGCTGGAGCATGTGGAGCACATCAAGTAGGCCACAAAATGAAACAGTTATTGTTTCGACAAGGACTATATTGGACCACTATGTTGAAAGATTGTGTTGAGTTTGCAAAAGGATGTCAGGAATGTCAAGTACATACAGGTATCCATCACATACTTGCAAGCAAACTTCACTCAATTGTGAAACCTTGGCCTTTCAGGGGATGGGCTTTGCATCTTATTAGAGAGATTCGACCAGCATCATCTAAAAGCTAGAAATACATATTGGTGGGCATTGATTATTTTACTAAATGGATTGAAGCAATTCCTTTAGTCAATGTAGACCAGGAAAATGTCATTGAATTCATTTAAAAGCACATTATATATAGGTTTGGAATCCCTGAGACAATAACAACTGATCAAGGGTCAGTCTTTATTGATCGAAAAATGCAAGAGTTTGTTACAGAAGTGGGGTTCAAACTATTAACATCTACACCTTACTATGCACAATCTAATGGTCAAGTCGAAACAGAAAACAAGGTAATAATCAACTTAATAAAGAAGCATGTAGGAAAGAAGCCAAAGAATTGGCATAAGACTTTAGATCAAATTTTATGGGCTTGTCGAACTTCTCCTAAGGAAGCTACCAGAACGAGACCTTTTCGACTAACTTATGGCCATGACACAGTATTGCCAGTAGAAATTTGTCTACAATCAACAAGAATTCTGAAACATCAAGACATCCCTTCTGAAGCTTACTGGAATATGATGTTAGATGAATTTGTTGATTTGGACGAAGAAAGACTGAGAGCTTTGGATCTCCTAAGGTTACAAAAGAAAAGAGTGGAAAAATCTTACAATAAAAGAAAAACCCAAGACATTCTTGCCTAAGGACCTGGTATGGAAAGTAATCCTCCCAATGAATCGAAAGCATGGGAATATGGGAAAATGGTTTCCTAAATGGGAAAGACCTTTTAAGATCATCCAAACATTATCTGGTGGCGCATATGTGGTCGAAGAATTAAATGAAGATCAAAGGCTCTTGAGAGTAAATGGTAAATACTTGAAAAAGTATAGACCTGTACTTCAAGAGGTTAAAATAACCAATGTTTAATCTCAATCAAGTTAAAGAGCCAAGATGGAAATGTATTAAAAAGCCAAAATGGCTAAAAGTCATTACAAAAAGTACATAATTATACAAATAAAAAACAAATTCAAAATAAAAATGGGAGGTTGGCTTTGATTTGGAGGTATTTTATCTTCTGCAGCTCCAAACGTCTTTCACACAAAGCCTTTGATTGTTGAAGAATTTCAATTTTGGCATCTAATGCTTGGGCTCGTTCAGCATATTCTAATCCTTCGTTAAGTTCCTCTTGACTCTCAGAAACAGTGCTGATAGCGAGAAGTTATTCCTTTCATTTATCATTAGCAGCAATCTTAGCCTCTAACTCTCTGATATAAGCCTTCATATTGGTTGTATTTTGGTCGAGTTATTCCACTTCTTTCTGCCTAGCCTCTTGTGCCTTCGACAACTCCTTTAGCTTTGAAGCTAATTCAGCAGCAGCACCCGAGGCATCAGCTACATGACCATTAGCCTCCTCAATTTCGCGATTGAGAGTCCTTCGACGATTGTAGTCAACTGAGACCTGATCGATGATGGAAATCAAATCCAAAATAACGCTGGCAATGTCAGGTGAAGCAGCAAGAAGGTCGACAGCTCTTAAAGTAGTCTTCAGAAAGGAAGAAGCAGTAGGTTCTCCCTCTAAGGTCAGCATTAAATCTCTTTTAAAAATTTGCGCCTTAACCTTTTGAAGTGCCTCCTCAAGAGGAGATGTTGAAGTAGATTTGCCAGACGCAGTCGAAGCACTCTGATCAGAAGAACTTTCTCTGCCCTCAAGAATGGTAGTCAAGTAGCCAAGAGGATTATGTTGTTTTAGTAATGCCAAATCTTCCTTAGTACGGGACCCATTCGAAGTGACTCTCTGGACTTGAATTATCGCTTTCATTGGGATTATTCAGCTTGGCATCTATCTCTTGTTCCATTGGCTCTTTAATGATGACGGGAGGAGGTCTCGACCCAATAAATTTAACCTTGACCTTGTTTTTTGGACGAGGCTCGGGAATAGGGGCTGGTTTCTTTAATTTGTGCCTCTTAAGAGGGACAGGAGGAGATTCTTCTCCTTCATCACTGGAAATTTCAATTTCTTAAATTTTCCTTTTATGTGGAGTGGTTTTAGATACCCAGAAAGAAAGGAGTCGAAGGCATCAGCGTCAATATTAATATGTTGAAAAGAAATATATAGCAAAAATTGTTTACCTTTGGTGAAGGTTTTACAGATGGGTCTCCTCCCTTTGCACTTTCAGCGACTTTCTTGGTGATGGTCATCTTGACGGCTGGAAAATAAACAAGTATAAGCTAGATGTCGAATGATTAAATCAAAGATGATACGACATTTTCTTTGAAAAGAAAGATTACCCTTTTTTATCTTGTCATAGACCAGCATAAATTCCTCTTGAAGGTGGTCAGCGAAGTCTTTTTCGTCGAAGAATTCTTCGTCATAATACTGCTTCCACCAGTCTTCAAAAAGAGGCGAACACAGGAAATTAAGTTTGAAGTCGAACAAAGTTAGTACGGTTCGACCAACGTACCTACCAATATGCTTGGTAGCAGCATCCTCTGAATATTATGCATTATAAAACAACAGAAGTTTTCTCAGGAATAGATTGGTAAAGGGAGCGTCTGGATGATACCAAATTATCGAGATACAAGATTCGGTTGGTAAGCAATCAAACTGAGTTGATTCTTCAAACTCTTGAATCTCAGTGGCATGATTCTTGGGAGAAGAAACGAATCCCAGATAGCCACATACTCATCCACATGGTCATCGTCATCAGATGAAGGATATGGTCGAATAAACCATTCCGAACCAACCTTTCTACTAGAAAAGGGAGCCATGGTCGAAACAAATTCCTTACGTTTTGCAAACATCATCACAAAGATAATAAACTCTTTCTAGAATTGTTGACCCTCATCAGTTGGAGTTAACAGGACTAATCTAGTTCCTTCGACCCTTCTGTTTAGGACTTCTTGGGCCCTCTCATTAATCTTATTCTTCTGAGTCAGAAAAGATTCAAAAGTGGCATTGGGCCAAAGTTGAAGAAGCCAAAAGGGGCTAGAAAGGAGTAAACTCACCTTGTCTCCAATAACTTTAAGCTGAGTCACACCATTGCTGATGGACTCATACAGGTTGGCTAAAATCAATTCAGCCATACAAAGGGGATAGCCATGATGAAGCTGCGTTGTAAGGGTGAGCATCTTCTTAGTCACTTGAAGTGACTTAGTGCAAAAAACAAAGAGAGATAACCACAAAGCTAGGAAAGCTATGTGTTCCACTTTAGAGACACTGCTACTAGACTTGTCGTAAAAGTGGTTGATGAATATGGTGTATGTAAGTTTCATGGCTGAAAACCTGATAGCATCTTCAGACAAATCTTCAGGGTCAAAATAGTCACCAGTTGGTCGAAGACTAGTAATAGCGGCTATGTCGAAAAGAGTAGGGGTTACCACTCTACATGGAAAATGGAAGGTGAAATGCATACTGTCCCAGAAATATAGCGAAGATACTAACATGAGAGGGCAATAAGATAACCCAGTCTTCTACAGCATGATCAAGTCATAAATCCCCATATCCTTCCATATTTGGGCTTGCACTTTTTCTATCTTACTCAGCCATTCTGAGTATTCTGAAGTAAGGCTAGGGCAAGATCGAAAGATCCTATTCCCCTTGTTCATGAACTGAAGGTTGATGTCTTCCTTCGTCTGAGAATGTTGCTGGTTAGCAGGGGATGCATCCTCAGGGTCATTCCTGGGTTTCTTCGTGCAACCTATAGGCTTGAGCCTGGGGTGAGTTGAGAAGAAGGTGTTATTTTGTTTTGGGTTCTCGAAGCATGTAGATAATGTTGGATTAAAATATCCAGCATCAACCTTAGGGATTCGAAGGGCTTAACATCCCCCCATGGGTGCCTACACAGGTGTATTAGGTGGGCCAAGTAGGCCCCTTGTTAGATTCTCTATAAGGAAATAGAGTAGCACCTTGGATACAAGCAATTGCTTTTAGCTCAGTGGTAAGCGCTTGATCCTACAGATAATGGGCCAGACATGGCATACATGTGCCCAAAATACTTAACAGGAATGAGTAACTGAGAGTCATAAGCTTCACACCATTATCTGGTTATGGGTTCAGAAACAACCCTTCGCTCCCTAGTTGAAACAGGAACAGGGCTAGTGGAAAAAACCTCTGGTTGTCCTTGTAGGTCAGAAACGTTCTTAGTTTTGGGATTGTTTGGTGCGTTTGAAAGGAAAGCCATGGTTGAAGGTAGTGAAAGAACGAAGAAGATGAAGTTCTTAAGACTTTTCTTTGCAAGGAAATAAAGATTATTAGGAGTTGTAAAAAATTCCAAAGAAAAGGATTCGTGGCTATTTATAGTGTTCAGGGAAGAGTGTTTTCCCTCAAGACCATTTAATGCTGCAGAGTTAGTGGGGCACGTGGCGAACGTTGAGGCAGTTACCGTACAACTAATGGAAATGTTTGCCATACTTTCCTAGGTTGTTAGGTTAATTGCCATCATGGCAGCGTAGTAACAGCTGATTGAAAGCAACGTATTTGAAAAAGGTAATGATGACTCTGAATACCAGCAGTGGTTGGTAGAAGGCTAAAAGCGCACGAGTGACTTCTGTGGTCAAAAAGAAGACAGGTGTCGAATAGGAATCTCAAAGAATGATCATTTCTTATTGCGTCGAAATTGACATTCTTGGGGGGAAATTTGTTAGCTCCTAAATTCGACACCCACAACAAATTGGCCTTATGGGCCAAAAATAGATGGAACAAATCTAAGATGGAAATACTTCTACAGATTGGAAAAATACTTAGAGAAACTTATGAGTTAAAATTAATCTTCGACCAGAAGGTTCTTGCGGCCTTCGACTGAAAGGGCTCCAGGGCCTTCGACTAAAAGGAAACCTCATATCAGCAACAGGTGATTTTGAATCTGAAGAAAGGAGGGAAAATTAGTTCCTTTAGCATTTGAGGAAAGTAACGTAGCATGAAGATAGAGGTCGAAGCACATGCAGAAGACACTTGTCCTCATCCTAGAGCAAAGCAACTCCTCGACGGTTACCTAGTTTTAGTATAAATATAGGAAGTTTATGTAGATTTTCTGGTGTACAACTAACTGTACAAGTCATTCAATACTATTCGAGTACCCGTTGTGTAAGAAAGAATACTGAAAATGTACGTTTAAAACACCACATTTTATAATCAAAGTCTTTTACATTTCTCTTTACATTCCTTGCCTTTTTACCTTACTTGCAAACATCTATTTTCCCTTGCACTTTACCTGCACTTTTTATCAGATTCCTGCACTTAAACTCTTCTCAACCCCTTTTCTATTTACTTTCTACACTCAAACTCATTTCAAACCTAAACCTTTCTCAGTCGAACGTGTGTTCTTATTTATATTAGCATTTATATCCAAACAACACCAAAAATTAGCATATGTCTTAGGATGAAACTGATCGATCCTGCGAGTAACCAAAAAATTACCCTTTTTGGAAGATCAGCAGTTGTTTACCGAATAACACGGAAAACAATGAGATCATCATATGTAGAACTGGAGTGTTCGACTGTCACGCAGAAGTTCTATTGTTGATGTTATGACATCATGTGTGAAGACTAAAGATTGTCACAATTGAAGACTAAAAACTGATTGCTTCTGATGTTTTTAGTTTATGGTTGTTATTGAATGTGTTTATGATGTTTTTAGTTTATGGTTGCTAATGAATGTATTGTTTGTTTGGTTTTTTCCCCATGTTTATGTTCTTACTTGTATGCAAAGGTTATGTAAATTAGATTTATCCAAAATAAGCCAAAGGGGGGAGATTGTTAATTCTCTGATTTTATGATTGAAATTATGTTTGTTAAAACTAATATAGCAACAATATGTTAAATAGGATATGCTAACTTGTTGGAAAGAACAGGTGGAACAAGACGTCCTATTTTATGTTGAGACATGTTGAGATGAGAAGTTCTCATCATCTAGAGCAACATGTCATATAAGATGTCCTATGCAGGATCATTCGACATCACTCTTGTGCTGAATTGAACAATTGAATCTGTTATGATTTAATAGTTGCAAAATATTCTGGGAATATTATGCAATCCAATATGGCGCTGAGTTGTAAGTCTGGAAGATTGAATCCTAATTCAAGAGGAAAATATACTGTTAGAACATAGTTTGATTCTACAACCCTTGATTAGAGTTTTGATGATAACAAATACAAAGAATAAATAAATACAAAGAATATATACAAAGAACAAATATGCACCTTAAAAATATGTTTTATGTACGCAGAAGTTCTGATGGGATCAATCAGAAGATAAGCTAAAGTATTACACGCTGAAGCAAAACATTTTTTACGCTGAAGTTTGATGACCAGAATTTGCGCTTAAACAAGTAAACTTTGACTCTGAACAAAGACATCTCAGCCAAGTCATCAACACTCTGAAGCGTTATCAGCGGTTAAAGCAAAGAAGACACTGAAGCGTTATTAATTATTCAAGACAGAATTAAATGCCAACGGCTTTCTTCAGACAAGATCTTCTACAAAAGGAAAGTGTGTTATTAACATTAAACTTGGTTTTATGGACAACGTCTCTTGCTTGCCTATATAAACAAGTCTGCTTGCAAAAAGAAGCACGTACATTCACACACATCAATTTGCAGAGAATTCCAAACCACGCATATTCAAGCTCTAGCAAATTTATTCTATACTATAAGCTTAACCTGTGTAATTATCACAGTTGTGATAAACTGTTTTGTTAGAAAACAACAACACATTCTTGTTCAATTATTTGTAAAAGATTTCCTTGAGATTAACCGGTTTGTGGTTGTACTCAAGAAGACTTTAACAGTTGTTAAAGTAGCTGTTGTAGTCTTTTGAGATTAGTGGATTAAGACCTCGTTGGAGAGAGGAAAAATCACCTTGACGGGTGGACTGGAGTAGTTTGAGATCCAACGAACCAGGATAAAAATACTGTGTCTTTAAGCTGTTTTTTATCCAATTTTTTCAATTCAACCCCCCCCTTATTGTGTTTTTCACATCTTCAATTGGCATCAGAGCGCCTGGTTCTGAGCTTAAACACTTAACCGTGTTAGTACAAGATCCAGCGTCAGAAAAACACAATGGCAGGAACAAGTCAAAATATCAGCAATGACAACGATGAAGAAAGGGACAGATTCAATGGCAAACCTCCAGTCTTTGATGGAGAGAACTTTGACTACTGGAAAGACAGAATTGAGAGTTTCTTTCTGGCCCATAATGTTGATCTGTGGGACATGGTGACTGATGGATACATGCACCTAGTGGATGGACGTGGTCAGAAGATTGACAGGAAAATGATGTCTGATCAGCAAAAGCGTGAGTTCAGAAATCATCACAAGGCCAGAACAATTCTTCTCAGCGCCATCTCATATTCAGAATATGAGAAAATATCAAACAGAGAAACTGACAAGAATATGTTTGATTCTCTGAGAATGACGCATTAAGGCAACACCCAAGTCAAAGAAACCAAAGCCCTTGTGCTCATTCAGAAGTATGAGGCATTCAAGATGGAATACAGTGAATCAATAGAAACTATGTTTTCAAGATTCCAAATTCTTGTTGCTGGTCTAAAAGTTCTTGACAAAGGGTATTCCACTGCTAATCACGTTAAGAAGATTATCAGAAGCTTGCTAACAGTGGAGGCCAATGGTCACAGCGCTTAAGCTAGCCAAAGATCTCAACAAAATCTCTCTGGAGGAACTTGTCAGCTCCCTCAGAAGTCACGAGATAGAGCTAGAAGAAGACGAACCTCAAAAGCAAGATAAGCCATTAGCTTTAAAATCTAACAGAAAATCTGACACCAAAGTTTTGCAGGCTGTTGAAGAAATCTCTGATGGATCCTCATCAGAAGAAGATGAATTGTCTCTCCTCTCCATAAGGGTGAATCAACTGTGGAAGCAGAGGAAAAGAAAGTTCAGGAATCCCTGGAGATCAGAAAATCAGAATGAATCTTCCTCCAGATACAGAAGGTCAGAATCCTCCTCTGGACACAGAAGATCTGAAGGCTCTTAAGGATACAGAAAGCCAAACAACAAAGACATCATCTGCTATGAATGTAACGAGCAAGGGCACTACAAAAGTGACTGCCCAAAGCTTCAGAAGGAGAAGCCCAAAAAGAAGTTTATCAAGGAAGAGAAGAAAAGCCTCATGGCTACATGGGATGATTCTGATACATCTGAAGCTGAATCAGAATCAGATGATGAAAGAGAAAACATAGCTCTCATGGAAAACGTATCTAAAGACAGTGAAGCTTCTGGTTCAGACTCAGAATCAGACACTGAAGAGGTATTCCCTGACTATACTATAAACTTTACTAAGGCTGAACTTGCTGAAAGCCTTAATGAAATTCTGGAAAGGTATCAGCAGATCAGAGTCAAATTCAGAAACCTGAAAAGGAATCTTGCTTCTGACTCTGATAAGACTGAGAGTCTCAGATTGGAGAATTCTGAGTTAAAAGGAAAATTTTCAAAATTAGAAAACCAGTTGCAAAACTCTCAGAAGGAAACAATCCCTGAAACTCCCAGCAATGCTGATGAGATCATCAAAGAGTATGATCACAACTTTCAGAAGTTTCTAGCTAAAAGAATAGACAGAAGCAAGATGGCTTCAATGATCTATGGAGTTAGCAGAAATGGCAGAAAAGGGATAGGATATCAAGGTAAGGTACCTACACCAAAAAATGCTATGGACTTAGTTATAAAACGCACTCCACTTGATTCACACTTTATATATGGGCACACACACGACATAAAATACACGAGTAGTGATTATTCTGCCAAACCAAAATTCAATCAGAATTTTGGTAAAACTAACAAATCAGGACCCAAGAAAATATGGGTACCTAAGGATAAAATCATACATGTGGCAGATATCTTTAGCAGCAAAGCAAAGACACCAATCATGGTATCTGGACTCTGGCTGCTCACGACACATGACGGGAAGAAGGCATATGTTCCAAAGCCTGGAACTTAAGCCTGGAGGCCACGTGGGCTTTGGAGGCAATCAGAGAGGAAAGATCATTGGCTCTGGAACAGTAGGTAATGGAAATCTTCCCTCTATAAGTAATGTTTTATTAGTTGATGGATTAATGCATAACCTGTTATCCATAAGTCAATTAAGTGATAACGGTTATGATATAATCTTCAATCAAAATTCATGCAAAGTTGTTAGTCAGAAAGATGGGACTATCCTATTTAATAGAAAGAGGAAAAACAACATTTATAAAATCAAACTTTCTGAACTGAAAAGTCAGAATGTAAAATGTCTACTGTCTGTTAACAACGAGCAATGGATCTGGCACAGAAGATTGGGGCATGTTAGTATGAGAAGAATATCTCAGATTAACAAACTCAATCTGGTCAGAGGACTTCCTAACCTGAAGTTCAATTCAGATGCTCTGTGTGAAGCATGTCAGAAAGGCAAGTTTGCAAAACCTGCTTTCAAATCCAAAAATGTTGTTTCCACCTCTAAGCCATTAGAACTTCTGCACATTGACCTATTTGGACCAGTAAAAACTGCTTCAGTCAGTGGCAAGAAGTATGGGTTAGTAATCGTAGATGACTATAGCAGATGGACATGGGTAAAGTTCTTAAGGCACAAGGACGAGTCACACTCTGTGTTTTTTTACCTTCTGCAACCAAGTTCAGAATGAAAAGGATCTTAGAATCGTCAAAGTCAGAAGTGATCATGATGGAGAATTTGAAAATAAATTTTTTGAAATATTCTTTAATGAAAAAGGCATTCTGCATGATTTCTCTTGTCCTAGAACTCCCCAGCAAAATGGAGTTGTAAAACGAAAGAATAGAAGATTGCAAGAAATGGCCAGAACCATGATCAACGAGACTAACGTTGCTAAGATCTTCTGGGCAGAGGCAATAAACACGGCATGCTATATTCAGAATAGAATCTCCATAAGACCTATTCTAGAAAAGACTCCATATGAATTGTGGAAGAACAGAAAGCCCAACATTTCTTATTTTCACCCATTTGGACGTACATGTTTTATTTTAAATACAAGAAATTATTTGAACAAGTTTGACTCTAAAGCACAAAAGTGTATTATGTTAGGATACTCTGAACGCTCAAGAGGGTACAGAGTATACAATACAGAAACACAGATTGTTGAAGAGTCAATCAGTGTTCGGTTTGATGATAAGCTTGACTCTCAAAAGTTAAAGCAGAATGAATTCCTTGCAGGTATGGAAGTTGAACTTACAGGTACTGAAGACAACTTATCAGAGGCTCTCAATAGAGACACTCCCTCAACATCAGAAAGAGTCACTACAAGCAATCCATCACCTTCTGTTAATCAACTCCAGAAAAGACCATCCAGAAGAAGCATTGATCACCCAGAAGAAATAATTTTAGGAAGGAAGGAAGATCGAATCAGAACAAGATCTACCTTCAGAAACTCTGAAGAATCCCTCATGGGACTGGTTTCTCTGATTGAACCAACAACAATTGATGAAGCACTTCTGGACAATAACTGGATTCTGGAAATGCAAGAGGAGCTAAATCAATTCACAAGAAATGACGTATGGGATCTAGTTCCCAAACCAAAAGGATTCAACATCATTGGTACAAAATGGGTGTTCAGAAACAAACTGAACGAACAAGGTGAAGTCATCAGAAAAAAAGCACGAATGGTAGAACAAGGTTATAGTCATCAAGAGGGGATAGACTATACAGAAACCTTTACTCCAGTCGCCAGGTTAGAATCTATCAGACTCTTAATATCATTTGTTGTTAATAAAGGCATCACTCTGTATCAGATGGATGTCAAAAGTGCATTCTTAAATGGCTATATAGAAGAAGAGGTATATGTGCACCAACCCCCTGGTTTTGAAAGTTCCAAAAATCCAGAATATGTTTTGCAAACTAAAGAAGTCACTCTATGGTCTGAAACAAGCTCCCAGAGCTTGGTATGAAAGACTAAGTAACTTCCTGTTAGAAAAGGAATTCACCAGAGGGAAAGTGGACACAACCTTGTTCTGTAAGACAGTTAAGAATGACATATTAGTGTGTCAAATTTATGTTGATGACATCATATTTGGATCCACTAAACCCTCTCTGGGAAGAGAGTTTGCTAAATGTATGCAGGCAGAATTTGAGATGAGCCTAATGGGGGAACTAAAATTCTTTCTGGGCATTCAAATAAATCAAACTCCAGAAGGAACTTACATTCATCAGAGCAAATATGTCAGAGAACTTCTGAAGAAATTTGATCTCTCAGAATGTAAGCCCTCAAGGATTCCAATGTATCCCACGTGCATTCTAGAAAAAGAAGAGGTAAGTAAAAAGGTAGAACAGAAGGTCTACAGAGGTATGATTGGTTCTCTTCTGTATCTGATGGCTTCAAGGCCTGACATTCTATTCAGTGTTTGCATTTGTGCTAGATTTCAATCAGATCCTAGAGAATCTCACTTAACAACAGTTAAGCGAATTTTCAAGTATCTGAAAGGTACTGCTAATCTGGGTTTGTTTTATAGAAAATCAAATGATTACAGCTTAGTAGGATACTGTGATGCTGATTTTGTTGGAGACAGAGTAGAACGTAAAAGCACTTCTGGAAGCTTCCATTTTCTGGGAGAAAATCTGATCTCATGGTCCAGCAAAAGACAATCTACAATAGCTCTATCAACAGCAGAAGTTGAATACATAGCAGGAGCTGGATGTAGCATGCAAATGCTCTGGATGAAAAGTCAACTTGAGGACTTCAATATATTTGAGAGTAACATCCCTATCCTCTGTGACAATACTTCTGCTATTTGTCTCAGTAAAAATCCTATTTTGCATTTTAGGGCTAAGCATAAAGAAATAAAACATCATTTTATTAGGGACTATATTCAGAAAGGGATCCTTAATTTAAAATTCATTGACACATACCATCAATGGGATGATGTCTTTACAAAACCTCTTTCTGAAGATAGGTTTAACTTCATTCTGAAACATCTCAGCATGAAGCTTTGCCCAGAATAAACTGTTTTATTTACATATCTTAATCTTCATAATTTTGGTTATTTTCTGTGAACTGCTGATCACTCTGCCTTCAGAATTTTAGAAGTACAGATTGCATCAGAATCTATCCATGAAGATCTGAGCGTTTCATTTCAAGGATAGATGTGTGCTGTTCATGAAAGCAAATAGTTGTCATCCATTCATCAAGCTACCTTCTGAGGCTGAACACGCGTTCACTTTTCTGAAAGGTCAAAAGCGCTGATTGGGTGCCTTGAGACACATGTCATGGGTAACCGTTCCAATATCTTTCTGAATCCCCTAAAATCAGTTGTCATTAATGCTTATAATCATTACTAATTATTTCTCTCTCTTGCAGTTTATGTTTTCAAAAATCTATTTAAACACAAGTCTCACTCTTTACACTCTTTCACTTTTACTCTCACAATTCATTCTAAATTGTTTTCTGTGTGTACTTTCAAAACCCTTTCATTTTCTTCTCAAACTTCATGTGTGAACATGGCTTCCTCAAGCATCCCAAATACAATCACTCAGAGAACAGAATCTATGGAACAATATGAAGAACCGTTCAGAACTCTCCTCACGCCCATTGACAACCTAGAAGTGCTTTCAGAACTTATCGTGGATTTTGAAAGTCTTCAAGAAAATGGATTTAATCTTTCTGAAGAGGTAAAAGCTCAAGGATGGAACAGGTATTTTGACCGTCTTCTAGGTCCAACGTTTCCAATCCTTGTGAAGGAATTCTGGGTTCATGCTTCATCCTTCAACCATCAAGTCACTTCGTATGTACTGGGGAAGAAGATAGTAATTACTGAAGACCTAATTGCAAGACTGATAGGTTATAGTGGTGGTGGCGTAAGGTGTATAGACATGGCTGAAAGATGTGCTAATGTTGCTTCAATTGCAAGAGAAATTTTCACTCTGGGTCTTCCCTCCACTAAGATAAGGGATCTGAAGGATCATCACAGAATATGGGCTAAGATAATTCTGGGATGCATCAACCACAGGAAGCCAACCAGCTCTCCTGACTACATAAACATTGATCAGCAGTTTCTGATCTACTTTATCTCCCAGAAGACTAAGGTAAATCTGGCTCACTTGCTATTCAATCATCTGAGGACCAGTGTTAAGGAGACTAGAGAAGATGAGCGTACCAAAAGGGACTGGATACCCCTTGGAAGGCTGATATCAGATATTCTGACAGAAAATAGGCTGATAGAGCATCTAACAGAAGCACAAGAACATGGACAAGTTTCAGAAAATGGATAAGATCTGAAACTCATAAGATGCAAGAACAGTGCTACGGACAAGTTCAACAGAATTTCAGTAATCTACTAAAGGTATTTGAAGACCAAGTTCTGAGCCAATTGCTCAAGGAAGAGATTCTCCCTCTGGACAATGCTCCCTAGTCAGAACATCGTCCATCAGACAATGTTCAACCAGAGTCAGAAGGTATCACTCTGACTGCTGCTCCAGATGAGATGATTTCTGCAGAGGAATTGGTTCAAAATGACCATGTTGCAGAATGCTCTGAGAAGCATCCAGCTACTGAAGATTCTCCAGCTCCCTCCTATGAAAGGCAAACTCTGGAAGAACTGAAGAGATCAGATATTATTATTCAGGAAAGGTTGGATAAACAGGATTATACAATCAAAGAAATCAAGATCATGTTAAGAAAACAAGAGGAAACCAACACCCAGATCAAGGTCTTATTGGAAGCTTTGTTCATGCGCCTTCCTCCTCCCTCTTAGATTTTCCTTTGTTTTTAAAATCTGTTTATCTGTAATATTTGTTCTACATTGTTGTTGTTCTGAACTTCTTATCATTGCTTCGTATTTTTAATATAAATCCTTTTTAGCTCTGATTATATAGCCTTTTTGATAACTGACAAAAAGGGGGAGAAAGAATAAGATATTTTCAATAACGGATTACTGAGACAGAAGTCTCAAACATTCTGAACTACTTAACTTCTTTCTTCTAAAAAGCTTGAACAGGTACAAAACTCTGATGAAAGACGTAGTCAAATTCTGATGCATGAAAGACGTAGTCAAATTCTGATGCTCAAGGACTCAAAGAATTTAAGGGAAGTAATCAACTCAGGGGGAGTTTTTCTTCTTAACTCTATACGTTTTATTCTTTATTTTTAATTGAAAAATATGGTTTTTGTCATCATCAAAAAGGGGGAGATTGTTAGAACATAGTTTGATTCTACAACCCTTGATTAGAGTTTTGATGATAACAAATACAAATAATAAATAAATACAAATAATATATACAAAGAACAAATATGCACCTTAAAAATATGTTTTATGTATGTAGAAGTTCTGATGGGATCAATCAGAAGATAAGCTAAAGTATTACACGCTGAAGCAAAACAGTTTTTACGCTGAAGTTTGATGACCAGAATCTGTGCTTAAACAAGTAAACTCTGACTCTGAACAAAGACATCTCAGCCAAGTCATCAACACTCTGAAGCGTTATCAGCGGTTAAAGCAAAGAAGACTCTGAAGCATTTTTAATTATTCAAGACAGAATTAAATGCCAATGGCTTTCTTCAGACAAGATCTTCTACAAAAGGAAAGTGTGTTATTAACATTAAACTTGGTTTTATGGACAACGTCTCTTGCTTGCCTATATAAACAAGTCTGCTTGCAAAAAGAAGCACGTACGTACGCACACATCAATTTGCAGAGAATTCCAAACCACACATATTCAAGCTCTAGCAAATTTATTCTATACTATAAGCTTAACCTGTGTAATTATCACAGTTGTGATAAACTGTTTTGTTAGAAAACAACAACACATTCTTGTTCAATCATTTGTAAAAGATTTCCTTGAGATTAACCGGTTTATGGTTGTACCCAAGAAGACTTTAACAGTTGTTAAAGTAGCAGTTGTAATCTTTTGAGATTAGTGGATTAAGACCTTGTTGGAGAGAGGCGAAATCACCTTGACGGATGGACTGGAGTAGTTTGAGATCAAACGAACCAGGATAAAAATACTGTGTCTTTAAGCTATTTTTGATCCAAGTTTTTCAATTCAACCCCCCCTTCTTGTGTTTTTCACATCTTCATATACTTTCTAAATAAGGATACTTTTTAGGAAAGATTTGATTGAATACCTATTTTGTTGCAGAATCTTATGCAGATTTGTAACAATTGATATGCTGTGATTTGAAGTCCAGATCCAGTTGGGAAACATATTATAAATAGAAGTGTTTGTAACCTAGGAAAGGTGTCAACCAAAAATATAACTTTCATATTATTAGGGTTGAGTATGTAGCCACTCTCTAGGAGAGTTGGTATATGTGATCCACTCGGGTTGTGAGTTGGATTGTTGTTCCTTGAGATGTAAGGTTATGTTCTCACTCCAAATTCTTTAGGTAATGAGTCGATTATTGTTCTTGGTGGAAGCTTTTAAGTAACTCTAAGTATTGTTCTTAGTTAAGAGTCGTGGCTAGGATTGTCATGGAAGTGTATCTTCTAGTTTTACCGTCATGGAAGTGTGTCTTCCTGTGCTTATGTCCAATCGTTGTCTGTGATTGAAGGAGAATTGAGGAGAGCCTCATATCTAGGTGTGTCTTAGATAAAAAGTAAAGCACAAGTAGTGATTAAGTGAGAAGTTGTAAACGGGAGGGTTTAGCTTCGAATTGATACTATTATAGTGATTAATTCGTCATATTTCAACCATCCACACTCAAAAGGAAAACTAACCTGATTAAAAATAAAACCTACTATAAAATAATAAATAAATAAATAAAAATCATAATGATGAGACGTTAAAACTTCAATAAACATGGCTACAACTTCAATAAACATGGCTACAAGAAGAATCAACATAAAATAGTAATCTTCGTACACATGGCAACCTTTTCGAGCAATGAAATTAACAAAATCATGAAGTAAAACTAGTCCAATAATAACAATAAAACATGAAGTGAAGATTATACATATCTTTCACTACACTATGCCAAACAAGACATTAGACAACACTTTTTTTTGGATTTTAACAGCGCTGCCTAAAGCAGTGCTGCTAAAAGTAAATACAACACTTTTTTCAATGTAAAAGCACTTTTTATGCCCACTTTAGACATCACTTTTACATTAAAAGCGCTTTCTTATGCACCGCCTTTAGACAACCCTTTTAAAATAGACAGTGTTTTTTTATATACCCCTTTAGCAGCGTGTTTGCTTTAGACAGCGCTTTATGTTATTTTTTAAGTTAGGAACTAGACAGCGCTTTCCTTTAAAATCGTTGTCTATTCCTCCATTTTAGACAGCGCTTTCTCACTTTAGGCAGCGCTTTTTTTGAGTTTTTACAGCGCTTTTCTCTTAAAGCGCTGTCTATTGGTCACGATTTTTTTAAATAAAATACCTATTTTGACTTACAAAAGCGCTATCCAATATATATAATGCATTTTAATCAGAATTTTAACCATATTTGAACCAGGTTTTCACCATATTATGCACCATATTTGGTTGCTTCATTCCAATAAAATATGCATATATAAAAATTACACATATATATAAATTGATGATATATACAACAACAACTATAAAATTTATGATACAAGTTAAAATTCTACAAGTTAAAAATCTTAAAATTCAAAATTGATGTTACATCTACATCTTACTATCTTCGATAATTCTCATGAAACAACAAGAACATGAATATCTTAGCTTTATCTTCTACACATGCACCTATAAACCTGGAAAAAAAACCAAATGATCGAAATTCATAACATGATAATATTAATGTTGCACTTTATTCAAATTTAATTTATACTCAAAACTCGAAAGTTCTCATCAAAGGAAATAAGAAAATATACCTTAGCTTATAAAATTCTCAACCCGATAACGAATTGACACCATTCCTCCATAAGTTCATCCAATTGATCTTTTGAGTAATGTGCACAATTGAATTCCTCAATGTACTACATATATAATAATATAACATAGTATGTGATTTAGTTAAAACAATATGTCATTTTATGAGAAACACAAAATATGAAAATAGTATGTAATTCCTAAGTTACAAATCCATACCGTGGATGGAATCTCTAATCGATCCAAAAGAATAGTTTCTTTCATAAACCTCAACATGAAATAGCCGTAATCTTTACCGTTACGCTGGCGAGGATACTACACATGGAAAGAAAATACGAATATATATATCAGGACATACCCCTTAAATTGTTTTATCAAGTATCATCACTAATGTAATCAAAACATAATATCTCTTTGTGAAAATATACCTCCACTCTGATCCATGTAACGTTGTTGGCTCTACTTTTTGGCACTTGAATATCTCTTTGGGAGCGAAAAGCTAGTAGAACACTATAATAAAATATAAACGACTGTTTAGAACAATCACACATAGAAACATAAACATAAACACAAATCCAGATATGTTGACCATAAACATAAACATAAACTTGAATATCTCTTTGGAAGCAAAAAACTTACGTGTCAATCATCTGCTTCAAATCTGGATATGTTGACCAATTATTGTATAACGAATCCAGATAATACACAGTTTCTCTCATAGGATTAATCACAACCAATAACCAGTGTCCACTATAAGATTAAACAAAGATTAAACAATGGCCAAAAACGGAAAATTATAATAGATCAAGTTAGGATGAAAATCTAACCCGTTGCCAATATTATATGGCAAAAAGAACAAATTCTCAGTATCTTTGCTGGCCACGAATAAATCGAGTACATATGCTATGACATCATCTGGTCTTGTTACAATTAACCCAGAATTGACAGTGTTGGGAGCTAAGAAGCCAAATCTTGCTTCTAATCCACGCGGGTGCATAATGTTATCATACATAAACCTTAAATTAAAACATCATTAACATTATACTATATTCATTGAAATGAGGAAATAATTGTTCATCTAATTAAACAAAGTTGATCGGAGTATACCTGATGTATGTATCGATAACACCGAGGCCTAATTCCAAATGTCTAAAAACTTGCTCCATATCCTCTCTACCAATTGCTTCCAGGTATTCAAAACCAAAGATTTCTGCACTCATAGATATAAGGAGGGTACCACCATCTGGAATATCTGTTATTCATAAATATGTCCGAAGGCACAACCTGAACTAAGCAGTAGTTTTTTTGCTAGCCACGGTCTTCTTAGTAACATTCTTTTTTTGTGTGGAAATATTGCTAATTTCAGGCGCCTTACCCCTACTGACTTGTGCAATCTCTTTAGCATGAATCTAGTTATTATATAATTAGTTAGGGGAAGTATAAAATCACAAATTAGCATTTCTCATAGCATAAATGTCATATAATTGTGTTGTACCTCAATTGATGCAATTGACTCGGTTTCTCGCCTAATCCCCTTATCTTTTGGAATGGATTTTGTTGGAGTCTAACATTACTATGTAAGCAAAATGTAAGTAAAATTGCTTTAAAAAATTTGAATAGTAAACGATTTTAAGCATACCTCATTATCTATGCAAACGAGGCTTGGCGACCATGCAACAAACGATCCTATTGCATCTGCCACCAATGTTGCATCTGCCACATCGTCAGGTAGTGGTAACAACGCACCCCTCTCTAAAACAACATCAATCGATACTTTCAAAAATCCATTTGGGAACGGTTTATGGTGAAGCATTTCTCCGAAGTATTATACATTTTTCCCTTTCCAACCATCCGATAAGTCGGTGACGACAAATAGAGTTGACACCGGGAAATGCCCTATAACCATTAATAAATATGGTTATATAATTAATAAATATGGTATATAATTACTTCAGGAATATTCGGTCCCCATTGATACTACCTTTGTCACTAGTATCTTTAAAACGTGTAGCTTGATCTATTTCTTTTTCCTTTCTCATCTTATAAACTTCTTGTTGTAACTTTTCCAACTTTTCCTGAAGTTCTTTATTGCTAGGAGCTTTTGTCTTTGATTTTTTCTTCAAGGATGTTGGAGTGATCCCAAATCCCTTACCCCTCACCCGACCAGAATACTCATGAATATCGAATGCTCGTGAGAGTATTCTCCTGCAATCATTATCTTCATCTGGAGGTATAGACTGAGAAAGAGTTTCCTGAAATTCATATAAATTTTGTAATTAAAGAATGATATGTTAATAAAAGAATGATGTAATTAAATAAATAAAAGTATGATGTAATTAAATAAATAATGTTATACTTACACATCTTTCAAAAATTTGTTTAACTTTTTCTTCAACAGCTCCATCCTTACACACACGGGCTTCCTTCCACAAAATGTGTTCTGGAAGAGATGTTTCAGAACTATTCTCTTTTTGTAACTACACATTAAGCCAAATAACATTATCAAATATAAGCGTGCATATATTATAGATACTTTGCAATTTATAGATACTTATAATAGATTGTTGTAAGTGTGCATATCCCATACGCCCTTTTCTGTATGTATATGATGGACTTGATGCTCGTTGTCGATTTATGACACTTAAACTCTCAAATTTCTGGGTATTTCTTTTGGATTTAAAAGTTTCCCATTCTTCAGGTGTAATCAAATATGCATATTTATTTGGAAGCTCTGCATCAACAAAATTTGTATTTGCATCCCTAAGAAACTTGTTTAATAAAAAAGCTCTAAACCCTCTATGTAATTTTCCAGCCAATTTGAGTATATAATCTCTCATGATATCCTCAATGTTGAATGACCTCTACGAAAATAATACACAAAGTGTGTTAGTATAAGTAATTTAAAGACATAATTGTCATTAAAAACAAATAACATCACATATGGTACCTGTATCTCACTCCATATTTTATCTTTAGCGTCGTCCAACACTATTGCTCTCCAATCTTCACATGTAATTGGAATTTCTATCCTTACCACCGAACCAAGATAACTCATCAACGTTGAACCATTAGGCTCAATTAGTTGGCCTTCTTGACTACAATGCACATCATACTTTATGCCTCGATCTCTATCTCGAATGATTCTCTTCATTATTGTTATTCCTCGTCTATATTCCATTTTCATTTTATTAACGGGCTTATCTCCATCATGCCCAGAATCATCATGTGGGTAATCCTCGTTAGTAGCCATCTAACCTGTAATAAACATAAACATAAACCCAATATAAAATTCCATAGTCATTTAAATATATATAAAATGACAATACCAAAAATTAACATAAACATAAACTTAAACGTAAACACAAACATAAACATAAACATTTTAATATATTACCTTTTTCACTAACATCTCTTTCATTTCTTGGTTGGAACATGAATTACTTGTTTCTTAATAACACGGACGGATGGATTTATCCAAATTCCCTCATTATGATCATTTCTGATATATGATTCATCCGCTATAATATTCTCATCTTGATCATTTATAATATACGACTCATTCCGTCTAATACATGACTCATTCTCATCATCAATATCACCTTGGTCTACACCGTTATCATCAACCACTTTGTTAGATAAAAGCACTATAGACCATTTTGTACTCGCCGAGTCAGTGACATAGAACACTTGTTTAGCTTGAGAGGCTAGAATAAAAGGCTCATCTTTGTACCCCTCCCTATTAAGATCCACTTGCAAAAATCCTGACTTATCCATTTGTATGCCACTACTATTTACCTACTTGCAACCAAAGATAGGAATCTGAAACTTCTCGTAATCAAACACCCAAATATGCTCGATAACCCCAAAATATTACAGATTTGCATATTTGGGGTTTAGGTCCTTCATACTTGAAATGTGCATTGCTTCAGCAAGCACGGTGACACCACTATTTTGTATAGTACTTTTATCATCTTATTCTTTGATATAAAATGTGTATCCATTAATTGCGTATGCGCTATAAGAAAACACATGAAAACTTGGACCATATGCCAAACATATCAACCCTTCTGTTATTGAAGCGGGATCTGAATGAAGCTTTGAAAAAAATATGATCCTTAAACCATGGTATAAAATTTTGATTGTGCCCCCATACTATCCAATTTTAATTTCTATTCTGATTTAACCCTCAGAGTACATCCTTGTGCATTTCAACATATGGCTCAACCTCACTGTCATTATGCAGAACATACAGATGCAATTGATCCCGTTCATCTTTTGATACTGTCACAATTTTATTTCCAATTAATCTTTTACCTTCCTTTTTTTCAAAAATATGACTTTTGGGGAGTCCAATGGATTGAACTTTGGACAAATATTCAGTACAAAACTCAACGGCTTCTTCAATAATGTATCGCTCCACAATACAACCCTCTGGGCGACTTTGGTTTTTCACGTACCCATTTAATACTTTCATATAACATTCAGTAGGGTACATCCATCTCATATAATCTGGTCCACATAACTGTGTCTCTTTCACAAGATGACCAACTAGATGTACCATTATGTCAAAAAATGAGGGAGGAAAATACATTTCAAGATCACACAAAGTAATAACAATTTATTTTTGCAATGTTGGTAAGATCTCAGGATCAATCACCTTACTACAAATTGACCTAAAGAAAAAACACAACTTAGTTATCGTGGTCCTTACTTTATCTGGCAAAATAGAACGTATACATATTGGTAGAAAACGCCCCATTATAACATGGCAATCATGTGTCTTTAAACTCTTTAACTTGAGGTCTTTCATAGACACAAGTCTTCTAATATCTGAAGAGTATCCTTCTGGAAATTTAAATTCACTTAGAAACTTACACAATATCTTTTTCTCCTTTCTATATAGAGTAAAAGTAGCAGGTGGTAGATATTGGCTTCCATTCTTCACGGGTCCTAGTTCAGTTCGTATTCCCATCTTTAACATGTCCTCCCTTGCTTTAAGGCCATCCTTAGACTTTCCTTTAATATTGAGTAACGTACCAATAACACTTTCAAATATATTTTTTTCAACATGCATAACATCGAGAAAATGTCTCACATACAGAGACTTCCAATATGGAAATTAAAAAAAAACAATCTCTTCTTCCACCCACCTTTGACAACGGTATGCGCAAAAGGCTTGCCAAACTGAGTACACACATCTTTCACCTTTTTAAAAATTTGGTCACCTGACAATGCAGGTGGAGCTTTACGTTGTTCGGTGTCTCCATTGAATGCTTTTCTCCATGCACGGTAGTGATGTTTAGAATGTAAGAATCTATGATGAGCGAGAAACACATTCTTCTGACAAATTTCCAAACGCATCGTATCGGTTCCATCTTCACAAACAGGACACGCACGTTGACCTTTAATGCTATACCCAGATAGATTCCCGTATGCTGGAAAATCATTAATTGTGCCAAACAACATCGTCCTCAAATTGAAAATTTGTTTCCTATATCCATCATAAACCTCCACCCTGTTCTCCCACAAAATCTGTAAATCTTTGATCAAAGGTGTTAAGTATACGTCTATGTCATTCCCTGGTTGTTTAGGCCCAAAAACTAACATAGATAACATCATGTACTTATGCTTCACACATAGCCATGGAGGGAGGTTATAAATCATAAGAATCACATGCCAGGTGGTATGTGAGATACTTTGAAGACCATGCAGGTTCATTCCATCAGTAAATAAAGCCAAGCAAAGGTTTCTTGCTTCTTCTCCAAAATCAGAATAATCATTATCAATTTTCGACCACTGTGGTGAATCTGCCGGATAAGGATACTTTCCATCAATAATTCTTTCATCTGCATGCCAAGTCAGGTGTCTTGCATCGTTTTCACTACGAAACATGCGCCTAAATCTCAGAATTATAGGAAAATACCATAAGACTTTTGCTGGAGACAATTATTTCTTATATCGAGACAAACCGCGTTTAGGGCACTCATTTAACGATGCATATTTGTTTCGAAACAAAACGCAATCGTTTGGACAAGCATGTATCTTATCATAGCTCATGCCAATAGAGCACAACATTTTTTTGGCCTTATAGGTTCGATTAGGAAGAACATTATCCTCCAGAAGCATATATCTCATAAGGGCTAATAACTCTGAAACTTTTATCTGACCGTCCATTTCCCGCCTTTAAGTTGTACAACTTTAATACCGCAGACAATCGTGTGAATTTAGTGCAACCTTTATACAATGGTTTCTCTGCATCGCTTACCAATCTCTCAAACATTTTGGAACAATCCTGAAGATCTTCTTCAAGTGCATTGAAATCTCTTCGACTCGATCAAAATCGTATGTATCTGTGTCCTTGTCGTCTGAAGCATAGCCCATACTACTTTTCTCCTCTGGTTCAACATTGTCGTTACTTTTTTCACCGTGAAATATCCAACACATATAACTTCTATCAATTCCACACATTAGTAAATTCGATTTCAATCCATTTGTGTCAACCCGACCCATATAATAACAACCCAAGCAAGGACACTTCATTCGACTAGGGTCATTGGTGTGTTCAACAGCAAACTTAACGAATTCCAATACCCCATTCTCGTACTCTTTTGACAATCGATCGGTAGACATCCATTTTTTATCCATTTTTTCTACTAATTCAATTAAACAAAAATACTATAAGCGGATTATTCCCTTTTTGTATGAATTAAACGGATTATTTCTAGAAATTTATTTCTAGAGTTATGAACATGGACTAAAAATAAATATATCTATATAAAAATAATTGTGTTTTTTAATTGATCAATACAAATAGAATTTTAACTTGACTTACCAAAGAAAGAAAAAAGGCTTATTGGTGTCGACGGCGGATGATGCGGCTTTGATGTTCTTTGAATCGGTGATGGTCTTCGACTAACTACACCAATACAAAGGGATCATCAAAAACAAGTTGTATATATATATGGCTATAATAGCTTAAATCCACAAACCTTAAGAATTTGTTCTTAGACAAGTTTTTTGTGAAAAATTGTATGAGAAACAAATCACTTATGAATATTTTCTATCATATTATATTTCTTTCCAACAGAAACACGGTATTTAGGAGTGTTGTACCCCAAAATTTGCCCTCTCATTTCTCCAATATTTTCTCATCACAAGACTCTTGGAGCTCAAGACTCCTCCTTGCACTGTTGGCCCCAATTAGGGTTTGAGTTTGCACAAGGATGTTTAGACCTAAAGTGCCCAAAGTGACTTTCATGCTTCATGTTGGACTCACAAGTTTATCCATACCAAGTTTCAAGCCTTGATTCCAATCTTTGCCCAGTCAATTGGACAGTTGACCTAGAAATCAACTATATTGGGGAAAAAGTCAACTGTGGCCAATTGACAGTCAAAACTCATGAAATTTGACCCACATCAACATATTGAACTCATATGAACCATGTGGTCAAGTTTGGATTACAATTCCACAAGAAATTTGATCAGATCACCAAAAGGGCAAAATGGTCATTTTTAGGGTTTTGACTGCACAAAGGCAATTTTTGACTGTTTGACCTAACCAATGGCAAATCAAGCTCACATATGGACTCAAGAACTCAATGGCATTGTCTTGACACATTCAACAAGTTCAAAAGATCCCAAATGCACAGGATTGACAAATGAATTTTCCAGTCAACTGATCAAAATTTGACTGTATACTGAAAAGTCAAACTTTGACTTTTTGGTCAAAATCAAGTGCCAAGATTCATTTTTCATCAAGACATGTCAAATTATGAAACTTGTTCATCAATAAACCCAAAACTACAAATTAGGGTTTAAAATGAAGAAATTTCATAACTTAGAATTTTTCTAAGTTATAAAATTTCCTTATTTTTTCCTAACTTTGTCCCTTTTTTTCATCAAGATACATTTGGATTCAAACAAAACTCAAAAACATGAAAGTTGTAGTCCATTGCAAAATCTACAACTTTGATTCGCAAAGTTTCCTCAAAAGAAGCTTGTGGCTCAAGTTATGATTTTTGGAACAAGGGTGCAAAACATTCTTAACTTAGAAAATTTTTGACCTATTCTAGGCAGGATTTTTGCCCAACTTCATGGCCACTTTTCACATGCTTCCACTTGGAATTCCAATTTGCATTACAAAGATGGATTGTAGTACATATTCCAAGCTTTCCAAATTGTCCAAGAACTTCTCAAACACCCTTGTGGTTAGGGAGAATCGAATTTGCAAAGTTGGGCAAAATCCACTTTTGTTCTTGACCAAGGCATGTTCATACACTTTGCATTTTCAAACTCAGCTTGCACAAACTAGATTACAGGCATCTAATCTTTCTCACACTCAATAATTTAATGCCAATCCTTTGTGTTCAAGTCTTATTTTGTGTGTTTAGCCATTACATGCAAGATTAAGCCATATATGGAAAAAGCAATTTTGCCATTCTTGTAAAGGTACACTTTATGTCAAATTCACAAATCAAAGAGGTACAAGCCAGATCTTTTGGGCACAAGTTTATGGATAAATCCCACTGATCAAGAACCAAGTTTGCAGCATGCTTGAGGGGCCTGTAGTAGCCTATAATCCAACTTGACAATTTTTGCTTAGATAAGAAGAAACATTGCAAAAGATATACCACATTCACTTCCTGCAAGCACAAGCAAAAACAAACTTCATGAACACTTTCTAGACATCAAACCAAGTTTGAAACACGACCAAACCATCCCTCAAACCTCCTCATTCACAGAAACACCTTCTTGCTGCAAAAATAGAGTCCCTTCTGCAACTTGACTTCCACAAACACTTCCACTCGTGCGTTTTGGCCAAAGCTTGTTCAAACACACTCCCTACCATCCATTGAAGCTATTCCAAGCATTGAACTTGAACTGTAACATCCATAGCCAAGGTTGCCATTTTCACTTTTCACCTGTGCAGGTTGACTTCCATAGCTCGATTCAGTTAGTTTCAAAGCAAGCTAAAGGTTGGAGGAGCATCCTTGGACCTCAGGCAAGCTGTACAAGTCCTTAAACTCCATTGAAGACACCTCCATTGTTGTACACGACTCAAGCTGAACAGGTAAAAGTTTGAACTTCTATCTCTCTATCCAAGCATATTTAGGCTTAAGTTTGTGAAGAAAGTATGTTCTACTCATGGCCCTGAAGCTACCCATATACTTACTTTTCATTTATGTTGTGTGTGCTGAGAGAATTTTGAACCTGAACATTGGAAAAAACTTAGGTCAGGAATTGGGGGAGAAGAAATTCTCTCTCATTTCTGAGAGTTAGAACAACTTTTTTATATGTATGAACTCGTGATTTAATGCTCTATATTATTCATGTTGTGAGTTTTGGCTAAAAATCAAAGAATCAGGAAGTTTGAATCAAGCATGGAGGGCGCGCATTTTTGACAGAAATGGCTGGAGGTTGAAGACAAGCCCCTTGGGCTGGGCCTGAGTTATTTTTTCTGTTTACACCACTTTTTCATTTTGCACCCCCCTGGCCCATTGTGTGTTTTTTTAATTATTTTTGACTTTTTATTTTTTCTTCTGATTTATTATTTTTTTCTCAAATATAAAAAATACAAAAAATATTTTTCCACCCACTTTTGTATTTATTTGGAATTTATTTGTTTTATTAAACTTATATATGTAAATAAATATAATACTTTTTTATTTAAAACATCAAAACAATAATACAAAAATATATTTTTAGTTATTATTTTTTATTTGCATTTTTGAAAACATTTCCTAAAAAATATACTCTTTTTTTTATAAATAAATAAAGTTCCATTTTATATTATATATTTAGTATATTTAATATATAGTATAAATACTTGTACATTTATTAATATTTAGGATAAAGTATGAAAATAATACATTTTATTTTTATTAATGTATGACATAAAAAAATACTTTTTTTTTACAATATACTTCTTTTTTTATTTTTTGTATATAATTAATAAATATTGTATATAATATAATTAATAAATGCTATTTATTTAGAAAACTAGGGTTTTGCCCTAAACCATGAAAATATCCAAAAAATTGACTTTTTATTTTTGTTTATATCTCATATGAAAAATACTTTTACATACATAAAAAACATTTTGTGCATAATACATTTTGCATATTTATTTATTTAATTATTGTACAATTAAATAACTTGTATATTCAATTTGGATGTAATAATTCTAGGTTAAATTTCTTGTTAAATATCCCCCATTTGAACATTTGTACCCCCTTCCCCATAATTATGTTGTAATAATTTAGGACTTTAAATTCCGCATTTTAAAGCTTTCTAATTATGCCATGATAGACCTAGGGTTTGTATGCAAAAATCAACCAACAAATAGCTTGACTAATGCAAAGACAAAAAAGCATGAAAATGGACAACACTAATCACACTTGCACCCTTAGGGTTACTCCACTTGTTGCCTTCAATAATGGGTCATGCTTGCATGTTGAGTGTATTTGGCAAAACAAAACAAATCAAATGATCATAGTCCCTCGATGATGCTTTCTCAAGTTGCCTAAAAAATGATCAAGTCCCTTGAAGGAAAAATTGCCAAAGACACTTGGCACTATTGCATTCACGGTCTAGACGATGACCCGCGCTCGTCCCGTTAACATCCTAATACAAGATTGTCCACCAAATACAATGGTGGAACAATACTGTTAAAAGGGTTAAAACATAGGAAAAATCTTTGAGTAAATTTAGGGGTAGACAACTCTTAGTTACTTGATCAAACTTGCAAAACAAAACCTTGCCTTTTTCAAAAACACATCATTACACAATTTCAAAACAAACTTTCAAAACATTGAAAACCTTTCAAAAGACCAATACACCTTTGTATACATTCAAACATGGATCATTACAAAGGTTGCCACCACCATGGCCTCTTTTCAAAACATTTTCAAAACCACACACACAAAGCACCATTTCAAACAATTGAAAGCACCATTTCAAACAATTGAAAATGCAAGGCAAGTGATCTAAGAAAGTAACTAAGAGCCCATGGATAACCATGGATAGAAAGGGTGCTAATACCTTCCCTTTCTATAATCTACTCCCCGAACCCAAGAAAACATCTCAAAGGTTTTTGCTATGCTTTTTAACCTTTCTTTAGGATAAAATAAAAAGTCGGTGGCGACTCTTGCTAAACCGAAACATTTGCGAAAACAAATGCAAAACCTCAAGTCAGTTCTCCCACCGTATCACAGAACTGGCGACTCTGCTGGGGACAAATTTAAAAGTGGAGTAACCTTAGGGCTTAGATCACCCCTTTGCATGACTAATTGTTTGCTTTGATTGCTTTACATCTTGGTTCTCTTGTTTGGGTTTGAAATCCTACACCCGGATTTGTGGAAACATTCATAGATAGCAAATACGTTGTGGAAACTGTGTGGGGTATACCGACACGGTTGAAGCAATAGCTATATTAGTGCGACATATTTGTGAGTACCGGTAACCCTTGAGTTCAATCAAGGAGAGTACGGGGCCGCTGAGTGATGTCACTGAGCACTAATGACCTAGAACCTTACTTGACCATCTTGGCCTTTTATTAGGGGTAGTGAGAGGACTGGCTTTGGTGCAGTCCGAAGTTGGTAGATACTCGATACTACACTCATTGAGGGTTGTTTTCTTGGAATATTTTGGTCGCTAGTTAAGTGGCTAAACCAAAACAATGAACATGGAAAACAATCCAATAATATTGAGCTCCTTATAACCCGGTTACTATTTATAGGACAGGTTTTTAAGCCAACTACACTCAAGAGGGTACTTACCTATGAAACCTCATGCAAGCCTGAAACTAGGTTTTTTGTGTGACTTGCTTGAACATGTGTTTATGCATACATCATGAACATCATAAAGCATCATATGCATCCACTAACCATTTCAAGGGTTTGGATCTTCATCTTTGTTCTTGTTTTGTAAGTCATGGAAATTCTTCGCAGGAAAACTATCCAAGTCAACCTTGTGAGAATCCCTCCTCAACTCAAGGAGCTCACATCCAGAATTCTGGAAAGCTCTCCCTTCAGTGAAAGACATGGTAGACTGCTCAACCTAGTCAACACCAACATTGAAGAAGACATGATGAAAGTGTTGTTCCAGTTCTTTGACCCCCTTCACCACTGTTTCACATTCCCCGACTACCAATTGGTGCCCACTTTGGAGGAATTTTCTCAACTCCTGAGAATTCCTATTCTTAATCAACTACCCTACAACGGTACGGAAAAAGAACCAAAGCCTGAATATGTTGCTCAAGCACTACACTTGCAACCATCTGACATCAAGGGGCATTGGGAGACTAGAAGTGGTGTCAAAGGCTTCTTGGCAAAATTCTTGTTTGAGAAGGCACAAGAGTGTTGGAATTCTTTGGATCTACAAGCCTTCGAAGAAATTGTGGCACTCTTTATTTATGGGCTGGTCTTGTTCCCAAATCCTGACCAGCTTATAGATGTCAACGCCGTAAAGATTTTCCTATCCAGGAATCCCATACCTACATTGCTTGGGGACATCCTCCACTCATTTTACACACGAACAATGAGAAAGAGGGGTGTTCTCATGTGCTGTACTCCTCTCCTTGCAAGGTGGTTTATTTCGCACCTTCCACAATCTGTTTTGAAGAATGACCAAGGCTTAAGGTGGTCACAACGGTTGATGACCCTCACACATTCTGATGTACATTGGTGTTCTCGGTCCAGAGAAAATGTCATCATTGTCGATCGTTGTGGAGAGTTTCCTAATGTTCCATTACTTGGCATTAGGGGAGGCATTACCTACAACCCTTGTCTAGCTTTGAGACAATTTGGATATGCACGGAGGGATGGCCCTCATGACATGCTGATTCCTGACCTAGTTTTTGACTTCGACAACGATGCGTAAGGACTTCGCTAAAGATTCATCAGAGCTTGGAGGATGCCTAACAAGGTAGATACTAAGACACTGGGGCACAAGAACTCCATCCCTCTTGAGCCTTATCTCAAGTGGGTGCGAGCCCGCGCCCAGAGTCTTATGATGCCTTATCCTCACATTCTCCCTTTGATCAAAGATCCTGTTAAGGAAGGAGAGGTTCCATACACCATCCTACATCCTGACATGCCAACATCATGGGAGGAGATGCAAAAGAGTTGGATCCAACTCAAGGAGGAACGGAATACTTTTGAAGCCAGCTTCTACGCCAGTGAGAAGAAGGTTTTGGAGCTTACCCGCCGACTTCACGAGGAGGAGACCCTCAACACTTACATCGCACCAAAAAGGATACACAACGTCTTTTTACCTTAAGGAGTTTTTGTAATATTTGGCCCATGGGGCATTTATGTACTGACAAATCTCTTCTTATTAATATGACGTGTGTTCTTTTTGTTTGCAACAAATTTGAATGTCTAAATCCTTGAATGCATTACATGAATAAACATATCATTCATCATATGCATAAACAGGTCTTCACACCAGGTTTCCTTATCTCTCTGCTGTTTATTTCAGTAAGATGGATCTTGAATAGACGGTCAAAGATCTGCAGGCACAAAACTCACAGTTTCAACAACTCTTAATGGCCTTGGCAAAGGGTCAGGAGGATCTAAAAACACTGCTTGGGAACAAAGAGCAGGAAAAAGTGAAAAAGAAGAAGAAAAGAGTCGGGGTAGCTACACTGGGAAGAAGGTTTGAGAATGAGGCTAGAAGAGTTATTGAGTTTCCCTCCGCATCTGAGGAGGAAACCAGTAAGGGAAAAGGAGCTACACTACCTTCTGAGTCCGAAGCTGAAGAGGAAGAGGTTGAGGAAGATGAAGACTACTCAGAATAGCAATACCCGCCAGCGGACGACAAGTACAAAAACCTGGAGGATAGACTGGAAGCTATGGAGCTGCAAAGGGTTCCTGGGTTAGATTTTGAAGAATTGGGGTTGATTGCTGGAATTGTGATCCCTCCAAAGTTTAAGTTGCCAATTTTTGCAAAGTATGACGGGCTGTCCTGCCCAAAGATGCACCTGAGATCATATATCCGAAGAATTCAACCTCATACATCCGACAGAAATCTTTGGGTACACTTCTTCCAGGATAGCCTGTCTGGTACACAACTAGATTGGTTTTACAAGCTTGAGAGGTCAGAGGTACATAGCTGGGAGGATTTGGCAGCTGCTTTTTATCGCCAGTATCAATATAACTCTGACTTGGCGCCAACCCGTACTCAGCTACAAAGTATGGGAATGGCCTCAAATGAGGGATTCAAAGAATACGCCCAGAAATGGCGCAACTTGGCCGGAAGAGTGCAGCCACCTCTTTCTGATAGGGAACTAGTTGATATGTTCTTGGGGACCCTATCTGGCCCATTCTTCAACCATTTGATCGGGAGCTCTTCCGCAGGGTTTACTGAATTAATTCTGACTGGCGAATGGGTGGAAGTTGGTATTAAGAATGGGAAGATTCAAAAGGAGGCCTCTGCATCTACAGCTGCTAAGAAATCATTTCCGGTCAAGAAAGAGGCAGCTGTTATGTACTCTCAGAAGGGGTCAGGAAGAACTGAGCGTCGGCCGACTGTGGGGGCCGTGATGATCCAAAATTCATCAAATGATCAGCTTCGTAACAATCAATCCAGACCAAGTCAGCAACCGGTAGAACGGCCACAACGGCAGTTCACCCGTATCAATATGACGCCTGCACAAGTTCTTCCCCATTTGTTGAAGTTGAATCTAACTGGTTTAAAGGAGGCACCGAAAAACCCTAACACCACATCTCCGTACTATCATGCCAATGCCAAATGTGCCTACCATTCTGATAGCGCCGGACATGACACCAACAATTGTTGGGCGCTAAAGAATAAAATTCAAGACTTGATAGATGCAAAAGAGGTCGAGTTCGATGCTCCGGAGAAGCCGAATGTAATATCCGCTCCGATGCCAAAGCATGGCCATCATGTTCATGCTGTTGAAGAAGATCTGTATGTTTCTGCTGTTGAAGATCTGGTAACCCCACTGTTGACAATCAAGTTAAATCTGTTGAAGGCTGGGATTTTCCCAGGATGTAAAGAAGACTGCTACTGTTGTTCCTGCCTACCAATCGACTGTCCATTGCTGAAGATAGGCATCCAAGGCCTAATGGACAGCCAACAAATTCTTTTTGAAAAGATTCCTGCTACTCCAACTACTGTCGAAGATGTTTCAATAATCACCATTTCCACCAATATTTCCAAGGTCCCTAAAAAGCCTGTTAAGATTACATTTGCTACGAAGTTTGTTCCTCTGAAAATAACCATGCCTGGGCCTGTCCCCTACATTTCTGACAAATCAATACCATAGAATTACGGTGGAGAAATCTACTACCATGGTGTTAAACAAGTTGAGATAACTGAAGAGAGCTCTAACGAAGAAGATTCTGATATTGGAAACATTGCCGATACGAGCAAGATTACCCGAAGTGGGAGAATATTTTCTCCAGAGATTGCCCCTCCAAAGGCAGTCTTTGGACCCTCAGCCGCTGCCAAAGTTACTCCTGCACCGATAAAACTTTCTGCAAGAACTCCGTTAATTGAAGAAGCTATTACTCCTATGGTTGTCCCTCCTACTTCTGCTGATAAGGGGAAAGGGATCCAAGATGAGCTCGTCAGGATGAGGGCTCAGCCATTGGTTATCCCCGAAACCTCTAAGAAAGAAATGGAGGAGATTCTGAAGATAATTAAGAAGAGTGATTATGACGTGGTGGAGCAACTGGGGCAAACCCCCTCGAAGATCTCCATGTTAGCATTGTTGCTTTGTTCTGAGGCTCATGCCAAAGCATTGATAAGGTTTCTGAAGACAGCCCATGTTCCCCAGGAAACCTCAGCCGATCAATTCCAAGATTGTGTAGCCAGCCTGACCGCAGACAACGGCCTGGGTTTCTCTGATGCTGACCTGACTCCGAAAGTAAGAAAGCACAATGACGCATTGCATGTGTCATTTGAATGCCGAGGAACTACTCTTGCCCATGTTTTGGTCGACACTGGTTCTTCTTTAAACGTGCTGCCTAAGAAAGCTTTGGATCGATTGGATTGCGAGGGCTTGGAGCTGAAACCGAGCAATATCATTGTCAGGGCCTTTGACGGGTCTAAAAGAATGGTGCATGGGGAGGTCGACATTCCCATCAAGGTGGGCACTGAGGTATTCCACTCAACTTTCTATGTGATGGACATCCGTCCATCATATTCTTGCTTGCTAGGGAGACCATGGATACATAATGCTGGGGCAGTCACTTCCTCCCTACATCAGATGCTGAAATACCCTGTCAAAGGAAAAATCATAACTGTACACGGTGAAGAAGAATATATGATCAGTCACCTGAACTCCTTTCGGTATGTGGAAGTAGAGGGCGAATTCATTGAGACACCGTTCCAACACTTCGAGGAAATTGCTCCCGAGGTTGCTGTAGCAAAGGCAGTAGCTGAGGAACCCAAGCAGGTGGCCAGGATGGCATCTCTGAAAGACGCAAAGGCTGCAATGAAGGAGGGAAAGAGCTCAACATGGGGACAGTTGCCTGACATTCCTCACAAAATAGACAAGTTTGGGTTGGGATTTACCGCAGCGGGGCAAAAAGCTATGCGTCGCTCAAAAATTGAAAGGGCACCCATCAAGATTTCTCCTCATGGAATCAATGCCTTGGAAGACGAAGACGGAGAGGGTAACATTTAAGACTGGATCTTCCCAACCATCGACGGGGGACTACACAATTGGGAGGCGAAAGACTTCGTCCCCATTACTTTCATTAATCAGTAACTTATCTTTCGAACATTTCCTGTTGGTCTGTAATAATTACTTTTAAACAATCTGCACACTACTTTTTCACCTCATGCCTTGCCCGGGGTATGTAGGTCCGTTTGTAAGGGTTTTGATTCTCTTCATATCCATATGCCATGTTTAATGATTCATTGGACGTTTTTCATTGATAAACTGTTGTGTTCATTTTCTTTCCTTTTGCATTTTTGTTCGTTTAAGGATGGTTATCCCTTACACACACCCACACTCACAAATGCAGGTACCCATCCACTCGGGATTTTATATGTGACTATTCTGCTATGTCCTTCAACAACTCTGAAGATTTGGTCAATCAGGCTGAATATGAAGATGACGAAGATTGTGAAGTACCAGGGGAGCTAGCCAGACTTCTACAGCAAGAAGAAAGGGCCATCTTGCCTCATGAAGAGTTGTTGGAAACTGTCAACTTAGGAACAGAGGAAGACCGGAAGGAAGTGCAAGTGGGTGCCAACCTGGAACCAAGTGTCAAGGAGCGTTTGGTACAGCTTTTAAATGAATATGTTGAAATCTTCGCCTGGTCTTATGAAGACATGTCGGGTTTAGACACCGATATCGTGGTTCACCGTCTCCCTACAAGAGAGGATTGTCCATCGATCAAGCAAAAAGTCCGCCGAATGAGGCCCGACATGTCTGAGAAGATTAAAGCAGAAGTAATGAAGCAATTTAATGCTGGCTTTCTGGCTGTTACATCCTATCCACAATGGGTTGCTAACATTGTGCCAATACCTAAAAAAGACGGCAAGGTCAGAATGTGTGTGGACTACCGGGATTTGAATAGGGCCAACCCTAAGGATGATTTTCCGCTACCGCACATCGACATTTTGATTGACAACACAGCTCAACACAAAGTGTTTTCCTTCATGGATGGATTCTCGGGCTACAACCAGATCAAAATGGCCCCCGAGGACATGGAGAAAACAACTTTTGTTACACAATGGGGTACCTTCTGCTACAAGGTGATGCCGTTCGGACTAAAGAACGCAGGGGCAACTTATCAACGCGCCATGGTAGCTTTATTTCATGATATGATACATCATGAGATCGAAGTTTACATAGACGATATGATAGCTCGATCACAAACAGAGGAGGAACACCTTGAACACCTGCAAAAGCTGTTTGCCAGGTTGAAAGAGTACAAACTCAGGCTGAATCCAAGTAAGTGTACTTTTGGAGTTAGGTCTGGTAAACTTCTAGGATTTATTGTCAGCAACAAGGGCATTGAGGTCGATCCAGCAAAAGTGAAAGCAATACAAGAAATGCCTGCTCCTCGTACTGAAAAGGAGGTTAGAGGGTTCTTGGGGCGCTTGAACTATATTGCCAGATTCATCTCTCATCTGACGTCTACCTGTGAGCCAATCTTCAAACTATTGAAGAAAGATCAGGTAGTCGAATGGAACGATGATTGCCAAGCTGCTTTTGATAAGATCAAGGAGTATTTGCTAGAACCTCCTATTCTAATTCCACTCGTCGAAGGAAGACCGTTGATCATGTATCTGACCGTCTTGGATAACTCAATGGGGTGTGTTTTGGGCCAGCATGACGAGTTTGGTCGAAAAGAGCATGCTATTTATTACCTTAGCAAAAAGTTTACCGATTGTGAGACTCGCTACTCACTGCTCGAGAAAACTTGTTGCGCTTTGGTATGGGCTGCTCGCCGACTAAGGCAGTATATGCTGACTCATACCACTTTGCTGATTTCCAAAATGGATCCTATCAAGTATATCTTTGAGAAGCCAGCTTTATCTGGAAGAATAGCTAGATGGAAAATGATCCTAACAGAGTATGACATCCAGTACACTACCCAAAAAGCTATAAAGGGGAGTGTGCTAGCTGACCATCTAGCTCATCAAGCTATCGAAGATTATCAGTCCATGAGATTCGACTTCCCGGACGAGGACATCATGAATTTGGACAACATTAAAGGTAACGGACCGTATGACGGACCTGAAAATGGATCCTGATGGACCATGTACTTTGATGGTGCTTCAAATGCACTTGGAAACGGTATCGGTGCGGTGCTCATTTCCCCGGAAGGTTGTCACACGCCTTTCACGGCCCGACTTTGCTTCAGTTGTACCAACAACATGGCTGAATATGAAGCTTGCATTTTTGGTCTCAAGGTTGCTATTGACCTGGGGATCAAATCTTTGATCGTATTTGGGGACTCGGCTTTGGTTATCAGTCAAATCAAAGGAGAGTGGGATACCAAGCATCCTAATCTTATCCCATACAAAGAACATGTCCTGACATTGTTGCCTCATTTCGAGCAAATCACCTTCGAGCATTTCCCGCGAGAAGAGAATCAGCTTGCAGATGCTATTGCCACAATGTCTTCAATGTTTAAAATCAACTGGGATAACGAGGCCCCCCAAATCACCATCGAGCGAATGGATGAACCTGCGCATTGTCATGAGATTAATACCGAAGAAGTAGTGGAACGACCCTGGTTCCATGAAATCAAACTGTATCTCCAGACTAGAGAATATCCCGAAGGAGCTTCCGTAAATGACAAGAAGTTCCTAAGGAAATTTGCTGCCAAGTTCTTCCTGAGCAACGGCATCCTCTATAAATGCAGCCATGATTGTGTTCTACTCCGATGTGTAGACAAAGCTGAAGCAGAGCTAATCATGATCGAGATACACAGCGGTACATTTGGCACCCACTTGAGCAGGCATACGATGGCTAAGAAGATTCTAAGGGCAGGCTATTACTGGTCTACCATGGAAGCAGATTTCCATCAGCACTCCTGCACTTGCCACAAGTGTCAGGTCTACACTGACAAGATTCATATTCCTCCTGTTCCTCTCAATGTTCTGACAGCTCCTTGGCCATTCGCAATGTGGGGCATTGACATGATTGGAGAGATCAAGCCCACAGCGTCCAATGGACATCGCTTCATCCTGGTCGCCATTGACTACTTTACCAAATGGGTCGAAGCAGCTTCCTTCGCCTCTGTTACTAAAAATGTGGTTGCTCGCTTCATCAAGCAAAATCTCATATGCCGGTATGGTGTCCCCGACAGGATCATCACAGACAACGGTACAAATCTGAATAATACTATGATCACCGCTCTATGCGAACAGTTCAAGATTTATCATCACAATTCATCTCCCTATCGGCCGAAGATGAACGGTGATGTTGAAGCTGCGAACAAAAACATCAAGAAGATCATCCAGAAAATGACAGTCACTTACAAGGACTGGCATGAGATGTTACCATTTGATCTGCATGGATACCGTACCACGGCACGTACTTCAACCGGGGCAACCCCATTTTCTTTGGTATATGGCATGGAAACTGTCCTACCCATGGAAGTTCAGATTCCTTCCTTAAGTATTATGAAGGACGCAGGTTTGAATGAAGATGATTGGATTCAGACCCGACTTGATCAACTCAATTTGATCGACGAGAAGCGACTCGCTGCTGTTTGGCATGGTCAGACGTATCAAAAACGGATGATCAAGGCTTTCAACAAGAAAGTCAGACGTCAAGTATATCAAGTCGGAGATCTCGTAATCAAGCGAATTATCTTTCCGCAAAGTGATCCCAGGGGCAAATGGACTCCTACTTACGAAGGACCATTTGTGATCAAGAGCATATTTTCTGGTGGTGCAATGATTCTGACCACCATGGACGGCGACGATTTGCCGCATCCTGCGAACGCAGACATAGTCAAAAGATACTACACATAAAATAACCCGACAAGTCGAAAACCCGAAAGGGCGGCTTGGGCAAAAAGGGGTTTCCTGGTGGATTGAAAACCCGAAAGGGCGATCCAGGAAAAAGTTAGGGAATTAAAGCGTATTACTATGTCTCGTCGGATCACTTTAAAGAACAATCTCTTCATCAACCAGTTCCAAGCTTCTGATCAATCCAGTCATCGGCAAACGAAGCATTTGAATGGACAAGATATTAAGAGTTGTGAAGGCTATAACAGAATGAGATCCCATAGAATTGTTGCACATAGCCATCTTTTCTTTTGTATAGAATTTTTCGATTCTTTACGACAACATCCTCTTACTAGGATGGTTGTCTCCTTTGTACAAAGATAATCGCAAAAAGTTAATACAAATACTTTTCCAAATGCAGAATTTTGCTTTGTCTTCCTTTTTCTCTTTTTTTCACTTATGTTTTATTTGAGAAACGTCCAATGTTTTGTTAAATAGGCATATGCATTTGAACATAATCATTTTCCTTACAAACCAAGAAAGATGATTGCTGATAAGTTAAGGGTACATATGAATACCTTGATGCCCTTTCAGAAGGAATCCCCAGCAATTCTAAACTCCAATTTCCTCAATAAAGTCAAGATCCAGGACTTAATTCCCCAAACAGAGTTAAACTTCAGGATCCTCAGCGGAACAAAAGCTTTCTCAAAAACTGATTTCCCCAGCCAGAGAGCCTCCCAGAACTCATTTCCCCTCAGAGTTTCAATATCCCCAGTGGAGCCTTAAAAAATCTGAAAATCTAATCCCTAGCGGAGCTAACACTTCCAACTATCAATCCCCAGCGGAACCAGACTAGTGAAATTTCTCCCCACAGAGATGTTTCCCACCAGACTCGTGATTCTCAGTCACGCTTCTCCAGCATAAGTCTATCAGGTCCTGAACTCCCCAGTAGAGATCATCATAATTCTCTTACCCCGCAGGTCACCAAGGAATTCCAGTTCCCCGCAGTGATCCTAAGACCCCTCAACAATTGAAGATCTTGCATTCCCCAAGCAGAATGAAGACTCTCATTCTCAGTTCCTCGCAGGATAATCAGATGTTCCCCAGTGAAGATCTCCTCAAGACAGGAATCCCCAGTAGATTGGTATACAACCCAAGCTCCTGATTCTCCAGCAGTAGTCAACAAGAATGTCTCATCCACAGCAATCAAAGATTCTTGCAATCCCCTGCAGCAGTCAAGGATTCACTTTACCTGGAAGCAGTCAAGATTCCTTTATCTCCAACCATCCGGGATTCATCTATCCTCAACAAGACAGCTCTTCAGCTTAGATGCGCATTCATTTACATTCATATCATAAACATTGATATAACATATCATACATATCATGCAACATAACTTTGTGTTTTAGCTAACATTTCATCCTTTTCAGGATGAGATTAAAAGGCTATCATTAACAATTATTCAGATACAGTATGGATACACCCCAGACACGGCGGTCATTCTATTACTCATTCAGAATCTCAAGTCAGATACAGTACAGATACACCCCAGACACGGCGGTCATTCTACTACTCATTCAGACTACCGTAATCAGATACAGACTAGATATGCTCCAGACACGGCAGCCATTCTATCTCTCATTCAGATTCACTTATCCACCTCAAGGTGCAATGCATTCCAAGCACGGATACCATTCTGGCCCTTACGACAGCAGTTTGATTCTCCCCAGTGCGTTCGCCACGGAAGTCATTCTGTCATTTATTTAGATCCCAGTTACAGTTTCAGATACACTTCAAACATGGAAGTCATTCTATTACTCATACGGATCTCAAATCTCAGTTACAGTTTCAGATACACTCCAGACACGGAAGTCACTCTGCTACTCATACAAATATCAACTTCAGATACAGTCCAGATACGCTCCAAACACGGTTGCCATTCTGTCACTCATTCAGAATTTGTCCCCAGCACGCAGTTGCTCCATACAGATATTTCTCTGTTATCCGGATACAATACAGATACACTCCAGACACGGCAGTCAGTCTGATATTCATTCTACCTTCAAACGCAGTTACAGCTCGGATAAGCCCCAGACACGGAGGCCATTCTTTTGCTCATACAAGCTCAGTCTCCAGATACAGCTCAAAGGCATTCCAGATACGGATACCATTTTGATCCTCATTCTTCTGACCAATCGCATTGCAGTTCAACAAAAATTTCAGATGGCATCTTTAAGCCCATCCCCGACAAGATTCTGTCATCCCTCCAGATGGCATCTTTAAGCCCATCTCCAAATGGTATCTCTAAGCCCATTCCCGCATCCATTGTTTTGACGAGTGCAAACTTAAGGGCACTCTAGTGTCCAATCTCCTTTTACCTTCGAGACGCGAAAGGCAAGCCTGCCAATCTAACTATCAGGTGCAAGAAGATTGAACAGGGGCAACTATTGTACCCCAAAATTTGCCCTCTCATTTCTCCAATATTTTCTCATCACAAGACTCTTGGAGCTCAAGATCAAGTTAGGGTTTGTCCTGCTCAAGACTCCTCCTTGCACTGTTGGCCCCAATTAGGGTTTGAGTTTGCACAAGGATGTTTTGACCTAAAGTGCCCAAAGTGACTTCCATGCTTCATGTTGGACTCACAAGTTTATCCATACCAAGTTTCAAGCCTTGATTCCAATCTTTGCCCAGTCAATTGGACAGTTGACCTAGAAATCAGCTGTATTGGGGAAAAAGTCAACTGTGGCCAATTGACAGTCAAACCTCATGAAATTTGACCCACATCAACATATTGAACTCATATGAACCATGTGGTCAAGTTTGGATTACAATTCCACAAGAAATTTGATCAGATCACCAAAAGGGCAAAATGGTCATTTTTAGGGTTTTGACTGCACAAAGGCAATTTTTGACTGTTTGACCTAACCAATGGAAAATCAAGCTCACATATGGACTCAAGAACTCAATGGCATTGTCTTGACACATTCAACAAGTTCAAAAGACCCAAATGCACAGGATTGACAGATGAATTTTCCAGTCAACTGATCAAAATTTGACTGATTATTGAAAAGTCAAACTTTGACTTTTTGGTCAAAATCAAGTGCCAAGATTCATTTTTCATCAAGACATGTCAAATTATGAAACTTGTTCATCAAGAAACCCAAAATTACAAATTAGGGTTTAAAATGAAGAAATTTCATAACTTAGAATTTTTCTAAGTTATAAAATTTCCTTATTTTTTCCTAACTTTGTCCCTTTTTTTCATCAAGATACATTTGGATTCAAACAAAACTCAAAACATGAAAGTTGTAGTCCATTGCAAAATCTACAACTTTGATTCACAAAGTTTCCTCAAAAGAAGCTTGTGGCTCAAGTTATTATTTTTGGAACAAGGGTGCAAAACATTCTTAACTTAGAAAAATTTTGACCTATTCTAGGCAGGATTTTTGCCCAACTTCATGGCCACTTTTCACATGCTTCCACTTGGAATTCCAATTTTAATTACAAAGATGGATTGTATTACATATTCCAAGCTTTCCAAATTGTCCAAGAACTTCTCAAACACCCTTGTGGTTAGGGAGAATCGAATTTGAAAAGTTGGGCAAAATCCACTTTTGTTCTTGACCAAGGCATGTTCATACACTTTGCATTTTCAAACTCAGCTTGCACAAACTAGATTACAGGCCTCTAATATTTCTCACACTCAATAATTTAATGTCAATCCTTTGTGTTCAAGTCTTATTTTGTGTGTTTAGCCATTACATGCAAGATTAAGCCATATACGGAAAAAGCAATTTTGCCATTCTTGTAAAGGTACACTTTATGTCAAATTCACAAATCAAAGAGGTACAAGCCAGATCTTTTGGGAACAAGTTTATGGAAAAATCCCACTGATCAAGAACCAAGTTTCCAACATGCTTGAGGGGCCTGTAGTAGCCTATAATCCAACTTGACAATTTTTGCTTAGATAAGAAGAAACATTGCAAAAGATATACCACATTCACTTCCTGCAAGCATAAGCAAAAACAAACTTCATGAACACTTTCCAGACATCAAACCAAGTTTGAAACACGACCAAACCATCCCTCAAACCTCCTCATTCACAGAAACACCTTCTTGCTGCAAAAACAGAGTCCATTCTGCAACTTGACTTCCACAAACACTTCCACTCGTGCGTTTTGGCCAAAGCTTGTTCAAACACACTCCCTACCATCCATTGAAGCTATTCCAAGCATTGAACTTGAACTGTAACATCCATAGCCAAGGTTTCCATTTTCACTTTTCACCTGTGCAGGTTGACTTCCATAGCTCGATTCAGTTAGTTTCAAAGCAAGCTAAAGGTTGGAGGAGCATCCTTGGACCTCAGGAAAGCTGTACAAGTCCTCAAACTCCATTGAAGACACCTCCATTATTGTACACGACTCAAGCTGAATAGATAAAAGTTTGAACTTCTATCTCTTTATCCAAGCATATTTAGGCTTAAGTTTGTGAAGAAAGTATGTTCTACTCATGGCCCTGAAGCTACCCATATACTTACTTTTCATTTATGTTGTGTGTGCTGAGATAATTTTGAACCTGAACATTGGAAAAAACTTAGGTCAGGAATTGGGGGAGAAGAAATTCTCTCTCATTTCTGAGAGTTAGAACAACTTTTTTATATGTATGAACTCGTGATTTAATGCTTTATATTGTTCATGTTGTGAGTTTTGGCTAAAAATCAAAAAATCAAGAAGTTTGAATCAAGCATGGAGGGTGCGCGTTTTTGACAGAAATGGCTGGAGGTTGAAGACAAGCCCCTTGGGCTTGGCCTGAGTTATTTTTTCTGTTTACACCACTTTTTTCATTTTGCACCCCCCTGGCCCATTGTGTGTTTTTTTAATTATTTTTGACTTTTTATTTTTTCTTCTGACTTATTATTTTTTTCTCAAATATAAAAAATACAAAAAAGATTTTTCCACCCATTTTTGCATTTATTTGGAATTTATTTGGTTTATTAAACTTATATATGTAAATAAATATAATACTTTTTTATTTAAAACATCAAAACAATAATACAAAAATATATTTTTAGTTATTATTTTTTATTTGCATTTTTGAAAACATTTCCTAAAAAATATACTCTTTTTTTTATAAATAAATAATATTTCATTTTTTATATATATATTTAGTATATTTAATATATAGTATAAATACTTGTACATTTATTAATATTTAGGATAAAGTATTAAAATAATACATTTTATTTTTATTAATGTATGACATAAAAAAAATACTTTTTTTCACAATATACTTTTTTTTTTATTTTTTGTATATAATTAATAAATATTGTATATAATATAATTAATAAATGCTATTTATTTAGAAAACTAGGGTTTTGCCCTAAACCATGAAAATATCCAAAAAATTGACTTTTTATTTTTGTTTATATCTCATATGAAAAATATTTTTACATACATAAAAAACATTTTGTGCATAATACATTTTGCATATTTATTTATTTAATTATTATACAATTAAATAACTTGTATATTCAATTTGGATGTAATAGTTCTAGGTTAAATTTCTTGCTAAATATCCCCCATTTGAACATTTGTACCCCCATCCCCATAATTATGTTGTAATAATTTAGGAGTTTAAATTCGGCATTTTAAAGCTTTCTAATTATGCCATGATAGACCTAGGGTTTGTATGCAAAAATCAACCAACAAATAGCTTGACTAATGCAAAGACAAAAAAGCATGAAAATGGACAACACTAATCACACTTGCACCCTTAGGGTTACTCCACTTGTTGCCTTCAATAATGGGCCATGCTTGCATGTTGAGTGTATTTGGCAAAACAAAACAAATCAAATGATCACAGTCCCTCGATGACGCTTTCTCAAGTTGCCTAAAAAATGATCAAGTCCCTTGAAGGAAAAATTGCCAAAGACACTTGGCACTATTGCATTCATGGTCTAGACGATGACCCGCACCCGTCCCGTTAACATCCTAACACAAGATTGTCCACCAAATACAATGGTGGAACAATATTGTTAAAAGGGTTAAAACATAGGAAAAATCTTTGAGTAAATTTAGGGGTAGACAACTCTTAGTTACTTGATCAAACTTGTAAAACAAAACCTTGCCTTTTTCAAAAACACACATCACTACACAATTTCAAAACAAACTTTCAAAACATTGAAAACCTTTCAAAAGACCAATACACCTTTGTATACATTCAAACATGGATCATTACAAAGGTTGCCACCACCATGGCCTCTTTTCAAAACATTTTCAAAACCACACACACAAAGCACCATTTCAAACAATTGAAAGCACCATTTCAAACAATTGAAAATGCAAGGCAAGTGATCTAAGCAAGTAACTAAGAGCCCATGGATAACTATGGATAGAAAGGGTGCTAATACCTTCCCTTTCTATAATCTACTCCCCGAACCCAAGAAAACATCTCAAAGGTTTTTGCTGTGTTTTTTAATCTTTCTTTAGGATAAAATAAAAAGTCGGTGGCGACTCTTGCTAAACCGAAACATTTGCGAAAACAAACGCAAAACCTCAAGTCAGTTCTCACACCGTATCACAAGGAGTAATAATGCTTAACCAATTCTGAAATTTATATCAACAAAATAATATTAAAAATAAAGAAACCAAGCAACCAACAAGTAAAAAATACTAGTTCATGGAGAATATAAATATGATAAACAATTCAGAAACCAATTAAAATAACCAAAAAAACCCATCATCGTCTTTTTTATTCCAAAACAAAGAACCAAAAGAAAAATATTCAGAAAGTTCTTACTTAATAATCATATACACATACATTAAGAGAGTCATAGATAAATTATAATATATAAAATTGCTTCCTCTTCTGACTTCTCATCACATTTGATCACAAACCAACAAAGATGATACAAAATGCAATACTGCATGATAATAATACAAAATGCAATAATGAAACATACAGAAACTGAATCCAAACTTCAAAAACAATAATATCTTAGAATTGTTGCTGAAAGTGCAATAATGCTAAAATACAGAAAATGCAATAATGCTAAAAGTGTTGCTGTTATCAAGCCCTATCAAGAACCGAAAAATCAAAATGCAAACCTATAACTCAATTATGCATACCTATAACTCAGTTTGGACATCAATAGGAGGATAATGTCTTAGATGTTAGCATAATACATTATCAATAAGAGAATAACTCAGTTTGGACATCAATGGAGATAAAGATATTTTCAAGAAAGAACCTACCTTGAGAACCGACCGGTGTGGGTGGAGGACAACCGAGAGAGACGGTGGAGGACGGAGGGAAAGGGTTGGTTGGACAACGACGATTTGTGAGAGGGAAAGAGTTTCTGTTCGTGAGAATGAGAGGGAAAGGGTTTTCGTGTTCGTGAGTCTGTGAAAAGAGAAACAGTACACTGATTCTATTTTTTAATTTTAATTTATATGGCTTTAGACAACACTTTTTAGAAGCGCAGGCTAATATGGGCCTTTAGCAACGCTTTTGAAAAGTGCTGGCTAATGTGGTCCTTTAGCAGCGCTTTTGAGATTTTTTTTTTAATTTTATATGACTTTAGACAGCGCTTTTTAAAAGCGCTGTCTAAAGTGGTCCTTTACCAGTGCTTTTGATAAAGCGCTTTCTAAAGCAACACTTTTAGCAGCGCTTTTTAAAAGCGCTGTCTAAGGTCACATTTTTAACAGCGCTTTTATTTATTATTGTATACAATTTCCGTGTTTTTTTTAATTCACTTATAGCAGCACTTTTGTATAAAAGCATTGTCTAATGTGCGCTGTTAAAAGTTATTTTTGGCGTAGTGCTAGTAGAAGACTCGTGCGTTCGCACGAGTATTGTCATTTGTAACTTTAACTAAAAATTATAATTGTAATGATAAAATATGTATGTAATAAAATGTGAAATAGTAGCAAGTTGTGACCAAAATATTATATTCATGGACAATATTAATGGAAACAACGACATAAAAGAATGAGTTTTGTAATTTATCCCAACAAAAGGGATAAAAAGTACAAACATTATCATTTACGTCAACTCTAATATCTAAAGATTTGCTACAAAACTTAAAACTTAAAAATTTAGCATCCTTAATCGAGTTAAAGGATAAAAAATATATTGTAGTGATAGTAATCCGTGAAAATAATGAATTTCTGTGATAAAATTCACATGGTAAATAAAGTTTATTTATTTTTAAGTTATTTTTCATCTGAGGAGACGATCTTGAGATAAGTGATATTAAACCTGAAATTGTTAATACTTTAATCAGTTATATGCATTACTAAAGATGATGTTAGAATAATAAGCATATTATTTTTATTCCGCGTAATAGACGATGAAATAGTAATGTACAAGAAAAAATTATATAATTTATAATAAAAATAGAGAGGTTTATGTGCAAATGGTGTTGAATACTTATTTCACATGCATAGTACAGTAAATAGAGAACTTTATTATTTCCTAAGTTTGAAGTGAATTCAAAGGAAGAGTCGTAGTCCATAATAACCAGCCATGCTACATAATCTTCTTCTACAGGTTGTTGCATCAACTCCGCAATCTTCATCGGTCAAACACTTAAATCTGGCCTAGCAACTGAAAATAATAATTTTTGAAGTCTCAAACTATGCACTCATAGATGAAGAGTTAAAGATTATTCGAGCACTTGTCACATGACTATGTTAAAATACTGATCATTTATGTAAGATTGAAATAGAAATCACAGAAAATAACAATAAATTAAAAATAATACATAGGTTTTGCTTGATGATTAAAGTTTTTAACTTCGTATATAATGTAAACTAATTATTTCGCCAAAGCCATATATAAAATAAAAACATATTTTTTTAAGCACTGAACTAATTAGGTTTCAGCACAGATACTATACCATGCAATTTCGAAAAGCAACATCTGTGTTGCACTTCCACTGTCCATTCCCAGGTTCTAAATTGCAGTGATACACCTGACAATAGTCACATAATAGAAATGCATTGGAGGTAGAAATTTGAATATCATTAATAGGTACTACTGAAAAACTACATGAGATATTGAGGTTACATCTATACATAAAAGGCTATAGCTTTACTAAACAACATGTATTCTATACAACACAAGCACTACATAAGTTTCCAGAGTGTAAAAGAGAGTAAAAAATTGCAAAATCAATTGAAGGTAACCCACCTTCACGATGTCTTGAATATTCCAACATCTCTAAATAGAATCAACATTGAAACTTTTGGTCTTACCTCAAGTTTATAATATGAAAACAAAGTTTATTCTACATCCGACCTTATGTTTTGATGATAATTTTACCTATTATCTTTAAGAACAATAGTGTACTCTAGCAGGTTTTTGTCTAGTGTGTGGCTTTTGTCATATAAGTTCTGACTCTGGTGAGAAGGCGCGTGACATCATTAGGTTCTTAACTCAACACTCTGGAAGAATACCTTTGGTGAGTTACAAAGTTAAGTCAAGATTAAGGAATGCGTCTTATGAAACAGTTCTAAGGAACGTTAGTAAAAGAGCTTATGATCGCGACTTATTCAAGGAAGCTTTGGAGGTCTTCTAAAACTTTACTTCTGATATTCCAAGTTCTGAAGATGCTGAAGGAAAAGGTTGTTGAACAGAGTTCTAAAGATCTGAAGACATTCTTCTAAAGACCAAGTGATGAAGAATTACGAAGGCAAGAGTTCTCTGAACAAGCCTTGAAAGGTTCTAATGACTTAGGTTCTGGAAGATACTAGTTCTGATCCTTCTACAACATGTTTCATCAACAAATATATTAGAAGCCTCTGAAGATATAGAAAACGAAGATCAAGAATAAAGGGATTGCGTGTGATGATGAGTATAAAAGTACAAAAGTACATTGTTACCTCTACTCTCTAGAGTGGCGCAAGGACAAACCTTTTTGTACTATTGTCTACCAATTCTCACCATGACTGTTGGAAACAATACAACTGTATTTTTTTCATATTCTAACCTCCAAATGATCTCTTCTTTTCATCTATAAAAGAAGTATTTGGAAGAATTTGAAATTAATGAATCAGTTCAACAAATCTATACTAAAATCGTTGCACAAAAACTCTAGAGAAATCTTTTGTATAATTTTATAAATAAGTAAGGAGTTGTTGCTTGTATCTTGCTATCAATACTTTTGTGTAGTGTACTTAAACTTTGTATAATCTACTTGTGTAGAAGCATTTTTATATACACATATTTGTAATCAATTGTTGTTTATAGGTTCCTTGAGAGACTCTGTGTAGTCTGGATTCTCAAGAAGACTATGGTTGCAGTCATGGTGGTTTGTAATAAAGATCAGCGGACTTATTGGGAGTTTCAATAGGGTTGATCCGACTTATTGTGGTTGTTTGTAATCTAGTTGATTATAGTGGATTAAGTTCTTGTGCATAAGGCAAATCATCTTGCAGGGTGGACTGGAGTAACTTAGTTAACAGTGAACTAGAATAAAAATAATTGTGTTAATCTATTCTTATTTACTTGTTATCTTTGTGTTTTGAATTGAAAAAAGATTATATTTGGTGCAATCCAATTCAAACCCCTCTTTCTTATTTTTCTCGCATCATCAATTGACATCAGAGCTCCGGTTCTGGTATTGATATCTATCAAACATTTAACTGTGTCAGATAAATATCCAGACGAGTTTTAGAAATACTATGGTTGATCCTGTTCCACCATCACATGCTCCAGTTTCTGATAAAGATAACTACAATGCTAAACCTCCCATTTTTTATGGTAAAAAGTTTGAGTACTAGAAAGATAGTCTAGAAAATTTCTTTCTAGGTCACGATGTTGATCTTTGGGATATCGTAGTTAATGGTTACAAATATCCTACAAATAAGAATGGAAAGAAGCTTGAGAGGAAAGTTATGACTGATCAATAAAATAAGAATTATAAGAATCATCATAAAGTAAGAATTATCTTGCTGAATGTTATTTCTTACACTGAGTATGAGAAGATCACAAATAGAGACTCAACTAAGTCTATATTTGACTCTCTCAAAATGATTCATGAAGGAAATGATCATGTCAAGGAAACCAAGGTTTTGTCCTTGATTCAGAAGTATGAAGCCTTCAAGATGGAGGATGATGAAACAGTTGAGATGATGTTCTCAAGGTTTCAAATCTTAGTTGCAGGACTAAGAGTTTTGAACAAAAGATATTCAACAGTAGATCACGTGAAGAATATTATCATAAGCTTGCCATCCAAATGGAGGCCTATGGTAACTGTGCTCAAGCTTGGAAAGGCTCTAAACAACACTTCTCTAAAAGAACTGGTGAGTTCTCTAAGAAGTCATCAGATTGAGCTAGATCAATATAAACCTCATAAAAGAGGGAAATCTATTATGCTCAAATATGACAGAAGATGTGAGAAGTCCAAAGTTATTCAAGCTTAAGAGAGTAAGGATTCATAATAAGATTATGATGAAGATGAAGATGAGTTATCTTTGCTGTCCAGAAGGGTTAATCATCTCTGGAAGAAGAATCAAGGAAACAGGTCCAAAAGAACTAGAAGGACAAGAGGTCGCTTCGAGTATACTTATGATCAGAGAAAGTCTAGTGGCAAATAAGTCACTTGCTATGAGTGCAACGATCCAGGACACTACATGAATGATTGTCCTGAACTACAAAAAGACAAGTCCAAAAAGAAAGCTCTCAAGAGTAAGTAGAAAGGTTTGTTGGCAACCTGGGATATCTCTGAAGACTAGTCAGAAGAAGAATGTGTTAATGAAACACTAATGGCTCATATTAGAACTTCTAAAGTAGAGTGTTATTTAGAAGATGAAGCCAGCTCAGAATCAGACAGAAAAGAAAATTCCTTAGCAACATAAGTGAAACATCAATCATGGTATCTAGACTCTGGTTGTTTGCACCACATGACGGGAATAAGACATATTTTTAAAATCCTGGAACTCAAACTTGGAGGTGTTGTGGGCTTTGGAGGAGATCATAAGGGAAATATCATCGGCTCCAGAACAGTTGATAATGTTTCTCTTCCCTCTATAACCAATGTTTTGATTGTTGATGGATTGATGCACAATTTGTTATCTATAAGGAAATTAAGTGATAATGGTTATGATATTAACTTTAATCAAAATTCTTGTAAAGCTGTTAGTTAGAAGGATGGTTTTATTCTATTCAATGGTAGAAGGAAAAGCAACATCTATAAGATTAGAATTTCTTATCTTAGAGAACAAAACGTAAAATGTCTAATGTCCGTTAATAAAGAAGAATGGAGTTGGCATAGAAGATTGGTCCATGTTAGCATGAGAAGAATATCTCAGCTAAATAAACTCAATTTAGTCAGAGACCTTCCCAATATGAATTTCTCTTCATAAGCTCTTTGTGAAGCATGTCACAAAGGCAAGTTTTCAAATACTTCTTTTAAAGCAAAGAATGTTGTTTCCACCTCCAGACCATTGGAACTTCTGAACATTAATTTGTTTGGTCTAGTAAAGACTGCACCAATCAATGGAAAGAAATATGGATTAGTCATTATCGACGACTATAACATATGGAATTGGGTAAAATTTTGTAGACACAAGGAGGAGGAGTACTCGGTATTCGCCATATTTTGTAATCAAGTACAAAATGAGATGAGTCTCGGAATTGTTAAGGTTATAAGTGATCAAGGCGGAGAACTTAAGAACAAACACTTTGAAAAACTTTTTGATGAGAATGGCATTTCCCATGATTTTTCTTGTCCTAGAACTCCACAACAAACAGGAGTCGTATAAAGGAAGAATAGGATTTTGCAAAAAAAATGGCTAAAACCATGATAAATGAAACCAACGTGGCAAATCACTTATAGGCATAGGTTGTACACACAATATGTTACATTCAAAATAGAGTCTCTATAAGATCTATTCTAGGTAAGACTCCTTATGAATTATGGAAGAACAAGAAGCCCAATATCTTTTATTTTTATCCTTTTGGATGCTCTTGTTTTATATTAAATACTAAAGAGAATCTCAACAAGTTTGATTCTAAATCTCAAAGTTTTATAATTTTGAATGCTCAAAAGCTTATAGATTATATAACAAAGAGACACTTATTTTTGAAGAATCAATTCATGTTAGATTCGATGATAAGCTTGACCTTGAAAAGTCAAAGCTAGTTGAAGAACTTGCAGATTTAGAGATTACCTACTCAGACGTAGAAGGAAATGAAGTTGGTTCAGAAGAACAAGAGGTAAAAGAATCAGAAAACGTTTAACCAGAAGAAGTCAAAGCACAGACACCCTTGAGAAAGCCCAGACGGAGGTTATCACATTTTGAAGAATTAATTTTAGGAGATAAAATTGAACATGTCATAACCAGATCATTTTTCAAACCTTCTGAAGATACACTTCTCAGTTTCGTGTCTCTAATGGAACCTACATCCATTGATGAAGAAATTCTGGAAAATGATTGGATTTTATCCATGCAGGAAGAACTCAGTCAATTCTCAGTAAATGATGTATGAGTTCTAGTACCTAGAACCAAAGAAACTCATGTTATTAGAACTAAGTGAGTCTTCAAAAACAAGCTCAATGAGAAAGGAGATGTGGTAAGAAACAAAGCTCGACTGGTTGCACAAGGATATAGTCAGCAAGAAGGAATTAACTATACATAAACCTTTGCACCAGTTTCCAGGTTAGAGTATATTCGTCTCTTAATTTCTTTTGCTATTAATCACAATATCATCTTGTATCAGATGGATGTTAAAAGTGCATTTCTAAATGGTTACATAACTGAGGAAGTATATGTTCACCAACCTGCTGGTTTTGAAGATATTTAAAATTCAAACTTTGTGATTAAACTTAAAAAATATGTGTATGGTCTGAAACAAGCTCCTAGAGCTTGGTATGAAAGATTAAGCATTTTTATTTTAGAAAAGGGTTTCACCAGAGGAAAGGTTGATACCATCTTATTTTGCAAGTTATTAAAAATTGATATTTTGGTAGTTCAAATATATGTTGATGATATCATATTTGGTTCTGTTAATGCCACCGTGTGCAAAGAATTTGCTAAGACGAGGATGAGTTTGAAATGAGCTTAATGGGAGAGCTCAAGTTCTTTCTTTGGATCCATATAAATCAAGGATCAAAAGAGACATTCATTCATCAGATCAAGTATACCAAAGAACTTCTAAAGAAGTTCAACTTGTCTGAATGTAAGATCGCCAAAACTCCAATGTGTCCTACATATATTTTGGAAAAAGACGAAGTAAACGGTAAAGTAGATAAAAAACTATACAGGGGTATGATAGGCTCTCTACTATATTTAACTTCTTTTAGACCTAATATCTTATTTAATGTATGTTTGTGTGTCCGCTTCTAATCAGATCCTAGAGAATCTCACTTGATTGTTGTTAAGAGAATCTTTAAGTATATGAAAGATACTACTAATCTTGGCCTGTCTTATGAAAATCAAGTGAATATAGATTAGTAGGTTATTATGATGATGAATACACTGGTGATAGACTTGAGAGGAAAAGTACCTCTAGAAACTGTTAGTTTCTTGGGGGAAAATATGATTTCTTGGTCTAGCAAAAGGCAATCCACAATAGAGCTCTCCACTGAAGAAGCCGAATACATATCTGCTTCTGGATGTAGTACACAAATTCTCTAGATGAATAGTCAGTTTGAGGATTATCAATTTTTTTTAAAATAACATTCCTATATTTTGTGATAATACCCCTTCTATATGTTTATCTAAAAATCCAATTTTACATTCTAGGGTCAAACATATTGAGATAAAACACCACTTCATTAGAGACTATGTTAAGTAGGTAATCTTATCTCTAAAATTCATAGATACGACCATCAATAGGCTGATATTTTTACAAAACTCCTTGCTAAGGATAGACTGGTCTTCATTCTGAAACATTTAAAAATGGTTTCTTTCCCAGAATGAAAAAGATGTAGTATAAAATTAATGGTTGATCAAACATATATGCTTACTCATTCATCTAACCTCTTTCAGTTACTGAGTACGACCTACTATTGATTAACATATTAGGTGAATAACTCCCTTGGAAATGAATTTTCCTATCACACATTATCCTACTTTTGTATATCATCTGTCTATGTCCGTTCTCTGAAATTCTCGCTCTTTACTTTTCCTCCCCTCTACTTAAATCATTCACTTCTCTTCATCTTTTCCATTCCCTTTTTTACAAAGCTCTTTTCAATTTGTTTTTTCTTTTCTTCATGTCTCTAATAACCTTTCATGGAAATCAGAACCTTCTTGAAGTCATCTCTAAAGAACAAATAAATCTTCTTCGTCTTAGAGAAAGAGAGGTTGCTTCAAGTATCACTTTAACCATGCATTGTCAAGATTGGTCAAAATAATTTACCATGTTGCGTGGACCCATCTATACAAATCTTGTAAAAGATTTATGGAAATATGCTTTTGTCAGGTGCGAAGGGTGTCCCATTGCATCTCGTGTTTTTGGTGTCCCCATCATCATCACCCCTTTTGATGAGTGCTAAATTGTTGTGTTTTTTAGTATGAATAATTAGCACTCATCAGCTTAATTCATTTTCTTTTCATCAATAAACCTCAACTTTAGTATATATTAAGTATAGTTTATATTGTAATGTATATATTGCGTTACCGTGTAAATATCATTGATTTTCATTGACTTTATCTCATTTTTGTAGGTATTAAAGCATTGATATATAGGCATTGTTAGAAAGAGCATTGAATAAGTTTTCCAACGCTTCTAACCGTGCGCGAATTGGAGTTACGGTTCTCAAGTTATGACTGAAATTGTGCTGGTTTTTAAACTTATTGTCAGTTGTCGCCCCAAGCTCGCCAAGCGACGCTGGGGCGACCAGAAGCGTGAAAAAAACACAGTTTTGAGCGTCGGGCGATGCTTTTTGGTCGTCGGGCAATGTGGACCAGTCAGAAATACGTATTTAGGGGTAAAAACACATTTTCTGGGTATGGTTTTGGATATTTTTGATCCCAACTCCATCAACCTTAATTTTTTGATAGGATTAGCTTAGAAAACAACATTGAAGCTTGCACACAGATGATCCAGAGGGGATTGCTCTTTGATCGGCACTGACAAACTGGTAGATTTGTGGTTCATTTTCTCTTCTTCTTTATGCATTCTTTATGTGTTGAGTTTGTATTTGTTTTTACTTGGAACTCATGTATATTTGTCGCCCATGGCGTTATATTAAACTTGGTTTACAAATATTTGTTGATTGTTGTCTTAGATTTTTGCTTTGTGCTAGAGATTTGAGTTGTTATAGACATATATTGCTTAGATTCTTATTTAGGATGATTATCTGTTAGTTTCTGAAGTCTAGAGATTGATTTGTAGTTGATATCTACTTGGGCATCAGAGCTTAATGCCTCTGTGTGGTTGTGTTGTGCTGAAAGATCGTTAGTGTGATTACATAGTTGTCTTCTGTATTATTGAGGAGGTGGAGAGATCATTTCCTTGGTCATATTGTCGGTCTCTCAAGTTAGAAATGACTTAGGTTGTGAGTGATACATAGTGATATTGATGAGTATTGTTAGGTTGAATATAATTGGTCGATAGATTTAAGTCTGTGATGAGTAGATTATATGCAGGCTTGATAAGTTCTTCCTTAGTTTTTTTCTTTTGTTTACATTTATTATCTGTTGATACTTTTCTTTTCAACCCGTTTCACCCCAAACTCATAATCAATGAATAGTCGAACGACGATTCAATAACCAATCTTTGTGGACACGATACTATATAACCTAAATATCACCCGGTAAAAATAATACTTTACTTTTTGCTTTTCGTTATATACCACATCAACAAAATGGTGCCGTTGTTAGGGATTGGTTCTATCATTTTTGCATTGCGATAATTCTTTTGTTTTTAAGTTTTGTAATTAATATATATGTTTTATAGAAATTATAAATTAACTTGTATATGATATATGTGCATATATGTGTTTTCATATATTGTTGTGAATTGTCTCGTTTTCATAACATTTGTTGTATGATTGTTAGGACATTTTCTTTAGGTTTGCACGGTGTGACAATATCATGGCATGGCGAGAGGAGGTTACTAGCTTACACAATAAAGGCTTCGAGCTTACAATGTAAAATAAGCATGTTGTATTGTTTTTATTTATGTTAGTTTAGGTAGTATGGTGACTTGTGTTTTAACAAGTTAAACTCGGATTAGTATTTAAATTTCAAATCTTCACTTTTTAACTTGTTAATTCACTTTCACCCGTTTGTTTCGTTATATCAGTTGAGTTTTTCCGAAAGCTTGTCGTGTTTAGCTTGAGGAAGTTTGATAAAAGTTTGTTAAAAGTTTGTTTAAAGTTTGTAAATATTGTATGTTTTGTGTAGTTATGTAGTAATTAGATTTAGTATTATTTTTCTAATTCTTTTGTTGTTGTTTAGACTCAAGTTTTGGTTCACTGACTTGTAGAATATTGGAGTGATTTGTTAAGTTTTATTGTTTAGACTTGCGACTGTATGGTAATGATTTTGTTATAGTTTTGCACACATTTGAGGTATGTGTTTATCGCTTTCTATACTTTAGCATATTCATGATACTTAGAATTTTTATAATTTTTATGTCATTCATTCTTTTGTATACTTGTTCATTTATGAATCACTTTAATTCTCACCCTTTTTGTGAGGTAGTTTTCCATTATTCACATATGCTGGAGGACATAATTCTTGTTTTAACTGGATTTTATTATGCTTAATCTTTTATTTTTGTTGATTGTATGAATGCAAGAAAAGGATCAAGGCATTTCAGTTTCATTTTGAGCACAACTACCTAGCCAAATAGTCAATTCACCTTGTGAGTGTGTGATCGTTAGTAACCCCTTTGTGTTTTTTATCGATACTCATGTTGTATTTTCTAAGTGCTTGTTTATGAATGTGTAGTTCTCATTTTTGCATGGATGTTGATTCGTTGTTTTCTTGAACCCTCAATTATTGTTTTAGTTTGAATTTTTACCTTGCCTTAGAAAGTATGGAGTGTTCACAAAAATGTTGGTTGAATTCAAGTTGGGGAGAGGAATGTTTATGTGCTTATGTTCTGATTGCTATGAGATTGAAAAGAAAGGAAGAAAAGAAAAAAAATATGAAAAAGAAGTGATAGAAAAAGAAAGAGAAGAAAAATAGAAAATCTTTGAAAAAGATAGAAAAAAAGAGTATGAAATCATGTTGTGTTAATGAGTGATGTATGTTAGTGTGAAACTTGTAATGAAGAAGAATTGTGATTGAAATTCTATTGTTTGAAACTTTCTGGAAGTAATTACTCCCTTATATTTAGGAAAGTTTTTGTTTCGATTAGCTTTAGGACTTATCACTTGTTTGTTAATCAAGCCGCATTACAATCTTGAAAAGCCCTTGAGATTCTTGCTTTTATATTTTTAATGTAAACTTTTGGATGAATGCATAATTTAGTTTATTGTTTGTAAGATTGTTGGAAGAGTGAAAATACTCCATTTTTGTGTGTTTTTCATCTACTGATGATTGTGTTTGTTAAGTGTGATTCATTTGTGAACTAGTACTGTTTTAGAATGTTTGGCATGATTTTTGTATTTAGCATTTGTTTTGTGTTTATGTTATAGTCGTAGTTTAATGGTAAGTTTTTACTTTGTGTGTATTGTTTTTCATTTGAACCATTTGTAGCGATAAAAAATGTAGCGGGGTAAATCGGAGATTGAGCTATTAATTAACTTGTCTCACAAAAGCAAGAGTCGCCACCGCGCATTATTATTTCCAAGGGAAAAGAGAAAAGAGCGAAATAAAACTCTAAGATATGCAATGTAAAATAATACTTAAAAGTAATGAAAATACAAGGTGTTTTGAAAAGAGATATCTAGAGTTTAGGGGTTGGTTATACAATGGGAAGGTATTAGCACCCAATGTATCTATAGTATCCTTTTGAAATATCTGTTTATTAAAATTGTTTGTTTGATTAAAAATAGCTTGTTTGGCCAAAAATGGGTATGGACGAGATTTTGAAGATACGACGACCTAACGTCGAAGTTTTGACTTAGAAGGTGTGAGTTTTGAAAATTGAACATTTGAGAAAATTATCTTAAGTTTTTTTAATAAAATAATAAACGAAAGATGAATGAGGGTATTCGTACAATTAGACGAGACATGTTTGATGACATGAAGTCAACAAAAATTAAAACAATTCCCTTGGATTTGAGACGGACGAAAGATATAACAATCAATGATAAAATTAATTAAAATTGAACAATTAAAAACATTAAATAAAAGAATAATTATATTAGCATGTATTTTGAATAATTAAACAAATCACAAAAATTAAATACAATACCAATTTATACTAGCATGCAGACTAAATAATCAAAAGTTAATTTTTTAGAAAATTTAACTAAATAAGAAAATTAAGTCTAATATTAAGAGAAAAACAATATTATCTAATTCATTACCTAATTTAAACAAACAAAAAAATTATCTAATAAAAATAAACTAATGTAAATTAAAAAAAAAAAGGGGCTGGGCGGACTGGGTTAGGCCCAGTAAATGAGTCGTGACACAAATAAACCCTAGAAGCTAAAAACGGGCAGCCGCATATCTCTCTTTCACGCTAATCTGTTTTCCAAAAACTGCTTCCTCTATTCCAACTCACAAGAACAGCATTCTGAATCCCTTCCTCTTTCTCATTCAGTTAACAAAACAAAAAAAAACTTTATTCTCTTCATCTGCCAACCGAAACCCTCTTTCCTTTCCCGATTTCATATTCTTGAGCAACTTGAAGTTGAAGACATTCCCACTATTGCCTCCGTAGCGTTTTCTCTGAACTCGATAACCTCTCCATATTATACTGCAAAGGCATGCATAAGACACCTCCATCGCCCATGGAAATCTCACCTTCAACGTTAGAAAAACCCTAGCTCTTCCTTTGGCCGGGGCTATTGATGCCCATGCTTCCAACGCTTCACCTCTTCTTAATCCTCACACAAATAAAAAACCCGAGGAAATGAAAGAGAGAAGAATATAGATCGGAGAAGAATCGTAGGTGGTGGTGATGAATCTCGGAGCGAGAGAAAAAAAGAGATCGAGAAGTGTGAAATTCTCGCGAGATGAATTATGGAATCAATAGGGTAATTAGTAACAGTTTTCTTTCTTTCTGCTCTTTCGCGCTTCGTTATGTTCTCCTTTACGTTTTTTTAGTTTTGAATCTGTTTTGGTTTATTTTCGTTGAAAATATTGAGTTGTTGTGACATTCGATGAATATTGTAAAGATTTCGGAGAAGTTGCAGTAAGCGGTTTAAGGTTGTGTGTTTAACATGTTTTATGTTTTGTGAACAGGTTCTTAAGCTAACAGGTTTTAAGATTTGGAGCAGGTCCTAAGGTTAATTGGTTTTATGGTTTTAACAGGTTAAGGCTATTTTGACAGGTTAGGCTATTTTGACAGGTTAGGCTAGTTAGCAGGCTGTTATGTTTTTAACAGGTTCTAAGCTTAACAGCAGGTTTTAGTGGTTTGACAGGTTTTATGTGGTTTTATGCTGGTTTTATAGGTTTTATGTTGATTTTATTGTTGATTAACAGGTTCAGATTCTAAGTTTTGATAAGGTTAAGGTTTTAAGTTTGTTAACAAGGTTCTATGTTCTGGACAGCAAGTTCTACTGTTAACATGTTGTTATGTTTTGGACAGCAGCTTCTAAATTAGCTTTAACATGTTAGAGTTTTTTGACAGCAGGTTCTGACAAGGTTCTAAGCTGGTTCCAAGTTTTGACAGTTTCTATGTTTTAACCGGTTCTAAGTGTTTGTACAGGTTAAGGTTGTTAACAAGTCTTATGCTTTGGAGATGAGTTTAGGGTGAGTTGAATCACATAAAGCATAATTTCTACAATTTTTATTTTCTGATATTTTTAAAAACTGTTTCTTGGTGTTTATTATTACTAACATTTCCTAAATGTTAACAAATTGCAGCAACTCTAAAAATAACAGCAAGGTAACAAGTCAAATAATCATATGGCGTGGAAGTGAGGCAAAGAAGACTAAAGTATATGAATGAGAAAGTTATGCATAAATAAATAAGGAGGAATAAGAAATACCTATCGGAGTCTCTCCGATGGAGCTTCAAAACCGTAAGTTTTTCCTCTTTTCCTGTTTTTCTTCTTGCTGAATTTTAGAACAAAACTAATCCTTTTTTTCTATTTTTCTCACTCTTGTTGGATTGTTGAACAAAACTCTCTTTTATGTTTTTTCTCACTCTTGCTGAATTTTTTGGATCCTCTCTTGCTGAATTTTTTGGATCCTCTCTTGCTGAATTTTTTTGACTTCCCTTCTCTCTTTTGTGTTGATGATAGCTTCTATTTATAGTGAAATGCATGGGGTTTTAGGGGGAAAAACAGTAGAAGTTTGAACAAATTCTAGGCCTTGTTTTGATGTTTTATGGGATAGCTTTTTGAAGTATCCATTTTAGTGCAATATTTGGAGCTTTGCAAACTGTTTTTGTAACAGCAAAATGTGCAGATTTGTGTCTTATGGGCTGCATTCTGGGATGTTTTGCAGGGCAGATTTGGACAGCAGCTTGGCATGGTCTTTGTTGATACAAGGTTGGAGAAAATGGACAGCACTACACTCAAAAAAATGGATTGTTATGGATTAAAGTAATGCTGGAAAAATGGGCAGCATTGGGGTTGTTTTGTAGCAAGAATAATAGTTTAAATTTCATGTACAAAACTTGTATTTTATTTTGTAACTTTGTAACAATAAGTCCAAATAAATTGTAACATGAATAAACATGTATTCTCCAATTTATTCTCAATTCCTTTTGTAATTATATATAACCTTGAATCTTCATATGAACATGAATCTCAATATGTCTTGATAAAAATTCAAGGCCTTCCATTTGAATTGGGAAAGAGTTGAACAATACTTGAATAAATTGTTGAATGATGAATAAATAATAATGCAAGTCTTAGACTTTAATCTTGCATTTTTGTAATAGAGATCCAAATAAATCACATGGATTAATTTTGTAATCAAATAGAATTCCTCATGTAATTAGTCTTGTGATGACTGATTAATTGGATCGAATTCCTTTTCCCACTAACTTCTTGAATAAATGCTTTATGTAAGTCCACCAAAATAATCACAAAAATAATCTTGAATAAATATTTCATGCGATAAATGATTATTCTTGGATGAGATATCTTGATAACTCCTCTTTAATTATCACTTGAATTCAAATAAAGAATATTCCGAATAAATTCTTCTATAACGGTTTTGAATTTAATCATCCCAATTTGGCGAAATTCACCCCACGTCATGAGAAAATTTTCAGATGACTTTTGGTCAAAGAAATCGAAAATGACGGTGTAGCCTGGTTTTCTTGTATTTTAGAACAATGTGAAACACACATGAATCGAAGACAGTAGAACTTCGACCGTTCTTTCTGAAAAAATATTTAGAGAAGCCGGAGACCATCTGTTGGATAGAGTGTGGAAATAAACGCACAATTCTCTGAAATTCTTTGATGAATCAGCTTTTGGGAATTAACGACCGACCGCATTTCTGCCTCGAGACTCGAAACCCTAATCGATGTACGACGTCCGATGCTCTTCTTTCAGATCTGTTTCCTACACATGAAAACAAAACAACAAAACATACACCTCGTGCTTGATTAGTGGTTAGTCATTCATAAGATAAAATGCTCGCAACACTCGATAATCTCTACACAGTCAAAGCTCGAAGGAGAAACGTTTGAAACCTATCATATTCTATGACCTTGATGTGTATAGAAAACAATGCAGATGAAGTAGGGATCTTAGGTCAAAAATTGGGGTATGACACCATTACATTTATTTTCCATTTTCAAAACCTGTTGATTCGTGATTCTTGGATTATCGTCTTTTGTTTTTTTAAGTTGTTTGCCTTTGTTTGAAGATAAACAATGTTTTAAGTTGGGGAGAGTTTGATGAGTGATAAATTGTTGTGTTTTTTAGTATGAATGATTAGCACTCACCAGCTTAATTCATTTTCTTTTCGTCAATAAACCTCAACTTTAGTATATACTCGATATAGTTTATGTTATAATGTATATATTGCATTATCCTGTAAATATTATTGAGTTTAATTGATTTTATCTCATTTTTGTAGGTATTAAAACATTGATATTAAGGCGTTGTTAGAAATAGCATTGAATAAGCTTTTTAATGCTTTTGACCGTGCACGAATCAGAGTTACGGTTCTCAAGTTATGGCTGAAGTTGTGCTGGTTTTTTAACTTACTGTCAGTTGTCGCCCCAAGCTCGCCGGGCAACGCTGGGGCGACCATAAGTGTGAAAAAAACACAGTTTTGAGCTTCGGGCGATGCTTTTTGGTCGTCTAACGATGCATACCAGTCAGAAATACGTATGTAGGGGTAAAAACACATTTTTTGGGTATGATTTTGGGTATTTTCGATCCCAACTCCATCAACCTTCTTTTTTTGATAGGATTAGCATAGAAAACAACATTGAAGCTTGCATACGGATGATCCGGGGTGGATTGCTCTTGGTTTGGTGCTGACAAACCGGTAGATTTGTGGTTCATTTTCTCTTATACTTTATGTATTCTTTATGTGTTGAGTTTGTATATGTATTTACTTGGAACTCATGTATATTTGTCGCCCATGGCGTTATATTAAACTTGCTTTACAAATCTTTATTGATTGTTGTCTTAAATTTTTGCTCTGTATTAAGGATTTGAGTTGTTATAGACATATACTGCTTAGATTCTTATATAGGATGATTATATGTTAGTTTCTGAAATCTATAGATAGATTTAGTGCTGACATCTACTTGGTTATCAGAGCTTAATGCCTCTGTGTGGTTGTGATATGCTGAGAGATCGTCAGTGTGATTACATAGGTATCTTATGTGTTGTTAAGGAGGTAGAGAGATCATTTCCTTGGTGATATTTTTGGTCTCTCAATTTGGGTTATAAATGACTTAGGTTGTGAGTGATACATAGTGATATTGATGAGTATTGTTCGGTTAAATTTAACTGGTCGATATATTTAAGTCTGTGATGAGTAGATTATATGCAGGCTTGATAAGTTCTTCCTTAGTTCTTTCTTTTGTTTACATTTATTTTATGTTGATACTTTTCTTTTCAACCCATTTATCTCCAAACACATTAACGAATGATTTGTCAAACGGATATTCAATATCCAATCTCTATGGACACAATATGATATAACCTAAATATCACCCGGTAAAAATAATACTTTACTTTTTGCTTTCTGCTATATACCGTAGCAACAAAATGGCCCTGTTGTTGGAGATTGATTCTATTTTTTTCGCATTGCGATAATTCTTTTGTTTTTTAGTTTTGTAATTAATGTATATTTTATATAGAAACTGTACATTAACTTGTATATGATATTTGTGCATATACGTGTTTTCACATATTGTTGTGAATTGTCTCGTTTTCGTAATGTTTGTTGTGTGATTGTTAGGACACTTTCTTTAGGTTTGCACGGCGTGATAATATCATGGCATGACGAGATGAGGTTACTAGCTTGCACAATAAAGACGTCGAGCTTACGACGTAAAACAAGCATGTTGTATTGTTATTATTTGTGTTAGTTTAGGTAGTATGGTGACTTGTGTTTTAACAAGTTGAACTCAGATTAGTTTTTAAATTTCAAATCTTCAGTTTTGAACTTGTTAATTCACTTTCATCTGTTTGTTTCATTATATCAGTTGATTTTTTTCCAAAAGCTTGTCGTGTTAGGCTTGAAGAATTTTGTTAAAAGTTTGTTAAAAGTTTGTTAAAAGTTTGTAAATATTGTATAATTTGTGTAGTTATGTAGTAATTAACTTTAGTATTATTTTTCTAATTCTTTTGTAGTTGTTTGGACTCAAATTTTGGTCCGCTGACTTGTAGAATATTGAGGTGATTTGTCAAGTTTGATCGTTTTAACCCATTGAATGCATGGTAATGATTTTGTTAAAGTTTTGTACACGTTTGAGGTATGTATTTATCGCTTTCTATACTTTAGCATATTCATGATACTTAGGCTTTTTACAATTTTTATGCTATTCATTCTTTTGTATACTTGTTCATTTATGTATCACTTTAGTTCCCATCCTTTTTGTGAGGTAGCTTTCCATTGTTCACATATGCTGGAGGCGATAATTCTTATTTTAACTAGATTTTATTATGCTTAATCTTTTGTTTTTGTTGATTGTATGAATGCAAGATAAGGATCAAGGCACTTTTGTTTCATTTTGAGCACAACTACATAGTCAAATAGTCAATTCACATTGTGAGTGTGTGATCATTAGTAACCCCTTTGAGCTTTTTGTCGATATCCATGTTGTTGTATTTTCTAAATGCTTGTCTATGAGTGTTTAGTTATCATTTTTGCATGGATGTTCATTCGTTATTTTCTTGAACCCTCAACCATTGTTTTGGTTTGAATTTTTACCTTGCCTTAGAAAGTATGGAGTATTCACAAAAATGTTGGTAGAATTTAAGTTGGGGAGAGGAATGTTTATGTGCTTATATTGTGATTGCTATGAGGTTGGAAAAAAAGAAAAAAACTATGAAAAAGAAGTGATATAAAAAGAAAGAGAAAAAAATATAATAGTTTTGAAAGAAAAAAAGGAGTACGAAATAATGTTGTGCTAATAATTGATGTGTGTTAGTGTGAAACTTGTAATGAAGAAGAATTGTGATTGAAATTCTATTGTTTGAAACTTTGTAGAAGTAATTACTCCCTTAGGATTACGCAAGTTTTTGTTTCGTATAGCTTTAAGACTTATCACTTATTTGTTAACAAAGCCACATTACAATCTTGAAAAGCCCTTGAGATTCTTGCTTTTATATTTTTAATGTAAATTTTTGGATAAATGCATAATTTAGTCTTATGTTTATAAGAGTGTTGGATGAGTGAAAATACCCCATTTTTGTGTGTTTTTCATCTACCGATGATTGTATTTTCTAGGTGTGATTCATTTGTGAACTAGTATTGTTTTAGAATGTTTGGCAAGATTTTTGTATTTAGCATTTGTTTCGTATTTATGTTATAGTCATAGTTTAATGTTAAGTGTTTACTTTGTGTATACTGTTTTTCATTTGAACCATTACATTTGTTTTCCATTTTCAAAACATGTTGATTCGTGATTCTTGGATTATCGTCTTTTGTTTCTTTAAGTTGTTTGACTTTGTTTGAGGATAAACAGTGTTTTAAGTTGGGGAGAGTTTGATGAGTGCTAAATTGTTGTGTTTTTTAGTATGAATAATTAGCACTCCTCATCTTAATTCATTTTCTTTTCGTCAATAAACCTCAACTTTAGTATATATTCGATATAGTTTATGTTATAGTGTATATATTGCATTATCGTATAAATATTATTGAGTTTAATTGATTTTATCTCATTTTTGTAGGTATTAAATCATTGATATTTAGGCATTTTTAGAAAGATTATTGAATAAGCTTTCCAATGCTTCCGACCGTGTGCGAATCAGAGTTACGGTTCTCAAGTTATGGCTGAAACTGTGCTGGTTTTTCAACCTACTTTCAGTTGTCGCCCCAAGCTCGCCGGGCGACGCTAGGGCGACCAGAAGCGTGAAAAAAAACACAGCTTTAAGCGCCAGACGGTGCTTTTTGGTCACCAGGCGATGCATTTAGGGGTAAAAACACATTTTTTAGTATGGTTTTGGGTATTTTTAATCCCAACTCCATCAACCTTTATTTTTTGATAAGATTAGCTTAGAAAACAATATTGAAGCTTGCATACGGATGAACAGGGGTGGGTTGCTCTTTGATCGACACTGACAATCTGGTAGATTTGTGGTTCATTTTCTCTTCTTTATGTATTCTTTATGCATTTAGTTTTTATATGTATTTACTTGGAACTCATGTATATTTTTCGCCCATGGCATTATATTAAACTTGCTTTACAAATCTTTGTTGATTGTTGTCTTAGATTTTTGCTCTGTGTTAGGGATTTGAGTTGTTATACACATATACTGCTTAGATTCTTATCTAGGATGATTATCTTTTAGTTTCTAAACTCTAGAGATAGATTTAGAGTTGACATCTACTTGGGTATCATAGCTTAATGCCTCTGTGTGGTTGTGATATGCTGAGAGATCATCCGTGCGATTACATAGTTGTTGTGATACGGTGGGAGAACTGACTTGAAGGTTTTGCGTTTGATCGTAAATGTTGCAGTTAGCAAGAATTGCCACCAACTTTTCTTTTATCCAAAAGGAAAGGTGAAAAAGCACAGGAAAGACCTTTGAGATTATTTCTTGAGTTCGGAGGGTAGATTATGAAAAGGGAAGGTATTAGCACCCTTTTCATCCATGGTTTTCCATGGGCTCTTAGTTACTTGCTAGATCACTTGCTTTTTCTTGAAATTATACTTTGTGTGGTTTTTGAAAGTATTTTTTAAAGAGGCCATTGTTTAGGCAATCTTTGTAATGATTCTCGTTCGTAAGAATGTATACAAAGGCGTTTTGATCTTTTGAAAATGTTTTCAATTTTGTAAGATGTTTGAAAGTGTGTGTTTGTTTTTGAAAATATCAAGGATGTTTGTTTTGAAATTGAGCAAGTAATTAGGAGCAATCTACCTACTCAAATGTCTTTCTTGTTCATTTTCTTTTTCTTTGACATTGTTGTCTTACCATTGATTTGGTAAGCAACCCTATCTTTGGATGTAAACGGGATATGCGTGGGTCATCGTATAACCATGATTAGCAATGTTGCAAGGTATCTTAGCATTCTTTTTTAGGGACTAAGATCATTTGTAAGGTAACTTAGATAGCGTCATCGAGGGACTATGATCTTGTATTTGCTTGTTTTTGCTAAGATGCCTTACATGCGTAATATGGCCATTTTGTATAAGGCAACCAAGTGGGATAACCCTAGGGGTGCTTGTGTGCAAGTGTATTTTTTTCATGCTTGATTTAGTCTTGAATTAGGGTTTTTCTAAGTATTGATTTTAGTCTTTCCATACAAACCCTAATTACTAGCATTGTATATATGAAAGCGATAAATTGCGAAATTTAAAGTTACTACGCTATTACAACATTTGTGGGGAGGAGGTATACAATTTGTAAATGGGGATTGCAAGAAATTAAACCCTAATTAGTCTATTACAGCCAAATTGAATTTATATAAATGTACAAGAATTTAAATAAATATAATGTACAAAATGAAATAAATGTATGGAAAAAAATGCTAATGTTAAGAAAATAGATATTTTTGGATTTTTATGAGAAAAGGTTTTTTTTGTTTAACCTAATTAATTAAAAGAAAATAATTAATTAAAATAGTTAAAGTAAACCTAATTTAATAAGAAAATATTTTAAATAAAACCCTAAGTCTATTAATTGATTAAAATAAATTAAGTTTAAGAAAAGTATTTTTGTATTTTTATCTTGAAAATAATATATGGTGTTGTAAAATATTTTTGGCTTTTTTTTTATATTAAAATAAATATATTTTAATTAGTGTAAAAGAAAATAAATAATAACCTAGTTTTAAATTAAATTTACAAGAATAGTTAGTAAAAATCAATAAATTATAGAATAAAATAATTTTTTGTGTGAGAAAAATATTTAAATTATGTCAAAACATAAATCTACTATTTTTATATTTTTTATGATTTTTTGTATTTTAGAAAATATATTTAAAAGATAAAAATGAAATAAATAAATCAATAAATACAAATGGGCCAGGGGTGCCAAAAGTCAGGATGGGGGTTAGCAAAGAAAAAAAACACAAGGCCCACTTATTGGAAGCCCATGCGCCTAGTTGAACAAAAATGAGAAAAAATGCTGGAAAATAATGGCAAAAGGTAGCGCTGGGTATCGAACCCAAGACCTTCCATACGCACGCGCTACCTTTGCAACTAGGGTGGCTGTACATCCGTTAATACAAATGAAACAATAAATACATAAGGTAAAACGTCTCCATGACCTGTACTTCGTCTTTAACCTTCAGCCAGCTGGACCACCTGTATCTCAATCTTTTCTCAACAAAAATGGAAAATGCAAACATGAAAGTTATGCTATTTTTCCTCATGAATCTAACCATATAACTTATGTAAGTTAAAAGTCAAAGATGAAGATTAATTTTGCTGGGCCTAAATTGAAACCTAATTATTCAGAAAGTTCAAATATGAAATTCTCTACATACAGTCAATATAAATGAAAACTATGAACATGGTCAGTTTTAGAGCAATGATATCTACATTTTATCTTCACAATCAGAAACAAATGATGTCTGTATGAAGAGATGGAAGTTTGAAAACTTACCTCTTGCAGCTGGAGTCGTGAATGGAGTTTGAGCAACTTTGGAGATGGCCCGATGATCTGTTTAGCTTGCCTGGACCTCCTTGAGTGTACTCCAACTCTTACTTTGCTTTGAAAGTCCCTGAATCTCCATACTCAAGTCAACCTGCAAGCTTGATATTTGAAAATTGTGGATAGTGATGGAGGGGTTACAGTCTTGAAACAGGGTCCTGGATCACTTGTGTATGATGTATGTAAGGTGTTTGAATGATTAAGAATCAAAACGCACGAGTGGAAATGGAGATGGAGAGTTTTGGCTCAAAACTGTCAAGTTGAGCAGTCTTGTGCAGCAAAGGTGTTTGGGAGAGTTTTAGGATGCTTCAAATAGTGTCTTAGCTTGCAATAAACTTGTTAATATGTATGGAAAATATTAGAGCACAAAACCACTCCAGGTTTCTGAGTTATAGGGTTATGGCTCTATAACTTGCTTTTGAAGAAAAGTGAAATGACAAATCTCAAATGTTGTACAAGCATGTCCTGAGCTTCTTCAGGCCTTAGACACCTTGCTTTTGGATTATAGGGATTGTGTATGCAGAAAGAAGAAGTTAAAAGCTCAAGACAAGTTGACTTTGTGATTAAAGCAACTTTTCAAGAGTGGAATGGTAACTTTCTTCCAAAAATGGAAAATTGGCTTGGACAATGCTTGAAACACTTGGATAATAGCTCAAAAGCAAGTGTAATCTTCTGATTATGGATAGATCTTGAGGTTTAGAGGCCTGCAAAAAAAGATTGTGCAGTATAGGTTTGAAATTGGATTTTTGTTCATCACAAAATGCCTTGTAATTCAAGTGACAAAACACCAACTTCATCTCTTCGATTCTCCCTACTCAAGAATGATCTAAAGGAGTTCTTGGACATTTTGGAAAGCTTGAAATGTACTCTACAACTAATATTTGAATTTATTTTGAATATTCCCATTAGAACTATGAGAAAAATTGCCATGAAGTTAGGTCAAAAATCTGCCTAACTAGGGCAAAATTTCACTAAGTCTTTTTTAGTTCATGAGCATGTATTCATAAAATTATAACTTGAGATCCAAACACTTTTGTAAGAAGTTGTGTGAAGAAAAGTTGTATATTTCATGGATATCTAGAACTTTCATGTTGTAAGTTTCCTTTGAACCATCTTGCATCATAATGAAAAAATTTCTCAAAGTTATGAAAAAATAAGAAATTTTTTACACTTAGAAAAATTTCGAAGTTTAGAAATTTTGACTTTTCAAAATGAAATATTGATTTCTTGATGAATAAGTTTCAGATTTTGACATGTTTTTATGAGTTGTGATCTTTGGTACTTAAATTTGACCAAAAAGTCAAAGTTTGACTTTTCAGTATACAATTGACTTTTGATCAATTGACTGCAAAATTTATCTGTCAATCTAATGGATTTGCAATGTTTTGAATCATATAATTAGACAAAAATGATGCAATTGGAATCTTAAGATCATTTCTTAAACTAATTGACCATTTTCTAGGTCAAAAATCAGAAATTGCCCTTTCCAGTCAAAACCCTAATTTTGACCATTTTGCCCTTTTGGAGATTTGATCAAATTTCTTGAGGAATTGTGGTCCAAACTTGATCAAATAATACATATGAGCCTAAAATGTTGATGTGAATAAAAAATTATGAAGTTTGACTGTAAATTGGCCACGGTTGACTTTTTCCCCAATACAGCTGATTTTTAGGTCAATTATTCAATTGACTGATCAAAAGTGTGATCCAAGGCTTGAAACTTTTCATGAGTAACCTTGGGGGTCCATAATGATCCATGAAAGTCATATGGGCCATTGGAAGTTGAAAAATCCTTGTGCAAACTCAAACCCTAATTTTGGTCATCAGTGCATAAGGAGGTGTCTTGAGCTGATCAAACCCTAGTATAGTCTTAAGCCTAAGGAGATCTTGTGAGCAAATTCTTTATAAATGAGAGGGAAAATTTTGGGGTACAACAGTTGGCTTCTGTGTTTTTGAGGAGGTAGAGAGATCATTTTCTTGGTGATATTATCGGTCTATCAATTTGGGTTAGAAATGACTTAGGTTGTGAGTGATATATAGTGACATTGATGAGTATTGTTAGGTTTAATGTAATTTGACGGTAGATTTAAGTCTGTGATGAGTAGATTATATGCAGACTTGATAAGTTCTTCCTTAGTTTTTTCTTTTGTTTACATTTATTTTCTGTTGATAATTTTCTTTTCAACCCATTTATCCCCAAACTGATTAACAAATTGTCAAACGACGATTCAATAACCAATCTTTATGGACACGATACAATATAACCTAAATATCACCCGGTAAAAATAATACTTTACTTTTTGCTTGCCGATATATACCGCAGTAACACCTTTTTTCTCCATCATTGTTGCTATTGGCTGTGAGAATATTGGTTTCACTGTCGAACAAGTTAAGTTTCAGTATTCTCTTATTGAGGAGCTCGTTTATCCAATATCTTTCAAATGAAGCATTTTTTGGACTGGAGCATTGATACAAAGTTGTAGAGAATTGAATTTCCTTCAAAATGGGATTTGGTTGGGGAAAAGTTGATGAAGTGTGTGAAAGTTATGCTTGGTCAAAGTTTAGTTGACTTCTCCTAAGAAAACCCTAATTTGGTAACTTTTGACTTTTGATGATTTGAGGGCTTTCCTTGAGGAATCATGATCAACCCTTAATCAAATGATGAATATCACTCCAAAATATTGATGTTGACCAAAAATCTTGAAGTTTGACTGTATATTGACCATAGTTGACTTTTTACCCAATGCAATTGACTTTCAATCATCTGAGTCATTGACTGAGCAAACTTATGATGCAAGACTTGAAACTTGACATGGGCATCCTTGAAGACATATGAAGAACCGTGGAAATCACTTGAAAACCTTGAAATCTAATCTTCCTTGAGAAACTCAAAACCCTAGTTGTAGACCCATTGCTTAGAAGGAGGTTTGATCAGTCAACTCTTGAGTAGCTTTGATTAATTTAGGCCTTTAGAAGAATGTTTTAAAGAAAAATGGAAGGAAAATTTTGGGGTACAACACACACTCAAAAGGAAAACTAATATAATTTAAAATAAAATATATTTATAAAATAATAAATAAATAATAAATAAATAAAAATCATAATGATGAGTTGTTAAAACTTCAATAAACATGGCTACAAGAAGAATCATCATAAAATAATAACCTTCACACACGTGATTACCATTTCCAATGGTGAAATTAACAAAATCTGTAATTAAAACCGGTCCAACTAACATAATAGATAGCCTAATAACAATACTACATGAAGTGAAGGTTATATCTTTCAAGTAACATCAAAGAAACGTTGTTGCACCTCAAAATTTAACCTCTAATATTTAACAATAGTTGGCTTATGATTTCATCATATACATTCATATATTGCATTATTCATCTGGTATATGATCAAGTTTTCTTGCCATTTTGGTTCTCTTCAAGTATTAGAAGAAGATATCTGACAATCAAGACAATGAGGATGAGATATCCTCAATTTTGTGTTCACTCTAATCACTAAGGCTTCCCTCAAGACGTCTTAATATGTATATCACTTCATCAGATGACTGAAGTTTGCATGAGGTTTGAATTGAATCATAGTCTCCTATCTTTTCTAGTCAAATTAGGATTTGTGTCTAAATCAGTTTATTTCTGATTCGTTGAGCAAATCCTGACTCCATGGTCTTTTACATGCCCATAAATGTTTACAGTGGGAAGATTAATCATCAATTTTAATCAGAAGAGGTTCAATTATTCAGAGGGTTAGTGAATCAGTTGAATTGTGAAAAAGTCAATTGTATAGAGAAAAAAAGCTAACTCCTGAATTTTATGGTCAAGATCGTGTCACATAAGACAAACATGGTCAATAATCAGAGTTTATGCAAGTGGAATTGATAGAATCGAGAAAGACAATAAAGTTGACCAAAGTTGACTTTTCAAAACTTAGAGATTTTTTTAAGTATTGGAAAATTCATGGCTATTTTAATACCTTTGCAGCCATGTATCTCATACATGTGTGAACTAAAATTTGCAAACTTATGGTCATTGGAAAGAGAGATTTTCTTACTTCATCTTTGTCCCTGATGACTTATCTCACAAAAGTTCATAGATTGAAACATATTTGGGAGAGAAGTTGGAGATTCATTCACATGTGAATTTTGACACTCAGTAAAATTCTGAGCAAGTTTTAATATGACCAAGTTTCTAACTTTGAGTCCAAATTCCATACTTTATTTCATGATGGACTCAACTACAAAGTTGTTCAGATTTCTACACTCTACACTTTTGTAGAAGGACTCGAAGTCGTTTGAGCCTTGGATCCAAAGTTATGAGGGTGTGAAGTTGTGAATTCATAAAGATATGGATGAAAAAATACTTAGTTAAAATCAAGAGATTTCATAAGTGTTCAACTGACAACCTTTGAATGGTAAATACCCATAGATCAAGGCTTTGTTTCAAATTGAGCTCAATTGTAAAAGTGTTCATCTCACTTCTAGCTACAAGTTTGAAGAAGACATTGATCAATAATCATGAACTTATCAGAAGATATAAGGTGGTAAAGTAGGGTTTTCAAGGTGTTTGATTAAATGACACTTAGCGGAATCCTGGAAGGGTTGCTCAGATCATCTATGGCTAACTTTATGAATGAAATTCATGGTGATAGAGAGTCCTGTTCATAACTACTCCAACTACAACATTGTTCTATCATGTGTAATCTTTCTCATGACCCCAAGAAGTCGGCCTTTTGTTGGTGCACAAAGAAGAGGTGAAAGGCAAAAGGAATATATTTAATGACGACTACAAAAATAAGGAATAATGATTTACAATGAATTATATTGACCTACCTCACTAGGCTATTTATACACAAAATAAAATCCTAAATATACTCTAACAAAGATATAAAAAGATCTAAAATATATTCCTAAAATATAACTTAATATCTAAAAGATATTTCTAAATTAATTCCTAAAATATAAATTAATTCTAACACCATCTCTTAATTTATATTTACACAAAACTGACAACAACAATTCCATCCCTCAAATGAAGAAAATGATCAGTCTTGAAAGCCTTTGTTAGAACATCTTCCAGTTGCTTCTGGGTGCTACAGTGCATAACTTCTAATATTCCATTCTGAACCTGATTCCTCAAAAAGTGATACTTGGTCTCAATATGCTTGCTTCTCCCATGCAACACTGGGTTCTTGGCAAGATTGATTGCAGACTTGTTATCAATCATCAGCTTCGGAGGTTTGTCTACTTAAATCTTCAGATCTTGCAGCAAATTCAGAATCCACACAGCTTGGCATGCAGTCAGAGCGCCTGCAATATATTCAGCTTCACAGGTTGACAGTGCAACAACAGGTTGCTTCTTGGAACACCAAGAAATAGGACCTCCCAGAAATTTGAATAAGTACCCAGAAGTACTTCTTCTGTCAACTCTATCTCCGCACCAATCAGATTCTGAATAACTCAAAAGTTTTGATTCGATCTTTCTTCCACATGGAAATAACACTCGATACTTCAGAGTTCCGTTCACATACCTCAGAATCCTAAAAACAGCTTGGTAATGAGACCACTTTGATTTACTCATAAATATGATAACCATTCCAACTTCAGAGCAAATATTAGGTAAGGTATTACACAAATACCTTAGAGAACCAACCAACTGTTTGAAGGTTATAGTATCCACATCCTCTCCATCAGAATCAGAGTCCAACTTCTGATTCGTACCAGAAGGTGTGATATCAACTTTGCAATTATCTAGCTCAAATCTCTTCATAAACTCAAGTTCATACTTCATCAGATGTAAAATGATTCCTTTATCAGATTATATAAACTTCATCCCTATAAAGAAATTCATTTTCCCAAGATCTGTCATCTCAAACGCATTCATCAGAACTTTCTTGGACTCAACTATCTCTTGTTCAGAACTTCCTATTAGCAATATGTCATCAACATACAAACATACCAGAATCATATTACCTTCATAAGTGTGCTAAACATAAACACCATACTCCATATCACACTTCTGAAACACTTGTTCCTTGAAAAATGAATCAATCTTCAAATTCCAAGCTCTGGGCGCTGGCTTCAATCCATACAAGGCTTTGTATAATTTGAACACCATCCCTTTATGATTCTTTTTCTCAAATCCAGGAGGTTGTGATACGTATAACTCTTCTTGTAATGAACCATTCAGAAATGCATATTTTGCATCTAAGTGCATCAGGGGCCAATTCATGTTAGCAGCTATTGCAATCACTAGTTTGATTGTTTCATGTCTCACTACAGGTGCAAACACTTCAAAGTAATCCAGCCCAGGCTTCTGTAGAAAGCCTCTTGCTACTAATCTTGCTTTGTGTTTGCCAATTGATCCATCTGGCTTTAGCTTCTGCTTGAAAACCCATCTAACGCTGATGGCTTTCTTGCCTTTTGAAAGTTCTGTCAGCTTCCAAGTCTTGTTTCTCTATATAGCATCAAGTTCTTCTTTCATGGCTTGTAACCAAACTTGCTGCTTAAGAGCCTCTTCCGTACTCATAGGTTCAGAGTCTACTAACATTGCACACTGAATAACTTCTCCTTAAGGGTCTACTTCAGTGTCTTGCAACATGTCAAACTCTGCAAATCTTCTTGGGATGCTTCTGACTATTTGTTGCCTCTGAACTGCACCTTCAGAACCTTAGACACCAGAACTTTCCCCTTCAGAAGCGCTTGCTTCAGAAATTAGATTTTCTCCAGAACTTTGACTATCTTCAAAGTCTGAATCACCATCGGAGTCAGAGTATGAATCACCTTCTCCTTCTGAATCTTCTTCAAAGTCAGAGTCTTTACCAGCTTCAGAAACATGTGTTTATGACTTTTCTTCAGGAGTTCTCTCAACAGAGTCAGGATGAGACCTTTCCCAATTCCAAACTTCTGATTCTTTTACAATGACATCTCTGCTAACCTCAACTTTGTTAGTTTCTGGATAATAAATTTTGTATGAACATATATTGTGGTACCCCACCAGTAACATTACTTTACTTCTATCATCCAGCTTCTGTCTTCTAGCTTCTAGAACATGTTTGTAACATACAGAACCAAACACCTTCAAATGACTAACACTTTGCTTATCTCTGGTCCATTTCTGAATAGGAACTATTTCCTTCAATTTCTTCGTTGGACATCTGTTGAGAACATAACATGCAGTGGCAACAGCTTCTCCCCACAGAGTATGAGGAAGCTTCTTCTCTTTCAGCATTCTTCTCACCATATCAAGCAAAGTATAGTTTATTCTTTCATCAAGACTATTGTGTTGAGGAGTATAGGGAGCAGTAACCTCATGCTCAATTCCATTCTCCTCACAGAACCTTCTGAATTCTGTGGAGTTATATTCACCACCACCATCAGTTTTAAGAATCTTTAGAGTCTGGCCACTCTGATTCTCAACCTTCACTCCGAACTTCTTGAATTCAGCAAACACCTCATGTTTTAACTTTATGAGATATACCCATGTCATTCTGGTGAACTCATCAACGAAAGAAATAAAGTATTTATGCTCTCCAATTGATGCTACTGGAAATGGGCCGCACACATCAGAATGCACTACTCCTAAGGCATGCTTTACTCTTGGAGCTACTTCTAATGTGTTGGCTCCCAAATTCGACACTTACTATATTTGGTCTTTTAGACCCAAAAAAACTGGAATAAACCAAGTCAAGAAGAATGTTCGACGTATGAAATAACTTAGGAAAAAGATCTAAGTTATATTTGAGCCTTCGACCAGGGCTCACTTTCAGGTTCGTTCGAATGAAGAGGACTTATGTCCCTCGACTGAGAGAAAGTATCCTCGCTTTGACACATGATACGAGGATTATTTGAATTTTGAATTATTGGAGGGAAAGGCAGTTTCGCTAGCGTTTAAGAAGAAGCAACGTGGCTGAAAGCCATAGGTCGAGGGACATGCAGAAGACACTTGTCTTCATCTTAGCACAGAATGATCCCTCGACGGTTACTAATTTTTAGTATAAATTAAGAAACTTGTGTAGTTTTCAAGGGTGTTCAACCTATTGTACTAAGTCACTCAAACATTATCCAAGTAACCGATGCGTGAGAAAGGATAAAACTGAGAAATGTACGTTGGAAACACCTCTTTTCATTAATGAAAGTCTTTTACATTACTTTACTATTATCTTGCAAAGTTATCTTTTTTACTTCTTTTACTTGCATTTCTGCTTACTTTTCCAAAATCTCAAACATCTTTTCTCTGGATCGAACGTGCGTTCTTCCTACTTATCCATCTTACATAAAAATTAGCATATGTTCTGGGATTAATCTAATCTATCCCGTAAGTAAACCAAAAAGAACTTACCTTTTTGGAGATCAGCGGTTGTTTACCAAAAACAACGGTAAACAAATTGGCACACCTGATGGGACGTTGCTAATTTTTTATGTTATTGTGTTTTTCCTGTACAGTTATAACATTGCATGTTATTAAGAAGTGGTAGAGTAACCAACAAATATACTGTTAGGAAGGAAAATAGTGAGAGTAGTATGGCTAACGAGCAAAACCATGGAGAAATACCTCCAGCAATCACAGGAACAGTGGTTACTACTGCTGTCGAAGGGAATATCCCAACTTCTGTTGGATCAATGCCAACATTAACCACAAATCAAACTGGACCCTTACTTTCGTATTTGGGTCCAAGAGATCCCTTAGGAACGCCTCCACCAAGGGTAAACCTAGGATCCCGATCAGTTGTGCCCCCAGGCTTTTCGACAACCTGGATGGGTCGAGAACAGCCATATGGCATGCCAACTACTGAAATGGCTAGCCTTATGAATGTTGCTTCCACTTTTTAAGAACCTTTGGTGAATGCAACATCGCCATTACAAGGGTCTGGAGCCAGTAGAAACCAATTTTTGGGAGGGCCATCTCACGTAATACCAAGCCTCACGAATGTGTCAATAGCAATTTTGAGGCAACAAATGGACGAAAGTAATCATGAAATGGTACAAATGTTAGCACAAACTCTAAGTACAGTGCTAAATCCCCTTATTCAGACTGCTACACAGTCGAATCAATAGATGACAGTGCAAATGACGCGCATGGCTGAATTCTTTGGGGTACCCCAAGTTGTTCGACAACCCCAGAGGGTACCAATAAGAGTAAATCAAGGGGGTAATTATGGAAGAGGATTTGACCATTAATCCAAACCCCCAGATTCTTAGAGTAGAAATAGAACAACCAAGGGTTGAGATACCATGAAACCCTAGAGAAATTGATCAAGGCGTTATTATGGCTAATAGAAACCAAAACGCTGACGAATTAATACAGCAAGTTCAACACCAAAGTTATGGGACGAACAATAATTTAACTACCATGATCAAAAGGATTATGCTTCAAAACGGGATGAATGTTGGTTTTCACAGGCCAAACTTTACATCCCCACAGTCAGAATATATTCTGCAAACAGACTTACCACCTAGGGGAAAAGTCCCAAAGTTTACTAAATTTTCAGGGGATACGACAGAGTCGACTGTCGAACATGTGGCTAGATATTTGATAGAGGCCGAAGAAATAGCAAACAACGAAAACCTTAAAATCAAATATTTTCCAAGTTCCCTGACAAAGAATGCTTTCACTTGGTTCACCACCCTCCCAGCTAATTCGATCCACAACTGGAACCAATTGGAAAGATTGTTCCATGAACAGTTCTACATGGGTCAAACCAAGATAAGTCTAAAAGAATTGGCTAGTGTGAAGAGAAGGTTTATAGAGCCAATTGATGAATATTTAAATAGATTTCAATTACTCAAAGCCAGATGCTTTACCCAAGTGCCTGAGCATGAATTAGTCGAAATAGCAGCGGGGGGTCTGGATTATTCGATTAGGAAAAAGTTAGATACACAATACCTAAGAGATATGGCCCAACTGGCTGATAGAGTTCGACAAGTAGAACGCCTTAAAGCTGAGAAAGATAAAGTTGCCAAAACGCATCGACGAGAAAGGGTAGCTTATGTCAAAATGGATGATAACGATCCAGAGACATATAGTGATCCTATAGATGTCGAAGAAGGCGAAATTGATTTAGCGGAATTAAAACAAGGACCACCATATTCTTGTAAATTGCTAGTGCCATCAAATGGGAAAAATCCTGTAGAGCCTGAGAAAAACAGTAACAAATTTCCTAAGAAAACTTATAGCTTCGACATATCCAAATGTGACGAAATATTTGATCTGTTAGTTAAAGATGGCCAGATGATAGTGCCCCCAGGGGCAAAACTGCCTCCTTTAGAATAGAGAAAGAAAAGAGGTTTTTGTAAATACCATAATTTTTGGGGACATAAAACCTCACAATGTTTCCTTTTCAGGGATCTCGTTCAACAAGCGCTAAAGGAAGGAAGGCTGAAATTTGCTGATAAACCAGCAATGAAAATCGACACAAACCCACTGCAGACAGAGGCACATTATGCTGAACCAGTTGGCATTCACATGGTGGAAGTTTTTGAAGATTTCATCACAAAACCCATCTTTGGAAGTTTCACTGGGAACATCTCCAGAAAAACTATTGAAGGGGTGAGAAAGGCCACTGAAGGCCTGGATTTGAAAAAGGAAGTTGCCCAAGGGTCGAACAAGAAGGTTGCTGAAAGCCTGAAACTGATTAAACGGGTTACTGAAGACCCAAACAAAAGCAAAGGAGTTGCTGAAAGCTCCAGCAAAAGAACCACCACAGGTTCTTATTTGGCTGCTGTAAAAGGTTCGACAGAGGACCTAGAGGCAAAAATGCAGAAGATGAACCTTGTTGCCAAAAGCAACATGCAGGTTAACATGGTTGAAGTCTCTGGCGCCAAAGCCTCAGAGGAAGCCATTCGACAAGAAGAAGTAAACAAAACTGCATTCCCAAAGGAGAATGAAGATCTGGCATATTTTCTGCATAGGTGCCAGAAGAAGAAATCGGAAGTAATGCTATGCCCTAGATGTAGCTCTATTTTCGACAAGAAAGCCGCTGAACACATACAAGCTATGTGGATTGTGAAAGCAAAATAGGGTACCAATGCCCAACAAAGAATGGGTTCAGAAATCAGATTTGACCCCAGAAGGGGGCATCAACAAAGACCCATGAATCAGGTAAGGAGGCCACCAACTTTTAGGCCTCTAACTAATGTGCCTACAGATACTTGGCTAAACACCATGGGAAGAAAGAGGCTAAATGAAGAGAGATGGCAGGCATTCGACGTGCCAAGAGGTTCTTCTCTAGATTATAGAAAGGAGTACCATGCTTCTGCATCGAATAAAATGACCCATGTGTCGAGCAATTACAAAGGAAAAAATCCTATGTCTCGTTCACAGTGGAGAAGGTTCCAAAGACGGTGAAAGGCCAAAAAAGAGGCAGCTGGACCTCATCCAGAGGTTAGCACTAACGTGCAGAAACAAAGGAAGCCTCTAGAGAGAAATCATATGCCTTGGATGGAGGAATGTGGGTCGAATGATGAAGACGACTCTGATTCCAGTGACAGTTTAGACATCATGGTGAATGTCATATCCGTGTTGCCTAAAGAATACAACCGTGAGGTGGAAGTCGAAGAGACTGGCCTAATGGTTAAACAAGAACTGGCTAGACACAAGCCGGTATGTTACTATGTAATGAACAATGGCTGCGTAGAAGAACAAAACGCATTTTTTGAGCCACCAACAGAGGCAATGAAGAGCCATCTGAAACCCCTGTTCATTAGAGCAAAAATAGGGGAGGTAACTATAAATAAAATTCTGGTTGATTGTGGGGAGACCATCAATATCATGCCACAATTCATGCTGGAAAAGTTAGGCAAGGGAGATGCTGACATAAAGCCATATAACATGGTCTTATCCAACTATGAAGGGGGAATTGGCACCACAATGAATGTCATACAACTAGACCTCAAAGTAGGCTCAATCCTTCGACCCACCACGTTCATGGTGATTTCAACAAAACCCAACTACAATCTACTCCTGGGTCGGGAGTGGATACATGGCATTGGAGCATTGCCATCTTCGATGCACCAAAGGGTCACAATATGGCGCCCCGACGGTATTGTGGAGAACATTGAAGCAGATCGGAGTTGTTACTTAGGTGAAATCAACAGTTTCGGAAAGAATAGTTTCGACAAGAATTTGGCTCACATAGGGCCATGTAACCCACCTGAGTTTGATTTAACCCCAACTCCTAATGCATTCTGCTCCCTATACCTACACTCCGACTATGGCTTTCATTGGGATAGAGAAGACTTATCCAACATCGACTTTGGAGGAGTTAATAATATACGACCAACAGGCTGGGGAAGCGAGTTTGGTGATGATGACTGAGTCACAAACTCTCCAAAAGATTTCGGCGTATGTGGCCGAAAATAGAATGATAGCGGCCTTAGAGGCTGAAGTTAAATATATGGCTTTCAAAGCCAATGAACAAGTCCTTTCGAAGACAGGACTTGGGAAAGATTTCGACCCAGAGCCTCCCGACTTAGGAACGAAAGACCTTCGAGATCAGAGGTTATACGCCATCTATGACGATGAACCTCTAGGTTTCGAAAAGGACCCGCTGGCGAACAATGTCGAAATGTTGGCGCAAGATCCTCTAGAAGAGGTAAATCTAGGCGAAGGTCCTGTGAACAAGCCCACGTACATAAGCACAAAAATGGATCCAGGACTCAGGGTCGAAATGATCAAATTACTAAAAGAGTTCAAGGATTGCTTTGCATGGGATTATGACGAGATGCCTGGTCTCGACAGAAGTTTGGTAGAACTGCAGTTGCCAATAAAGCCTGGAAAGAAGCCCGTTAAGCAGACTCCAAGACAGTTTGCACCAGAGATTTTATCAAAAATCAAAATGGAAGTCGAAAGGATGCTGAGGTGCAAGTTCATACGAACGACCAGGTACGTCAAATGGATTGCGAATATTGTGCCTGTTATAAATAAAAACGGTACCTTGAGGGTGTGCATCGACTTCAGAGATCTGAATGCTGCAACACCCAAAGATGAATATCCAATGCCAGTGGCGGAAATGCTTGTAGATTCTGCCGCTGGTTTCGAGTACATGAGTATGCTTGATGGCTACTCTGGATATAATCAAATCTTCATTGCTGAAGAAGATGTGTCGAAAATGGCATTTTGTTGCCCTGGGGCTTTAGGCACTTATGAATGGGTAGTAATGGCCTTTGGCCTAAAGAATGCAGGGGCAACGTACCAGAGAGCCATGAATTCGATCTTCCATGATTTTATTAACACTTTCATGCAGATTTATATTGATGATATTGTTGTCAAATCTGTTTCAGGGAAGACTCACATGGATCATCTTCGACAATCCTTTGAGAGGATGAGACACTACGGCCTAAAGATGAATCCTCTAAAATGTGCTTTGGTTGTAAAAGCGGGAGATTTCTTAGGTTTTTTGGTCCATAAAAAGGGCATTGAGATAAACCAGAACAAAACAAAAGCTATCTTGCAAGCCAAAGCACCAACTAACAAAAAGGAATTGCAATCCTTACTTGGGAAGATAAATTTCCTAAGGAGATTTATATCCAACCTCAGTGGGAAAACACAAGCCTTTTCGCCATTACTTCGACTCAACAAAGGAGGATTTGAATGGAGGGAAGAACATCAAGAAGCCTTCGACAAAATCAAAGAGTACCTCACCAAACCACCTATTTTGGTGCCTCCTTGTCGAAGTAGAAGTATGAGATTGTACATAGCTGCGTCTGATAAAACTTTAGGGAGCATGCTGGCTCAAGAGGACGAACATGGTGTCGAAAGGCCCATATACTACCTCAGTAGAGTTTTAAACGATGCAGAAACTAGATATAACGAGGTTGAAAAACTATGTTTATGTTTATATTTTTCATGTACAAAACTTAAGCAATATATAAATCCAGTTTATGTTTCATCTCATTTTGATGTTTTCAAATATATGTTGTCGAAACCCATTTTGCACAGTAGAATTGGAAAATGGGCACTTGCATTGACTGATTAATCATTAACCTTTATGCCTCTCAAGGCTATAAAAGGTCAAGTGGTTTCAGACTTTATAGTCGACCATTCTATACAAGAAGGATCACTGAATTATTTGGAGATCGAACCTTGGAAACTGTACTTTTATGGTTCTAGTTACAAGGATGGAACAGGAGTCGGAGTCTATTATTTCTCCGAACAAAATTCCAACAACATTTAAGTACCAAATAAATGGTGATTGCTCTAATAATGAGGCTGAATACGAAGCGTTAATCGCGGGCCTTGAAATCTTGTTGGAATTGGGGGCAACTCAGGTCGAAATAATGGGAGACTCAGAGTTAGTCCTAAAAAAAATTACAAAAGAATGCAAATGCATAAAAGAAAACCTTATCATGTATTTCGTAATATCCAGACGGTTGTTGAAGAACTTTGAGGTAGTTAACATTCGACATATACCCAGATTGGAAAATCAAGTAGCCAATGACTTGGCACAGATTGCTTCTGGGTATAGAGTTTCGAAAGATAAGCTACAACAAGCAATCGAAGTTAGAGGGAGAGTAACTACCACTAAGTTATCTCCATTGGATTTAAAGACCAAAACGTTGGGATGCACTAATCATGAAAATTTCAAAATTTCCTTCATAGATAATCTAACAGAACAAGATTGGAGAAAGCCTGTAGTGGATTATTTACAAAATCCAACGGCTTCGACAGAATGAAAGATAAAATACAGAGCGCTGAGTTATGTGTTAATGGGAAATGAACTATTTAAGAAAACACCTAAAGGTGTGCTTCTGAAATGCCTAAGTGAAACAGAAGCATACATAGCTCTTTCCACTACACACGCTGGGGCATGTGGGGCACACCAAGTAGGCCAAAAGATGAAATGGTTATTGTTTCGACAAGGATTATATTGGCCCACTATGTTAAAGGATTGTGTTGAGTTTGCAAAAGGATGCCAAGAGTGTCAAAGACACATAGGTATTCAACATGTGCCAGCAAGAGAACTTCACTCGATTGTGAAACCTTGGCCTTTTAGAGGATGGGCTTTGGATCTTATTGGAGAAATTCGACCTACATCTTCTAAAAGCCAGAATTACATATTGGTGGGCATTGATTATTTTACTAAGTGGATTGAAGCAATCCCTTTAGTCAATGTGGACCAAGAGAATGTCATTGAATTCATTCAAAAGTACATCATATATAGATTTGGAATTCCTGAAACAATAACTACAGACCAAGGGTCGGTCTTTACTGGTTGAAAGATGCAAGACTTTGCTACGGAAATGGGGTTTAAATTGTTAACATCTACACCTTATTACGCGCAAGCTAATGGCCAGGTCGAAGCAGCAAATAAAGTAGTGATCAGTTTAATAAAGAAACACGTGGGAAAGAAACCCAGAAACTGGCACAAGACGCTAGACCAAGTTCTAGGGCTTGCCGAACTTGTCCGAAAGAAGCTACGGGAACAACACCATTTTGCCTAACATATGGTCATGATGCAGTGTTGCCAGTGGAAATCCACCTACAGGCGACAAGGATTTAGACACATCATGATATTCCTTCTGAAGTCTATTGGAATATGATGTTAGACGAACTAGTTGACTTAGACGAAGAAAGGTTGAAAGCTCTAGATCTTTTGAGACAGCAAAAGAAGCGAGTGGAGAAATCCTATAATCGTAGAGTGAAATCTAAGACATTTCAGCCTGAAGATCTAGTTTGGCAAGTAATTCTTCCAATGGATCGAAAAGACAGAAATTTGGGGAAATGGTCTCCTAAGTGGGAAGGACCTTTCAAGATTATCCATGCCTTCTCTGGTGGAGCCTATGAAATCGAAGAGTTAAGCGAAGATCAAAGACTTTTGAAGGTGAATGGTAAATACCTGAAAGCGTATAGACCTGTGCTTCAAGAGGTAAAAATAAGTAACATATAGTCACTATTGAATAGAGAATGCCAAAATGGAAACTTAAATTTTCATTAAAAGTGCCAAAATGGCTCTGAAATTGTTACAAACAAGTGATTACATACATGAAAGAAACAGGATCTAAAAAGGGAGATTAGCCTTAATCTGAAGATAATTTATTTTTTGCAATTCTAGGCGTAGATCACATAGAGCCTTCGATTGATGGAGGGTCTCGAGATTAGCATCAAGAGATTGGGATCGATCAGCGTGCCTTAACCCTTCAGCCAGTTCTTCTTGGCTCTCTGATTTAGTGTTAACAGCGAGAAGTTCCTCCTTCTTTTTGTCGTTGGCAGCAATTTTAGCTTCCAACTCCGCAATCTGCACCCTCAATTGAGCAGCGTCTTGATCTATCGCTTCGACTTCCTTTTGTCTAGCCTCCTGGGCCTTTGACAAATTCTTTACCTTAGAAGTTGATTCGGTAGCAGCATGCCAGGCAGCAGCCACTTGACCATTGGCTTCTTCAATCTCACGATTGAGAGTCCTTTGGCGGTTATAATCAGCGGATACTTGGTCAACAATGGAGATTAAATCCAAGATTACACTGGCCACGTCCGGAGAAGTAACAAGGAGATCGACATCCTTCAGGGTAGTCTTCAGAAAAGAAGGAGCCGTTGGTTCCCCCTCCAAGGTTAGCATCAAATCTCTTTTGAAGATTTGTGCTTTAACTTTCTGAAGACCTTCGTCGAGAGGAGAGGTCGAAGTAGATCTCCCAGATGCAGTTGAAGCACTATGATCGGAGGAACTTTCTCGACCTTCTAGAATTGCAGTCAAATAACCTAAAGGATTTTGCTGTTTTAGCAAGGCCAAATCCTCCTTAGTTCTGGATCCCGTCGAGGGAACACTTTCGTTGGCAGTAACAACCACATTGGCCACTTGATCTGGAATTGCTTCAGTGCCTAGAGGATTTTGGTTTCCTTCAGCAGAACCTTCTTCACCATCAGCCTCTGGGATCTCTACATTCTCCCTCTCTATTTCAGTTTCAGCAGCAGGGATGCTTTCCTCTTTATTCTCTTGCACATCAACCAACGGAACCCTAGTCTCCTCTTGGTTCCCTACAGCTTCTTCTTCATCGGCTTCTTTTATGTTTTCGTGCTGAGGTTTAGAAGTTTGATTTACTTCGTCAGCTGAAATCATGAAAGAGCCTTTCGCTGAAGAAGGCCTATAGGTAGGATCCCCTTCACTATTTAAGATGGTGACAGAGTCCTCGACAGGAGTAGGAATTCATTTGGAAGTGCCAGCAGTGTCCTGGAAAATAAAAGAAATTTGTTTCTTTCAGAATTCTCATAAAGCAAAAAAGGGAGTCGAGAAATAAATGATGGTCTATCGAAGCAAATACCTAGACTGGGATTTCAGCACCAGGACTGAAGTTATCAATCTCGCTAGGATTGTTTAGCCTGGAAATTACTTCCTGTTCAGTAGGCTCGTTGATGACTACAGGCGGAGGCCTCCCAGCTGTAGTCTTAATCCTAATTTTGGGACGAGTTTCAACGGCAGGAACGGGTTTCTTTAATCTTCGTCTCTGCAAAGGAACAGGAGGAGACTCCTCCTCTTCGTCACTAGAGATTTAGATCTCCTGAACCTTCTGTTTTCTGGGGGGAGTTTTCTGAATACCCAGAAAGAAAAGTCGAAGGAATCAGTACCCATGTCAGACAATCATAGAAAATAAAGGTATGGAAGAAAGTGAATACCTTGGGAGAGGGGTTGACAGTAGAATCTCCCTCTTTTATGCTCTCAGCAACCTTCTTTGAAGTGGTTCTCTTGACAGCTAGACAGAAGACAAGAAAATTAAAATTGAGCGCCGAATGACAAATCTGAAGCGAAGAGAAAGAAAAAGTAATACCTTTCTTAACCCTTCGAGAACCAGCTTAAACGCCTCACGTAGGTGGTGGGCGAAGTCCTTCTCATCGAAGAACTCTTCGTCATAATACTATTTCCACCACTCCTCAAAATTAACAGAACTAAAAAAAATAAGGTTAAAATCGAAAAGGGTCAGTATAGTTCGACCGGAGTACCTACCAATATGCTTGGTATCAGCATCTTCTGAGTAGCCTGCATTATAAAATAGTAGCAGCTTCTCTCGAGGATAAATGGGTGAGGGAAGTGACTGAGCAATACCAAATTGTCGAGAGACAAGATTTGGTTGATAAGCGATCAAGCTCAAATGATTTTTTGAGCTCTTGAATCTCAATGGCATGATCCTGGGGCGAAAAAACGATTCCCACATGCTCACATACTCATCAGTCACGTCTTCCTCTTCCTCTGAAGGATATGGTCTGGTGAACCATTATGGACCAACTTTTCGACTGGTGAAGGGAGCCATGGTCGAAACAAAGCGCTTTTGCTCCGCAAACATCATTACGAAGCTTGTGAAAGCCTTCTGAAACTGTTGGCCTTCATCAGTAGGAGTCAGCAGTGCAAGCCTGGTGCCTTCGACCCTCCTGTTCAGGATTTCAGGGGCCTCTTTGTTAATCTTATTCCTCTAAGGAAGGAAAGATTTGAAGATGGCATTAAGCCAAAGTTGGAGAAGCCAAAAAGGGCCAGATAGCAGCAGACTCCCCCTATCCCCTATAACCTTGAGTTGAGTCACATCATTACTGATAGACTCATATAGGTTGGCCAAAATCAATTCGGCCAGGCAAAGGGGATATTTATGGTGAAGCTGTGTTGCGAGCGTAAGCATCTTTTTCGTCACCTGAAGTGACTTTGTGCAAAAAATGAAACGAGACAACCACATAGACAAAAAGGCTATATGCTCCACTTCCGACACGATGCTAGAGGCCTTATCATGGAAATGATTGATAAAGGTGGTGTAAGTGGGTTTTGTAGCAGCAAACCCAATAGCATCCTCAGACAAGTCTTCAGGGTCGAAATAGTCACCAGTTGGTCGAAGACCAGTGATTGCAGCTATGTCGAATAGAGTGGGGGTCATCATCCCACAGGGAAGATGAAAGGTGAAATGTGCGCTATCCCAAAAATACAATGAAGATACCAGCATGATGGGACAGTAAGGCAATCCTGTCTTCGACAGCATCACCAAGTCATAAATTCCCATTTCCTTCCAGACAGAAGCCTGCACCTTCTCCATTTTTTTCAACCAGTCTGAATACTCAGAGGAGATGTTAGGGCTTGATCGAAATATCCGGTTCCCTTTTTCATGAACTGGAGGTTTATATCCTCTGTAGTCTGAGCATGCTGCTGGTTGGCTGGGGTAGCGTCTTCAGGATCATTTCTAGGCTTTTTTGTGCATCCTATGGGTCTGAGCCTTGGGTGAGTAGGGAAGAAGGCGCGATTCTTCAAGGGATCTTCGATGCATGAAGACAACGGACCAGACATAGCATACATGTTTCCACCATACCTAATGGGAATGAGGAGCTGAGAATCATATTCTTCTCGCCACTCCCTCGTCATGGGTTCAGTAACATACCGATCAATCGAGGAAGGAGAAGGGTTAGTGGAAAAGACCTCTGGTGGGTTTTGAACATCATCAGTGTTTTTGGGTTGAGGATTGTTTGGTGCATTGGAGAGGAAGGCCGTTGTTGAAGGTTTGGGAGAAAACGAAGTTGACAATACAAAGTGTTTGAAAGCAAGAGATTTGGAAATGTTGGAAATGGTAAAAGTTCCAAATAGAAAGGTTCAGAAGTATTTATAGCCTTCAGAAGAGGGATATGTCTCATCAAGGCCATTTAATGTTTCGCAGGTAGTGGGACACGTGGCGAAGTGTGAAACTATTATCGTGCAGGCATTGGGAAACGTTTTGACATGTCTTCCTAGGTTATAGGAATATGGTCATCATGGCAAGCGTGGTAACGGCAGTTAGAAGAGACATCTTGGAGAAAGAGTAATGATGGTTTTCTCAAGAGCAGCAGCTGTTGGAAGACGAAAATCACACGTCAAGACCTTGTGGACAACTGGGAAGACAAGTGTCGAATGAGAAGTTCAAAGAATGACTATTTCTTTGAGCGTTGAAATAGACATTCTTGGGGGGTAATTTGCTGGCTCCCAAATTCGACACTTACTATATTTGGTCTTTTAGACCAAACAAAAAACTGGAATAAACCAAGTCAAGAAGAATGTTCGACGTATGAAATAACTTAGGAAAAAGATCTAAGTTATATTTGAGCCTTCAACCATGGCTCACTTTCAGGTTCGTTCGACTGAAGAGGACTTATGTCCCTCGACTGAGAAAAAGTATCCTTGCTTTGACACATGATACGAGGATTATTTGAATTTTGAATTATTGGAGGGAAAGGCAGTTTCGCCAACGTTTAAGAAGAAGCAACGTGGCTGAAAGCCATAGGTCGAGGGACATGCAGAAGACACTTGTCTTCATCTTAGCGCAGAATGATCCCTCGACGGTTACTTATTTTTAGTATAAATTAAGAAACTTATGTAGTTTTCAAGGGTGTTCAACCTATTGTACTAAGTCACTCAAACATTATCCAAGTAATCGTTGTGTGAGAAAGGATAAAACTGAGAAATATACGTTGGAAACACCTCTTTTCATTAATGAAAGTCTTTTACATTACTTTACTATTATCTTGCAAAGTTATCTTTTTTACTTCTTTTACTTGCATTTCTGCATTTCTGCTTACTTTTCCAAAATATCAAACATCTTTTCTCTGGGTCGAACGTGCGTTCTTCCTACTTATCCATCTTACATAAAAATTAGCATATGTTCTGGGATTAATCTGATCGATCCCGTAAGTAAACCAAAAAGAACTTACCTTTTTGGAGATCAGCGGTTGTTTACCAAAAACAACGGTAAACATAATGCAAATGGTAATCTTGGTTGCTTCCCTTCCATGCACACCTTACATGACTTCTCATGCTTTTTGATTGTAGGAATTCCATGTACCAGCTTCTTTGATTTCAGATGCCCTAAGCTTCTGAAATTTAGATAACCAAATATTTTGTGCCACAGCTCACTCTTCTTGACAACACTTGTTGCATTAAGGTATTCAGAGTCTGCAGTTCTAACATTCACCTTGAATGTTTTGTTCTTTCCTATTTCTAACTCCATAATCAGATTCTGATTATGGTCATACAGTTTCAGAAGATTTTCCTTCATGATAACCGAAAAACCTTTCTCAATCAGTTGTCCCATACTCACCAGATTGCTTTTGATGTCAGGTATATACCACACATTCTGGATCACTGTTGCTTTCCCATTATTTAGAATGACTCTGACATTTCCCATACCTTCTGCACTGAGGTATTTATCATCAGCACATATGATCTTTATACTCTTCCCAGAGTCAAAATCAACCAACCATTTCTTGTTTCCAGTAAGATGGTTTGAACACCCTGTGTCCATATACCATCATTCTGATGAATTCATATTATCAGATTCAGACGCCAACAATAGCACAGGTTCATCATCAGACTCTCCTCTGGCTATATTTGCTTCTTCTGACTTTCTTTCTTTGTTTAACCAGCAATATTTAGCATAGTGACCAAAGTTCTTGCAACAATAACACTGAACATTCTTCTTCTCAGACTACTCCTTTCCCTTCTGGACATTCTTCTTCCTATCATAGTTTTAAGCTTCTGACCTTTGACCATCATTAGTTTTCTTCCTGACTTCAGACCAAGTCTGCTTCTGATACTTCTTACCAGAAGTTACTTTCAGAGCCTGCTGCTCTACTTTCCTCTCAGAAGTTCTCGCAGTCATACGCAACTCATGCGTCTCTAGACTACTTTGTAGCTCTTCAACTCTCATGGTGCTCAGATATTTGGAATGTTCAATTGCTACCACAAATGTAATCAAACTGAGAAGTTAAAGATCTCAAGATCTTCTCAATGATTACTTGTTCAGAAAGAGTTTCTCCACAAGATTTCATCTTATTAGTGATCAGAATCACTCTAGAGATGTACTCAAAAACCTTCTCATTGTCCTTCATGTTGAGATTCTCATATTTTTTCTGAGAGACTGAAGTTTCACCTTCTTCACTGAAGCTTCACCACCGTAACATCTGACCAGTGTGTTCCACGCAACCTTTGCTATTTCAGAGTCAGTAATCTTCTCAAACGCGTTCGCATCCACACATTGATGGATGTAGAACAACACCTTCTGATCTTTCTTTCTTAGCGCCCTATGTGTTATCTTCTATGTCTCTGTTGCGTCTGATTCTAATAGGTCATAGCCATCGGTGACAAGATCTAACACATCTTGAGAACCAAATAACATGCGCATCTGGATCTTCCAACGATTCCAGTTTTTGCCATCAAATACTGGAAGCTTGGAATGGATATCACCGCCGTTTCCGTTCATCTTCTACCTTGTGCAAATTTACGCAGAAACTCAATAAAGTTGTGTTTCCCAAATCCCCAGAATCAGAAACAACAGTTATCACAACACCTCACTGTTCTCTCGTGTTTCCCGTGAATTTCTAACCGGAGCTCTGATACCAATTGTTGGTGCACAAAAGAAGAGATGAAAGGCAAAAGGAATATATTTAATGACGGCTACAAAAATAAGGACTAATGATTTACAATGAATTACATTGACCTACCTCACTAGGCTATTTATACACAAAATAAAATCATAAATATTCTCTAACAAAGATATAAAAGGATCTAAAAGATATTCCTAAAATATAAATTAATATCTAAAAGATATTTCTAAATTAATTTCTAAAATATAAATTAATTCTAACACCTTTAGGTAAGTGGTTGTCAAATGAGAAACCTCGGAAATCGGGGGTGCGAAGATGATAAGTTGACAATATACGATGAGAATCTCTAAGTGCTGGTATCAGTTCTAATGGCACGATTTTGTGAGCGTTTTAAGCAAGGTTCTAAGCTTTGTCTCATTTTTCTTTCAACATCGGAAGTGTTCTATGTCATACAAGCTTTCATTTACTACCAAGACCGCGTCCTATGGGTTCTTGTGCATCTAAATACATTTCCTTAAAGATGATTGCATGGGCTTTAGTTGTTAAGTGTTCAGCATAGCATACTACGACCAAGTTGTATCATGTAGCGTCATTTGGGTGGATAATAAGCACTACAGGGTTGTAGAGTCATGTTAACATCAAGGTTTACTCCTTTGAGCCATGCAGAATCTGAGGTGCATGCATCATGGAAGGATATTGCTCAAAATGGAAGTTACAGACTTGTGTATTAAGGGTGTGGTGCACTATACGCTATCTTGTTCTCTCCTTCACCTGATAAGAGCCCACGCTTCATCATAATAGAGAGGATCAGTGGATCTCATGCTCCATTTTTTGTTTGTGTTCTTCTCTCTTCTTCCTACCACCTTCACCAACAACAAAACAGAGCTCTCAACAACGCTCTCTCATAGCGTCAACCTCGCAAATTTCTGAAACGCGCTTTCGGATTGCTCATCAAGAACCTGCATCATTGCTTCCGTTCTTCATCATCTTCAACGTCTCATAATCCTCACAGAAAATCGAGCCGGACGGTGGTGTTGTTTTCTTTTTCTAATGTGATTGGATCACCGGAGGTGGTGGTGAACCATCGGAGGTGACGACCGGAGCTAGGGTTCCGATGTCACTGTTCACACCTGATCATTTTGGTTTGAATCGTTGGCTCATGCGTGGACAGGTACTATTGGACATGTTTTAAATTCACTTATCCATCTCAACCAATTAATTATGCGTTAATTATGTTTAATATAATTAATTGATTGATAATAAGGATATTTTATGATATTGGATCAAACGCCATGGGCCTAGCGCAAATGCATAATCGCACCCTACTCTTAAGCCCAATATTTCATGATATAAAGTATATTGGTTCAATTGTCAGATTGTTATCGCACCCCATCCCTTTTATTTGAATTCTGATGCCAAAAAGGCTTAGTGGGTGCAAACAAAAAAGGCATGTATATAGATTCCTATCCCCACCCCTTGTAAATGGGCCAAAGAGCCAAGTGCAATAATTTCTGTTCAAATTTTGGATTGCTAATACACCCCTGGAAGTGTTGAATGTAATTTTTGATAGCCTGATCATTTAACTTGCAATTTGATTTTTCAAGTTTGTGAAAAAACCACAAAATACTTTCTGATTAATTTAGCGTCATGAATAATTTGTAATATTTTTATTCTATTTTTCCTTATTTTATTTGATTTAATTAGAGGCAAATTTCACCAAGGCATTCAAAGTGTACACGTTATCTTGGTGGATCTAATTGAATGATCATTTGAATTAGTTTTTGGCTGGATTTTTGGACACATTGAGGTGTCTAATTGATGATTGATATCATGATGATTTAATACTCGATTGAATTATTTTTCATAAGTATTGATGCATATTTTGTAAAGCCTTGATACTTTGCCTATTTGTGGTTTAAAGCTTGAAGTAATGAATTATTTGAGGTATATTCTTGGTGAAATAAATTATAGGACTTCTCTTAACATGATATGTGATCCTTTAACTCGAGATGCACAATTTTATCTTACCTTATTATTAATTTCTAGGTCATTACTTGTTCATCCTTTGTAGTTACAAGATAATGTGTAGTTTGTTAACGTGTCTACCTTGTTAGATAATTCTTTTAATCTTGTCTAGATATGGTTAAGTTAGCTTGTTAGCATCCATACCTTATGCAAGGTAGTTTAAACCTCAAGTCTAGATAGACTTAGGTAGTGCTAGATAACACCATTGCTTAGATAAGCAACCTTCCATACCTTAGATAAGGTAGTTTAAACCTCAAGTCTAGATAGACTTAGGTAGTGCTAGATAGCGCCCTTGCTTAGATTAGCAATTCTTACCTTAGATAAGGAAGATTGAACATTAAGTCTAGATAGACTTAGGTTGTGTTAGGTAGCACTATTACTTAGATAGGTAATCCTTTACTTAGATAAGTAATCTTTGATCCTAAACCTTGATAGGTCTGAGGATTGAGTTTTGTGATGCATGAGATATACTGGATGTACTTGTGGTTGCCTTGCTAGGCATTTGTGATTCATTTTTGGGTTGATACCTTTACATTTGTTGTTTATCATTTGGTTGTTACCATTGTTGTGATGTTGTTACATTGTTTACCTTGTGATTCCATGCTCCCTTAGAATCTCGATTCACTCTTGGTTAAGATAAATTGAGTAGACTCTAGGCTTGTAAACCAAGCATGAGAACTTTAGGTAGGATTTCCTATATCTAAACTTTAGGGCCACAATTGCACGACAACAAGTAGGATTGAGATCCCTTAGCTTTAGGTTTAGTTCTTACATTGCATCTTGTAAAACTAAAACCTTTTTCTCAAGCAAACTCATAAAACACTTAATGAGTAAAGGTACGTATAGTGCACCACGAGCCTTAAGTACATGAAGAGGACTTCGGATCCGAGGCGTCTGACTCAATCATCCAAGGGTATTCATGTCATAGACTTTAGCATGATACATGTCTCAAACACTTTCAAAACTTAAAGGAAATGGATTCAAGTACCCCCGGGAACCACTTGAGGAATTTCCTATAAAAAATACTCAACCAATCAAACTCTCTTTTGTCGTCTGGACTTTTCTTATGAAAAATTTTCAGAAAGGGTTGTTACCCATAAAAAAAAAACCAAAACTATTGAGTCGAACTACGGTGCTCTGATTCCTTGAAAAATGATAGTAGGCCTTAGGATGCAAGGCCTAAGCGAGCACAACTATTTAAAACCTTGGCTTTCCCTGTATAATTTTCTCATGCATTTCCCTTAGCTTGTAAGTTTAGATAGACAAACCCTTTGATTAGAACAATAAGAGTGAATCTCATGGAGTACCACAAACGTGATGGGTGCTAATACATTCCCCTTGTGTAATTGAATCTTGTACCTTCTCTTGGTCGCAAGACCTTGTTTTCTCTCAGGTTTACTCAATGTTTTCTTTTCCACTCCTTAGGATAAATAATATTCGATGGCGACTTCATTGTTCATTTTCCTAGTTGCCTCAAACGTCATCATTGCGATAAAGGTAACATAATCAAATTACAAGTCTGGAAATAGGATTGAAATCCAGTGATATCAAATGCTTTAATTACAGGATGCCATTCAAATCTTTACACTCAAATAAAAACTTAATCTAAATTCAAAATGAAGAACAACAATCATGTTTTAATTTCAACCAAAAGTAAGACATATATTTTATGAAAATAATGTGTGTTTATGTGTGCACGTGCACACGTGCATGCACACATGTTTGTGTGTGTGTTAAGATAATATATTTTTGAATTTTTAGAATTTAAACTTTTCAGTTTAAATAGAAACTCAATATGTGATTATTATTCAATATATTAATAATAAATTGTTGTTTTATTAGAATTTTTAGTTCAAAGTGAGTCATAAATTCAACTTTTTTTTTTTAAAATATCTACAATATAAGAAAAGTACATCTTTTTCCTTCAACTGTTCTGCAGCCGACACATGGATTCTTGAGTGAACACCACAACCTACTACCTGGCTTCTTCACAACACACTTCTATTTTTTCCCAATTTTTCCTCATTTATTTTTTCCATTTCCTTTCTTCTGTGGCAGTTATCCAATGCAATTGAATGGTTTTAGAAACGTTTTACTCTCCTTATTCCACATTCAGAAACAATTTCATCACCCCATTAATCTTGCAACCTCCCTTCCAGTAATCATGTGTGTGATGTATTATAAACGCACATCCTTTCAACTTCCATCTCATATTCCTCACACACAATCATCGATCAACTTTTTTATTCTAACCATTCCCACGACAATTACATGGCCATACCCGCGGAAGAAACTCTGCGATGTTACCGGCAGATCTGACGTTTTCATCGGTTCATTATCAACATCAAGACGCTCAGAAACCACAGAAAATCCATAATCCCGGTTACAGATTTCTACAAGTTCGGACTATTGAATTGTTGTGAGTTGATGTTGTGATTTGATTTCCACTTTGATGTTTTGATTGTTGAAAATGGTTGGAATAGTGTTGCAGGTTCTGATGAATGAATGTTAAGGATCAATTGAAGAGCTTTTTGATGAATAATGCTACTGTTTGCACATGATTTTGGAGGAAGAATTTCAACACAAATTTTAGCAGCCTAACACATCTTCCTCCCTTTTTCTTTGTGATCTCTGCCTCTACCTATGTTTTTCTTTGTATCAATTACATTTTTTAAATTTTGCAGACAAATTTTATCTACTAGACAGGTATCAGTCATGCTTAAGAAACAATTATTAAGGAAGAGCGATTACTTGGGCTTTATAAGGGACTTGGAACTACACTTTTAGTATGTTGTTATTATCAATTTGCCAATACTTAAAGTATATGTTCATTTCTTCTGTATTTAACTGCTTGTATATATTAATGAGGGCAGGTGAAAAAACCAAAAGAAATGTTAGTTATAGGTTGTATTTTGAAAACCTATTTTAATAGTTTGATATTTTTTGTAGGAAGTATTTATCTCGGTATTCACAGTTTGATTGATGTTGTTGTTGGCCTTTTTAGTTGACTTGGAATCCTTGGACTTTGGCTTCAAGTTAATGAGTACATAGACAGTTTTGTTGTCTTAGAACAAATTGGTATTCTTCTAATTGATTAATTCACTATGTTTCCCTATGTTTTATATTGTATTTCCTTTGTGAAATTTTAGATTGATACCAGTAAGTCGACAGTCGAAGTTATGAATCACTACGAAGCTTTGGTTCATGATGGGATTCAATCTTTTGTTCAATGTATAACAACAGGTTCAAGAACGGGAAAGTTAGGGTTTTAATTTTTTGGTTATGGTTTTTGTGTTGGTTTGATGATTAAGAGTGATGATATATGATGTTCTGTTGCAACTGTTTCAGGTCCTCCGTACTCACGGCTTCAAGACAATTCACCATGCTCCAAAGATATTAATTCTCTTTGTTTAACTGATTTCAAAAGATATAATACTTGTCTCATCACTGATCTGTATAATATTTGTTGGTGCTATGTGAATATTCGATGAATAGTTTCGTTTTAGCAAAATCTGTTTTGGATTTAATTGGTAGGGAGTGTTGACTGATGCTGTGGAAACGCTGGATCTGCTGGATCTACCATAACATTCCTCTTCGAGACCATTATGGGTTTGTAGAGGATACAGTTAAATGAGCTTATATTTACTTGGTGTTGTATCAATGTGAAAGGTTAATTCTTGATAGAAATTTCCTGAGCTATGCCCCTTGGTAATTTATTTATTACCTTAGTTTATGTGGCCATTAATTTTTGCAGGGGCCGCCAATGGAGACTTCCACCAACAGTTTATCAGCCAAACCAAAAAAGGGTCAAAAGAACAAAAGAAGCAATCATCGTCGTTCTATGGGGGAGTTATTGGTGCCTCTGTTTTTGTCCAAGTTTCCCATTCCTTCTAATTCCAATGTGTCTCATAAAAAAAGTCTTGAATGAGTGAGTTTTTAGTATATGTTTCACATGTGTATGCCTGCCTGATCAGTTATTTGCAAAATTTATTATAAATATTTTCTATCAACTTATTTTTTAAGATCTATTGACATCTTACTGCCAATAGCAATAATTACTCTGTTCATTTTGTTGATGTTTTCCTTGCCGCCTATTTGCCAAGCAACAATGTAAATGTGACAATTCTCATCCAAAAATGGATCTTGCCACTGTATACCATAGTTGTTTCTGTACCCCACCTCATTGCAAGTGAAAATTGGGTACTTGGAGAACTAGGCTCCTGTCTATCAGAGGTAAACCATGCTCAATCTAGCTATCACAGCTCAAGCATGTTCTGTCTCATATGGATTTTCAATTTGGTTTCATGAATCTGTTGTGATATAGTCAGGGAAACATTATGAGGTGATTCAATTTTGGTTTCAAACCCTGTGTGTCATTTTAGGAGATGAGTGCTGATGTATATTCTCAATTGCTTATGGCATTGGTTATGTCGGATACACAAAAGGATTAATATGCAACGTAACAATATTAACAATATAAACTGTATATTTTTGTATGCTGTGTTGGAACTTTAGTATTGTTTTCCTTTAGTTTTATTCGGTCCGAGCATTAAATTCTCCATTATTAATGGAATTCGTATCGAGTAATTTTCTTTTGGGCGTGTTTTTTGTTTTATTGTACATATTGTAACGAAGGTAATGAAAATGGATGCTGCTGAACCATTCAATGTTCCTGTCAATCCGAAAGTTGTGGAATTCCTGTAAGTATAAATATTTTCAAGTAACTTTTTCAAGACAGAGATGATTTTACAAAACTCATGATATTTGTTCATTCATGGAGAGTAATGCGATTCTCTGTGAAACTTGGAACAAAAACGAAGAGAACTTTTTTGAAAATAATATTGTGTTTACTTGTATCTAATATCATATTTCATACACTGTCTAGAACCAGGACTATTTTGATATCATTGATACACCAATGGATTTTGGAATGATATGTAACAACCTTGAAAAGAATGGAAAGTATATGATGTCGGAGGATGTCTATAATGATGTGAAATACATTTAGAAGAACCGCTATAAGTATAAGAATAAGGGTGACTATATTGTGGATCTTATGAGGCGAGTAAAGAAGAACTTTATGAAGTATTGGACTGCTGGTTCTTGGAACATACCGAGCCATTATTGAAAGTAACTATAATTCCTCATGAAACAACGACTCTTGGGTTTGTTCAGTATGTTCCAAATGAGAACCTTCTGATGACAAAGGAACAACTTTATGATAGGACTTGTATGATCCTTGGTGGCAGGTTTGCTGAATAGGTTCTTATTGGAACAATTTATGCCGGCGTACAAAATGACTTGGAGGATTCATATGAGACGTCTAAACTGTACAACAGTAAAACTGGTATAATCATTGATTCTGAAGAGCGATAATAGGTGAATAAAACATATGAATGTACGATATAACATATTAAGGAACACAAGGAGAAAGTAGCTCAAATAACATAGTTACTGCTCGAAAAATTAGTACTTCACCAAGATGACTTACTTCAAGTCTTAGGCACGCGACCCTTCAAGTGTGCTGAAGTCACTAATTATGATAGATTTAAGTTAGAATTTTATGATGACGAGATGGTTTTAGAAACCACTATCGATATAGAGTAAGATCGTTTTGTCATAGTTGATTAAGTTTATGTTCATTATATTTTTTTACTACTATACATGAATTTGGGGTGTTATTGATACATGTAGATATGATAGATTGATGATGCGATAAGAAATACATTTAAAAGAGAAGTAAAATATGATTTTATTTCATTGATTTTTTCAAGGATATGTTATTGTGCCATTCATGACAGGGCTGAAGGCTAACACAGTACATCATGTGTCATCATAATACCACCCTAAACTCAAGACAAATTCCATAAAATAAGCATAATACAATTCAAATTTAACCAAAACATATCCACCTATTATGGCAAAATACACACATCATATACAATACAAAAACCCCTTAAAACTTGCCATTTTCAAAACAGAGAAAAAACATTATAATGCAACCCTTATGAATCCAAAACAAACCACCTACAATAAATATCAAGATCAGACCCACATCAATGCAATTCACTCGTCAAATCTGAGCAAAATACAAGCTTTACGCACATGAAAAAGAAAAGCTCATCCAATCATGTTGACAGTCCAGATTCCTCGCCTATATAACATAAGTCTACAAGTTCACAACCAATTCAATGTTGATTCTCAGAGCAAGATGCACCAAAATTTTGTCAACCTTTCAAGTCTCCCATGCTTTAAACCCATACTCAGACCAAAAATTCAAATAAATTAATGCACCTATAGACATTTTCAAATTCTATCCAATTCAGTTCATATGGCAGCCAATAAAGTTTGTACATACCTCATTTTAAAGTACACAATACAAATCAAATCAATTCCTTTTGTTTCAAGACAGACACAAAAATAGTCCTTAACATAAGTCAGCCCACATTGTTTCAATAACTTCAAACCTGCAAATGGAAATCATATAATCCAGTTCAGTCTATGTAAATCTATGACAATTCGTACATGACAGTTCAAGCAACTAACCAAGATATTGATCAAACTATTGAATATTAACGAGAATATGAATTTACTGATCAAAATATTGAATAATAACGTGAACATAAAGTTACTCATCAAAATTTTGAATAATAACGAGAACATGAAGTTACTGATCAAAATATTTAATGTTAAAGGAAACATGAAGTTACTAATCAAAATATTGAATATTAAAGAAAATATGAAGTTATTGATCAAACTATTGAATATTAACGGAAACATGAAATTACTAATTAAAATATTGAATATTAACGGGAACATGAAGTTATTAGTCAAACTATTGAATATTAACGGGAACATGAAGTTACTATTTTTTTTTTAATATTAACGGAAACATAAACTTACTGATCAAAATATTGAATATTAACGAAAATATTAAATTACTGATCAAAATATTGAATATTAACCGAAACATAAAGTTACTTATCAAAATATTGAATATTAAAGGAAAAATAAGCTTACTGATCAAAATATTGAATAATAATAAAAATATGAAATTACAAGAACATGGAATTATTGATCAAAATATTGAATAATAACGGAAAATTACTGATTATATATATATATATATATATATATATATATATATATATATATATATATATATATATATATATATATATATATATATATATATATATATATATATATATATATATATATATATATATATATATATATATATATATATTCAAATACTTTTATATATTAAAATAATTATAGACACTGATTTATTATATATTTAAAAAATATATTTTATTTTTATATATAAATTAATTTGAATACAAAATTTTCAATTTATTTAAAATATAAAAATTTTATTTAGACACATGTTATCATATGAACTATTTATATGCTAGACAAAATATTTTATTCAAAAATAAAACCTCCCAAGGAAAAACCAAATAAAACTAAAGATTGACCATCAATATTTTTCAGGGGTGTGAAACCAAAAATATTGAGCTGCGTTATCTTTCTTGTTTCAGAGATTCTTGTAGCAGCAGAAACTGTTTTCTTGCACACACCAAGATAGTTTTGTCAGCAACAACAAAGAAATATGCATATATAAATATATATCAACATGGAATTTTCTATTCATCTAAATGGTGCTTTCATGTTCCACTTACCAACATTTTTTATGAATTTGGAAATTGGTCAAATACATCCACTATAGGATACACTTCATGTGGCAGTGGTTAGAGATAAATGTGACCTACACAATCTACCAAAGTCAAAGGATAGTTTTGTTTTGTTTTTTCATTTGGGGTCTTTATTGTTGCATGTGTGGTCCTTCCGGGGTGCCCGCCAATGTTGACCCAATGCATGCACTGAAACACTTTCATAGTGGCTAATGGCTAATCAAAACAACAATAATGAATAGACGAAATTATTGTACCTCAATAATCAAAGCGAAAAGTCATACATAATGTTTTAGGTGCAGAAATTTCAAAAAGAAAATGAAAAACAATATTTTTTTATCCCTGAACGTCTAAGATACTGTAATAATAAAACATTTATTTAGTAGCATGTAATAATAGATAGATGGAGTGCAGTCCCATCCGAGCACCCAAAGGACATACGGGGTCCATCCCTATTGACAATGATCCATCTTATATGCAAAATTCGGGGGAGAAAGGGAGACTAAAGGGTATTAATATCTCAAAAAAGTCTTTAGTTAAGGATGGAGGGAGTATATGTGGGATAGGTTCTCATTAGACGTGTTTTATGTTGGAGTATAAGGAAGATAAAAGACAAAATGAATATTCACTGATAGTTTCAAAAATAAGGATTTATAATGAATTACAATAATTTACTTCACTAGGCTATTTATACACACAAATTAAATCTAAAATATATCTTCTACAAAGATATAAGAAGATCTAAGATATATATCTTCTAATAAAGATATAAATAATCTAAAAGATATTCCTAAATATAAATTAATATCTAATTATAAAATCTAAATTAATTCTAACATCATCTCTTAATTTATATTTATCAAAAACTGACAACACCAATTTCATCCCTTAAACTAAGAAATTGATTAGTTTTGATAGCCTTTGTCAGAACATCTGTCAGCTGCTTCTGAGTGCTACAGTGCACAACCTCTATTATTTCATTATGAACCTGATTCCTCAGAAAATGATACTTGGTCTCAATATGCTTGCTTCTCCCATGCAACACTGGATTTTTGGCAAGATTGATTGCAGACTTGTTATCAATCATCAGCTTCAGAGGTTTATTTACCTCAATCTTCAGATCTTTCAGCAAGTTCAGAATTCACACAGCTTGACATGCAGTCAGAGCACCTGCAATATATTCAGCTTCACAGGTTGACAGAGCAACAACAGGTTGCTTCTTGGAACACCAAGAAATAGGACCTCTCAGAAATTTGAATAAGTACTTAGAAGTACTTCTTCTGTCAACTATATCTCCGCACCAATCAGAATCAGAATAACTCAGAAGTTCTGATTCGATCTCTCTTCCAGACGGAAATAACACTCCATATTTCAGAGTTCCCTTCACATACCTCAGAATCCTGACTGCAGCTTGGTAATGGGACCACTTTAGTTTGCTCATAAATATGCTAACCATTCCAACTGCATAACAAATATCAGGTCTGGTATTACATAAATACCTTAGAGAATCAACCATTTGTTTGAAGGTTGTAGCATCCACATCCTCTCCATCAGAATCATAATCCAACTTTTGATTCGTATCAGCAGGTGTGATAGCAACCTTGCAATTTTCTAGCTCAAATCTCTTCAGAAGCTCTAGCTCATACTTCATCTGATGTAAAATGATTCCTTTCTCAGAGTATATAAATTCCATCCCTAGAAAGAAACTCATTTTTTCCAATATCTGTCATCTCAAACACATTCATCAGAACTTTCTTGAACTCAACTATCTCTTGACTCATTTTTCCAAGATTTGTCATCTCAAATGCATTCATCAGAACTTTCTTGAACTCAGCTATCTCTTGCTCAGAACTTCCTGTGAGTAATATGTCATCAACATACAAACAGACCAGAATCATATTACCTTCTGAAGTGTGCTGAACATAAACACCATACTCCATCTCACACTTCTGAAACCCTTAATCCTTGAAAAATGAACCAATCTTCAAGTTCCAAGCTCTGGGCGCTTGCTTCAATCCATACAATGCTTTATGTAATTTGAACACCATCCCTTCCTGGTTCTTTTTCTCAAATCCAGGAGGTTGTGAAACGTACACCTCTTCTTGTAGTGGACCATTCAGAAATGCAGATTTTACATCTAAATGCATCAGAGGCCAATTCCTGTTAGCAGCTACTGCAATCACTAGTCTGATTGTTTGATATCTCGCTACAGGTGCAAACACTTCAAAGTAATCCAACCCAGGCTTCTGTAGGAAGCCTCTTGCTACTAACCTCGCTTTGTGTTTGCCAATTGATCCATCTGGCTTTAACTTCTGCTTAAAAAACCATCTGACGCTGAAGGCTTTCTTGCCTTTTGGAAGTTCTGTCAGCTTCCAAGTCTTGTTTCTCTCTATAGCATCAAGTTCTTCTTTCATGGCCTGTAACTAAACTTGGTGCTTAAGAGCCTCTTTCGTACTCACGGGTTCAAAGTCTACTAACATTTCACACTGAATAACTTTTCCTTCAGAGTTTACTTTAGTGTCTAGCAACATGTCAAACTCTGCAAATCTTCTTGGGATGCTTCTGACTCTTTGTTACCTCTGAACTGGACCTTCAAAACTTTGGACACCAGAACTTTCCCCTCCAGAAGCACTTGCTTCAGCAATTGGACTTTCTCCAGAACTTTCCCCTTCAAAAGCATTTGCTTCAGAAATTGGACTTTCTCCAGAACCTTGACTGTCTCTAGAGTCTGGATCATCATCGGAATCAGATTCAGAATCATCTTCTCCTTTTGTATCTTCTTCAGAGTCAGAGTCTTTACTAGCTTCATAAACATATATTTCTGACCTTTCTTTAGAAGTTTTGTCATCAGAGTCAGGACAAGACTTTTCCCAATTCCAAACTTCTGATTTCTCTACAATAACGTCTCTGCTGAACTCAACTTTGTTAGTTTCTGGACAATAAAGTTTGTACGAACCTGTACTGTGATACCCCACCAGCAACATCACTTTACTTCTATCATCCAGCTTATGTCTTCTGGCTTATGGGACATGTTTGTAACATACAGAACCAAATACTTTCAGATGACTAACACTTTGCTTATCTTCAGTCCACTTCTGAATAGGAACTATTTCCTTTAATTTCTTTGTTGGACATTTGTTGAGCACATAACATGCAGTTGCAACAGCTTCTCCCCACAGAGTATGAGGAAGTTTCTTCTTTTTCAGCATGTTTCTCACCGTATCTAGCAAAGTACGATTTCTTCTTTCAGCAAGACCATTATGTTGAGGAGCATATAGAGCAGTAACCTCATGCTCAATTCCATTCTCCTCACATAAACTTCTGAATTCTGTAGAGTTATACTCACCACCACCATCAGTTCTAAGAATTTTCAGAGTCTTGCCACTCTAATTCTCAACCTTCAGTCTAAACTTTTTAAATTCAGCAAACACCTCGTGTTTGAACTTTATGAGAGATACCCATATCATTCTGGTGAACTCATCAACAAATTACACAAAATATTTATTCCCTCCAGTCGATGCTACTGGAAACAGACCGCACAAATCAGAATGTACTACTCCCAAGGCATGTTTTGCTCTTGGAGCTGCTTCTGATGCAAAGGGTAATCTTAGTTGCTTCCCTTCCATGCACACCTTGCATGACTTTTCAGGCTTCTTGATTGTAGGAATTCCATGTACCAGATTCTTGGATTTCAGATGCCCTAAACTTCTGAAATTCAGATGACCGAATCTTCTGTGCCACAACTCACTCTCCTTGACAACACTTGTTGCACTAAGACATTCAGAGTTTGCAGTTCTAACATTCACCTTGAATGTTCTGTTCCTTCCCTGTTCTGACTTCATAATCAGCTTCTGATTACAGTCATACAACTTCAGAAGATTGTCCTTCATGGTAACTGAAAAATCTTTCTCAACCAATTGTCCCATACTCATCAGATTGCTTTTCATGCCAGGTACATACCAAACATTCTGGATCACAGCTGCTTTCCTATTGTTTAGAATGACTCTGACATTTCCTATACCTTATGCATTGAGGTATTTATCATCAGCACATCTGATCCTTGTACTCTTCCCAGAGTCTAAGTCAACAACCACTTCTTGTTTCCAGTAAGATGGTTTGAACACCCTGTGTCCATATACCACCATTCTGATGAATTCAGATCATCAGGTTCAGAAGCCAACAATAGCACAGGTTCATCATCAGAGTCTCCTCTTGCTATATTTACTTCTTCTGACTTCCTTTCTTTGTTGGACCAGTAATCTCTAGCATAGTGACCAAAGTTCTTACAACAGTAACACTGAACATTCTTCTTGTCAGACTTCTCCTTTCCCTTCTGGACATTCTTCTGCCTATCAGCTTCTGACTTTTGACCACCATTAGTTCTCTTCCTGCCTTCTGACCAAGTATGCTTCTGATGCTTCTTACCAGAAGTTACTTTCAGAGCCTGCTGCTCTACTTCCCTCTTAGAAGTTCTTGCAGTCATACACAACTCATGTGCCTCTAGACTACTTTGCAGCTCTTCAACTCTCATGGTGCTCAGATCTTTGGAATGTTCAATTTCTACAACAATCTAATCAAACTGAGAAGTTAAAGATCTCAAGATCTTCTCAATAACTACTTGTTCAGACAAAGTTTCACCATAAGCTTTCATCTCATTAGTGATCAGAATCACTCTAGAGATGTATTCAGAAACCTTCTCTTTGTCCTTCATGTTGAGATTCTCATATTGCTTTCTGAGAGACTGAAGCTTCACCTTCTTCACTGATGCGTCACCACCGTAACATCTGACCAGTGTGTCCCACGCAACCTTTGCTGTTTCAGAATCAACAATATTCTCAAACACATTCACATCCATACATTTATGGATGTAGAATAACACTTTCTGATCTTTCTTCCTCAGCACCTTCTGTGCTATCTCCTGGTCCTCTGTTGCATCTGCTTCTAACATATTATAGCCATCAGTAACAAGTTATAACACATCTTGAGAGCCGAATAACACGCGCATCTGGATCTTCCAACGATTCTAGTTTTTGCCATCAAATACTGGAAGCTTGGAATTAATATCGTCGTTTCCGTTCATCTTCTACCTTGTGCAATTTACGCAGAAACTCAATGAAAAATCAATGTTTCCCAAATTCCATAGTTTCTAACCAAGAGCTCTAGATACCAATTGTTGGAGCACAAGGAAGATAAAAGGCAAAAGGAATATTTATTGATAGCTTCAAAAATAAGGATTTACAATGAATTACAATAACCTACTCCACTAGGCTATTTATACACACAAATTAAATCTAAAATATATCTTCTACAAAGATATAAGAAGATCTAAGATATATATCTTCTAATAAAGATATAAACAATCTAAAAGATATTCCTAAATATAAATTAATATCTAATTATAAAATCTAAATTAATTCTAACACTTCAGACGTGCTTTGATTTAGTATGGCCGAGTAAGATGTTGTTTTAATCATGCCTTAGTGATGTTCACCATGTATGATCTGATATCATGTGCCTTGTTATTTGGATATTGGTCTATCATGTTGACGATGATCTTGAAGGCCTTAAGAATAGGGGCCAAGTAGATATAAAAAACTTATGATAGTCCACAATATTTCCAATCACGTAGTCTATAAGAGAGAAGTGCTTAAGTAAGTGTATAAGGGTATTTGACACTTGTAGGACAGCCCCCAAAATTAAATCATGTAAAGAAGAAGTGCTTAAGCACATATGCGAGGATCTCGCAGCCGATGGGGTATTAGATACCTTTGAATTTGTGATACGAGTATGATAAAATATTAATATCCCTATACAGGTGGAAAAGCCTGGTTGGTCGTATCTACATGAAATATATTAAACTCCTTATAAAAACAAGGTGTTTTACGCATTTGTCCTTCCAATTCCTACGTGTGTACCTATTTTATCAACATTTAACCCTTTTTATACAGTGTTTGACTTGTCAAATATTAATTTTTTTCTTCAGAAGTTTAATTATCAGGTCTCCCTAATACTTATATGGGTTGTCCTCTTACGATGAATCTTATAAGTAAAAGTGATTTTTACTCACTCCATTTTTAGTTCTTCTTATAACATTTCCTGAATAAATGTTTACCATCATTTTCTAAATATTATTTGATTTTGGCCATGTGTTTGTTTTAGAGGGGACAAATCATCCTTCCATGGAGCAAGCAATCATTCCTTCTTGATTCATTTTCTAGATCATTATTCCTTTTCCACTTAGCAACCACATGTGATAGGTGATTCAAATCACAGACTCCAACCCATACCATATCAGTCGATTCACCTCGGGCGGTCTAACTCAAATGGGCGACCTATACGTCCATTTCAGGAGACCTCTTCCCATGGGATATCCCTATTAGGGCCCAACAAAATCATCCCATTTTACAGTACCTTGAACACGAGACCTTAGAGATAGAGACATGATTTATCCCGAACATATATACTATATTAAATATTCTATAAGTCCCACAAGCGAAACTTGGGGAGATTCCCTCAAGTAAGCTTCGTGCGAGTCCATCAAGTAAGTTTGGGGGCAGGTCCTTTAAGTAAGCTTGAGACTATTTCAAAAGGATAAGGAATGACTCCGCTTTGAATGTGGGCCCTTTAGTGTTTTTGCTTTACTTCTTAACGATTGTATTATCTCTTTTTGTAGACCTATTACGCCCTTCAAGGTTTATTTAGGATATTTGAATTTTGTCGTAGTTTTTCCATTAATTTCAGAGTTTATATTTCTTTGGTTGTACGAATTTATTATTTAAGATGAGTCCCTCAAGCGCTACTTGAAGATGCAATAAACACAAGAAAGGGGAGTTTGAATTGGGTTTCTAGAAATAAAATCTTTTCGAAACCAAGCACTTGAAGTTAACATAATAACAAAAATAAATGAACACAATTATTTTTATCCTAGTTCACTGTTAACGAAGTTAATCCAGCCCACCTACCAAGGTGATTTTCCTTTCTCAACAAGGACTTAATCCACTATAACCAACTGATTATAGACACAAACAAATACTAACGGTCAATATTCAAAACCACAAAGACTAGCGACCAATGTCTTCTTGAGAATCCTGACTAAAGCTTTGGCCTCTCAAGGAACAATCAACTCACTGTTGAATATAAGTTTATGTGCATACAAGATTGCTTCTTGAAAGCAAATTACACAAAAATGAAGTACATATAATAACACAACAATGTTAATAGCAAGTTAATGAACAACAGTTCCTTGCTTGCAAGTTTACGAACATAAATTCCTTGCTTTACAAAACTTTACAAAAGATTTACAAAGTAATTTCAGCAGAGTTTTGGAAAAATGAATCAGCGTAAATTCATTGTTTTCCAATTAATCCAAGTCTTCCTTCTATAGCCAAAAAGAAATCAGTTTGAGGGTAGAATAAGAATACCAAAAATTCCATATGGCTTCTTGCAACAGTCAGTAAGAGTAGTGGACAACATCGTACCAATAGTACATACCTTGCGCCATAAAAACAACGTAGTGGAAGGAAGTGGCCTTGTACTATTTTTCACGTGAGACCTTTGATCTTCTCTTCAAATCTTTAGAGGCTTCAGAATATGAAAGAGTTAAGTCATGCTTACAAGGATCAAAAATCTTGTATTCAGAACAATGTCTTCATAGTCTTCTGAACTTGTTCACCAGAACCATGTCTTCAGAGTCTTTAGCACTTGGTCTTTGGAACCTTTTCTTCAGAATCTTCAGAACTTATTCACCAGAACCTTGTCTTCAAAATCTTTAGAACATGGAGCAAGAGAGCTTGGAATCTTCAGAGCTTGAGAACCGTTAAGAAGCTCTACTATCAGAGTCATAGTTAAAAGCGATAAAACTAAAGTTCATCACAACCGTTGTTTCAGAATGTTCTAAGCAATGACACACAAATTTGTATCTTTTAGTGTGTTGAGTCTAGAATCTGATGACATCACATGTCAATTCTTTAGAGTCAGAACCTGTTAGAAAAAGCTACACACTAAACAAACCATTAGGGTAATAAATTTTAATCTAATCACCCATGTAACATTATCATTAAAACTCAAGGTAAGATGCAGAATCAAATCTTGTTCTTAAAATCTCCCCCTTTTTCATGATGACAAAACAATGTATTTTGATAAACACATTATACCGATTTAATCACATAAAATAATTCAGAGTTAGCTAAAAAACTCCCCATGAGTTCTATTTTCCCAGAACTTGTTTAATTCAGAGCCTCCCTTTGAGTTCAAGACTTAAAGAAGTTTTGAGAAATATCATGAAATCAATCAGCATGAAGGAATACTTCCCTGATTGAATACCCACCAAGAGTCTGACTAACGATGCAGAAATCTTTTATATCATATTTTGGCTTGCTATTAGAATACGATGGTGCAACAGAGTCTTGTTGATCTTATCATACCGTCAGAGTCTGGTTGAGATTCCTTTTAATAAAGGATAAATAACCCATGACTTCTGAATCTATGGATTCTGAATTTATTTTAAAACTTCCGAGTTTGCCTGTTAAGATAAATTCAGTGAACTTTCTCAAAGTTCCTGAGTCAAACAATGTTAGTGGAAAAAGAACATCAGAACATGTTTGGGAACAAGATTCTGAGAATAGATATATCAAAATCATATTACTTCCTCCCCTTTGTCAGAAATCAAAAATATTTAAAGAGACAAAATAAATTTTTCATTAACCAAATACTAGAGTACAAGAAGTTTTAGAAACACAAAAATATCTAGATTTATAAAAACAAAGGTAAGTAAAAAGGTCTAAGGTTTTGTAGGATGAGGAGGAGGAAACATCCTAGCCATGAATTCCTTCATCATGTTGGCAAGTGAAGTGATAGAAGTATCATGCCTCTCAGATATTTCATCTTGCTTGTCCAGACGTGCTTGAATGAGAGCATTGGACTTCTTCAGCTCATCAAGAGTCTCCTTCAGCTCATAAGGTGTCTCTTCACCAGCAACAGTCTTTAAAACTCTAGAAGGGGAACCATTTACAACAGCAGACTTCCTAGAGTCAACCAAGAAAAAGCAACAGCATCTGAAGGTTGAACATCCATTTCAGAAGCATGATCTTCTACTACAGGAGCAGACAAGCAAAAAGGAATAAGAGGTGGTGCTTAAGCAGCTAGCAAAGCCTAGTGCTTCTACCTTGCTTATATAAAAAATTAAGCTTGAATGATATTGGAGTTATCATTCATCCATTTTCCGAAGTCATTCCATATGGAGTTGACCCTATCAAGATCCCTACTGGCAGAAGAACCTGCCAAAGCATAGTGAAGAGTGTCTAGAGCACTATACTCAAAACGATATAAGAATTCATAAAGGGATTTTAGATTAACATTTGTTCTATGAAGTGAAGGGTTAAAAGATGTAGAGTATGTTTCTGAGGGTCTATATGGTATGGTGAAGAATTCAGATGAAGGGAAGGAATTTTGGATAGGAGATGTGCATGGAGAGTATATGGAGGTATCTTCAGATTCGTATAAGGGAACATTTGAGTCATATAACTCAGAGTGATGGGTTGAGACATGGTATTTTTCAGAATCAGATGAGATCACAAGAACTTCATCCGAACTGGAGGAGGTTTACTACTAGAAAATCCGCTTTTAGTGACCGATTTAGTGATCGAAAAATTTTGGTCACTAGAAAGACCAAATTAGCCACCAAAATTTTGATATTCATGAGTCAACTTTAAGAGGTTTCTAAATCGGTCACTAAAATAAACCAGCCACCGATTTAGCGACCAAAATTTTGTGGCCGCCTATTCAGTCTCGAAAAAACATTTTTGATATAAATTTTATTTATATAAAAAATCAGAGACCAAAATTTCAGTCACTAATATTTCTTATTTTTTTCTTTCTATTTTTTAATTATCTTTTTATTATGTTACCATTTCCCTTCAAATTTCTTTTAAATATTTTAATTCTCTTTTGATTTTAAATTTTTAGTAAAAATTTCATTTTTGTATTGTTTTAACAAATAAAACATATCTTTATGTAAAAAATAATGTCATTTTATAGTCATATTTTGAATAAAAGTGAATTTTATTCTCATTATATAATTTTTATATGTGCATAATTGAATTTCATAATAAAATCATATTTTATATAGTCATTCTCTAAAAATTATTTAGAAATTTTTATTAATTTGTGATATATATATATATATATATATATATATATATATATATATATATATATATATATATATATATATATATATATATATATATATATATATATATATATATATATATATATATATATATATATATATATATATATATATATATATATATATATATATATAAATATAGATTATATCAAAGGTTATTAAATGGTGTAGTGATAAAGCCTTAGAAAAAGTCGTGGAGATCACGAGTTTAATTCTTGAGTGTGACAACTTTTAATTAATTTATTTTTTTAAAAATAGGTCACTAAATTTAGTCACAAATTCGGTCGCTAAATTTTGGTCACTAAATTCGTTGCTAAAGCTTAGTGACTAGCACTTATTCTACTGAAAAGCGATGGTCTCTAAACGGTTTGGTGACAAATTTTTATGTTTTTTCGGTCTCTAATTTGGTCACTAAAAAAACAAATTTTCTAGTAGTGGTTTCGGCTTCAAGTTGTTTTAGAAACTCAGCAGTTTGGTTTAAGAAGGAAAGAATGGATTTGGAAGTGGATGTATTGACTATTTGGATAGGAGTAGGTTTATAAGTAGAGATAGAAGGTGAGGGATGAGATGAATTAATATCATTATGAAAGTATGCACTTGTACACTTAGTGCTTGAAGAACTCTCATCAGATTCCTGAAGGAAAGACGTTCTTTTCCTTTAAATGATAAGAGGCACTTCAGATGCATCAGAAAGTTTATCATCATAACCACCAATCTCAGCATAATTATAGATATATTAGAGACTATGATGAGGAATTACTCTTGGAGGATCAATAATGAGTTTCACAACAACTTCAAAAGATATGTTGGTTGGTTTATTCTTTAGAAGACATTCTTCCAAATAACTTAGAGTAACTTTTGGAGGATCAACAGTAGTGAACATGTATCCATCTTCTATACCTGGTACAAAATAGGATGAAGCCTCTGTAACACTATCTTCTTGAGGGTTGATTACAGAAGATATAAGATTTAGAGACTTTAAACAACGTCCATCGAGCGGTCTTTCAAAACATGGAACCAAAACATCTTGCAAGTTATGATTAGAAAGAAACTCCACTAAGTGACAATTAACAAGAAAGATTGTGATGAGTCTTCACAAATGTATCTGTAACGCCCTATGTAATACAGTGGGAGAACTGACTTTTAGTTTTGCATTTTATCGCAAATGTCGCGGATAGCAAGAGTCGCCACTGACTTTTCTTTTATCCAATAAAGGAAAGAGTGAAAAGAACAGGAAAGACCTTTGAGAATTTTTGAGTAAGGGAGGTAGCTTATGGAAAGGGAAGATATTAGAATCCTTTTCATCCATAGTTATCTACGGACTCTTAATCGCTAGCTCACTTTTGAAAATGCTTAGTGAATGTGTAAGTTTGAAAATATTTTGGAAATGTCTAAGTTCGGCAACTTTGTAATGATTCTCGTATCAGTTAAGAACGCATACAAAGTGTTTGTTTTGAAATATTTCAAAAGAAAAGTGTATTGTGTGAAAAATGTTTTGAAATGTTCACGAGCAAGCGATTAAGAACTATCTACCTACTCAAAAGTATTTTGTTCTTTTACTCCTCCTTTAGATAGTTCTATCCTATCATTGGTTAGTAGGAAGCCCTATCGTTAGATGTTTCGAGGGACAGGCGTTGTTCATCGTACAAGCATAAAGGCAACATATAGGGATAACTTTAGTAATTCGAAGGGACTATCATCATGTATTCGTAGGCGACATCGAGGGACAAGATCATTTACCGAAGGCAGCATTGATAGGTCATCGAGGGACTGTGATCTTTATGATGATTTTTTAACCGAGGGTCCTTGCTAAAGCGTCCCACGTTCGAGAGACATGGCTGTTTTCCCAAAGAATCAAGTGGAGTTACCCTAGAGGTGCGTGTGTAAAAAGTGATTTGTTTTCAGTTAATTTATCTTGCATATTAGGTTTTCTAGCATTTGTTTTAGATCTTTCCATACATGCCTAGTTACTATACAGTTATATACATACAAGCAAATAATTATAAGCGCGGAAAAATAAAGTTCTACGCTATTACAGAGCCTTGGGGAAATTACATAAGAAAAAGTGTGGAATGAAAAATGCGGAATTTAAACCTAATCTTTTACATACCATAAACAATTATATGATAGAAAAAATATGGGAAAATAAACTAAACTATTATAAAAATACCCGTGCGACCTATACATTTATTTATAGAAAATAAATAGCAAAAGTAAATACAAAATATTCGTAAAATTATTTTTAAAAGTCTTAACATCTAAAAGATTATAAATTAAATTTTTTGTGCATTTTTAGTTTGATTTGAATTATAAAATAAATAGACTTTAAACCTAAATTAAATATTTAATTAATTATAAAAGAAATCTATGTCTAATTAATTAAGAAAAATATTGTCTATAAATTAAATTAACTATTAAAAGTCTAGTTCTGATTTTATTATATTTTTTGTGATTTTAGTGATTAAAGAAAATGATTAAAAGAAAAATTAAATTAATTAAACAAAATGAAAAAATAAAAATATAAAAGGGTTAAAAAGTATTGAAAAGAAAAGAAAGGTGCAGGTGCTGGAGTTTGAACCCACGCCCTTCTATTTACAGTCTCCATCCTTTGCCATCTGAACCATGCCGCTTGGTGTTTGAAAATGGAATTTGATCATTATATGATAAACCTGTAAAGATTGGAAAATAATAGCAAAAATATATCTTGCATTGTTGTACCTCAGAAGATCATTAGTGGTGGTAGTATGCAATAAAACACAAATAAAAACTGAAAAATGAATTTGCAAGAAATTAAGAAAAATGGCGTAGCATGTATGCTCATTTCATGATCTTTGGGCCATTACAAATGATCCAAACTTACCCTGATAATGCCTCTCGGAAGTGAATGGAAAGGCTGGTTGTTTTAGATCATGGCTGCAACTAGAGTTTACAACTTGCCCTAGTTTTGTGAATTTTGGAAATTTTGGAGTGTTTTTTTTGGGAGCAGCTTTTGTGTCCTTTGCACTTGAGTATTGCGTGTATTTATAAAGGAATGAAATGGAACAAGAACAAGACAAGAATCTTGTACCATTATGTCACAATTCATTGCAAAAAAACACATTGAAATCTTTTCAAAATTGTTAAAAAAATATTCCAAACTTGAAGATTCTTGTTCCCAATATGTTTTCACGGTTTTGACATGTTTGTCATGTGTTCTTGGGCCTCCATGTGATTCAAATCAAAAGCCCATGCACCTTGACCCAATGATTTTATATTTTATTTGATTTACTTGCATTTAAATGAATAAAAATTCAAATAAAAGAATCAAAAATATATATATATATATATATATATATATATATATATATATATATATATATATATATATATATATATATATATATATATATATATATATATATATATATATATATATATATATATATATATATATATATATATATATATATATATATATATATATATATATATATATATATATATATATATATATATATATATATATATATATATATATATATATATATATATATATATGAATGGATTTAGAGGTCTTCTAACACATTGTGAATATGTTTGAACATCAAAGATTAGGCCCATTAGTCTAGAATTTCAAGTTTGCTCACTTTGCATTTCATGCATTTTACCAAAATTTCCCAATTTGCAATGGTCATAACTATCTCAATTTTTATATTTTGAAGATGATCTTGGACTTTTTGAAAATCTAAAGATGTCTTCTTAAATTTCTATTTTGATCGTTTTTTCATTTGAAGACATTACCTTGATGTAAGTTGCCTTGACAAAAAGTGTCTTTTTGTTGACTTTTGGAATGACCTATAATGTATGGGCTCATATCTCTCAAATGAAGCACTTTTTGGATTTGAGCATACAGATACAAAGTTGTAGAGAATTGAATTTCCTTTAAAATGGGATTTTGTTGGGGAAAAGTTGATGAAGCATGTGAAAGTTATGCTTGATCAAAGTTCAGTTGACTTCTCCTAAGGAAACCCTAATTTGGTAACTTTTGACTTTTAATGATTTGAGGGATTTCCTTGAGGAATCATGATCAAACCTTGATAAAATGATGAAAATCACTTCAAAATGTAGATGTTAACAAAAAATATTTAAGTTTGACTGTATGTTGACCATAGTTGACTTTTTACCCAATACAATTGATTTTCAGTCATCTGAGCCATTAACTGAGCAAACTTGTGATGCAAGGCTTGAAGCTTGACATGAACGTTGTTGAAGACATATGGAGAACCATGGAAACCACTTGATACATTTGCAACCCAAACTTCCTTGAAAAACATAAAACCCTAGTTATGGGCCAATTGCTTAGGAGGAGAATTTGTCTGATCAATTCTTGAGCATCCTTGAGCATTTGAGAACCCTAGAAGAATGTCTTGAAGAAAATGGGAGGGAAAATTTTAGGTTATAACACCCTATACTGCCTTCAGGATTATCGACTGACCTCACAAACCAACACGAGTCTTTTCAGCATGATTTGTCCTCACTCACACGCTTTCCGAGAAACTTCCCAGAAGGTCACCCATCCCAAAATTGTTTTAAGTCAAGCACACTTAATTGTGGAGTTCTTATGGAACGGGCTACCGAAAAGAATATGCATCTTGTTGGTATAAGTATTACCAATAAATCCTTATAAGCCTTCCTTCAACCGTGCAGTTTCATCCTTGCAGAACCTTAGAATCCCTCTCATTCTGATGTGGCGACCACTCTTAGCCCTCTTCAGCCTCGAGTGTTACATGCAGTGAAACTACTCCTCACCCTCTTCGGCCTCGGGTGTTATATTCCCACCACCTTCTGTATAGTTTGTGCTCAAACCACATCATATTGGGAGAGGTCAGACTCTTATACCATTTGTAACGCCCCGTACTGCCTTTCGGATTACCGATTGACCGCATAAACCAACATAGGTCTTTTCAGCATGATTTTTCCTCACTCACACGCTTTCCGAGAAACTTCTTAAAAGGTCACCCATCCCAAAATTGCTACAAGTCAAGCACGCTTAACTGTGGAGTTCTTATGGAACAAGCTACCGAAAAGAAGATGCATCTTGTTGGTATAGGTAGTACCAATAAATCCTTATAAGCCTTCCTTTAACCACGTAGTTTCATCCCTGCACAACCTTAGGATCCCTCTCATTCTGATGTGGTGACCACTCTTAGCCCTCTTCGGCCTCGAGTGTTACATGTGGTACAACTACTCCTCGCCCTCTCCGGCCTTAAGTGTTACAATATCCACTAGATAGCATCCGAGACATTTGATCTAGAACTTTTAATCTCATCCATCAAATACTTAAAAAATATAAAAGGATGATTAATCTTGTTATTAGAAGCAAGATTGAATAACATAGTCTTCTTATCAATGTTAATACTGTCCAGAGTGTTGGTTGACGGCTTCTGACAAATGCATGCCGAAATGATCTTGGCCCAAACTCTCAGATAGGGTTGAAATTTATTGACATACTTAGAACTTTTATTGTTCAGAAAAATCTTTGAAGCAACTAATCTCAATCTTCTCCTGATGATATTCTTATCACCAAGATTGCAACAATGTTTACGACTCTCATCGAGATTAAGTAAGTATGCAATGGATCTTTCAGTGATACAAACATCCAGACCAATAACGTTCTCTGAAATATATTCTCTGGACTTCTTATCCATAATCCAAAACAGCTTCACCAATTCAGGAAGAACTGGTCCATTGAGAAGATCGAAGAAAGTTCCCCAGCCTTGAAAATCTACAACTTCAGTAAGATCAAACCCATTGACTTTGAGATTATCAAAATTCACGATCGACTAAGCAAGAACTGTCAACTGTGACACGAGAATTAAACATTGAAAATTTGGAAGTCCATCCTTCACTTGTTGTTGTTGTGGTAGAGAAGATGAATAATCTTGAACATTTTGTTGAGCATATGATTGTTATTAAGAAGCCATTGTTAAACTATGAACAAGAACCGAAAGGGTTTTTAGAGTTTCAAAGAAGTAGGCTTAAAAGAGAGAAAGTGTGGGATAGTGGTATCGAAAGTGTGTGAAGTAGGAGTAAGTGGATTTTAAGTAGAGTTTTTGCAATGATTAAAAAGTTTTTGAAAAGTGCAAAAATTCTGACAAGGGGTAAAGCATACAAATTTCTTACCTAATCCCAATAAGATCTCTTCTCCCAATGTGTTACATCAAGTGCTAGGTGTGCTTCAAAAAAGACAACTGTCTTATTTTGAATCACCATCCTTTCACTATCCTAACAGTTCATTAATGAAGTAAACTCTTCAGTTTCCAAAGCACATAAGCATTCTAGCGAGAAGATTATGACTTTTGATACATGAGAACTTCACTCATAAGAAGCCTCACATCCCAGAAGCAAACAAAAACACTCAAGTCTCAGAGTCTAATTTTCCATTCTGGAAATCTAACATTCTGAGACTACATCTTTTTCATTATAGGCACAAAACCATTTTTAAATGTTTCAGAATGAAAATGAATCTATTTTTGGCAAGGAGTTTTGTAAAGATATCATCCCATTAATGGTATTTATATATGAATTTTAAAGATAAAATTCCCTTCTAAACATGGTCTCTTATAAAGTGATGCTTGATCTCAATATGCTTAGCCCTAGAATGTAAAATTGGATTCTTGGACAAACAAATAGCAGAAGTATTATCATAGAAGATAGGAATATAACTCTCAAGTATCTGATAATATTCTAGTTGACTTTTCATCCAGAGAATTTGAGTGTTGCATCCAAAAGCAGAAATATATTTAGCTTCTGCGGTTGAGAGTGCTATTGTTGATTTCCTTTTGTTAGACCATGAGATCAAATTATCTCCTAAAAACTGAAAACTTCCAGAAGTGCTTTTCTTCTCTAGTCTATCTCCAACATAATCAGCATCACAATATCCTACTAACTTGTATTCACTTAACTTTCTATAACATAAACCAAGGTTAGTAGTACCTTTCAGATACCTAAAAAATCCTCTATACAGTAGTTAAGTGTGATTCTTTAGGATCTGATTGGAAGTGAGCACATAAATAGACAGTGAATAAAATATCAGGTCTAGAAGCAGTCAAATACAATATAGAACCTCTCATACCTCTGTACAACTTCTGATCAATCTTACAACTTACCTCGTCCTTCTCCAGAATGCAAGTAGGATGCATATGTGTCTTTGTTGTCTTGGATTCAGACAAGTCAATCTTCTTCAGAAGTTATTTAGTTTACTTGCTCTGATGGATGAACATCTCTTCTGGTCCTTGGTTGATTTGAATCCCCAGAAAGAACTTGGGTTCTCCCATTAAGTTCATCTCGAATTCAGCCTGCATAGACTTAGCAAATTTCTTACACAACGTGGCATTAGCAGAACCAAATATAATATAATCAACATATATTTGAACTATCAGAATGTCATTTTTGAAGGACTTACAGAACAAGGTGGTATCAACCTTACCTCTAGTGAAATTATTTTTTAAAAGAAAATTGATTAATCTTTCATACCAAGCTCTAGGAGCTTGTTTCATACTATACAGTGATTTCTTAAGTTTGAAAACAAAATCTAGATTTTTATGGTTTTAAAACCAAGAGGTTGGTGTACATACACTTCCTTAGTTATGTAGCCATTCAAAAATGCATTCTTAACATTTATCTGATACAAGATGATGATGTGATTAACAACAAACAAAATAAAGAGACAAATATACTCTAAACTGGAAGTTAGTGAAAAGGTTTTTGTATAGTCAATCCCTTCTTGCTGACTATAACCTTGTGCAACCAGTCGAGCCTTATTTCTTAAAACTTCTCCTTTTTTGTTGAGCTTGTTTCTAAAGACCCATTTGGTTCCAATCACATGAGTTCCTTTAGGTCTTGGCACAAGATTCCATACATTATTGATGGAGAATTGATTCAAATCTTCTTGCATAGCCATAATCCATTTTGTGTCCAGAAGAGCTTCATCAATAGATGTAGGCTCTATGAGGGACACCAAACCCATAAGCGTCTCTTCAGAAGGTTTGAAAGATGATTTGGTTATGACCGGTTCAGATCTATCGCGAGAATTAATTCTTCAGAATGTGAGGATCTGGTTCTATGCTTCCTTAGTGGAGTCTGAGCTTCAACAAATTCTGGTTGAACTTCTTTAGAATCCTTTTTCTTTGTATCCTTTGTAGCAGCATCATTACTTTATGAGTCTGAAAAGGTAATCTCCAGATCTGCAAACTTTTCAACTAGCTTTGACTTTTCAGAGTCAAGCTTATAATCAAATCTAACATGAATAGATTTCTCAATAATAAGAGTTTCATTGTTATACACTCTATAGCCTTTTAAGCTTTCAGAGTATCCTAACATGATACACTTTTGTGCTTTAGAATCAAACTTGTTAAGATTCACTTTAGTGTTCAGAATAAAACAGACACATCCAAAAGGATGAAAATATGAAATGTTGGGTTTTTTGTTCTTCCACAATTCATAAGTAGTGTTTCCCAAAATAGGTCTTATAGAGACTCTACTCTAAATGTAACACGTTGTGTTGACTGCCTCTTCCCATAAGTGTTTTTCCATGTTAGTCTCGTTGATAATGGTTTTAGCCATTTCTTGCAAAGTCCTATTCTTCCTCTCTACAAATCCATTTTGCTGTGGAATTCTAGTGCATGAGAAATCATGGAAAATTCCATTTTCATCAAAAATCTTTTCAAAGTTTTTGTTTTCAAACTGGCTACCTGATCACTTCTGACTTTGACAATTCTTAGATCCATCTCATTTTGAACTTGAGAAAAGAAGTTAGTAAACACAGAATGTAACGCATCCTTGGGTTTAAGAAACTTAACCCATGTCCATCGACTATAGTCATAAAAAATGACTAATCCATAATTTTTACCATTGAAAGAAGCAGTTTTCACTGGTCCAAACACGTCAATGTAAAGAAGCTCCAATGGCGTAGAAGTAGAGACAACATTCTTTGCTTTAAAGGAAGTTTTTAAAAACTTACCTTTATGACATGCTTCACAAAGAGCTTCTAAATAAAACTTCAGATTTGGAAGGCCTCTGACAAGATCAAGCTTATTTAGCTGAGATATCCTTCTTATGCTAACATGGCACAAACGTCTATGCCAAACCCATTGCTCTTAATTAGCAGACAATATGCATTTTACATTTTGTTGTTTAAGATCAAAAAGTATAATCTTATAGATGTTGTTCTTCCTTTTTTCATTGAAGAGTATTGAGCCATCCTTCTTACTAACAACCTTACATGAGTTTTGATTAAAGATTATATCATAACCATTGTCACTCAATTCACTTATGGACAATAAATTTTGCATTAATCCATCAACAAGCAAAACATTATTAATATAGGGTAGATAACCATTACAAATTATTATGGAGTTTATGATCTTCCCATTCTAATCACCTTTGAAACCCACAAAGCCTCTAGGCTTAAGTTCTAGGCTTGGAACATATACCTTCTTCCCGTCATGTTTCGTGAGCAGCCAGAGTCCAGGTACCACGAATGGTGTCTTGACATTGCTGCTAAGGATATCTGTAACATAGGTTATCTACTTTTTAGGTACCCATAGTTGTTAGTCTTCCCATAATTGTTTCCATTCTTGGTCTTAGGAGAAGTATAAACATATTTAATTTCATTCTTGAAACGAGACTTTTCTTTAAGTTTAACCTTAGGAAAAAAAAGAGGTTTACCTTTTTCTTTTAGATTAGGCTCAAAACAAGCAGAAACAAAATAATAATGAAGAGTATTTGGTTTATCTTCTTTTTCAGAATCAGATTACTCATAAGAATCATAACCAATACCTTTTGTACCTGAAACTCTGGTATATCAGACTTCAGATGTCCTATGACATGTTGGGACATCTGACCCGACTTGAAACACAGAGGAAAGGTATAACAAATAAAAACAGTACTGAAAAGTAAAACAATATGCAAAATTATTAACTCAGTTCAGTGCAAACCAACACCTACTTCGGGCTACCAAGCTAGGAAGGAAATCCACTAGACAATATCAATTCAAAGATAAACTAATCCCAAGTTTATAACTTATTGCTTAATCACTACTCTGTGCAAATTCTACCCAGGTCCTCCTAGATATGAGAAATCCCATCTCACCTCCAATCACCACAATGATGTCTAACAGTCTCAGTCCCAGTTACTGCATTAACGACCTTTCACCTAAATGAAGATCGCACTTCAAATACAAACATACACCTTAATCAAGACACCCCTTGATTAAGAAAAACATACTTGATCTTGCTTCACATCTTTGATCATGAATAATAATTAGAGTTGCTTAACAAATTCCTCTAAGAATAATACTACCTGTTGCTTAAAAGCTTCGAGGAGAATAATAATAATAGAGATTACAACTCTGTAACACAGTCTAACTCACAACCTATGTGGATCACACAAACCAACACTCCTGGAGAGCGGCACAATGACAAAGCCCTAATGATTCTACATCCTGGACCCGTACAAAACTAGGTTATAAACACTTCTATTTATAAACCTTTTTCCAACTAGATTTGGGCTTCAAAAATGAAACAAAAAGGCTGCACAAAGTCTGCAAAAACTTCTCCAAGAAAATAGGTATTAAATCATAACTTTCTTAAAATGTCTCCATATTTAGAATGTTTGAATATCTTGAAAAACCAACATAATATCTCTGATTTATCAATATTGGATGTCACATAGGATTATTAAATATTCCTAGAATATTCAGTATTTAAATCACAATAGTTGAATCCAGACTGTCATTTGTAGCAGACTTGATGTCCTATACTTCTGGTTAGGACATCCCTTTCAACATGTTCAAACAACAAGTTGAAACATCTTCCAACCTGTAAAATTATAACCGTCCAGATGTCTTGCTCTTCTGGTTAGGACATCACATTTGACATGTTGAAACTGCAAGTTGAAACATTTTCCAAACTACAAAACTGTAACATGCCATATGTCCTATACTTCTAGTTATGACATCACATTTAACATGTTAAATCTGCAAGTTGAAACATTTTGTTCAACACGTTGATGCCAAGTTAGTTTCACCAAAATACATGCCAATCATAATTTTAGAGAAATAACATTATTGTTTCTGTTTATGCCATAGATCATTGAAGCCATGAAGCTTTTACCTAGGCTTCTAGCAAGAAATTTATGGAATGATTTGTCATATTTCTTTATGACATCATCAGTGCTCACAGAAGCTTATGAAAGAATTTCCTTCTTAAGATTGGAACTATTTCTTCTGAGAATAGAGTAATAAATTTTAAGAATATAATTTTCTTCTCTTAAAGATGAAAATTGGCACAACTCAGCCATGCTGCTAATCACAAGTGTTTGTGTGCTCTATGGATTACTGATATTACATGTCATGCCAATACTCTTCAGTCTAGATAGCTAGCCGAAATTCAACTTTGGTTGCCTTATCCTATGGTCCAAGAACTCATCTATTTGTTTTAGAAGAAGGATTGAATGGTCTACTTTTAGACTTTTTGTTAACAGAATACTTAGGATCACACATGCATTTATTAAAAAATTTTGATAGATACTCCACCTTTTCACATGATAGGATCTCACTTATAATGAGTCCAACATGTTACTAATGGTGAAGACATCTACTGTTACTCCAGCTTTGGGAACATGAACTTATTAAAAAAACTTGTTCCTTCATTTTCGGGAACATGAACTTATTTGAAGTGCTCTTTGATTGACTTTATTTACACACTTTGGTGTGTTTATTTGCATATGCAGTGTATCAATTGTCCTATGTCTCAAGCAGATGTGTTAACCTCCCATAACTAAATCCTACTATGATCTCCTATTCCATATTTTGAAACAAATCAAATTTTTTAAGAGGTTATCTACTTTTTTGACTACCAGAGGTATAACAGGGGTTATCAGAAACACAAGAAGATGCATTGATCAGATATCAAGACCTTGTTTCCAACATTGTCTCCGACCAATAAGATTCATTCTAAATCATATATATATATATATATATATATATATATATATATATATATATATATATATATATATATATATATATATATATATATATATATATATATATATATATATATATATATATATATATTAGCAACTAAAATAGCATAAAGACTAATTAACACAAGACAAAAAAACATAGTTTCATTCATTCAAGGAAACTGCAATAAAATAACAACAAAATAAAATAAACTTAAACAAAACAAAGATAATGATAATGGTAAACAAATATGATGATAATGGTAGAGATTGGTTGGGTTTGGTAGACAATGTCACGATAGTAGCTACCACATCCCCAAACTTAAAGTAAGGACAATGTCCTCACTATCAGCTGATAAGTAGGAACACGCCATGAGTTTCCTACCAATAAAGGTTGAGAAAAATACCAAGTAGGCATGGAGCCTTCTACTTTACCTTACAGTGTGATCCTTCTTTTCCTTTTTCCTAGCTTCCTTTTTATGCTCAGGTTCCTGCAACACTTGTTTCTTTAAGGCTTTGGGTACTTTAGAGACAACATATGTATTGATAGTTGTGGGCACGTCCATCTATTTTGTTGGGTGTGATACAGTGGGAGAACTGACTTGAGGTTTTGCGTTTGTGTTTGCATATGTTTCGGTTTAGCAAGAGTCGCCACCAACTTTTTATTTTATCCAAAGGAAAGGTCAAAAAGCACATGAAAGACCTTTGAGATGTTTTCTTGGGTTCGGGGGGTAGATTATGAAAAGGGAAGGTGCAAGCACCCTTTTCATCCATGGTTATCCATGGGCTCTTAGTTACTTGTTTAGATCACTTGCTTTTGCTTTTCAATTGTTTGAAATGGTGCTTTGTGTGTGGTTTTGAAAATGTTTTGAAAAGAGGCCATCGTTGTGGTAACCTTTGTAATGATTCTTGTTTGAATGTATACAAATGTGTTTGTCTTTTGAAAAGATATTTCAATGTTTGAAAGTGTTTTGGGAAATGTTTTGAAATTATGTTGTGAGGTGTGTTTGAAAATAGCAAGGATGTTTTTGCAAGTTTTGATCAAGTAACTAAGAGTTGTCTACCCTATCTACTTAAAGATCTCTCCTACACATTTTTAACCCTTTTACATTGTTGTTTTACCATTGCATTTGGTAAATAATCTTGTATTTGGATGTTAAACGGGACAGGCGCGGGTCATCGTATTGACCATGATATCAATTGTGCCAAGTATCTTTAGCAAATTTTTGAGGGACTAGATCTTTTTGTATAGGCAACCAATATACCGTCATCGAGGGACTGTGATCTTTTGTTTTGTTTTTGTTTTGCCAAGATACTCAACATGCATACCATGGCTATTTTAAAGGCAACAAGTGGATGAAACCCTAGGGGTGCATGTGTGCATTGTGTTGTCATTTTCATGCATTTTTATGTCTTGTATTAGATCTAACTATTTATTTTGATTTTGGATATTGCATACAAACCCTAATCTCTATCATGGCATATTTGAAAGCTATAAAATGCATAAAATAAATCTACGCTATTACAACATTGATATGGGGAGGGGGGTACAATTTTGAATGGGGAGTATTTGCAAGAAAATAAAACCCTAAGATTTACTATTACATCCAAATTGAATTCTTTGCATCAGATAATAAATAAGCAATATTTAAATAAACAATTTAAATATAAATATGCAAAATATTATAAATATGTAAAAAATGTTTTTTTGTTTATTTTTATGTGTGTAAAAATATAATATTTAAGGTATTAAAAAAAGGAAAATAAAAAGGTTATTTTTGTTAAGGGTAAAACCCTAATTTTTGGTTTAAGAATATGTATGTATATTATAATATTTATTTATTTATGTACAATAAAATAAATAAAAAATATATTCAAGTGTCAAAAAATAAAATATATTAGAAAAACAAATTATTTTTAATAAGGGTGGAAACCCTAGTTTTTGTGTTTTAAGATAATATATATTATATTATTTATTTTATGTACAAGAAAATAAATATAAATATATACAAAGATATTAAGAAATAAAACATGTGAAAAAAATATTATTTTATATGTATAAATAATAAAAATAAAAATATATAATATTTCTATAATATTTATAAGTTTTTATTAAAGAAAATAAAGGTATATACTATTTAATAATTATTTTTATGTCTAAAAAATAATAAAAAATAATAAAATAAAATTTGAAAATTTACAAAAATATTTTTGATATTTTTTATGTTTAGAAAATATAAAATAAAATCAGAAATGAAAAATAAATAGAAAAATACAAAAATATAATGAAATGGGCCAGGGGATATGAACAACAAAGAGGGGGGTGTCAAAAACCAGCCAAACCAAGCCCAGCCCAGTTATAGCTTCGTCTTCAACCTCTGATTCAAAAATACGCGCGCCTGTGTATAAATGTCCAACTCCTGCATACGTGCTCTAAAGCAAATACTCATAACACAAAAGTTATATCATTTTTCAAGACGATTCCAACCATGTAAAGAACTTAATCTAACTCTCAAAGACCAGAGAGAATTTCTCTGGCCCTAATTTCTAACCTAACTTTTTCATAATGTTCATCAGTCAAATTCTCTTAGCACACTTAACTTAAATGAAATCTATGCATATGTACATCTTAAGGGCTATGAGTACTACATTTTTTATTCACAAACCTAAACCTAATGATTCCTAAATAGAGAGATAGGAAGTTTGAAAATACCTGTTTTAGTTGAACACGAGTATGGAAATGTAGCAACTTTCAGTGAGGCATGAGGTTCTTTTGAGCTTGCCTGAACTTCTTCTGACCTTCCCCAATACTTTGTTTGCTTTGAGCTTGCTTGAATAAGCCTGTAGAAGTCAACCTGCACAAGCTGAAATCAGAAATGGTGAAGCTTACAAATGGAGTTACAGTCAATGGCCAATGGTTGGGATAATTCAGATGGGTTATATGGAATGTGTTGGAAGTGGTTTGGGGAAAAACGCACGAGTGGTTTGTGAGATGGAAGTGAAACTGCAGAGAGTGCCCTGTTTTGCAAGTTTTTGGTGTTTTGATGTTCAAGAGTGTTTGAGGGATGAATGGCTCGTGTTTCTGACTCAAGGCAATGTGCAAAACTTGTTTCAAATGCTTACAAGAGTTGGTTATAACAAATACTCAAGTTGTGTCTCTTTGGCAAGTTTACTTGTTTTTTAAGTAAAAGTGTGAAATGATACAAGACAGGCCTGTACAGGCTATCTTCCAGCTTGCACTTGGTGATCTTGGCCCCCTAAGTTTGTGGATATTGTTTGCTGTCCAAAATTTGGTTCAAGGCTCAAGGGATGCAATTTGACATAAAGCAAGTTTTGACAAAAATGACAATGTTGCCTTTTTGCTATTTTTGGATTAATCCTTTGTGCAAACCTCTAATGATCATAAAAAAGCTTCAATCCATTGAGTTTGCATTTAATTCTTGAGCGTGGAAGGGTTTATAGACCTGTAATCAAGTACAAAAAATGCTGGATGGAAATTGCAACTTGTGTCAACATGAAGCATGCCATGGATCAAAGTGAGTTTTTGCCAAATTCAAACCTTCGATTCTCCCTAACCATAAATGATTTTAGAGAGTTCTAGAACATTTTGGAAAGCTTGTAACATGCTCTACAATCCATCTTTGAAATTCATTTTGAGATTCCAAGTAGAACTAGGTGAAAAATTGCCATGAAGATAGGTCAAAATCCTGCCTAAACTAGGGCAAAATTTCACTAAGTTAAAAGTTTCATGGACCATTGTTCCAAAAATCATAACTTGAGATCCAAGCTTCTTTTGGGAAAACTTTGTCAATAAAAGTTGTATATTTTGTGTAGGACTACAACTTTCATGTTGGAAGTTTTGTTTGAATCCAATTGCATCATGGTGAAAAAGTTGGGCAAAGTTGGGAAAAAATAAGAAAATTTCATAACTTAGAAAAATTCTAACTTATGAAAATTTTCAATCTTAAACACTAATTTGCAAAATTAGGTTTCTTGATGAAAAAGTTTCATGTTTTGACACATCTTGATGAAAAATGACTCTTGGCACTTGATTTTGACCAAAAAGTTAAAGTTTGACTTTTCAGTGTACAATTGTTTTTTGATCAGTTGACTAGAAAATTCATCTGTCAATCCAATGCAATTGAGATCTTTTGAACCTTGTGAATAGGTCAAGATGATGCCATTGAGTCCTTGAATCCATGATTGAACCCAATTTTCCATTGGCTAGGTGAAAAATCAGAAATTGCCCTTCTGCAGTCAAAACCCTAAAAATGACCATTTTGCCCTTTTGATGATCTGATCGAATTTATTGAGGAGTTATGGTCCAAACTTGATCAAATGGTTCATATGAGCCTATAATATTGATGTGGATCAAAATTTATGAGGTTTGACTGTAAATTGGCCACAATTGACTTTTTCCCTAATACAGCTGATTTCTAGGTCAACTGTCCAATTGACTGGGCAAAAATTTGATTCAAGGCTTGAAACTTGGTAGAGGAAATCTTATAAGTACAACATGAAGCATGAAAGTCACATTGAGCATTAAAAGTCCAAAATTCCTTGTGCAAACTCAAACCCTAATTTAGGTCATCAGTGCAAGGAGATGTTTTGAGCAGAGCAAAACCCTAATTCTGTCTGGAATTCAAAGAGTCTTGTGAGGAGAAATATTGATAAAATGAGAGGGAAAATTTTGGGGTACAAGATTGGGCTTTGCTTGGAATGAGATTTTGACTTTGCAGAAGACTTGGGCTTTGTATGAGTCATCTTATTCTCGGTTGATTTAGCTGGAACATGGATGCTTTCCTTCACATATATATTCATTTTTTCCGAAGTGACAGCTGGTGTCATGTCAGTACTCTTCCCAGTATCAGATTATTCATCAGACTCAGATTTATGTGAGTCCTTTGCTGAGTCTTCATCCTCCTTAGCAAAATCCTCCCCTTTCTTCTTGCCTTCCTGTTCGTCCTTTGCATCCTCCTCCTCATCATCTTTTCCATCCTCTTCACTTGGTCTTTCCTCTTCAACACTCTTATTTTTATTTTGCATCCTCATAAATACTTCAGCTAAAACCTCATTTTTGTTTTTGGCGGCTTGCTCCATAAAATCATTCAAGGTCCTCTTGTCTATCTAAGAATTCTCCTATTTAGTTGGTTCATTTTCTTCCACATTCTTCTCAAGGTTGTCCACTATTGGCACTTCAGCGGTCTTCACCCTATTTGGCCTTTTGTCATTCCTGGCCCTTTTTCTGGGCTTCTCAATACTATCTTCTTTAGGAACACCAGAGCTAGATGCTCCTTGTGCTCCAGAGTGCACAATCTTCTTCTACTTCATACCTCTTCAGCCTTGTTATTTTTGTCCTTTTGTTCCTCAAGTTCTACCAAGATGTGATATGGGAAACGGGTACTGCCATATCCTCACCATAGCTCTAATCGTTGATCTTCTTCTGCAACTCAAAATGGTCATTTGAAAACTTAAAAAAACCTCTCTGGTCCTTTTGCATCTGCAACAACACCTTCCATGACACTTGGTCAGTTTCAAAGATTCTTTCTTCAATTGTTAATTCCTGCCTTGCCACTGGTTTCTTACTTATCCATTTTGGCTTCATTAAGGTCCGAATTGCAGCCTTGAAAAAGGCAGATTGAGGGTGACACACCTCTTCAATGGCCTTTTGAGGCACTTCATGCCTCTTACAGAGGGTTGTGATCATACATGGGAAGTACACCATACATTCCTTCTTTTTGAAACAAGTTTGGATTTCCTGTACAATAATCTTTCCCACATTGATGTCACTGAATAAAGTGATGCAATGGAGCAACAACAACCTAGATTTGTTCACAGTTTCATTATAAGCAGTAGGACACAATGAGTGCTTAACAAACTAGTGCAAAACCTTCAATTCAGAGTACAAGTCCATCCTTCTCATTGTCTTTTCACCACCTGACTCAACCCATTTTGTGTCAAGGTTACACAAAGACTCTAGATATCGATTAAAGTCTTGTTCATCATAAGTTGCCAACAGTGGTTGGTAAGTGTACTTGAAATTTTCTAGATCAAACACCATGTTTATAGTCGCTTTAGAATATGAGACTCTTATGAAACCTTATTTTACGGGGAATAAACCTTTAATAAAGATCAACATTCGAAGTTTTGATAACAATAACACATGAGGATCCATATTTACTTGCAGAAGAGGACTCAAGATCAAAGTGCTTATACAAACAGATACTACCTAGCAAGAATTCTTGAAGCCTCTTCCTCTATGGGGAAAAATGTGAAAGCTCTCTAGGACTTGTCTGTCGGTCTGCCTGAGTGAACTGATCACTGATCGCAACTTTGTAGGTCTATCGGGTGTAGTGACTGCAAGTGCATAGTCTATCGTGTGGTTTTAAAAGAGTGTTTGGGTTAAGGCTAATTATAAATTCAGAGTGTTTGGGTTAAATCAGGAATTAACTAAAGTCTAATAATTAATAACGGGACACCTGTATGTATTTCGTTAACTTAAGGGATTCAGTAAATCATTGGCATTTGTTTTTAGTATTAAAACACGGTTTCGGTGAAACTATTTGTTTAAAAACCCTCGTCTCAAACTTCCGTTCTATTGAATCAGATAATATCAGTTAAGCTCGAAATGAGCGCTTCCGCTGTTTCATTTAAAACTCAAAAGTATTTTTTGAAAACAAATAAGGTCCAATTAACTTTAAAGCGCTTCCGCTATTTTTAAAATCAATGTTTTAATAACCACTATCTGGTTAAAACCTCAAACTTCCGCTCTGTTGATTTTAACCTTAGACTATCTTTTACTCTCGTACAAAAAATAATTAAATATTCGATTGGAAATTAGAACCAAAAAAGTGTTTTTGTAAAAATAATAATGCCAATTAATTACCGAATCCTTTCGGTTAAGTTTTACATACCGGTATTAGGGAATCTAGAAAGACATAATATAATTACAAAATATCATAAAATTGAAATGTAAATTCAATAACGCATGCATAGTAGGAAATAAATAAATTATGCTTATTAAAATAAGAACCTGAAAGTGAATAACAAAGTGATTAGTTCCAAACAATGTGTGTCCTCCACAAGCCGGCAAGATTGACTTGTAGAAAAATAACTTGAATTAAATTTAAGTAGTCCTAAGAAAATTCTAGAAGTCTAGAAACAAACTAGTGTTGCAGTATTTCTCCGATGTGGAAAAATACTGATTTGATGGTGGGATTTTTATTGCTTACGGAATACTACGAAAAGTGGAAATGTAATTCTGGAAATCTAACTGGAAAATATCAAACGGAATACAATAAAATAAATACTCAACGGGGAAAGTAAAATAAAAAATAATAATACTGCATAATTGTTCAAAGTGCCAGAGAGAAATCGAGCGTGAGGGAGAGAGGAAAGCTTTAATTTTTTGTAACTGCTTCCATATATAGAGTCCATTTGGTTGAGGAAAAATAGGTAACTTCCCATGATTCTCGTTCCTGAACCGTGGAGAAAATCCAGATGAACATGCGTTTAGTACGCTTTAGTGGTGAAAGGTTCGTAATTGCTTTCATCGTGGAGAGCATGGTGTGTATCGTGATGTGGGGCATATAACGAACATCTGTCCCTGTTGTAACGTGAGACGTGCCGAGGGGCACAAAAATAAAACTTGTCCCGATCGTAACGTCTTGTGGCGGGCGACACGCTTATGTTTATAGAAATGCTGCATTTTGTTGTTTTATAGCCATTTCTTCTTCATTTTCCCATTTTTTTATACCTTGTCTTATTTATGCCTTGCAAATGCTAAGTACCTGAAATATGTTTCAAAAATTACAAAAGGGATAAAATGTCACATAATAATCGAAGAATCGGAAATTTAATATATGTAATTCGGGAGGAAAATGCTATGTCTTTTCGTGTTATCAAACTCACCTAAGCTTGAACCTTTGCTTGTCCTCAAGCAATAAAGTTAGTATAAAAAATAATAATGCTCAAGTTAAATGGAATTTCATGATGCAATTTGAATCATAAGAGGCTACCAAAGTTTTGCGGAAATGTAAGCTCAACATAACACAAAAGATACGGTAATAACACTAAACATCCCCTATTGTGCAGACCAATTCCAGTCATTCCATTATAGCTCAACCTAATTTTTTTTGTTACTAAATTTTACCCGTTTTCATTCTAGAGCAATCACATTAATCCCTTTATCTTCAGACGCACATAGTAGAGTAGCCGGTTAGTGACTATGATCCTTTTAAGCATGAGGTTCTGGAACATGAATGCGGTAACCTCCTTTAATTCACCCAATTGCAAGTTGGGAGGGATCGTATCGTAGTCCGCCTTACCAAGTTCAGTACCAGACCCCTTTGAACCAACTGACAATAGGTTTTTATGTTATAAAACGTAGGTACTACATCCATTGGATAAGCGACCGTGTGAGGGTCGCCTAACTTAATTTGTGCATTCCCTATTTTCTTACAGTAAAGCATATATCTTTCAAATACACTGGATCATTCACTTATATTCATCGACTCCCTACGTAGTTTGTGTTTAAGACGATGCTGAATGCTAGATAAACTACTCGGGGTTATTTAAAAGCTAAAGTTTAAGGTTTTAGTATAAAGGGTACTGAAATTGATCTAGCGCAATATGGGGATTTAGAGTGTTACGACGTGTTGTACCCCAATTTTTGACCTAAGATCCCACTTGCATTTTTGCATTTTTTATACAAAAGTCAAGGTCACTAAATACGGTCGGTTTTAACCTCTTACCTTCGAGCTTTGACTATGTGAAGATTGTCAAGTGTTTTGAAAATTCTTAGCCTATGTATCACTAACTTCTAATCAAGCACGAAGTGTGTGTGTTTTTCGTTTCTTTGATTTCATTTGCAGGGAACAGATCTGAATCAAGAGCATCAGGCGTCACGCCTCGATTAGGGTTCGGAATCTCTCAATCCGGAAGTACAATTGATCGTTGATTCTTGAAGACTGATTCATCAGGGCAATTGTGTGATTATTTCCACGCTCTGTTCAATAAGTGGTCTCAAGCTTCTCCACAACTTCCTCAGAGCACGAACAAGATTTCATCATCACTGGTTCACATGTGCATCAAGATGCTTTGGAATGCGAAGAAAGATCAAGTTTGTAGGTCAATTCAAAGCACTTTGTCCAAAAGTCAACGCTTGCACATTCAAGTTCAAACGATCGTAACTTTTCATTATTCCACATTTTTGAATGGTTACTTTTGCGTACAATTTTCTTTGACGTCATCTCTACCCCCTCCTTACCAGTCAAGGTCTGATTAGGTGCGGAGGATCATCAAAAGTTCGGATACTTAGAGGTCACTTTGATGACTGTGGCCTAATCTCAAGTAACAATTATTCGACTTTCAAGGATCGTAACTATTTCGATTTTTCATCATTTCGGGATGGTTCTTTCTGCAACATGTCACAAATGATGTCGTCTACAAGATTGCTTCAAGGATCGACATCCGAATGCGTTTGGAAGGCCATGAATTTCGCTTGAACATTTTAGGCTTAGAATTGATTTCGTATTGAGATTGTTCTTCGCTAAGTCAAGGGTAAAGGCAAGATGTTGAGTTTGAGGATTCATTGATGATATATTGCTATAATACAAGTTGTTTGTTTTCGAGCATTAGTAATTGGTGAATTAAAATTGGATACAGATCAAGTTTCTTTGTTTGTTCATCAAGGTTCGGTTCATGGTAAAAGGTTTAGGTGTTTTATTTGGAATGCATTTCAAAGTAAGAAAGACCATTCAAGGAATCCAAGTTCATTCAATTCAAGAGTTTATGAAAGACATTCAAGTCTTATTTGACTATGTTATTCAATAATTATTTCAAGCCCAGACTTTATTCAAAGTTCAATTTCAATTCAAGTCTCATTTAATCATATTCAAATTCAAATTGTGCAAGATTCTTTCAAGGTTCTCTTCAAAAGTGATGCTCTGTATTAATTCAAGATTCATAATGCACCTCGCAAGTCGACATTTATTCAAGAATTTTTATGGACATATCATGTTCAGCAAGAATTATTACAAACTCATTCAAGTTCAAAAGTCAAGAATGAATGTCATCTTAGCATACAAGTTTCATCAAGATACTATGGTTCATCACCATGTTACAAAACAATCATGAAGATACATAGAAATCCCTAAGGCTTTCTTCTTTCTAATCTTCAAATTCCACATTTAAACTCTGCATATCAGTCCAAATCATGCTTCAAAATAATCCATACTGTATGCTGCCCACAACTTGCCAAAAACATGCTACTGCAATGCTGCTCCAAATCCTGTCAAAACTGTCCAAAAATAAGTCAAATTCTGCACAAATAATGCCAAAAACCTGTCCAAAAGCAATATAAAATTTCACAAAAATAGAGGATGCAAATCCTGCATCAGAAAGGGAAAAATCAGCATATCAATTTGTCCAAGACCCACACATTTTCCCTCCAAAAGATTTCATTCTGAAGGGGGGAAAACAAAGTAAAAAACTGTGGAAATTTCTAATAAAACCTCCAAGTTTAGAACAAAACAGGAGGAGGACCTGCTGTCAAAAAAAAGAAAACAAAAAAAGCAACAGCAACTAACATCTCTCATAACACCAACAATGTCTGCCTCCTCATCCTCATCCTCACTCTCACTCTCACCCTCATATGTCTCCCAATGATAGTAATAAATAAAAACTTCAGCCAATATTTCCATCGGGAAATGGCATCTCTCACTCAAATAATCCTTGGCCACAGCCAAATGTGCCTGCACTTCACTTACCTGGAAGCAATATTCAATCTAGTCGTTTGAGATCTTCTCTTTGTGCCCAAGATATGCCACTTGAAGACTTCAACAATATGAGGCAAGACTTCGATGGTCAGCAGCACATACTAAATGACATTAACTGCTTCTCACAGCCTTGTCTCGGTGCTATATCAGTGAGTCGATCTGGTCGGTCTGAAACACTAACTCCATCAAATCTTGAGGATCTATTTTCTGCTGAAGTTTCTTCATCTCCTTGGTATTCTGACCCAGCAGCAGCTTCTGTATTTTCCCCAACACACAAATCCGCTAGCATCACCCAAACAACAGCCAGCATCCCAACCTTGCACATGTACCACCTAATTGTCTTCACCTTCATCGAACCAACTCACCAAACTCCATTCACCATTTAATCTTTCTCCCAATCATCTTCACCGAACACCTCCGCCTAGCAACCTTCTTCAACCTTCTAAAATCCCCACACAGTTCTGACCTCACATCACATCCACACCAAATATTCAACTTCTTTCTCAATTACATCTAATTAATTAAGCCTAAGATATTTCAATTATTTTCCCAATCTTTTCTTAACCCAAAACTTATCAATGGCAACAAAAACTTCCAAACCACTTGCTTCACATCCTACATATGAAGAGATGATTAAGGAAGCGATTGTGCTGCTGAAAGAGAAAACAGGTTCAAGCCAATCCGCGATTGCGAAATTCATCGAAGAGAAACACAAACAGCTTCCTCCAAGCTATGCATCGGTATCAAGAAAGTGAAGGATCTTACCTCGCGGCGGGGCCAATACAAATTCCGGCGAAGCTTGTCCTAGGTATGTCCTTATCTTCACAACTATTCACTTCTCCTTCATTGTTGTTCTGCAGTTTTACCAGGTTGACGATTACCGGCGGCGCAAGGTTGAGGAGGTCGAAGGAATCGCGAGAGGAGGAACGAGATCGGCAGCTTTAGAAGGCGAAAGAAGGTGACCACTTTGCATTGAGATAACTGAAGAAGAAAATGATAGAGGTATGGAGATAAGAGGTTACCGGAATCGAGGGTTTTCTGCCCCATTCCTAGCACATCATGCAGCGCCGTTTTCCACTTTTCCATTAGGGTCTTTCTTTTCTTTTTCTAACCCACTTCGCGTATCACAGGGCAACGGGTCTGGGCCTGACCCGGTTCGGCCCGGTTCTAACCTAGCTTATTTGTTTCAGTTTTTTTTATTCATTTATGTTTATTACTCATGCCTTGGGCCTTATCCCAATCTCTTAAGCCCATCCGGTTTTCACATCATAAGCCCTTCAAATTTGTGTTACATACCCCTTTTATTGTTAATTTAGTTTAGATTTTAATTAGTAATTTTATAAGGAATTTAGTTAAAACTTTGATTTAGTTTAGATTCAATTTAATAATTAGAATTTTAATTTAGTAACTTTAAAATCAACTTAGTTTATATTAGACACGGTTTAGTAACTTTAGAATTAATTCAACTTAGATTAAATCTAGTAATTTTAGAATTTTAATAAATCGTAGAGCTTTAACGCAATTTAGGTATAATTCAGAAATTCCACAAATATTACTTTTTTTGTTTAGAATTAACTTAGTAATTTACACATCCCCTTTAGATAACTAGTTACCTTCTCGTTTGTTTTTTTTTAATCGTCTTAGTCCTTTAGAATTAAATATTTCATTGTTTTTTTTTCTTAATCAGTTCGTTTAAATTTATCTTCTTGCGAATTCTTGATTACTTATATTATGATGTTCGTCTTATTTTTTTCTAATTTGTTTGCTTCTATTCCAAGGGAAATATTTTAATTATGTTGACTTCACGTCATCAAATACGTCTCATCCGATCGTGCGAATAGCCTCATTCATTTTTTTTGCGTGTTTACTATTTTTCCAAACTTAAGATAATTTTCCCAAAAAACTCCATTTTCAAACCTACCTTTTAAGTCAAAACTTCGACACTAGGTCGTCGCATCTTCAAAATCTCGTCCATACCCATTTTTTAGCCAAACGAACCATTTTAATCAAACAAACAATTTTAACCAAAAACAGATATTTCAAAAGGTTCCTGCGGAGTACCGCAGATGCATTGGGTGCTAATACCTTCCCATTGTATAACCAACCCCCGAACTCTCGATCTCTTTCAAAAACGCATTGTATTTTTATTACTTTTAAGTATTATTTTACATTGCATATTTTAGGGTTTTATTTCGCTCTTTTCCCTTTTCCCTTGGAAATAATAAAGCGCGGTGGCGACTCTTGCTTTTGTGAGTCAAGTTAATTAATAGCTTGATCTCCGATTTTCACCGCTACACGACGGTATCCATCATACTTTTGTTTCACTCAAAGCTTCTCATATATATTTTGAAAAGTGAGCAACCTATATATTCTTCGAACGCGTCAGATTATGCAAGTAACTAACAAAAAATTTCGTTAAGGCTCAAGAAAGTGGGAAATTAGATAACAACAGAAAAATTGCATAAATGAACTCGAAAATACAATGATGTTTTTGATTACAAATGGAAATGAAATAAAAACCTACTTAGAAAGCAACATAGAGTTTCTAAACTAACTAACTCCTCTAAGCTTGAAACAAGCAATGTCCCAATGCTTTAAAAACAAAAAAGGAAGCGAGAAGAGAAATAAAATAAATCTATTCTTGCTTGTCATCGCGTCCTCTTCCTCATCCCCGTGATCGTCCACGTGTACCCGGAGGATGGGGCATAGCTACATGGTATATATAATTCTGAAAACCTTTCATGCACACAGTCAAGACCACCATTTCCTCAGTTAATTTTGTAGTCCGACACTCATTTCTTTCGTCAAATTCTTGTTGTTGAGTTTGCATGGCCAACATAAGTTGCATCATTGCATTTTGGTTGTTTTGCATAGCCTGCATTCTCTCATCTTGTTCCATTATGGCAGCCATAATATCATCATTCGAGGTCGGTACTCTTTCTCGTCTTCTCTTGGGCCTAGTGGATGTGCTTGCAACGTTTTCAGGAGGAGCTTGCTATTCAGCGTCTCCTTGTTCCACTTTTTGTTCCATTTCATCTGCTTGGACATTCTCCTGATCTCTTTGCGCATTATCTCCTTGTGTAGGAGCATCAAGGTTATAAAGCCACTTAGACAAGTCTGTAACATTAGTAAGCGCAAAGTTCAGAAAAATGATATACGGAACTACCTTGTTATGCACCATGAGGTTGTACCTACCAACTCTTCTGACATTAATCAAGTGGCCAGCCCGACAGTTGTCAATGTCAATGAACGTGGGCGGTAGTGATGGGAAATTTGCAAGCTTGTCTTCGAGGTGAAGGCCAAGTGCTATAGAGGTTACTATCCCTCTAATGCAGAAAGGCGTAGATCCTCTGGCGCACAAGGACTGGATATGTGATAGGAGGAAGGTGCTTGCATTGATCCTTTGGTTGGGTTTGAAGGTACAATGGAGGAGGAATAACTCTTTAGAATTAACTTTGTTGTTGTTCATTCTTCCAAAAATGGTATTGGAGATGACACGATGGAAGTACCTTATTGCGGGATTATGAATGGATGAAGCATAAAGTCCTTCCTAGTTGTTCGGTTCCTCATTGGTAAAAACTTTCCAAAATGCGAAACCTGTAGATGCTTAATCAAGGTCTTCTGGAATGCAGATGTGTACCATCCCTTTGGTAGGAAGTGGAAGAAGGCACTTAGAGTGGATTGACTTACATAATATTCATTGTTGAACATTCAAAAAGTGGCAGAGCCGGATAAGTGCTCGTTCTCGTCACACGAAAGGTTATATTAGAACGAGCTCAGAAATTCCAAGGTTAGCGACTCGTATATTGGGAGGTTCTGCACGCATATGAACGCTAAGTCGAAGTGGTGGAGTAACCACTGGACGCTATCGAGCAAGCCTAATTTTCAGAGACACTCAGTATTCACATACCGTGTCGGTACGACAGAGCATTGATATAACTTGAGGTATTGAGCCCTTTGGTGCTCTCTGGCTTCTCCGTTGCGAAATGTAATGCCGAAAAGATCTGGTTCATGTTTGAAATTTATTCGTGCCATTGTTGAAGCAAGGAAGGAATATGGGTGAAAGTTTGCTAGCATAAATGTAGCTCTATTTATGGGGCAGTTTTGCAAAGCGCAGAACATGATAAAAAGCTCAGCTCTAGAAACAGTGGTAATGTTTTCTGCTTTACCAAAAAGGGTGTGGGCTAGGATTTTGTGGAAATATCTTAAAGTTGGGTTGTGGATGCTTTCAGAGTGCATGTCCTCGGGCTCAGGGTTACTAATGCATGTAATGTCCCCCCAGAAATAATCTAGCTCACCTACATTAAAAAGCTCTTCCTAGATTACGATAAATGCATCTAGGCTATTTGGGAATCCTAGTAACTCTGCTAGCTCTCTGTGGGTGAAGGTGTACTCTATACCAAATAGTCTAAATCTAATCAGTCCTCTATTGAATCCCAGACCGTGGTCAGGTTTGTAGACAAGGGAGCTTAAAAACTCTAAAGTTAGTCTACGGTAAGTGCTAAATTTTCTCCTCAAAGCAGATGTATCCCATCCTATTTAGCTCAATAAAAACAGAACACTATCCCGAATCCCTAAGGTGATCATAGCCGGTCCTTCAAGGTAGGTACTTAATCCTATCTCTCTATCAAAAAGAGACTCAAACCTCCTCCGCGGATTTCTTCCTCTAAACACAATGCCCATCGTATCAATCAGATTCATCATGTTAGTGTAACTAGCTAATTGGAAAGTTAGCCTGAAGTAGGTTGACAGTTAACATTAAGTTAGTAACGGGAAAAATTAAAGAAACAATACTGCATATTTTAACATCAATAATGCTAAAAGCAAGAAAATAAAATAAAAAATAAGCAAAGCAAAAAGAAAAGACTGAAAGTTAGGTTGTCTTCCAAGAAGCGCTCTGTTTAAAGTCGTAAGCTCAACATAACATGGGTATTAGTCTGATGAATGGGGTGGCAGCGTATCTAGCCTAATTGCTGTGTAATATTCCTTGTTATCCATGCTATGATAATATTTCAAGCACTGTCCATTTACAACGAACGGTTTGCAACTCATTCCTTTGATTTCTATCGCTCCATTTTAAAAGACCTTAGTGATTTCGAAGGGACCAGACCATCTTGAGCGAAGTTTTCTTGGAAATAATTTAAGTCTAGAATTAAATAGGAGAACTATATCGCCTTCATTGAATTCTTTTCTAGATATTAGTTTATCGTGCCATTTTTTTGTTCTTTGTTTATATATCCGAGCATTTTCGTAAGCGTCTAGTCTAATTTCTTCTAGTTCATGGATATCCAAAATTCTTTTCTCACCCGCAGCGGTGTAATTTAAATTAAGGGTCTTAATGGACCAATAAGATTTATGTTCTATTTCTACCGGCAGATGACATGATTTCCCATAAACTAGTTTGAATGGTGTGGTTCCAATCGGAGTTTTATATGTTGTCCTATATGACCATAGAGCTTTATATAACTTAGATGACCAGTCTTTCCTAGAGGTTGTTATAGTTTTTTCTAAGATTTGCTTAATTTCTCTGTTGGAGACCTCTGCTTTCCTACTTGTTTGAGAATGATAAGGTGTTGTGACACGATGTCGGACTCCGTACTTCGCTAATAATTTTTCTAGGATTTTGGAACATCGAATCTTGGAAAGATTATGTTCTTGCAAATCCTGACTACTACTCGCGCGTCATTTTTGGAGAGGCTACATCCTTGATCCATTTCAAAACATAGTCGACAACAACTAGTATGTAGTGATTTCTAAAGGAAGACTGGAAGGGTCCCATGAAATTGATTCCCCATACATCAAAGACTTTAACTTCTAGAATTCCTTTTTGAGGCATCTCATCGCATCTAGAGATGTTTCCAGTGCGTTGGCATTGGTTGCAATTTTTAACCGCGACATGGACATCTTTCCAAAGATTAGGCCAATAGAGGCTAGATTGTAATATCTTAGCACAATGGAAAATTATGACAGTGGAAAATTATGTTTTCGATTTCATTTTTAGGAACACATCAATGGAAAATACCATCGGCGCATCTTTTGAAAAGAAAAGGCTCATCCCAATAATAAGGTTTAAGGTCATGAAATAATTTCTTCTTTTGTTGATAAGACATATCCGGTGGAAGCACTCTGGCAGTCAAGTAGTTGAATAAATCGGCATACCATGGTAGTATGGTTGTGGTGTATATTGCTTCCATAATTTCATTTGTGTTCTTGTCTTCATAAGTTATAGGGTACTCAGTTATAATAATGTCTAATTATAATTGGGCTACAAGGCATTCATAAGGAAAATCATCATTGATGGGAATATGATCTGGTTTGATGCCTTCTATTCTGGATAGGTGGTCTGCTACTACATTCTCGGTGCCTCTCTTGTCTTTTATTTCTAAATCAAATTCTTGTAGAAGTAAGATCCACCTTAGTAATCTTGGTTTGGTGTCTTTCTTACTTAAGAGGTACCAGATTGCAGCATGGTCAGTACAAATAATTATTCGTGCTCCTACTAAATAGGAAAATTTTTTATCTAAAGCAAACACAACAACTAACCATTCTTTTTCAGTGGTGGCGTAATTCGTCTGTGCAGGATCTAGGGTTCTACTTGCATAGTAAACCGCATGAAGCTTTTTATCCTTTCTTTGTCCTAGGACTGCACCTACGACATAGTCACCGACATCGCACATTATCTCGAATGGTTCATTCCAATCAGGAGGTTGCATAATAGGTGATGAAATTAATGTCTTTTTTAGAGTTGTAAACGCGTCCAAACATTTTTCGGTGAAAATGAACTCAGCATCCTTCATTAGCAGTTCATTTAGAGGTTTGGTTATTTTAGAGAAGTCTTTAATGAAACATCGATAGAAACCAGCGTGTCCTAGAAAACTCCTTATTTCTTTAACAGTTTTGGGTGGTTGAAGATTTTCTATAACTTCGATATTTGCTTTATCTACCTCAATTCCCTTATCGGATACTATATGCCCTAAGACAATTCCTTGTCGGACCATGAAGTGGCATTTTTCCCAGTTTAACACGAGATTGACATTTACGCATCTGTCTAGTACCATTTCAAGGTTCGATAAACATCCTTCAAAAATTTCTCCACAGACAAAGAAGTCATCCATAAAAACTTCCATCATGCCATCTAGAAAATCAGAGAATATGGACATCATACATCTCTGGAATGTTGCAGGGGAATTGCATAATCCGAATGGCATTCGTCTATCGGCGGACGTACCATAAGGACAAGTGAAAGTCATTTTTTCTTGGTCGTCGGGATGGATAGGAATTTTGAAAAATTCAGAATAACCGTCTAAATAGAAGAAGTGAGAGTGTTTAGCTAGTCGTTCAAGCATTTGATCAATGAAGGTTAAAGGAAAGTGATCTTTACAAGTGGCTTTGTTTAATTTTCTATAGTCGATGCATATTCTCCACCCGGTGTGAGTTCGTTGCGCTACAGATTCTCCTTTAATGTTGTTGACAACCATAACACCACCTTTCTTAGGTACGACATGTACTGAGCTAACCCATTTTGGATATTGGGTATATGATTCATGCTTCTAGTAGCTTTTCTACTTCCTTTTTGACTACATCGCTCAGAATGGGATTTATTCTCCTTTGATGTTCCCTAGAGGTTTTACAGTCTTCCTCCAGCATAATACAGTGCATGAAGATATAAGGGCTTATTCCTTTTAGATTTGATATGTTATAACCTAAAGCGGTTGGGTATTTTCTTAGGACATGTAATAATTTTTCAGTTTCTATTTGTCCTAGGTCTGCATTGACTATAACTGGTCATTCAAGTTATGTGTCTAGGAATTCATATCTTAGGTCTTTTGGTAGAGTTTTGAGTTCTATTGCAGGCTTCTTTTGACAGGGTATAGGGTCAGGAGTTAGGGATAAACATTCACTCATATTTTTGTCTTGATATTCAGGGCGCCAATTATCATCTTCGAGAATCGGGGGTATGGGAATCTTTAATACTTTCGAATAAGTGGTTTGTTGTTTCTCCAATTCTTCCACACATTTATCGATTTCATCCAGGAAACAACATGAATCATCGATGTCTGGTGCCATAAGGAATTTAGACAAGATGAATTCAACTTTTTCTTCTCCGACTTCGAAAGTCAATTTTCCATTTTAACATCTATTGTGGCTCCTGCAGTGGCTAGGAATGGTCTACCTAATATGATAGGAATATTGGCGTCTTCTTTAATGTCCATGATTATAAAATCAGTAGGGATATAGAATTGTCCTATACGTACATGAACATTTTCTAACATACCTAAAGGAAAGTTCACTAATCGATCTGCTAATTGTATGGACATTCTTGTTGGTCTTAACTCTCCCATGTTGAGTTTCTTGCAAATTGATAATGACATTAGACTAATATTGGCTCCTAAATCACATAGTGCTTTGTCTATGACAAATTTTCCGATTACGCAAGGTATGGAAAAACTACCTGGGTCTTTAAGTTTATGAGGCATGTTGTTTTATGTGATACGGTGGTAGAACCAACAGTTTAATACTGGTTTTGCATTTTTGTTCGCAAATTTTATGGTAAGCAAGAGTCGCCACCGACTTTTCTTTTATCTAAATTAAGGAAAGGGTGAAAAGAACAGAAAAGACCTTTCTCGAGAATTTTCTGAGTAAGGGGGGTAGATTATGGAAAGGGAAGGTGTTAGCACCCTTTCCATCCGTAGTTATCTATGAGCTCTTAGTTGCTTGCTAGTTCACTTTGCTTTTGTTTGAAAATATGCTTGTGGTATGGGTTTTAAAATATTTTGAAAACATCTTTATAATGATTCTCGTCTCTATAAGAATGCGTACAAAGTGTTGGTTTTAAAAATAGTTCAAAGAAGTGTTTGTGGAAGATGTTTTTGAAAGTGATTTTGAAAAGTGCCTTTGTAATGTCTCTCGTCTCTATAAGAATGAGTACAAAGGGTTTTGATTTTTGAAAATGTTTCAATTGAAAGTGTATGTGTGAAAATGATTTTTTTGTTGTTGTGAGCAAGCGATCAACTATGAGCATCCTACCTACTTAAAAGGTCTAGTATTATTTTCCTCCTCCTTTAGATGTTGCTATCTTACCATTGATTGATAAGAAGCCCCATCGTTGGATATATGAGGGACATTCGAAGGGACATTACGGTCACGAAGACAACTTGGCAAGAAATTTTAGTAACTGTCCTAAAGTTCTAAGATCACTTTTAACCGAGGCAACGTCGAGAGGTTCATCGAGGGACTTGTGATCTTTCAATCTAGAGGACAGCCACTAAAACTTCTCACCTTTCGAGAATTGTGACCGTTCTTCCGAAGGCAACCAAAGTGGGCTTCCCTAGAGGTGTATATGTGTAATGTGTGTTATGTTCAGTTATTTTTTTTGTCTTTTTTGTTAGGTTTTCTAGCGTTTGATTTTAGTCTTATCATGCAATCCTAGTTACTAGCAGTAAATCTATATACAGGAATTTAAAGTGCAGAAATGTAAAGTGCGGGAATGTAAATCCTACGCTATTACATGGCTTTGTGAGAAGTACATTGTAGAAATGCGGAAAGTAAAGTCCTAGTTACTATTACAAACTGGGAAGCAGTTACAATAAGATGAAAAAAATGCGAAAATAAATAAATGCGCAAACAAATTAAAATGGACGTCTAAATCCTAAGGACAAAAATATTTTTGTTTGTTTTTTATTTATAAAATAAAATAAAACTTAAGTCTATTTAATTTTAAATTAAGGAAAAGGTTAAAATAATTAATTAGTTAATTAACAAAATTTAATTTGATTAATAAAACACTAGCCTAATGTTTTTTTTGTGATTTTGATTTAATGGTTAGTTTAACAAGAGAAATAATGAAAACAAAAATAAAGATACAAATGGGGTATCCTTCGATCCAGAGAGAAAAGGGGAATTTTTTGTTCTAGAGAGGAAGCTGCCTTTCGATCCAGGGAAAGATGGGATTTTCGATCCACGAGGGATGTTGCCTTTCGATTCTGTGAAGGGTGTTACCCTTTGATCCAGTGACAAGAGGTGGCTTTTGATCCAGATGGCGTTGCTGGAAGGGCCTGATGGATCACCTGTGAGGGAACTGAATCTGCAAATATATGTTAGTAAAACAAAAATGTAGGACCTGGGTATCGAAACCCAGGTCCTTCAATCATGTGCGTGTTGGGTCTATTCAGGATATATGTGCAACAAGTGTTAGAAACAAAGCAAAATGCAGACCTGGGTGTCAAACCTAGGTCCTTAATCTTGAATACAGATCGAATGAACTACAAATGCTAATATGTCATACAAATGTAAGTTTGATCTTTTTACCCATTCTTACCAATGGTGATGTATCAATTTGTGGTTTCAGGCGTGGGTACCCTTGTTTAAAGATTGCTTCGATTTGGCACTTCTAGATATGGGGATACTCGCTTAAGGGCTGGGGATGATTGGAAAAGCTTTAGGAAACCTCCAAGAATATGTTTTCAATTTCGTGTGACTCTCTCTCCGGTTATGTCCCGCCTCCTTTGATCTGGCTAGTGTGTTCTTTATATAGAGGGGATGGAGGGGATAAGAGAACAAAGGTTTAAACATCCATAAACAAGTGTTTTCAAAGCCATGAATGATGTTTTGTAACTTTTCCAAAGTCATGGAAACTTGTCTCTTTTTTGAATCTGAATGAATGTGGACAATTTTGGCTTTCGAATACCTTCGGTCCCTGCCCTTCGATTGAACCTCTTGTATATCCTTCGAATGGGTATTTGGTTTCACCCTTATAGTTCCTTCGATTGAGTCTGTCCACCTCAATTCGAATTGCTTAGGTCTTAATTCGAACTGTATAAGGCCTCAACATCCTGGCTTCTTTGATTAGCCCCTAAGCTCGCTTTCTTCGATTGCCCTGACTTTACTCAACTAGCCCAAACGAAAGAGTTTACTCTGGCTAGTCGAAGCTACCTTTGGCAGGAATGTACTTGTACAGGGGCTTGGGCCTGACAATATGCAGGATTTTATCCAGCAAGCATCTTGGACCAAAACTCACCACAAAGCCAACTTGTCTTCAATAATTATGTGTCCTTCAAATGAACCAGTGAATGCTTCTTCGAAGGGACAACATGAATATGCCTTCGAAGGGACTATCATGTGTGTCAAATTGTGAAAAACTGTTTCAGAGGGAAACCTTGCCCAGTCAAAGCTGGCACAAAGGCAACCAGTGCCTTGTGGGCGCTAGCATGAGGCAGGTCAAAGCAAGCGTAAAAGAGGCCATTGCCTAGTGACTCAGAATATACATGCAGGAAGCCACTGTTTGTGGATCAAAGGGAATTTGTAGGGGATTCTCGCCTAAATGAAATTTGGACCAATGCTTGCTTAAAAAGGGAACCAACACGCAATCGAAGCTGATGGGCCAATGCTTGGTCGAAGGATTTTAGGAGCCCAGTCGAAGCATGCCATTATGCCAATCGAGGACACTGCTTTGATGTGCCAATTAAAGGACACTGCTCTGATGTGCCAATCGAAGGACATTATTCAGATGCCAATTGAAAGGCATTGTTGGCATGCCAATCGAAAGACCCTTTGATATCTGTTGTACCCCAAAATTTGCCCTCTCACTTATCATGAATTTGCTCACAAGATCTCCTTGGGCTCAAGACTGCACTAGGGCTGATCAACTCAAGACACCTCCTTAAGCACTGATGACCAAAATAAGGGTTTGAGATTGCACAAGGTTATTTGAACTTTCAATGCTTCATATGACTTTCATGGATTATTATGGACCCCTAAGATTACTCATGTCAAGTTTCAAGCCTTGGATCACACTTTTGCTCAGTCAATTGAGCAGTTGACCTAAAAATCAGTTGTATTGGGGAAAAAGTCAACTATGGCCAATTTACAGTCAAAATTCATAATTTTTGATCCACATCAACAATTTAAACTCATATGTATCATTTGATAAAGTTTGGACCATAACTCTTCAAGAAATTTGATCAAATCTCCAAAAGGGCAAAATGGTCAAAATTAGGGTTTTAATTGGGAAAGGGCAATTATTGATTTTTGAACTAGAAAATGATCAATTGGTTTAAGGCATGATTTCAAGAGTTCAATTGCACATTTTGACCTAATGACATGGCCCAAAACATTGCAAGTCCAATAGATTGACAGATGAATTTTTTAGTCAACTAATCAAAAGTCAACTGTATACTGAAAAGTCAAACTTTGACTTTTTGGTCAAATTCAAATGTCAAAGATCACAATTCATCAAAACATGTCAAAATATGAAAACTATTCATCAAGAAATCAAAAATTCAATATTTCATTTTTGAAAAGTTAAAATTTCTAAACTTAGAATTTTTTCCAAGTGTTGAAAATTTCATGTTTTTTTACAACTTTGAGCAAAATTTTTACCATAATGCAAGATGATTCAAGAGAAACTTCCAACATGAAAGTTGTATATATCCATGAAATATACAACTTTTCTTTACACAACTCCTTCCAAAAGTGCTTGGATCTCAAGTTAGAATTTTAAGAACACGTGGTCATAAAACAAAACACTTAGTGATTTTTTTGCCCTAATTTGGTCAGTATTTTGACCCAACTTCATGGCAATTTTTCATATAGTTCTAATGGGAATATTCAAAAGCAATTCAAAGATGAGTTGTATATCATATTACAATATTTCCAAAATGTCCAAGAACTTCTTGATATCGTTTTTGAGTAGGGAAAATCGAAGAGATGAAGTTAGGGTTTTATCACTTGAATTACAAGTCATTTTGTGATGAACCAAATTCAAAATTCAAAGTATGCTGCATAACCTCTACTTTACAGGCTTCAAACTTGTTAGGCACTCCATAATTAATGGCTTGCACAACTGTTAGAGGTCTCATTTCAAGCATTCAATGCAAGGCCATGCTTTATGTCCATTTTGGGAAGAAAGTGTACATTGGCATTTTGATAAAGTGCTTTTTTACACAAAACTTGTTCTTGAGCCTTGCACTTGTTCTCTTATGATCATACAAGTCCCATAACCCATAAGAAACTTGTTAGACACTTACAATCACTCATCCCATGCTTGTACCTTACATTGAAACTTGGTTTCCCACTTTTCTTCAAAATCAAGTAACCTAGCAATTAGCTAAAAATTTGTACTTCTGATTGTCCAAACCACTCCAATCCTTTTGCTTATAGATATACAAACCATTTTCCATAAAATAGACACATGCTTGACCCCTAAAAACACCAAGAGCTCAGAATCACATCTCATACCTCCATTTTCACATAAACTGACCAAAAACTTGAAACTCATAACTCCCCCGTGCGTTTTCAAGCCTCTTTGTTCCTAAAGCTTCTAAACATCATTTAGAACTGATCCCACACCCTGTTACACAACTGTAACACCATTTGCACCATCTTACATTTTCAAAAATAGAGCATTGCACTTGGACTTCTCCAGAACTCCTCAGGTACTTTCAGCTCAAGCTAAACATCCCATTAGCTTCGTGGGAACTAGAGGAAGCTAACCCAATCATTGGAACTCCTTGAAAGCTACTCAAACTTCAAACCCGATACCCTCTTGCAAGGTAAGTTTTCTAACTTTGGAATTTTTCATACATGCATCATCAATGATTTATTTGTGAATGAAACATGTAGATATCATTGCCCTAAAGCTAACCATGTCCATAGTTTCCATTAATTTTGCATGAGCTTAGAGAATTTTAAGATTGAACTTTCTGAGATTTTGAGGGTTCATATTAGGGCCAATGAAATTCATGTTTGTCTTTGATCTATAGTTTTAATGCTTTACATTTTTGAAACCGTGAGGAAATTTGCTACAAGTTTCATGTTTACAGTTTTCATTTTTGTTGAGATTTGAACAAGTTACAGAGCTTCTGGCTGGCGTGAGGTTGAAGATGAAGTTGGCCTCAAGAACATGTTTGCCTTATGTATTTATTGTTTGATTTATATAAACGGATGTATAGCCACCTCAGTGGTAGAAGTGCGTGCCTGTAACCAAAGGGACATGGGTTCGAGCCCCAGTGGTACCCTTTTTGATTTTTTTCATGTTTTTTGCATTTCTGACTTCTTTTTTGCAGGTGCTTGGCCTCCTTGGGGCTTGTTTTTTTTTTTGTTTTTACTTGTTAACCCCCCTGTTTCATTTACACACCCCTGACCCAATTTTATTTTCTTTTCTTATTTTTATTTTATTTATTTTCTTAATTATTTTTCTAATATTAAAAAAAATCATAAAAAATATAAAAATAGTAGATTTATATTTTGACTTAGTTTATTTATTTTTCTCACAAAAAAATATATTTTATTTAACCATACTTTATTTATTTTACTAATTATTCTTGTAAATTTAATTAAAACTAGGTTATTATTTATTTTCTTTTACACCAATTAAAATATATTATTTTAATATTTAAAAAGACCAAAAATATTTTATAATACCATAAACTATTTTCAAGATAAAAATACAAAAAAATACTTTTCTTAAACTTAATTTCCTTTTAATCAATTAATAGACTTAAGATTTTATTTAAAAACTTTTCCTAGTAAAATTAGGTTTACTTTTTTACCTTTAATTAATTATTTTTCCCTTTAATTAATTAGGTTAAACTCAAATTCCCTTTTTCATAAAAAATCCAAACAAAAAGATCTATTTTCTTTGCATTTGCATTCTTGCATATTTATTTATTTTGTACATTTATTTATTTCCATAATTGTATCAATTTAATATGGTTGTAATAGATTAACTAGGTTTATTTTCTTGCAATCCCCATTTACAATTTGTACACCCCCCCCCCCCCCCCCACAAGTATTGTAAAAACGTGGTAACTTTAAATTCCGCAATTTATCGCTTTATATATAACATGCTAGTAATTATGGTTTGTATGGAAAGACTAAAACCAATACTTAGAAAACCCTAATTCAAGACAAAATCAAGTATGAAAAACAATACATTTGCACACAAGCACCCTTAGGGTAAATCCACTTGGTTGCCTTTACAAAATGGCCATATTACGCATGTGAGGTATCTTAGCAAAAACAAGCAAAGTACAAGATAATAGTCCCTCGATGACGTTATCTAAGTTGCCTTTCAAATGATCTTAGTCCCTAAAAAGAATGCTAAGATACCTTGCAACATTGCTAATCATGGTTATACGATGACCCACGCCCGTCCCATTTACATCGAAAGATAGGGTTACTTACCAAATCAATGGTAAGATAACAATGTCTAAGGAAAAGAAAATGAACAAGAAAGAATTTTGAGTAGGTAGAATGCTCCTAATTACTTGCTCAATTTCAAATAAAACATCCTTGCTATTTTCAAAAACAAACACCTACATTTTCAAAAAATCTTACAAACCTGAAAACATTTTAAAAAGATCAAACACTTTGTATACATTCTTACGAACGAGAATCATTACAAAGTTTTCCTAAACAATGGCCTCTTTACAAAATACTTTAAAAAAACCACACAAAGCACAATTTCAAACAAAAGTAAGTGATCTAGCAAGTAACTAAGAGCCCATGGAAAACCATGGATGAAAAGGGTGCTAATACCTTCCCTTTTCATAATCTACCCCCCAAACTCAATAAATAATCTCAAAGGTCTTTCCTGTGCTTTTTCACCTTTCCTTTTGGATAAAAGAAAAGTCGGTTGCGACTCTTGCTAACCACAACATTTGCGATAAAATGAAAAACGTTCAAGTCAGTTCTTCTACCGTATCACAAAACTGGCGACTCTGCTGGAGACAATTCTAAAAGTGGGGTTACTTTAGGGTTAGATCACATTTACTTGCTTTTATTGTTTGACTTATTTGCTTTACATTATGTTTCTTTGTTTGGGTTTGAATCCTCTACCCGGATTTGGGATACCTTATAGGTAAGTAGCAATACGTTGTGGAAACTGTGCGGGGAATACCAACATGGTCTAAGCAATAGCTACGTTAGTGCGACATATTTGTGGGTACCGGTAGACCTTGAGTTAATCAAGGAGAATACGGGGCCGCTGAGTGATGTCATGAAGCACTAATGAACTTTTAGAACCTTTACTTGACCAACTTGGCAATTAGGACGTAGTGAGATGACCGACTTTGGTGCAGTCCGAAGTTGATAGATACTCGATACTACACTCATTGAGGTTTGGTTTATTGAGATATTTCGATCGCCATTAAAGGGGCTTGTGCTGAGACAATGCTCAAGGAAACAAACCAGTGATATTGAGCTCCTTAGAACCCGGTTACTATTACTAGGACATGTTTGAGCCAACTAAACTTCAAGAGGGTACTTACCTATGAAACCCCATGCAAGCCTAAACCTAAGGACTTATTTGCTATGTTTGTGTATACATACTTGTACATAATATCATAACATCGTACTCATTCACTAACCATTTCAAGGATCTTGGGATTTATCTTTGTTCTGTTTTGTAGGACATGGTTTCTCTTCGCAGGAAAACTATTCAAGTTAATCTTGTGAGGATCCCTCCACAACTTAAAAAGCTAGCATCAAGGATTCCTGAAAACTCTCCATTCACCGAGAGACATGGTCGCCTACTCAACTTGGTCACTTCCAACACTAATGAAGACATTATAAATGTGCTCTTTCAGTTCTTTGATCCTTTACACTATTGCTTCACATTTCCCGATTATCAACTTGTGCCAACTTTGGAAGAATTCTCCCAACTCTTGAGGATTCCCATTCTCAATCAACTACCTTTCAACGGTACGGAAAGAGACCCAAAGCCAGAAGATATTGCTCAAGATCTACACTTGCAATCATCTGATGTCACAACTAATTGGCAAACAAGGAGTGGTGTCAAAGGTTTCCTAGAAAAGTTCTTGTTTGAGAAAGCCCGAAACTATTGGAACTCCTTGGATTTGTAAGCCTTTGAGGAAATTGTGGCTCTCCTCATCTATGAGATGGTTTTGTTCCCAAATCCTGACCAACTCATAGATGTAAACGCCGTCAATATCTTCATGTCTCGTAACCCAGTGCCTACTTTGCTAGGGGACATCCTACATTCTTTTCACACTCGCACTATGAGGAAAAGAGGTGTCGTTATATGTTGCACTCCTCTCTTGGAAAGATGGTTTATTTTGCATCTTCCCCAATCTGTATTGAAGAACGAGCAAGGTTCAAGGTGGTCACAAAGGTTGATGATGCTCAAACATTCAGACATCCATTGGTGTTCCCGATCTATAGAGAATGTTACTATTTTCGACCATTATGGAGAATTCCCTAATGCCCCCTTACTTGGCATTGGGGGAGGTATTACCTACAATCCCTGCTTAGCCTAAAGACAGTTGGGTTACACCCGAAAGGATGCCCCACATGAGATGCTCATTCAAGGTTTGGTATTTGATTACGAGAACGACGATCAAGGTCTTCGCCAGAGGCTTATCCGAGCTTCAAGGATATTGAACAAGGTAGATAGCAAGACATTGGGGCATAAGAATTACATCCCTCTTGAGCCTTACCTCAAATGGGTACGAACTCGTGCTCAAAGTCTTATGATGCCTTATCCCTCTATTCTTCTGGTAATCATTGAGCCTGTTATGGAAGGAGATGTTCCATACACTATCCTACATCATGACATGCCCACCTCTCTTGAAGACTTACAAAGAGATTGAATACAACTCAAGGGGGAGCGAGATACTTTCGAAGCCCAATTCTACTCTAGAGAGAAGAAGGTTTTGGAACTCACTAAGAAACTTCATGAGGAGCGGACTCTGAATGCCTACATCGCACAAAAGAGGGTGCGAACTACCTTTTTATCTTAGAGTTTTGTATTTGTTTTGCCCAAAGAGGCATTGATGTACTCAAGCTTTAATTTATTAATATAACGTGTGTTTCCTTTTTGTCTAAAACAAATTTGAATCTTTAAATCTTTGAAATCATTGCATATGCATTTACCATTCATCATAACATAAGCAGGTTTCTTGCAACAAGTCTCCTCATCTTTCTACTGTTTATTTCAGTAAGATGGATCTCGAGCAAATGGTGAAGGACCTTCAAACTCAAAATGCCCATTTTCAACAAATGTTCTTAACTCTAGCCAAAGGACAAGAAGAGTTGAAGACCTTGCTGGTTGAAGAGAAAAAGAAGAAAAAGAAAATAACCGGAGTTCTGAACATAGGAAGAAGATTCCAAGGGCAAGCAAGAAGGACCCTGGACTTTGCAACGTCATCTGGTGAGAAAGACAATCAAGACGGAAAAGGCAAGGAAGCAGTTGTCCAGCCAAATTCATAAGAGGAAGAAGCAGAAGAAGATTATTCTAAAGAACAATACCCTCCAGCCGACGACAAGTATAAGCATCTAGAAGAACGGTTAAGTGCAATGGAAATCCAAAAAGTGTCTGGATTGGACTTTGAGGAGTTGGGGTTAGTATCTGGCATAGTCATTCCTCCAAAATTCAAAGCACCGATGTTCGCCAAATATGATGGAGTTTCATGTCCCAAAATGCATCTCTGGTCCTATGTGAGGAAAATCCAGCCTCATACCGCTGACAAAGATTTATGGGTACCCTTCTTCCAAGACAGTCTTTCTGGAACTCAACTTGATTGGTTTTATCAGTTAGAAAGAGACAATGTTCATAACTGGGAAGATCTGGCTGCTGCCTTTTACAAATAATACCAATACAACACTGATCTTGCGCCCACCCGTACTCAACTCCAGAGTATGGCCATGGTTTCAAGTGAAGGCTTTAAGGACTACGCGCAAAAATGGAGGGACTTAGCAGGAAGAGTCCAGCCTCCCTTATCTGAAAGATAGTTAGTAGACATGTTCTTGGGCACCTTGTCTGGTCCTTTATTCAACCACTTAATTGGGAGTTCATCAGCAGGATTTACTGAATTGATATTGACCGGAGAAAGGGTAGAAGCCGGGATAAATAATGGAAAGATTTAAAAGGATGCATCCTCTGCTGCTGTAAGGAAACCATTCATTGGAAAGAAAGAAGTTGTTGATGTATATCCTCAGAGAAATCAAGACAGGTCTTAACGTCGTCCAATGGTGGGGGTTGTCATGATTCCTAAACCAGTGCCTGCTCAGCAAAGAAGCAACCATCCAAGAATGGAAAGACCAGTCAGACAGTTCACCCGAATTAATATGACATTATCTCAAGTATTGCCACATTTGTTAATATCCAATCTAGTGACTCTGAAAGAAGATCCAAAGAATCCTAACACAACCTCTCCTCAGTATCATCCTAATGCCCGCTGTGCATACCATTCTGAGAGTCCCGGCCATGACACTAACAACTGTTGGGCTCTAAAGAATAAAGTACAAGACCTCCTTGAAGCCAAAGAGATTGAATTCGACGCGCCAAAAAAGCCCAATGTCATTACTGCCCCTATGCCCAAGCACGACCGTGATGTCAATGCCGTTGAAGAAGATATGTTTGTTACTTCAATTGATGAACTTATGACCCCACTCCTGACTATCAAAGAGAACTAGTTGAATGCCGGTGTTTTCCCGGGATGTGATGAAAGCTGTCATTTCTGTTTATCCTCACCAACAAATTTTCATTTGTTGAAAGTAGGTGTTCAGTGCCTAATAGATAACAAGGAAATTTTTTCCGAAAAGACTTCTATTCCAACTGTTTCTTGTAATGATGTTTCCATCGTGACCATTTCCGACAATTCTTCCAGGGTCTCCACCAAAAGACCCGTTAGAATTACATCAGTTCCTAAAGTAGCTCCGTTGATAATTACAATGCCTGGACCAATCCCGTATTCATCAGACAAAACTGTACCATGGAATTATGGAGGGGATGTCTACTACCACAGTATCAAGCACGATTGGCCAGCTGCTGAAGATTCAAGTTCTGAGAAAGATGACTCCGATATCAGTAATATCGCAGGGACTAGCAAGATCACCCGAAGAGGAAGGGTGTTCTCTCCAGAAATTGATCCTCCAAAATCTATTTCTGGACTCGTAATCATTCCTGTTGTTGTTGCTCCTCCAAAGGATATTCCTAGTCCTACATTCATCTCTGATAATACTCATGTTGACAAAACTGTTACAATCCATGTTATCACCCCTACTGACATTCCTGCTGCTGAATCCACCGAGACTCGAGGAAAAGGTATTCTGGTTGAGCATGTCTAGATGAAGGCACAATCAGTAGCTATCCCTGAGACCTCCTGGAAAGAGATGGAGGAAATTCTAAAGATCATAAAAAGAAGCGACTACAACATAGTCGAGCAACTGGGGCACACTCCATCAAAAATTCCCATGCTGGATTTATTATTATGTTCCGAGGCTCATGCAAAAGCCTTGGTAAAATTCCTCAAAACTTCCCATGTACCCCAAGAAACATCTGGCGATCAGTTCCAAGGTTACGTATCCAGCTTGACTACAGATAATGGCTTAGGCTTTTCAGATGCTGATTTATTGCCAAGAGGGAGGAAGCATAACGAGGCATTACATGTCTCAGTTGAATGCAGGGGCACAACCTTGGCTCATGTTTTGGTTGACACTGGTTCGTCTATGAATGTGTTACCTACAAAGGCTCTTGATAGGCTTGACTGTGAAGGATTGACATTGAAACCGAGCAACATAGTAGTGAGGGATTTCGACGGCTCAAAAAGGATGGTACATGGGGAAGTGGACATCCCCATAAAAGTTGGAACCCAATCATTTGATTCAACTTTTTATGTAATGGATATTCGCCCCTCATATTCCTGCTTGTTAGGCCGACCGTGGATTCACAATGCTGGTACCGTTACTTCTACGTTGCATCAAATGCTGAAATATCCAATTCAAGGGAAAATCATCACCGTTCACGGAGAAGAAGAGTATATGGTCAGCCATCTAAATTCCTTCAAATATGTGGAAATAGATGGTGAATTTATTGAAACTCAATTCCAGCACTTTGAAGAAGTCCCGCAGACTATGGCAGTAACCAAGGCTGTGTCTCAAGTTCCCAAGATCACAAGGCTTCCACTCAAGATGTCATCTTTGAAGGATGCCAAGGCAGTGATAGAAGAAGGTGGGTGCATTATTTGGGGTCAACTCCCATATATCCCATACAAATCTAACAAATTCGGTCTGGGTTTCACTTCAGGTGCCCAGAAGGCTGTACGCTGCGCTCCTGCCAGAGGACCACCCTTGAAGACCAGCAACCACCAAGTCATAATAGTGGAGGATGATAAAGACAACTATAACCTGGAGGACTGGATTTTCCCAACTGTTAGTGGAGGGCTCAGCAACTAGGAGGCTAGAGATTTTGTCCCGATCACATTTATCCCACAGTAATTTGTCTTTACATTTTGTCGGATCTGTAATATTAAAATAATTCAGACTCTTAAAACCTTGTGTCTTACCCGAGGCACAATGGTCCATTTGTAAGGGTTATTATCTCATTTCCATATGACATCAATGAATCATGGAAGTTTTTGCATAAAAACTTTGTGCTCATTATTTTCCTTTTACATTTTCATTTCTTTGAAAGATAGCTATACTCTTACACACACTCACACTCACAATGCAGGTCTACATCCATTCAGGATCCCATGAGTAACGGTTCTGCTATGGCCTTCTGTGACCCTAAAAATATAATCTACCAAGCCGAAGACGAAGGTGAGGAAGATTGTGAAGTACCAGGGGAACTCGCCAGGTTACTGCAACAAGAAGAGAAGACCATTTAGCCCCACGAGGAACCAGTGGACACAATCAACCTAGGTACTGAAGAAGACAAAAGAGAAGTCAAGGTGGGTGCCAATCTGGAACCCAGTGTCAAAAAGCGTCTGATTCAGTTGTTATACAATTATGTTGAAGTCTTTTCCTGGTCGTATGAAGACATGCCAGAAATTGATGAAGATATTGTGGTACACCGTCTACCAACAAAAGAAGATTGTCCACCGGTGAAACAAAAGTTCTGTCGCATGCGACCATACATGTCGGAGAATATTAAGGCAGAAGTCATGAAACAATTTAATACTGGATTCTTGGCTGTCACCTCCTATCCGCAGTGGGTTGCCAATGTTGTTCCCATGCCCAAAAAAGACGGCAAAGTACAAATGTGCATGGACTACAGAGATTTGAATCAGGAGATCCCTAAGGATGATTTCCCACTTCCCCACATTGATGTTCTAGTTGACAATATGACACAACATAAAGTGTTTTCCTTCATGGACAGTTTCTCAGGCTATAACCAAATCAAAATGGCGCCTGAGGACATGGAGAAAACAACCTTTATCACACAGTGGGGCACATTCTTCTACAAGGTTATGCCATTCAGATTAAAGAATGCTGGGGAAACCTATCAACGTGCCATGGTAACTCTATTTCACGACATGATACATCACAAAATAGAGGTCTATGTGGACGACATGATAGCTAGATCTCAAACAGAAGAAGAGCATCTTGACCATTTATAGAAACAGTTTGAGAGACTAAAGAAATACAAGCTGAGGTTGAACCCAAATAAATGCACATTTGGGGTGAGGTCCGGTAAACTCCTAGGCTTTGTCGTCAGCAATAAAGGTATCAAAGTGGATCCCGCTAAGGTGAAAGCGATACAAGAGATGCCAGCTCCTCGTACCGAGAAGGAAGTCAGAGGATTTTTGGGACGCTTAAACTACATTGCCAAAATCATTTCTTACCTGACAGCTACTTGTGAACCAATCTTCAAATTACTGAAGAAAGATCAAGTAGTCAAATGGAATGATATGTGCCAAACTGCTTTCAACAAAATCAAAGAGTACCTGCAAGAGCCTCCTATTTTGATGCCACCAGTCGAGGGAAGACCATTGATCATGTATCTGACTATTTTGGAAAACTCAATGGGGTGTGTGATGGGGAAGCATGACGAGTCTGGCCAAAAAGAGCATGCTATTTATTACCTGAGCAAAAAGTTTACCGACTGTGAAATAAGATATTCACTGCTCCAGAAAACTTGTTGCGCTCTGGCATGGGCTGCTCGCCGACTAAGATAGTATATGCTGACCCATACTACCTTATTGATATCTAAAATGGATCCAATAAAATACATCTTCGAGAAACCTTCCCTCTCTGGGAGAATAGCGAGATGGCATATGATCCTGACAGAATATGACATACAGTATACTACCCAGAAAGAAATAAAGGGCAGTGTACTAGCTGATCACCTTGCTCACCAAGCTGTGGAAGACTACCAGTCCATGAAGTTCGAATTCCCAGATGAAGACATCATGATGGTAAACAACTGTGAAGAATTCAGACCATATGACGGACTTGAACAAGGATCCCGATGGACCCTGGTTTTTGATGGGGCATCTAACGCACTCGGCAATGGTATTGGTGTTTTACTCATATCTCCTGAAGGATGTCATACTCCCTTTACGGCAAGACTCTTCTTCAACTGTACAAATAACATGGCGGAATACGAAGCATGCATTTTTGGTCTCAAAGTTGCCATATATTTGGGGATCAAATTCTTAAATGTATTTGGAGATTCAGCTTTGGTCATCAGCCAGATCAAAGGGGAATGGGACACCAAAGACCCTAACCTTATCCCTTAAAAAGAACATGTGTTGACATTGATCTCACATTTTGAAAAGATTACCTTCGAGCATTTCCCGCGAGAAGAAAATCAGCTAGTAGACGCACTAGCCACAATGTCATCCTTGTTTAAACTTAAATGGGATAACAAAGCTCCCCAGATCACCATTGAACGAATGGATGAACCAGCTCACTGTCACGAGATTAATATTGAAGAAGTAGTGGACCAGCCTTGGTTTCACGAAGTCAAGAGGTATCTCGAGGCTCAAGAATATCCGAAAGGAGCTTCAGTCAACGATAAGAAGTTCTTAAGGAGATTCTCTGCTAAATTCTTCCTTAGTAATGGCATTCTCTACAAACGCAACCATCACTCTATTTTTCTCCATTGCATAGACAAGATTGAAGCGGAAAAGATCATGGCTGAGTTACATGAGGGCACTTTTGGCACCCATTCCAGTGGGCATACGATGGCCAAGAAAATCCTACGAGAAGGCTATTACTGGTCTACCATGGAAGCAGATTGCTATCAACACTCTCGAACCTGCCACAAGTGTCAGATTTATGTTGACAAAGTGCACGTAGCTCCGATTCCTCTGAATATTTTTGCGGATCCTTGGCCCTTTGCTATGTGGGGCATCGATATGATTGGGGAAATCAAACCAACAGCCTCCAACGGACACCGCTTCATCCTAGTGGCCATTGGCGATTTTACAAAGTGGGTTGAGGCAACCTCTTTAGCTTTCGTGACCAAGAATGTTGTAGCCTGATTCATTAAACAGAATCTCATCTGTCGGTAGGGTATCCCGGAGAGGATCATCACAGACAATGGTACAAATCTAAACAATACTATTATCACTGCCCTGTGAGAGCAATTCAAGATCCAGCATCATAATTCTTCCCCTTACCAGCCCAAGATGAATGGTGTTGTCGAAGCCGCAAATAAGAACATCAAAAAGATCATACAGAAAATGACAGTCACATACAAAGACTGGCATGAGATGCTACCATTCCCTCTCCACGATTATCGTACCACAGCGCGTACATCAACCAGGGCAACACCTTACTCTTTGGTATATGGCATGGAAGCTGTCTTGCCTATTGAGGTCCAGATCCCCTCTCTGAGAATCATGAAGGATGCAGGGCTGAAAGAAGACGATTGGATCCAAACTCGAAGTATATTAAGTCGGGGATTTGGTGATCAAACGCATCATACTACCACAAGGTGATCCCAGGGGAAAATGGACTCCTACATATGAAGGACCATTTATGATCAAAAGCATATTCTCTGGTGGAGCAATGATCTTGACCACCATGGATGACGACGACCTGCCGCACCCTGTGAATGCAAACATAGTCAAAAGATACTACGCATAAGAGACTCGCTAGGTTGACACACCTAAGCAAAATAAGGGCATCCCAACGAACTAAAAAGGTTCGGGAAAAAATTAGGGATAAAAGCAAAAAATCTGTACACCCGGCAAGTTGAAAACCCGAAAGGGCGGCTTGGGAAAAAAGGGTATCCCGGTGGACTAAAAACCCGAAAGGGCGGTCCAGGCAAAAGTTAGGGAATTAAAGCGTATGATTATGTCCCGTTGGATCACCTTACGGATAACCTTTGGTTTCTACTGACAAACTCAGCAGTTCTGATCAATCCAATCATCATCGGACAAGGCAACGAATAGACAAGATGCTCAGAGACATGAAGGCTATAGCAGAATGGGAACCCCATGGGATTATTGCACATAGCTATCTTTTCCTTGTATCAAATTTTCGTTTTTTACGATGGCATTCTCTTGCTAGAATGTTTGTCTCATTGTACAAAAATACTTACTCAAAGTAAATACAAAGATATCCCTTTGAAAGTGCAAAACTATCTATTTTTCTTTACTCTTGTGTTTTGTTTACAAAAGCGTCCAATGATTTATTGTTGAACATATGCATTTGAACATAACTATTGTTTACAAATAAACAAAATAGAAAGACAGTCATTGATGGCTTTAAGAGATAGGGAAATCTCTCTAAGTTATTTCCATAAAGTCCCCCGCAGTGTGCAGTTTAATCCCCAATGGAACAAAGCTTCCAGATATCAATCCCCAGTAGAAGTCGTCCAATTTCTCAAGTTTCCCCAACAAGTTTTTACAAGCAGCACACAACATTTCCCTTACAACAGAGTTTATTTCTCTAAACAGAAATTCATCAACACTTCAACTTCAAAACATGAAGACTTACACTCCATATCCTCGGCAATAGTCAGGGATTTATTTTCTCTATCCAACAGCAGTGCAGCAGATTAGCTCACATACGCATACATCGCATCCATATATCATAGACGTTGATAACACGAATGCATATATCACAATCTCATCGTACCATGCATTTCATACATCATGACATTGCTTACAACTAATGTTTTTACCCTTTTCAGGATAAGATTAATCAATAGCTACCATTAACAATGTCCAAAGGCTTTTCTGATATAGTTCAAATACGCTCCAGACATGATGCCATCCTGATACTCATTCAGATTCAACTTTCTGATACAGTTTAGATACGCTCCAAACACAAATGCCATTCTGATACTCATTCAGACTCAACTTTTGATATAATTCAGATACGCTCCAGACACGGATGCCATTCTGATACTCATTCAGACTTAACTTTTGATACAGTTCAGATACGCTCCAGACACGGATGCCATCCTGATACTCATTCAGATTCAACTCTCAGATACAGTTCAGATACGCTCTAGACACGGACACCATTCTGACACTCATTCAGTTTCAGCTTACAAATGTTGTTCAACAATCATTTCTGGATGGAATCTATAATCCCATCTCCAACAACTTTCCATCATCCCTCCAAATGGCATCTTTAAGCCCATTCCCTATACCATCCACCTTCACATCACCGAGTGCAAATTTCTGGGCACTCTAGTGTCCAATCATCTTCCACCTTCGAGTCACGAATGGAAAAAATCGCCAATCTAACTCTTCGGGTTTAAGAAGATTGAACAGGGGCAGCTGGTTTACCCCAAAATTTTCCCTCTCACTTATCAATAATTTTCTCACAAGATCTCCTTGGGCTCAAGACTGCACTAGGGCTGATCAGCTCAAGACACCTCCTTAAGCACTGATGACCAAAATTAGGGTTTGAGATTACACAAGGTTATTTGAACTTTCAATGCTTCATATTACTTTCATGGATCATTATAGACCCCCAAGATTACTCATGTCATGTTTCAAGCCTTGGATCACACTTTTGCTCAGTCAATTGAGCAGTTGACCTAAAAATCAGTTGTATTGGGGAAAAAGTCAACTATGGCCAATTTACAGTCAAAATTCATAATTTTTGATCCACATCAACAATTTAAACTCATATGTATCATTTGATCAAGTTTGGACCACAACTCTTTAAGAAATTTGATCAAATCTCCAAAAGGGCAAAATGGTCAAAATTAGGGTTTTAACTGGGAAATGGCAATTTCTGATTTTTGTCCTAGAAAATGATCAATTGGTTTAAGGCATGATTTCAAGAGTTCAATTTCATCATTTTTACCTAATGACATGGCCCAAAACATTGCAAGTCCAATAGATTGACGATGAATTTTTCAGTCAACTGATCAAAAGTCAACTGTATACTGAAAAGTCAAACTTTGACTTTTTGGTCAAATTCAAATGTCAAAGATCACAATTCATCAAAACATGTCAAAATATGAAACTTATTCATCAATAAATCAAAAATTCAAGATTTCATTTTTGAAAAGTTAAAATTTCTAAACTTAGAATTTTTTCCACGTGTTGAAAATTTCATGTTTTTTCACAACTTTGAGCAAAATTTTCACCATGATGCAAGATGATTAAAGAGAAACTTCCAACATGAAAGTTGTAGATCTCCATGAAATCTACAACTTTTCTTTAAACAACTCCTTCCAAAAGTGCTTGGATCTCAAGTTATAATTTTAAGAACATGTGGTCATGAAACAAAACACTTAGTGATTTTTTTACCCTAATTTGGTCAGGATTTTGACCCAACTTCATGGAACTTTTTTATATAGTTCCAAGGATAATATTCAAAATCAATTCAAAGATGGATTGTAGAGTACATTACAAGCTTTCCAAAATGTCCCTTAACTCCTTGAGATAATTTTTGAGTAGGGAGAATCGAAGAGATGAAGTTAGGGTTTTATCACTTGAATTACAAGTCATTTTGTGATGAACCAAATTCAAAATTCAAAGTATGCTGCATAACCTCTACTTTTTAGGCCTCAAACTTGTTAGGCACTCCATAATTAATGGCTTGCACAACTATTAGAGGTCTCATTTCAAGCATTCAATGCAAGGCCATGCTTTATGTCCATTTTGGGAAGAAAGTATACATTGCCATTTTGATAAAGTGCTTTTTTACACAAAACTTGTTCTTGAGCCTTGCACTTGTTCTCTTCTGATCATACAAGTCCCATAACCCATAAGAAACTTGTTAGAAACTTACAATAACTCAGCCCATGCTTGTACCTCACATTGAAACTTGGTTTCCCATTTTTCTCCAAAATCAAGTAACCTAGCAATAAGCTGAAAACTTGTTCTTCTGATTGTCCATACCACTCCAATACTTTTTCTTACAGATATACAAACCATTTTCCATAAAATAGACGCATTCTTGACCCCTAAAACCACCAAGAGATCATAATCACCTCTCATACCTCCATTTTCACATAAACTGACTAAAAACTTGAAACTCATAACTCCCCCGTGCGTTTTCAAGCCTCTTTGTTCCTAAAGCTTCTAAACATCATTTAGAACTGATCCCACAACATGTTACACAACTGTAACACCATTTGCACCATCTTCCGTTTTCAAAAATAGAGCTTTGCACTTGGACTTCTCCAGAACTCCTCAGGTACTTTTAACTCAAGCTAAGCATCCCATTAGCTTCCTGGGAACTTGATGAAGCTAACACAATCATTGGAACTCCTTGAAAGTTGCTCAAACTTCAAACTCGATACCCTCTTGCAAGGTAAGTTTTCTAACTTTGGAACTTTTCATACATGCATCATCAATGATTTATTTGTGAATGAAACATGTAGATATCATTGCCCTAAAGCTAACCATGTCCATAGTTTCCATTAATTTTGCCTGCGCTTAGAGAATTTTAAGATTGAACTTTCTGAGATTTTTAGGGTTCAAATTAGGGCCAATGAAATTCATGTTTGTCTTTGATCTATAGTTTTAATGCTTTACATTTCTAAAACCGTGAGGAAATTTGCTACAAGTTTCACGTTTACAGTTTCTATTTTTTTTGAGATTTGAACAAGTTACAGAGCTTCTGGCTGGGCGTGAGGTTGAAGATGAAGTTGGCCTCAGGAACATATTTGCCTTATGTATTTATTGTTTGATATATATAAACGGATGTATAGCCACCCCAGTGGTAGAAGCGCGCGCCTGTAACCAAAGGGATCTGGCTTCTAGCCCCAGTAGTACCCTTTTTGATTTTTCATATTTTTTGCATTTCTGACTTCTTTTTTGCAGGCGCTGGGCCTCCTTGGGCCTTGTTGTTTTTTTGTTTTTACTTGTTAACCCTCTTGTTTCATTTACACACCCCTGGCCCAATTTTTATTTTCTTTTCTTATTTTCATTTTATTTATTTTCTTAATTATTTTTCTAATATTAAAAAAAATCATAAAAAATATAAAAATAGTAGATTTATATTTTGACTTAGTTTTTTTATTTTTCTCACAAAAAATATTTTATTTAACCATACTTTATTTATTTTACTAATTATTCTTGTAAATTTAATTAAAACTAGGTTATTATTTATTTTCTTTTACACCAATTAAAATATATTAATTTAATATTTAAAAAGACCAAAAATATTTTATAATACCATAAATTATTTTCAACATAAAAATACAAAAAAAAATACTTTTCTTAAACTTAATTTCCTTTTAATCAATTAATAGACTTAGGGTTTTATTTAAAAAAATTTCCTAGTAAAATTAGGTTTACTTTTTTTACCTTTAATTAATTATTTTTCCCTTTAATTAATAAGGTTAAACTCAAATTCCCTTTTTCCTAAAAAATCTAAACAAAAAGATCCATTTTCTTTGCATTTGCATTCTTGCATATTTATTTATTTTGTACATTTATTTATTTCCATTCTTGTATCAATTCAATATGATTGTAATAGATTAACTAGGTTTATTTTCTTGCAATCCCCATTTACAATATGTACACCCCCTCCCACAAATATTGTAATAGCTGTTGTACCCCAAAATTTACCCTCTTTTCATACACGCATATTATTGGTTTTTATGGTTATGGAATAAAGATATATTTCTCAAGCTTCGTCAGGTTACAAGTGACGTTTATTTCGCCAATGGATGTTCTCAGAGTATTTTCCGTGCTAAAGATCGGTTCACCATTTTGCAACGATTCAGGGTTCAAAGATTCACAAGTCCAACCCGGCGCGTCATATTCAGGTATTCTTTCGCCAATATATCTCTGATAATGTATTCTCAAATTCAGGTTCATCTCAAGAGTCAATTCTTTAAATAAGGTCTCTGAATGTGTGAGTTTTCTCGAAGAAATGTGGTGAAAAAGTGTGCTGAAAATGCAGTTTTTACGCACAAAAAAATTCATAACTTGAAGATCGTGGCTTGTTTTGAACCCGTTCCAGTGGCCAAAATTCCGTATTGACGTCATCTATTTTTTCATCTCTCACGGCTGGAAGCCAATTTCGATCATAAGGTCTTCAAAAATACGGATTTATCAAGTATTTTTGTACAGAAAATTTGTGACAGAAGTTTATTTGCGTCATGTTTGGAAAATCATAACTTGGTCGATTTTCATTGTATCGAGCTGGTTCCAGCGCCAAAATTTTACAAATTGAGTTAGCTAAGTTTTCACAGGAGGTATCTATTTCGAATAGTATCCAAAAGGCCTTCGTTTTTTGCTCAGAGTGCACGTGACGCGCCGAAAATCCTGAATGCTGAATATTATTTCATCTGGGTCGAAACTTTAAAAATTCATAACTCGATCATTTTTATCGGATCGGGCCCACCTTTTTATACAAGGTCATTGACTCATAGATCTACAACTTTATTTCCTAGATCGAGATCGGGTTCTTCTCCAATCAATATCAGTTGTTTATTGAAGAACGTGTCAGAGTTGACACTAGAGCCCAAAATAAGTATGTGTGAGGCGAAACTACAAAAAATTCATAACTAATTCACCATTTATCTGATTGAGCCCATTTTTGGACAGGAGTTAGTTCTCGATGTCGACTATATTTTGTTTTCACATTTCAACTTCAAAAATTACACTTAAGTCCATGTGATTTATCCTGGAACCTAATGGACTCAAGTGAATAAAAATCTGCACTATTGGTTGTGGTTATTGGAGGCCCAATTGCACATTCAAAGCCCATTTTTTTCTCTAATTTCCATTATATAATCTCATTCTTTTCACACAAACGAGAAAAAACGAGAGAAAAAAACCTTTGCCACAACCCTGTCAAAATATCAAATTCTTTCAATAACCCTAAAAATCTTGAAATCCTTGTTACAAACCCCCATCTCACTACAAACAAACCCCCATCTCACTACTTATCCAATAAGGGTAAGGTTGATTTGATCTCCATGATCAAAAGGATTTAGAAGCATCCATACATGCCATATCAGTTTTAATATTACAAAATGTCATATATTTATTTTCTTTGTATTTCATGGTATACTAATTTGTTTAACGTGTCTATGAGATTCAACACTACAGGTTTGACCATTATAGTCCCATGCAGGTTTATTACAAAACACTGAGGTCGAATCATAACAACCACCAATGTATGGCAAGGCAAACATTTTGAGGAGGTTAAGACAACCATCTGTTTGTTTAAAACTTTTTTCATAAAACCTAATATTTTTCACAAACCTTTGATTTTTTATAATAAACTTGAATAATTAATTTTAGATTTTTTAATTTAATTTTAGGTTTTAAATTATTTTTTGGTTCAAGAACCACCCCTGACATTTGCATTATTTTTATTTTCTAACCCTATTTTTCATTGGTGTTTCTTCCCCTATCTATTTTTTGACAAACTTAATTCTTTCTTATTAATCATTACACATAAACATTTTTTTTCAAAATTAAATTTTTATTAATTAAAATTAATTAGGTTTTAGGTTTTTTTATTAACTTTTTTTAATTTTAAAATTAACATTTTTTATTAATTAAAATTAATTAAGTTTTTTAGGTTTATTTAATTAATTATCATAAATCAGTTTTTTAATAAAAAATCACCAAAACATTTTCTTTGCTATTTTCATCTTATTTTTATTTTCCTAGATAAAGTGTATAGGGCACATTCAACTGTAATAGCGTAGCTTTATTTTTCCCGCTTTTTTTCATCATTATCATGTAATTGCTTCCGGGATGTAATAGTATTAGGATTTCTTTTCCACACTCTTCACTATTATGTAACTACCCCAAAGCTCTGTAATAACTTAGGTTTACATTTCCGTCTTTATCTCCTACTACTATATTTTATGCAATGCTTAGATTAATAGGATTGTATGGAAAGATAAAAATGAACGATAGAAAACCATAATTGCAAGATAAATAACGGAATTAAATCATTTGCACACTTGCATCCTTAGGGTATACCTCACTTGGTTGCCTCAGAAAATAATGGTCATGTCCCTCGAACGTAGAGATATATTAGCAAAAGACCCTCAATCTAAAAATCATCATAAAGATCATAGTCCCTTAATGTTCCTCGAGTTTCCTACGAGAAATGATCTTGTCCCTCGATGTTGCCTATATGATGACAGTCCCTTCGAAATGTTAAGGTATCCTTACATGTTTCTTTCAATGACCATAACGTCCCTTTCGATAGTCCCTCAAACATCCAACGACTAGGATTACCTACTCACTAATAGTAGGATAACACGGTCTAAAGGATACGAGGAAAAGAACGCCTTTTTTCAAGTAGGTAGATAAGTTCTTAGATGCTTGCTCAAAACAATAAATCTTTTACACCATACACTTTGAAACAAACTTTTCAAACTAAAGTTTTCAAAACACTTTATCACACCCTTGAGGACTGATGCAAGGGTTACCATAAAGTGAAGCGCGACACTAAGGAAAATTTCAAAATATTTTCAAACACACAAACACAAAAAAGCAATTTAAGAATGAGCAAGTACCTAAGAGCCCGTGGAAAACCACGGATAGAAAGGATGCTAACACCTTCCCTTTCTATAATCTACCTCCCGTACTCAGAAACATCTCGAAAAAGGTTTTTTCTGTTCTTTTTCCCTTTTCCTTTGTTGGATAAAATAAAATTCGGTGGCGACTCTTGCTTACTGCGACATTTGCGAATACCAAACGCAAACTAGTATAACAGTCGGTTATGCCACCGTATCACAGAACTGGCGACTCTATTGGGGAGTATAAATAAGTGGGGTATACCTTAGGATTTAGGTCATTTTAAAATTTATTTCTTGTTTTCTTTTCCTGCTTTATATTCAAGGGTTTTATTTTGGTATTATTGAAGATCCTACACCCGAATCGGGGAACACCTTTTAGGTAAGTAGCAATAAACTGTGAGGGAACTGTGCGGGGTATACCAATACAGTTGAAGCAATAGCTATGTTGATGTGGCACTTTGGTTGGTACCGGTAACCCTTGAGTCAATCAGGGAGAGTACGGGGCCGCCGCGTGGTGTCGTGAAGCATCAACTGGCCTTATAACCTTTAATTGCACAACTTGGCCAGTAGGACGTAGTGAGATAGCCGGCTTTGGTGTATTCCCAAGGTCGACAGATACTCGATGCTACACTCATTGAGGTTTGACTCTTGAGTTTTATTTGGTTGCGAGTCAATCGCCTATTGAACGAAGCTAGGGGAAAGATCGGTGATATTGAGATCCCGTAGAACCCGGTGACTTTTCTAAGACAGGTTTGAAACCAACTAAACTTCAAGAGGGTACTTACCTATGGAATCCATGCAAGCCTAAACCTAAGGCTAATTGTGTGACTTGTTTTCTTTCTGTTCCTAACAATTTGAACTTATTGTAGGGCTTTGTTTGTATTCCTTACAGGATCTTATTTGTATAAATCCAATAAATTGGTTTCTTACCCTGCATTTTTGCTGGATGCATAGCATACATATCATAACATCATACCATAGCGTTTCCTTAACCATTTCAAGGATCTCGAGGGCCTGGGATGCAGGTTATGATGAACCAGACATCTAGAAAGGGGGGAGGGGATTTATTTTCCTCTAGCCAATGTCGTCAAAAGATCAAAACACGATAACTTGATTTAGGGGCTATGTCCCACTTGATATGGTGAGCTTGACTCTCGTAGAAGGACATTCGATGATACGAAGTTTTTCAATCAAAGCTGCAAATCTCAACTTTTGACATTTTCTTGTTTACCCCGCGAGATCCTTGAAAACATTGCATACATATATCATACATATCATTGCATAAACAGGTTTCAAAGTATGTCTCTCATGTTCTCACTGTTTATTTCAGCAATGGCTCTCAAACAAGACAACTGAGATCTCCAAATTCAAGAGGCTTAGTTCATGGAAATGTTCCTAAACCTATACAAGGGGCAGGAAGAGTTGAAAGCAATCCTCACTGGGAACTTGGCCAAGAAAAATCCTAAAGACAATAAGGACGAACGGTTGGAACACCTGCAAGCTGAGGTTGAAGCAATGAGAACCCAGATGCTGGGGAAGATGGCTCTTATCCAAGGCCTATCCCGGGGATAAGAAGAGTTGAGAACCATTATCAACAAACTTCATCAAGATGGATACAACTGTATGAAGCAAGCAGTCGAGGCTGGGGACCAAGTCATTAATCAACCTCCAAGAAGACAAGAGTTTGGTTTGGTGAAGAATGGACCTTTCTAAATTGCTACTACCTCACGGGTTCAACAACAACCTCTCCAAAAACAACGGGTCAATTAGAGTAAGCTAGGTACACCCAAGAGGAAGTTTACCAAACTCAACATGTCGTTGTCTCAAGCTTTACAACACATGTTGAGGATGAATCTGGTTACGTTGATAGGGCCTCATCCGAATTCCAAGACTTCTTAGCCTAACTACAATCTTGATGCAAGGTGTGCATATCACTCCAACAGTCCGGGGCATGATACTGATGATTGTTGGATGTTGAAATATAAAATTCAAAACTTGATTGATGAAGGAGTGCTGGAGTTTACACAAGATGGCCAGGCTGAGTTCTTCTGCCATCCTTCAAAGGCACGCCATTTGAAGTGACAAGATCAAACGAAGAAGCCTTTGTTCATTAGAATTTTCAATTTGTAATTTTCTTTTGATTTGTTTGAACATTTATTCATATCAAACCTTGTTATTTCATCAATGCATTGCGTATGTTTGTTTTGACTCCATTCATTCGTATTCACTATTTCAAAACTGAGTTCTTACTTCCTTTTTGTGATATTTGACTCTTGATTAAAAGCTGTAAGCCTTTAGAGGGAGGATGACGAAAATTATACCACAATATCTACAGTATGCTTTTGAACAGACCCCGCTGACGATGTACAAACGTTGTTTCAAATCCCAAATAGTGGAGTTATAAGGAAGATAGTCCCTAGTCAACCCCTTTGAGCCTAAGAAGTAGGAGTTTTCTTTTCACACAAATTAAAACCCTTAATCATAACCTGGGGCAGGGTAGTTTCTCAGTTAATTCAGATGTGCATTCAGTCGCAATATTCTATTTCATACATAATGAATGGCATCAAAGACGTCCTTCCAAATCAAAATATGGTGATGGTTACACATAGTCATTAATAACAGACAACCATTATCTCTCAAAATGAAAGCCCACTAAGTCAAAACCTATGAAGGAGACTTAAGAAAAAAACTAGGGAATCCCGCTGACTGTAATCACAAAAGAAATAGTTCAGGCAAAAGAAGGGATAATAATAAATAAATAAAAAGAGGTCCTACCAATCCTCAATAAAAAAAAGATTACAAAATGACTGCCTCTTTCAAATAAACTTTCAGTATCCAAACCATCATCAGAACATCAAGGACAAGATGCCAGACTCAATGGGGATCTAAATGCGCAACTAGCTGAGCATAGGACTGAAGAACATCACGAAGAGTGGGTTGGGTACAAATAAAATTTGAGCCTTTATCCTTTGTTTCTTGAACCGTGAACCAGGCCATGTTATAACCCTTAAAAGTCCTAGCTGAAGCATGGGTTAGTTCGAAAGCATATTATTACAAAAGGTATCCTGACTCCTGTTGGGTTCGCTATAAATCCCGAGTTGATATCACAATTTTACAAAATTTGTTTTTTTTACTAAAAAATGAATTTTCAAACTTCAAGACAGACATAAGCTTTGCATTCTTAAAATACCATTGTTTGCATATGACTATTTGTTAAACAACAGAGAAATTCGCACGACAGATATTCAGTGAACAAAGATCTTCTCAATGAACAGAATCACCTCGGACGGAAAGACATTCCATTGGTAGGACTTTCATATAAAAGGGGCATAGCATGATGTCCAGCTGATCTGGGGCAGTCAAGTCAAGATTCAAGGAATCTCTCAAAGATGCCAAGTAGCCAGGGGAAGATCTCCATCTAAATCACTTGGGGAATTGGACATGAATTCCAAAACCGAATCTTGTACGATCAAGCAAGCATCTTCTGGAAGTGTGGCAACACTTACTGCTATGGACAGTGATAATTCTCCGTACCCGGTGAACGTGGACATAGTCGGAAAATACTATGCATGAAAAGAACCGCTAGGTTGATTGGCCTAGGCGAAAATAAGGGCATCCCGGTGAACCAAAAGGGTTCGGGCAAAAATTAGGGATGAAAACAAAAAAAAATCTGTACACCCGGCAAGTCGAAAACTTGAAAAGGCGGCTTGGGAAAAAAAGGGTATCCCGGTGGACTGAAAATCTGAAAAGACAGTCCAGGAAAAAGTTAGGGATTAAAGCGTACGACTACGTCCCGTCATCTTGTCGCTTGTCTAATCAGTAGAAGGCTTATTACCCTGATCTGCATTCACCAAGACTCCAAGAGTTGGGATAATAGTCAAATCATATGCAAAATCCCCAGTTGATATTTTTTACAACAGGTATCGAGACAGGGGAATTCTATATTCTCAGCTTACAACCTATTGATGTCAAGTGTTCTCATACCCTCGGTAGAGCAAAATCTCCAAATTACTGCTCCAACGAAAATTCCCCAGTGAAGTCACCAAGCTTCTCAGGATTCCCCAAGCGGATTACGAAGTTTCCCTTCCCCAACGGACACATTATAAATAAAACAGATTCTCATCTAGAAATGGTTTAGGTACAATCTGAGGACGGACGTCATCCTGACACTTACTCCAGATTATCATCTAGAAACGATTCAGGTACAATCCAAGGACGGATGTCATCCTGACACTTAGTCCAGACTATCTTCTAGAAACAGTTCAAATACGATCCAGAGACGGGTGTCATCCTGATACTTAGTCCAGACTATCTTCTAGCAATAACTCAGGTACGATCTAGAGACGGATGTCATTCTGACACTCATTCAACACATATTCCTAATACAGTTCAGATACGATCTAGAGATGGGTGTCATTCTGACACTTATTTCAACACATAGATCCATCCACAAAACCTCCGAAGGTACTTTCTCCAACAGGTACAGATCCAGAAATGTCTTGATGCAAAGTCATCACCATATCCTCAGCATATGACCCCGTGACGTATACGTTCCCCATAGAATAGAGACAACCAAAAACTTTGACATCGGTTTCCCCAAACAGGAGATACTTTCCCCAACAAAGTTCCTTCAGAGAGCCGGTATCTATATTCCCCAGCCGAGTTTTATAATCACAAACGATTTATAAAATTTTCTCCCGAGCAGAGTTTATTTCTCTAGATACAGAAGCTCAATCTCGAACAGAGTCTATTCCTCCAGCTACAGAAATTCATCCCCCGATGGAGTTTATTTCTCCGAATCGGCAAAATCTTCCAGCAAAGCATCTCCTTTCTCAAACAGTTATTCCCCCGCAGATTTATTCTCAAGCAGAGCCTCTCCCAGGAAGAATATTCAAAAATAGAAAAGGAGTAAATCCATGACATAGTCATCTCCGTTCACCATCCCCAATGGAAGTAGAAGAACCACTTTTTCTACAACGGTCAGGAATTCAATTTCCAGTACTTTCCAGCAGCAGTCAGGGATTTATTTTTCCAACTCGGATATGTCACAATAGAATTTCATGTTCATACATCATGACGTGCGCATACATATTGCATACAACATAATCTCATTTATTTTGAGAACATCATCCTACAATGCATTTCATGCATCGCATATAATTAATCCTGTATCTTTTCAAGAAAGATGGTTATCATCAACAATTCCAACAGTTCAAGGTTAAATCCATGAAGCTATACATGTCATATCCGCAGACAACTAATGGAAAATCAGTTCCCGAAACCAAACAGGTCAACTAATCTACACAATCAAATGAGACAACCCTACTATCCAGGCTTTCACATCTAAGTAACCCTACTATCCAGGTTCCTTCCCATAAGCCCTACTATTTAGGCTTTCATCTCGAAGTAACCCTACGACCTAAGTTCCTTCTCATAGCCCTACTATCCAAGATTTTATTTTGAAGTAACCCTACTATCTAGGTTCCTTCTCATAGCCCTACTATCCAGACTTTCATTTCGAAGTAATCCTACTATCCAGGTTCCTTCTCATAGCCCTACCATCAAGGCTTTCATTTCGAAGTAATCCTACTATTCAGGTTCCTTCAAACACTCCTAATATCCAGGCTTTCATCGCGAAGTAACCCTAAGACCCATGTTCCTTCTCATAGCCTTATTATCCAGGCTTTATTTTCGAAGTAAACCTACTACCCAGGTTCCTTCTCACAACCCTACTATCCAGGCTTTCATTTCGAAGTAACCCTACTATCCAGGTTCCTTCTCATAGCCCTACTATCGAGGCTTTTATCTCGAAGTAACCCTACGACCCAGGTTCCTTCTCATAGCCCTACTATCCAGGATTTCATTTCGAAGTAACCCTACTATCCAGGTTCCTTCTCACAACCCTACTATCCAGGCTTTCATCTCGAAGTAACCCTATGACCCAGGTTCCTTCTCATAGCCTTACTATCCAGGCTTTATTTTCGAAGTAACCCTACTACCCAGGTTCCTTCTCACAGTCCTACTATCCAGGCTTTTATTTCTAAGTAACCCTACTATCCAGGTTCCTTCTCATAGCCCTACTATCCAGGCTTTTATCTCGAAGTAACCCTACGACCCAGGTTCCTTCTCATAGCCCTACTATCCAGAATTTCATTTCGAAGTAACCCTACTATCTAGGTTCCTTCTCACAACCCTACTATCCAGGCTTTCATTCTGTAGTAACCCTACTACCCAGGTTCCTTCTCACAACCCTACTATCCAGGCTTTCATCTCGAAGTATTCCTACGACCCAGGTTCCTTCTCATAGCCCTACTATCCAGGCTTTCATTTCGAAGTAAACCTACTATCCAAGTTCCTTCTCATAGCCCTACTATCCAGGCTTTCATTTCGAAGTAACCCTACTATCCAGGTTCCTTCTCATAGCCCTATTATCCAGGCTCCTTTTCATGAATTACTTGATGCAGTCTTGCATGGATTTATCCTGAGAAAGCCCTATACAGGTTCCTTTTCTTTTATCTCCACACAACAGTTTACAACACTGTAAAACCTGGACCCGACCATATACGGTCGATTTCATATTCCCCAGTAAGTCTCCGTGAAACCCGGACTCGACCAGAAAACAACTCACTTTTGTCTCATCAAACAGACTTTATTCCTCAAGACAGAGACCAACATTCCTAAGCGAAGTCCTCCATAACATAAGGAACAGGAATTCCCACTAAGGAATATCTCACGAAATCATCATTATTCTGGATGGCATCTTTAAGCCCATCTCCGACGACTCTCCGTCACATTCTCAGGATGACGTCTTTAAGCCCATCTCCGACGACTTTCAGTCATATTCTCCAAATAGAATCTATAAGCCCATTCCCGATATTATATACATAGTCAAGCATCATCACAGACTAGTACAAATTTCTGGGCACTCTAGTGTTCAATCATCTTCCACCTTTAGATCACGAAAGGCAGACAAGCCAATCTAAATCTTCAGGTTTAAGAAGATTGAACAAGGGCAACTATTGTACCCTAAAATTTATCCTCTTTTCATACACGCATATTATTGGTTTTTATGGTTATGGAGTAAAGGTATATTTATCAAGCTTCGCCAGGTTACAAGTGACATTTATTTCGCTAATAGATGTTCTCAGAGTATTTTCTGTGCTGAAGATCGGTTCGCCGTTTTGCAACGATTTGGGGTTCAAAGATTCACAAGTCCAACCCGGCGCATCATATTCAGGTGTTCTTTCGCTAATATATCTCTGATAATGTATTCTCGAATTCAGGTTTGGCTCAAGAGTCAATTCTTTAAATAAGGTCTCTGAATGTGTGAGTTTTCTCGAAGAAATATGGTGAAAAAGTATGTTGTAAGTGCAGTTTTTACGCACTAAAAAATTCATAACATGAAGATCGTGGCTTGTTTTGAACCCGTTCCGGTGGCCAAAATTCCTTCTTGATGTTATCTACATTTTCATCTCTCATGGCTGGAAGCCAATTTCGATCAGAAGGTCTTCAAAAATGCGGATTTATCAAGTATTTTCGTACAGAAAATTTGTGACAGAAGTTTATTTGGGTCATATTCAGAAAATCATAACTTGGTCAATTTTCATCGTATCAAGCTGGTTCCGGCGCCAATATTTCACAAATTGAGTTGGATAAGTTTTCACAGGAGGTATCGAGCTAGAACGGTATCCAAAAGGCCTTTGTTTTTTACTCGAAATGCGCGTGACGCGCCGAAAATCCTGAATGCTGAATATTATTTCATCTGGGTCGAAACTTCGAAAATTCATAACTCGGACAATTTTTATCGGATCGGGCCCATATTTTTACAAAAGTTTACTGACTCATAGATCTACAACTTTGTTTCAAAGGTCGAGATCGGGTTCTGCTCCGATCAATACCAGTTTTTATTGAAGAACGTGTCAGAGTTGACACTAGAGCTCAAAATAAGTATGTCTGGGGGCGAAACTACAAAAAATTCATAACTAATTCACCGTTTATCCAATAGAGCCCATTTTTGGACAGGAGTTAGTTCTCGATGTCGGTTATATTTTTTTCTTCTCACATTTCAACTTCAAAAATTGCATTTAAGCCCCTGCGATTTAGCCTGGAACATAAAGGACTCAAGTGAATAAAAATCTGGACGATTGCTTGTGGTTATTGGATGCCCAATTGCATATTCAAAGCCCATTTTTCCCTCTAATTTCCATTATATAATCTCATTCTTTTCATACAAACGAGAAAAAACGAGAAAAAAAAACCTCTACCACAATCCTGTCAAAATATCAAATTCTTTCAAGAACTCTAAAAATCTTGAAATCCTTGTTACAAACCCCCATCTCACTACTTCTCCAGTAAGGATAAGGTTGGTTTGATCTCCATGATCAAAAGGATGTAGAAGCATCCATACATGCCATATCGGTTTTAATATTACAAAATGTCATATATTTATTTTCTTTGTATTTCATGGTATACTAATTTGTTTAATGTGTCTATGAGATTCAACACTACAAGTTTGACCATTATGGTCCCATGCAGGTTTATTACAAAATACTGAGGTCGGATCATAACAACCACCAATGTATGACAAGGCAGACATCCTGAGGAGGTTAAGGCAACCATCTGTCTGTTTAAAACTTTTTTCATAAAACCTAATATCTTTCACAAACCTTTGATTTTTTATAATAAACTTGAATAATTAATTTTAGGTTTTTTAATTTAATTTTAGGTTTTAAATTAATTTTTGGTTCAACAACCACCCCTAACATTTGTATTATTTTTATTTTCAACCCTATTTTTCATTTATGTTTCTTTTCCTATCTATATTTTGGCAAACTTAATTCTTTCTTATTAATCATTACACATAAACCTTTTTTTCAAAATTAACTTTCTATTAATTAAAATTAATTTGGTTTTAGGTTTTTTCATTAACTTTTTTTTTATAAAATTAACATTTTTTTATTAATTAAAATTAATTAGGTTTTTTAGGTTTATTTAATTAATTATCATAAATCAATTTTTTCATAAAAAATCATCAAAACATTTTCTTTGCTATTTTCATCTTATTTTTATTTTCCTAGATAAAGTAAATAGGACGCATTCAACTGTAATAGCGTAACTTTATTTTTCCAGCTTTTTTTCATCATTATCATGTAATTGCTTCCAGGATGTAATAGTTTTAGGATTTCTTTTCCACACTCTTCACTATTATGTAATTGCCCCAAAGCTCTGTAATAGCTTAGGTTTACATTTCCACCTTTATCTTAAGCTACTATATTTTATGCAATGCTTAGATTAATAGGATTGTATAGAAAAATAAAAATGAACGATAGAAAACCCTAATTGCAAGATAAATAACGGAATTAAATCATCTGCACACTTGCACCCTTAGGGTATACCTCACTTGGTTGCCTCGAAAAACAATGGCCATGTCCCTCGAACGTAGGAATATCTTAGCAAAAGACCCTCAATCTAAAAATCATCATAAAGATCATAGTCTCTTAATGTCTCTCGAGTTGCCTATGAGAAATGATCTTATCCCTCGATGTTGCCTATATGATGACAGTCCCTTCGAAATGCTAAGGTATCCTTACATGTTGAATTCAATGACCGTTATGTCCCTTTTGATGTTGCCTCAAACATCCAACGACTAGGGTTACCTACTCACTAATAGTAGGATAACACAGTTTAAAGGATAGGAGGAAAATAACGCCTTTTTTGAGTAGGTAGATAAGTTCTTAGATGCTTGCTCAAAACAACAAATCTTTTACACCATACACTTTCAAACAAACTTTTCAAACTAAAGTTTTCAAAACACTTTATCACACCCTTGAGGACTGATACAAGGGTTACCATAAAGTGAAACGCGGAACTAAGGCAAATTTTAAAACATTTTCAAACACACAAACACAGAAAAGCAATTTAAGAATGAGCAAGTACCTAAGAGCCCGTGGAAAACCATGGATAGAAAGGGTTCTAACACCTTCCCTTTCTATAATCTACTCCTCATACTCAGAAACATCTCGAAAAAGGTTTTTTCTGTTCTTTTTCCCTTTTCCTTTGTTGGATAAAATAAAAGTCGATGGCGACTCTTGCTTACCGCGAATTTTGTGAATACCAAATGCAAACCAGTATAATAGTCGGTTCTGCCACCGTATCACAATAGCGTAGTAACTTTAAATTCCGTAATTTATCGCTTTATATATAACATGCTAGTAATTATGTTTTGTATGGAAATATTAAAACCAATACTTAGAAAACCCTAATTTAAGACAAAATCAAGCATGAAAAACAATACTATTGCACACAAGCACCCTTAGGGTAAATTAACTTGGTTGCCCTTACAAAATGGCCATATAAGATCATAGTCCCTCGATGACGCTATCTAAGTTGCCTTTCAAATGATATTAGTCCCTAAAAAGAATACTAAGATACCTTGCAACATTGCTAATCATAGTTATACGTCCCGTTTACATCCAAAGATAGGGTTACTTACCAAATCAGTGGTAAGATAACAATGTCAAAGGAAAAGAAAATGAACAAGAAATACTTTTGAGTAGGTAGAATGCTCCTAATTACTTGCTCAGTATCAAACAAAACATCCTTGCTATTTTCAAAAACAAACACCTACACTTTCAAAACATCTTACAAACCTGAAAACATTTTCAAAAGATCAAACACTTTATATACATTCTTACGAACGAGAATCATTACAAAGTTTGCCTAAACAATGGCCTCTTTACAAAATACTTTCAAAAACCCACACAAAGCACAATTTCAAACAAAAACAAGTGATCTAGCAAGTAACTAAGAGCCCATGGAAAACCATAGATGAAAAGGGTGCTAATACCTCCCCTTTTCATAATCTACCCCCCGAACTCAAGAAATAATCTTAAAGGTCTTTCCTTTGCTTTTTCACCTTTCCTTTTGGATAAAAGAAAAGTCGGTGGCAACTCTTGCTAACCGCAACATTTGCGATCAAACGCAAAACCTTCAAGCCAGTTCTCCCACCGTATCACACTATCATTCAAAAATTTCATTTTTCTTTAGGTAAGCGTTTGTAACCAACCATGTAAAAGAAACCTTGGGAAACATGAGAGGACAAATTTTAGGGTACAACATCTGCCCCTGTTCAATCTTCTTAAACTTGAATATGTAGATTATCTTGTCTGCCTTTCGTGATCTGAAGGTGGAAGAGGATTGAATACTAGAGTGCCCAGAAATTTGCACTCGTATGAAGTAACACTGATTGTTGATGATGATGGGAATGGGCTTACAGATGCCATTTGGATAGAATGATAGAGATTTGTCAGATATGGGCTTATAGATGCCATCCAACGCAGAAGCTAATTTCAAACATGGTCCCTTTGGGTGTTCATGTTCCTGCTATTTGAGGAGGAGTCCGCGGGGGAATGTTGATTGCTGTTATTCTCCTGCTTGAGGAAAACTTTGCGGGGAATAGATTCTAGGAACTTCAGTTGTCCATGGCTCTACTGAGGAGTTATCTCTGGATTGGAGATATGAAAGTTTGCTGTTTTTTCTTGTTGAAATCCAGGATTCACAGTAATCCGTTGGGGAGAATGAAATTAACTGCTATCTGGAGATGTATCAAAAGAAAACCTGTGTAGGGCTATTTCAGAATGAGTCCGTGTTGGACTGCCTCTTGAGGATTATATGAAGGAATCTTTGACAATTGCTACCTCAATAGATAATGAAGGAATCTTTGACAATTGCTACCTCAACAGATAATGAAGGAATCTTTGACGATTTATACTTCAACAAATAATGAAGGAATCTTTGGTGATTGCTACCTCAACAGATAATGAAGGAATCTTGGACGACTTCTACCTTAAAAGATAATGAAGGAATCTTTAACGATTTCTACCTCAACAAATAATGAAGGAATCTTGGACGATTTCTACCTCAACAGATAATGAAGGAATCTTGGACGATTGCTTCCTCAAAAGATAATGAAGGAATCTTTGACGATTGCTACCTCAATAGATAATGAAGGAATCTTGGACGATTGCTACCTCAACAGATAATGAAGGAATCTTCGACGATTGCTACATCCACAAATGATGAAGGAATCTTGGACGATTGCTACCTTAAAAGATAACAAAGGAATCTTTGACGATTGCTACCTCAATAAATAATGAAGGAATATTTGACGATTGCTACCTCAACAGATAATGAAGGAATCTTTGACGATTGCTACCTCAGCAGATAACGAAGGAATCTTTAATGATTTCTACCTCAACAGATAATGAAGGAATCTTTGACAATTGCTGCCTCAACGGATAATGAAGGAATCTTTGACGATTGCTACCTCAACAAATAATGAAGGAATCTTTAATGAATTCTACCTCAACGGATAATGAATGAATCTTTGAAGATTTCTACCTCAACGGATAATGAAGGAATCTTTAATGATTACTACCTCAACAGATAATGAAGGACTCTATAACGATTTCTACCTCAATAGATACTGAAGGAATCTTCGAGGATTGCTACCTCAAAAGATAATGAAGGAATATTTGATGATTTATACCTTAACGGATAATGAAGGAATCTTGGACGATTTCTACCTCAACAGATAATGAAGGAATCTTGGACGATTGCTACCTCAACAGATAATGAAGGAATCTTTGACGATTTCTAACTCAACAGATAATGAAGGAATCTTTGACGATTTCAACCTCAATAGATAACGAAGGAATCTTTGACGAATTCTACCTCAATAAAGTACCATAAATTCGTCTGTGTATAGACTTTACCTGAAAAGATAAAGGCTTAGCTGCATGAAATGTCATGATGCATGAAGTGTGAATGATGTTCTCAAAATGAATGAGATTTGTAATATGTGCATTCGTGTTGCCTATGCTATGTGTTGCGACTGGTTTTTAAATCAAGAGTCGCCACTATTAGTTTTTATCCTAAGGAAGGGAACCTAACAGAACACCCTAATGCGCGGACAGAGATTCTAGGTTTCAGACTCAAATAGACAAAAGGAAGGTGTTAGACACCTTTCGTCTACCTTGTTCACAAGGATATTAGACTCTAGGTTTAGGTTTGGGGTAAATAGTGTTTTAAATTTTAATTAGCAAGACTCGCCACGATTTTAAATCGCGTGCCTACGTATCCTCTTATGAGGAATCAGAGTCCCAATTCATAGTTCGTATGGGTTGGTGTCTTTTAGAGGGTTTGTAAACATATTTTGAATCACTTCGCACTCGGTCGGGAGTAGTGATTGATGAAATTTTGACTGAGTACGCAGTAAGCCAAAATTAGTTTGAAACCCATTTGTAAAAAAACTGTTGATTAGCTTAGTTTTATTCGCGAAAATAGTTTGAGATTTGTTTGTGTTTTTTACTGTATTAATTGCAAAACGTCTTGATTAATGCATGATTAAAAAATTTAATGCAATATAAAAATATGTTCATGAGTCTTGAATAAAATAATTTATATGTGATAATAAATAATAATAATATAAAATAAAATAAAGTATTAATAATTATTATATATAAAAAAATAATATAAAAATACTGTACCAATAATTATTATAATAATAAATAAATAATATAAAAAGGAATATAGGAAAAACATAAGGAAAATAGAAAATAATTTGATTATTTAAAGGGGGGTGCGGTTTTAGTTTAGAAGTAAAAGTAGGGGGTGGGAAGAGTTAGTTGGCCAAGCCCAAAATAATTCTGGACAGGGGGGGTATGTTGCATTTTGGATTTGTAGCAATTGTTGATAGGGGTGTGCAGATAGCGTGTGGGCTAGGCCCAACATGGATGTGGAAGGGTGTCCGATTGATCGTGTGAATGAGGGTGCACACGAGCTATCGTGGGACTTGGCCTTATGGCCGTTTGATGCATATCCAGTGGATAACAAGCGAGGGGGCATGATAGTTACTATGGGAGTGCTAGCATAGGATCGTAATGGATATTAATAGTTTATCTTAATTTCATTTTTCATTTGTTCTTGCTAGCTTACAGTGAAAGCTCTCGCCTTTCTCTCTTTCCCTCTCGCAACACCCTTTCCCTCTTTCTTACAGACCCTAGTACTCTAATCATGATGGCGCCCCCCCTTCAGCAAAAACCCTACCCAACAATCCAAGAAGAAAATGAAAAAGCTAAGCATTACCCCCTTTGCGTGTTTCTGGCTTCTGCGTCCTTCAAGTGTCCGATCCATTGACCCCTTTCTTCTTTGACTTTGTAGGTTGCTGGTGTTGGTTAAAGATGGCAGTGATGGTGATAAGAGGTGGAAGATGGCGGTGTACAAAGATTAGAGGCGCGACTGAGACGATTAAAGGTGATTAGGGTTTTCGATCTGGAAACTCCAATCACTTTCTCTCCTTGATCTTTAGCGCGAAGGCTTGTCAAGCTTTTCTCCGTATCTAAGCTTTTTGTCCATAAAAAGTCCCTCCACTCTTCTGTATTTGCTGAGTAGTATTTATAGGCTTTAGATTAGGGTTTTGGAATCAAAATTGTTAGCTTAGATTTAGGAGTATTAGAAACAATTAGGGATCTTAAATCTCTATAATTGAGTCTTCCTTTTTTTTGTATTTTTTTTTCAGATTATCAAGATTTGATTTTGTGTATTTGATCTGAGATTTCTTTTCCATATAAAGATCCGTTTTCAGTAATTTTGGATTGTAATGTTATTTTTAGATTTTATGCTAGATTCGATTTTGAGATTAGTTCTGTAACAACAATTTTCGTATATTTTATTTCTGGATTTGTAAAGATGAAGATTGGATTTGGTTTTTGCAGATTTTCCAGATTTGATTTTGATTGAGTTTACATATTTTATTGATTATGAATATCCTGGGCTTTAAATCTAATTTTGGAGATTTAGTGGAATGTTAATCTGAACATTACCTGTTAGTGAGAAAAGCTTGCGTGTTTTTTTTGGACATAACTGATACAGTACGTGATTGTGTGATGTGGGCCAGCACATGCGTTTTGATTTAGCCCATCAACATTTATTTTTACTACAGCAAAAGGCTTTTTCCTTTAATAAAATTGGGCCCAACTGACCTTCCAATGCTGATTGATTTTCTTTTAAACAAACTTTTATAAATAAAAAAGTAATGTTTAACAAAATGTTTGTTTAATAATAACAATGATAATAAGACATTAACATTTAACCATACTTTTCTTTATACGTTTTTTTTATTAAAATAAACAGCAGTTTTAATAATGATTTCTCAGAATTACAAAGCAGCAAATGGGATATTAGAGTTATTTTAATGGGCCAGTAATTTACAACCATACCTCCCCTTTTCTGCTTTACCTACCCAAATGAAATGAATCCTATCTTGATGGGTCTTAAATTGCTATTTCATTCCCTTCTTCTTATTAACAACAATAAATTAAATAGACTATTTAGTGCCTCAAATTTCCTTTGGGCCTATGATTCAGAAATTACACCCCCCCTTTTACTGTTTGGAAAGCAAAGTGACAATAGGCCAATTCTAATTGGCCTTTAAATCACCATTCAACCTCTACTTTTTAACTATAACCAACAATTCTTAAAAAGATTAGGGACTTAATGACAAGTACTCTTTTGAGCTAATTTTCATTTTCGAATCGCATGGGCCATTGGCCAACATGTTTCGCAAACGAGTTCATGAGTATTTCTGATTTAGAAAGCTCCACTCTCCTGAATTAGAATACACCCCTTGGTTGGCTTAAATTTTAAGATGGGCCATGAGATATTGTTGTACCATCTTTAATTAAATATTTCTTCTTAAAAAATGAAATCATTGAGTTAGAACAAATTTGGGCTACGACACTATGACATCTGAAAAATGATGTATGAATGTAATGTATGAACGTGTCAGTCATTTCATTGTTGTATTGTTGAACTAGGGAAAATGAATCCCTGATTGTTGTGAAGAAATGTAGGTCTTCAATTTTGAAGTTGAAACACTAGTAGATGAACTTCCGTTGTTAGAGAAATAAACTTCGTTGGGGAAGGAAAATTCTGTGAACTGCTTGGGGATTTTGTTGAAATCCTATTAGGGAATCCTGAGAAGCTTGGCGGCTTCGCTGGGGAATTAGAGATTTTTTCTCTGCCGAGGGTATGAGAACACCCGACATCAATAGGATGCATGCTAAGAAGATGGCGTGACCTTGTAATAGGATGCCCCTGCCTCTGTACCTGCTGGAGAAAATATATACTGGGGATTTCGTAGATGGTTCTACTGTTATCCCAACATCTGCAGTCCTTGGTGAATGTTGATCAGGGTAATAAACCTTCTACTGATAGACAAGTGACCAGATGATGGGACGTAGTTGTACGCTTTAACCCCTAACTTTTGCCTGGACTACCCTTTCGGGTTTTCAGTCCACCGGGATCCCCTTTTTTGCCCAAGCCGCCTTTTCAGGTTTTTGACTTGCCGGGTGTACATTTTTTATGCATATCCATAATTTTTGCCCGAACCCTTTTGTTTCGCTGGGATGCCCTTATTTTTGCCTAGGCCAGTCAACCTAGCGGGTCTTTGTTCATACGTAGTATTTTCCGACTATGTCCATGTTCACCGGGTATGGAGAATTATTGTTGTCCATAGTAGTAAGTGTTGCCACACTTCCAGAAGGTTTTTGTTTGATCTTACATGATTCGTTGTTGGAATTCATGTCCAATGCCCCAAGTGATTCAGATGGAGATCTGCCCCTGGCTATTTGGCATTTTTGAGAGATTCCTTAAACCTTGACTTGACTGCCCCAAATCAGCTGGACACCATGCTATGCCCCTTGATTATGAAAGGCCTATTACTGGAATGTCTTTCCATCTAAGGTGATTCTGTCTACTGAGAGGATTTTTGTTCATCTAATATCTGTCGTGCGAATTTCTCTACTGTTGTACAAATAGCCATATGCAAACAATGGTATTTTAATAATGCAAAGCTTATGTCTGTCTTGAAGTTTGAAAATTCATTTTTTAGTAAAACAAACAAATTTTGTAAGAGTGTGATATCAACTCAGGATTTATAGCACATCTTATAGGAGTCAGGATACCTTTTGTAACAGTATGCTTTCGAACTAACCCATGCTTCAGCTAGGACTTTTAAGGGTTGTAGCGTGGCCTGGTTGACGGTTTAGGAAACAAAGGATAAAGGCTCAAATTTTATTTGTATCCGACCCGTTCTTCATGATGATATTCAATCCTATGTTCAGCTAATTGTGTGTTTAGATCCCAATTGAGTCTGGAATCTTTGCTCCGATGCTTGGTGATGGTTCAGAAATTGAACGTTTGTTCGCGAATGCAGTCATTTTTGTAACCTTTTTTTGTTGAGGATTTGTAGGACCTCTTTTTTGATTTTGTTATCCCTTTCTTTTTCTTGAACTGTTTCTTTTATGATTACAGTCAGCGGGATGCCCTAGTTTTCTTCTTAAGTCTCCTTCATAGGTTTTTGACTTAATGGGCTTTTATTTTGAGAGATGATGATTGTCTGTCTTGACGATTATGTGGAATCATCACCATTTTTGGAGGGAACCTTCCACACTATTTGTCGTGTATGAAGGTAGAGCTTGCGACTAAATGCACCTCTGAATTAACTGAAAAAGGTACCCTGCCCCAGGTTATGATTAAGGGTTTTTATTTGTGTGAAAAGAAAAACTCCTACTTCTTAGGCTCAAAGGGGTTGACTAGGGATTATCTTCCTTATAACTCCACTGTTTAGGATTTGAAACAACGCATGTACATCATCAGCGGGGTCTGCTCAAAAGCATATTGTAGAGGTTACGGTATCGTCTTCGTCATCCTCCCTCTAAAGGCTTAGAGCTTTTGATCGAGAGTTGAATATCACAAAAAGGAAGAAAAAGCACAGTTTGAATATAATGAATACCGATGAAATAATTCAAGACAAAACATATGAAATGTGTTAATATGAATAACCAAAGTTTGACATAAAGATAAATGTTTTTAAGCAACAACGAAATTACAACTGATAATTCAAATGAAATAAACACTCTCAATTTTGACCATGATTTGGCATGGGAGCAGTAATCACACTGGGGTCTTAGGAGAGTAAAATTTGATCTCCTTGCTGTTGATCAAATCCTGAATCTTGTTCTTTAAAGTCCAACAGTTGTCGGTGTCGTGCCCAGGGCTATCAGAAAGGTAAGCACATTTTACATTAGGATTATACTTAGGAGAAGAGGTATCAGGTTTTTTGAGGAGGATCCTTTAGTGTAATCAGCTCCGCTTTTAGAAATTGTTGTAATGCTTGAGACAAAGGCATATTAATATCAGTGTACTGCCTCTCTTGATACTTTATCCTACGCCTATTGCCCCGTTGATGTTGAACAGGTGTAGGATTAAAAGTTAACAATGCTCCCACAGACTGATGGTGGTTATTTGTATATGGAGCCTTTGACCATAGACAACATCAGTTTCCTATTTACCACCAAATGGATTCCTCTCAGCATTAAAGGATGCAATCATTAGAATCTTCTCACTCTTGATACCGTTTTCGATCTTTTCCCCAGTTAGAACCATCACTGTAAAACCGGATGAAGAACTCCCAATCAGCAGATTAAAGAACGGGCCTGTCAGAGTGCCCATGAACAGGTCTACTATTTCCTGATTGTTATACCCTAAAATTTTCCCTCTCATATTTCTCAACACATGGCAAGTGAGGTCCCCAAATTGCTCAAGGAAGTTCAAGAGTTGACCAGACAAACTCTCTCCTAAGGCAGTATACCTCAAATTAGGGTTTCCATCTTCATCAAGACGTGTGAACCAAAAAGGACTCAAATGCTCACCACTGTCCTAATATTTTCTCAAGATTATCCATGTCAAGTTTCAAGCCTTGCAGAAGAAGTTTACTCAGTCAATTGCCAAAGGCCTGAAAATCAACTGTACTAGGTCAAAAGTCAACTGTGGCCTACATACAGTCAAACTTCAAGATTTTGGGTCAACATCCTCATTTTGAAGTATTATCCATCATTTTATCAAGGTTTGATCATGATTCCTCAAGGATTGCTCACAATTCATCAAAACCCAAAAGTTGCTAAATTAGGGTTTTATAGGAAAAGTCAACTCAACTTTGACTAAGCATAACTTTCTCATACTTTATCAGAAATGACCCATCCAAAGCTCATTTTGAATAGGATTAAATTCCATACAATTCATCTTCAGATCCAAAGTTCATAATATGCACTCAAAAAAATATATGAATTTTGACATTATAGATCCTTTTGAAAAGTCAACAAAAACACCTTTTGGGTCAAAGCTTCATACATGAACATGGAAGACTCAATTGAGATGAGACAAAATGGGTTGTTTAGAGGACATCCTAAGATTTATAAAAAGTCCAATAACACCTCTATAGGGTCAAAATTGAGAGTTATGCATTAGCCAAGTTGACCATTTTTGCAAAATTGCCAAAAGTCAAATGTGCTCAAATTTGCATTTTTTGCTAAATGGGCCCAACTTTTTATGCTTGCACCTCAATTATAATGTGGTCCACGACTCAAATGTTCACTCACCCATTATGTGCTTCATTTTTCAAGTTATTTTGATTTTTCGTTAATTAAAAAGTGAATTAAATCAAATAAATGTTGAAAATTAACAAAGATATGATTTGATTTGTTTTTTTTTTTTGACAGATTAACAATCAAGATATGCTGAGTTTACAAGATCAAATCGAGTTAAGGCCAATTGGTACAAGAAAGGCATGTTTTGGTTCAAAATAGCAACATATCATATAGCTTGCAAATCAAATCAAATCTTGGATAAATGCAAAGATTCATTCCAAGTTTGTTAACCTAATTCACTCTAGGTTATATAATGAAGCTTTCCAGATCAAAAAGAAGGGGTCAGAGTCGTGAAAAGAGGCAGAGAAAAGTCACAAAATTCAAAGAAAAGTGTGAGTTGGTTTTCATTCCACAGGCCATCTCAAGCCATCCTAGCTATCCCAATCGCTTGCTAGACATCTCAGGAAGCTAACATCATCCTTTGCAAACTTCAAAATGCCCAGAAACGTGCGCTACACATCACACGGTTTGGCATTTTTTTCAATTCGATTATCATAATTCTGGCATCATTAGAACTTTTGATTGTTATATTCGTATTTGTCATCATGTTTTCAAGCTAACCATGCCATTTAATTGTGTTTTTAATGCTTGTACATGATATTGCCATTGCCAGGGTTTCTGTGTTCGTTTTAGGGGTTTTCAATGCAGGCAAAATTAGGCCTTGATTCTGGTACCATGATGCTCGTGAGGATGAGACGAGTTGATTGGTACCAGTACTTTTCATTTATCTTGCTCGTATGCAATTTTGGAGATGAACAGGGTTATACCTATAGTGAACGTCTGTATGTAAAAGTCTTGTTTTCTAAAACGACGGTTGCCAGGAAGAGGACGCTGGCGTGTCAAGCAACCATTGGGACGTTTGAATTTTGCGCCTTGGATTCAGTTATTTTGTTTTTTCTCATATTATGTTTTATTGTTATTATAATAACAATTTAACAACGTAGCGCAGCTGGCAAGCAAGCATTGAGATTGAATATAAGGACCTGGGTTCGATCCCAAGTCCCAACCTTTGCTTTGTATTATTTTTCTTCATATGATCAGGTGCACCACATTCTCAAGCGCTTTCCATACAACCTCAACATCCAGCCATCTGATGTGCTCTTACCCAGATCCAACGTGCCAGCAATGAAGGACCATGGTGCTCCTCAAGTCAACACCCACATCAGATCAAGCGTGGTCAACCAGGCTGGGAGTATTTGGGCCAAAAGAATTCAGATCTACACCCCTAGATTTGCTAACACTATCAGGCCCATTCCTCATTTTTTCTTTTTATTTTATTTTTTCTTTATTCTTAATTCTTTATTTTTTTTATTTTAAAATCAATTTTTTTATAAAATCATAAAATCAAGAATTCACAAAAAATTAGAATTAGGTTTTTTTATCTAATTTAATTTAATTATTTTAATTTAGTTTAGGTTAACTTTAATTTGTTTTTTCTATAATTAAAATCAATTAGAAAATTAGGTTTAAGTTCTTGATTTAATTCTTTTCTTTTTTTCAAACAAAAACACAAAAATAGGTTAACTTAATTATGCTTCTTAATTAAAATTAATTAGTAATTAGGGTCCTTTTTTAATTATTCGTTATTTTCTCAAATAACAAAACATGACAAAAAACATTTTTCTTTAATCAATCGCAAATAGGATTAGTCAAAGGGTCAAAACCCTAATCGTCTCGTATTTAATTCGCCGCGCGCTTGTTAATTGTTTTGCCATTATTTTGTAACTGTTCATGGTTTGTAAAAGTTAACTTAGGGTTTTTATTTACTGTTTAAATCCACGATTTTCGGTTATGTAATTAATCCCCCTCCCCGAAGCCTTATAATAGCTAGGTTTATTTTCTCGCATTTTTAATTCTCGCAAATATTTAACTGTATAGATGTATGCTAATAGGGTTGTATGGCAAGAATGCATGACAAAATTAAAATGGTTAGAAAACCCTAATGTACAAAGATTAAATAACTGAAACAAACCACTCGCACATATTCACTCTTAGGGTATACTCTCACTTCGGTTTCCTTCGATAAATGATCATTAAGCATAGGGTGTCTTAGTGGATGCCCCCCTGTCTAAAAGATCAAAATGTCCCATTCGAATGTTGCCTCGGAAATGTTTCCTCGGAAATGTTGCCTCGAAAAGATCTTAAGACTCTAGGGTTGCTACTAAGGTGTCCTAATATTGCTTTAGTGACCATACGTCCCTTTCGAATTGACCCTTACAAATTCCAACGACGATGCTACCTATTTCTCAATAGTAGGATAGAGCGGTCTAAAGGAAACAAGAATAGAAACGATCTTTTTTCGAGTAGGTAGATACTAGTAGGTACTTGCTCAAATCAAAGCTTTTCACACTTACACCTTTCAAAACAATTTTCAAAATAAACTTCGTCACACCCTTGAGGACTGATACAAGGGTTATCACAAAGTAAAACATTTGTTCAAAAAAAAGCACACACAAGCAATTTAAAAGTGAGCAAGTACCTAAGAGCCCATGGAAAAGCATGGATAGAAAGGGTGCTAACACCTTCCCTTTCTATAATCTACCCCCCGTATTCAGAATATCTCGACAAAATATTTTTTTCTGTACTTTTTTCCTTTCCGATTGGATGAAATAAAAGTCGGTGGCGACTCTTGCTTACCGCGACATTTTGCAAACAAAAAACGTAAAACGCAAACCAGTATTAAACAGTCGGTTCTGCCACCGTACCACATAACTGGTGACTCTGCTGGGGAGAAATAAGTGGGGTATAACTTAGGATCTAGGTAATCAAAATTACTTCTCTTGATTGCTTTGTTTGCTTTATTTTTGAGGGTTTTGTTGGGGGTTACTATAGATCCTACACCCAGATCTGGGGAACACCTTTTAGGTAAGTAGCCATAGACTGTGAGGGAACTGTACGACATAAACTGATACAGTTGAAGCAGTAGCTACATTGGTGTGGCACTTTGGTTGGTACTGGTATCCCTTGTGGTGAAACGAGGAGAATACGGGGCCGCTGCATGGTGTTGTGAAGCATCAACTGACCTTAGAACCTTTAATTTCCCAACTTGGCCATTAGAAAGTAGCGAGATAGCCAGCCTCGGTGTAGAGCTGAGAACTGGTTGATACTCGATGCAACACTCATTGAGATCATACTTTCGGAATATTTCGGCCGCAAGAAAAGATTGCGTAAGCTGAAACCATGACCGATGAAGGATGGTCAGTGATATTGATATCCTCTAGAACCCGATTACTTTTCTAGGACAAGTTTGAAACCAACTTAACTTCAAGAGGGTATTACCTTTGACCTCATGCAAGCCTTAAACCTAAGGGCTTTGTGTGATTTGACTGTGTTTGCAATACATGTGTTTGCTATACCTGTGGTTTATCATGACATCATGCATCATAACATGGCATTCATGCTTCATTACACTAACCATTTCAAATACCAAGGGAATTTATCTTTGTTCTGTTTTGCAGATCATGGCTTCCGTACGTAGAAATACTATCTGAATCAACTTTGTGCAGATACCTTCCCAACTTAAAGAGCTAGTATCAAGAGTTTCTGAAACTTATACTTTCATTAAGAGACACAGTCAACTTCTCATCCTGGTTACTTCAAACCTTGATGAGCCGATGATGAGCATACTTTTTCAGTTCTTCGATCCCAAGCATCACTGCTTCACCTTTCCAGATTATCAGTTGGTACCCACCTTGGAAGAATTCTCTCAGCTATTGAGCATACCCATTCTTGAATAGGTACCCTTCACAGGTATAGAAGAAGTTCCTAAGCTAGAAGTCGTTGCATCAGCTTTGCATTTGAAACGGGCCGACGTGGTATCCAATTGGGAAGCTCGAAGCGGAGTTAGGGGTTTTCTAGCCAAATTTCTAATAGACAAGGCTCAGCTATTTTGGGGATGATTTGGATTTTCTGGCTTTTGAGGAGGTCTTGGCTCTTCTTATCTATGGTTTAGTGCTCTTCCCTAATCCGGACTCCTTCGTAGATGTGAATGCTATCAAGATTTTCCTTTCTCGCAACCCTGTGCCTACCTTGCTTGGAGATATTTTGCACACTCTCCATACTCGTACCATGAAGAGAAGAGGGACTCTTATGTGCTGCATGCCGTTGCTGTCAAGGTGGTTTATTTCTCACCTCCCTAAGTCTGTACTGAAGAACGAAGAAGGTTTGGGTTGGTCACAAAGGATAATGTCACTCCCTCATACGGATATTCTTTGGTGTTCTCGAGCTATGGACGACATTGCTATTATTGACCGCTGTGGGGAGTACCCTAATGTCCCATTACTTGGTATCAGAGGGGGTATAACTTACAATCCTTGTCTAGCTTTGTGGCAATTTGGTCATGCTCGAAGGGATGGTCCCCATGAGTTACTTATTGAGGGCATTATATTCAACTATGAGGATGATGTTAATGAGTATCGCCGGAGGTTCATACGAGCTTGGGGCATGGTAAACAGATCTGACCCCAAAGAGTTGGGACCGAAGACTTCCATTCCTATGGAGCCTTACCTCCAATGGGTACGAGCTTGGGACCAGAAGCTTATGATGCCTTATGTGGCCGTATTACCAGTGATTGTGAAGCCCACTACTAAAAAAGGCATTCCTTACATGGTTCTTTATCCTTACATGCCCACTGATCTTGGGGAGTTACAAAGGTCTTGTATTCAGCTGAAGAATGAGCAGGATACTTACAGGGAATAGTTCCATGATCAAGAGAGGAAGGTTTTAAAGCTCACCAGGAAGCTCCAGGAAGAAAGAGTGCTCAATAATTATATCAGCACAAAGAGAAAGCGTCCATGGGACTTTTGATTTTTCTTTTCTAGTTTTAGATTTGTTTTATTTACTTATTTTGTAATGCCTTAAAGGCATGTTGAACCTTCAAATTTAAGCTGATAAAGTTTTTGTTTATTTTGGTTTGCAAATTTAAATTTCCCGAAGTCTTTGAAATCATTACATGCACATCCCATTATCATACACATCATTACATGTATCACTACAGGTTTCTCATCTTCTTCACTGTTTATTTCAGCAGAAATGTCTTCCGATCAAGTCATCAAAGATCTTCAGGCACATAACGCCTAGTTCCAACAAATGTTCATAAGTCTGGCTAAGGGGCAGGAGGATTTGAAAGCCCTCATTCTGAAAGAGAAGAAGAAGAAGAAGAAGGTTGTCGGTATTCTAAATACAGGCAGAAGGTTTGGAGAAAGGTTGTAGCATCAAACTGATCTGACCTCTTCATCCAAGGAAGGGGAGAACCAAGAAGGGGAAAAGGACCCTAGTCCTGCCGTCTCTGACAATGATACTGATTATGACGATGAGCAATATCCTTCTGCTGAGGATAGATATAAGCAGTTAGAAGACCGTATGAGTGCTATGGAAGTTCAGAAGATACCTGGTTTGGATTTCAGAGAATTGAGACTGGTATCGGGAGTGGTTATCCCTCAGAAGTTCAAAGCTTCGGTTTTTGCCAAGTATGATGGAGTGTCCTGCCAAAAACTCCATCTCCACTCGTATGTCAGGAAGATCCAGCCCCACACAGCTGATAGAAATCTGTGGGTGCACTTCTTTTAAGATAGTCTGTCAGGGACTCAGCTTAAATGGTTCTACCAGTTGGAGGGAGCCAGTGTCCGAAACTGGTAAGATCTTGCTGCTGCTTTCTACAAGCAGTATCAGTACAATTCCGACCTTGCTCCCACTCGTACTCAACTCCAAAGTATGTCCATGGGTGCAGGTGAAGGTTTTAAAGATTATGCTAAAAAATGGAGAGACTTGGCAGAGAGAGTTCAACCCTCTTTGTCTGATAGGGAGTTGGTGGATATGTTCCTTGGTACGTTGTCTGGTCCGTTCTTTAATCACTTAATCAGCAACTCGTCATCTGGTTTCACTGAGCTGATTTTAACTGGAGAAAGAGTAGAAGTTGAAATTCAGAGTGGTAAAATACAGAAGGATGCCTCCTCAAGTTCAGTAAAGAAGCCATTCGCTGGTAAGAAGGAAGCCAGTGCGGTCTACAGCCCGAGGGGCCAAAGCAGATCTGAACACCATCAAACAGTAAATGCTGTAGTGATACCAAGACCTGCACTTGCTCCACAACGCAACAATCAACAAAGGGTAGAAATACCACAACGACAGTTTACCCGCATCAACATGACCTTGGCTGAGGTTCTACCTCATTTATTAAAATCCAACTTGACAACCTTGAGAGAGGCTCCCAAGAATCCAAATACTACATCTCCCAGATACAATCCCAACGCGTGGTGCACCTACCATTCTGAGAGTCCTGGCCACGATACAAATGATTGTTGGGCTCTAAGAAACAAAGTACAAGACTTGCTCTAAGCCAAGGAGATAGAGTTTGATGCTCCAGAAAAGCCGAATGTTATAACTGCACCCATGCCCAAACATGGTCGTGGAGTTAATGTTGTCGACACTGATTTGTTTGTGACCTCTGTTGAAGAAATTTCCACTCCTCTTATGACTGTTAAGAAGAATTTGTTGCTGGTCGGTTTATTTTCAGGTTATGGTGAAGGTTGCCATATGTGTTCGATTCTACCTTCTGGTTGCCGTTTGTTGAAGTCAGGTGTTCAGCGCTTGATGGATAATAAAGAGATTTTGTTTGAGAAGACTATGATTCATGTTATTCCCATTGAAGACGTCGCTATTATAACCATTTCCGCCAATCCTTCCAAGGTTTCCTCAAGAAGACCTGTTAGGATTACACCTATTCAAATAATTGCTCCGTTGATGATCACTGTTCCTGGTCCCATCCCGTACAACTTAGACAAGGCTGTCCCATGGCATTATGGTGATGATGTGTACTATCATGGCATTAAGCAAGATCTGAAGAATGAAGAAGCTAATACTGATGTCAGTAATATTGTTGGAACTAGTAAGGTTACCCGAAGTGGAAGGGTTTTCTCTCCTGAGATTTCTCCGCAGATCATCAAGCCTAATGTTATTCCAACTGCTGCTCCAACCAGCACTCCTAACATTTCTCCTGTTCCTACTCCAATTATTACCCCTGATGCTGAGCCATCTAGGACTCGGGGCAAGGAAATTATAGGCGAGCCTGCCCGGACGGAGGCCCCTAAGAAAATCGTTGTGGAAGCCTCTAAATAAGAAATAGAGGAAATACTGAAAATTATTAAGAAGAGCGACTACAATGTGGTCGAGCAACTGGGGCAGACCCCATCAAAGATATCCATGTTGTCTCTGTTGTTGTGTTCTGAAGCCCATGTGAAGGCTTTGATTGCATTTCTCAAGACTACGCATGTGCCATAGGAAACTTCAGCAGATCAGTTCAAAGATTATGTGGCCAGCCTGACTGCTGACAATGGGCTGGGTTTTTCAGATGCGGATCTGACACCGAAAGGAAGGAATCATAATGATGCTCTGGATGTCTCGATTGAGTGCAGGGGCACCACTATGGCTCATGTGCTGGTAGATACCGGGTCTTCACTGAATGTGCTGCCGAAGAAAGCGTTGGACCGTTTGAATTGTGGGGGTTTGACTCTAAAGCCTAGTAACATTGTGGTAAGGGCTTTTGACGGATCGAAGAGAATGGTGCACAGGGAGGTGGACATCCCTGTCAAAGTGGGTTCTCAGACTTTTGGGTTCACCTTCTATGTAATGGATATCAGGTCGTCATATTCTTGCTTGCTGGGTCGTCCTTGGATCCATGAGGCTGGGGCAGTTACTTCCACGGTCCATCAAATGCTGAAGTATCCGGTGAAGGGGAAGATTGTCACAGTGCAAGGTGAAGAAGAATATATGGTGAGTCACCTCAATTCCTTCCGCTACGTAGAGATGGACGGGGAATTCATAGAAACTCCTTGTCATAATTTCGAAGAGGTACCTCCGATCTTGGCATCAACCAAAGTTACTACCAACAAACCTCTATTGAAGATGGATTCTCTCAAGGATGCCAGGGCTGTTGTTGAAGAAGGGGCTCAAAGGGCTTTTAGGCGTGCTTGGGCTGGAAGACCTCCTCTACACATCAGCAATTAGGGAATTAATGCAATTGAAGACAGTGAAGAGGATTCAGACATCGACAGCTGGATCTACCCAACAACCAACGGTGGACCAAATAACTTGACGACTAGGGACTTCATACCTGTTTCTTTTATTCCACAATAATTGACTCTTTTTTATTTAAGATTTGTAATAAACAATTTGAAACTTTATGGCCCGGTGCCTTGCCCGAGGCCCCTTGGCTTTGCTTGTGAGGGCTATTATTTTTCATTTCATATATCATTAATAAAGCATTGGACGTTTCTTGCATACAAATTTTGCGCTACTTGTTTTTCTTTTCTGTCTCACTTTATCAAAACAACTATTCCCTTACACACACTCACGTATCATACTGCAGATTCATATCCACTCTGGATCCCATTGATAACAACTCTGCTACTGCCAGTTATGACTTCAAAAATCCGATCAACCAAGCCGAGGACGAAGGTGAGGATGATTGTGAGGTGCCTGGAGAACTTGCTAGACTATTACATCAGGAAGAAAGGGCCATACAGCCTCATGAAGAGTCGGTTGAGACAGTGAATTTGGGTACTGAGGAAGACAGGAAAGAGGTTAAAATAGGTCCAAATCTGGAGTTTAGCGTCAAACAAAGGCTGATATAGATGTTGCATGACTATGTCGAGATCTTCGCCTGATCCTATGGAGACATGCTTGGTTTGGACACTGATATTGTGGTACATCGCCTACCGACTAAATAAGATTGTCCTCCGGTTAAGTAGAAGGTTCGTCGTATGCGCCCTAAAATGTCAGAGAAAATCAAGGCAGAGGTCATGAAATAGTTCGATGCAGGATTCTTAGCTGTCACTTCTTATCCGCAGTAGGTTGCCAACGTCGTTACGGTACCTAAGAAGGACGGTAAGATACGGATGTGTGTGGACTACAGAGATCTGAACAGGGAAAGCCCCAAGGATGACTTCCCACTTCCTCACATTGATGTTCTAGTCGACAACATCACACATCACAAGATCTTCTCCTTCATGGATGGATTTTCTGGCTACTACCAGATCAAGATGGCTCCTGAAGACACAGAAAAGATAACCTTCGTTACACAGTGGGGCACCTTCTGTTACAAGGTAATGCCTTTTGGGTTGAAGAATGTTGGGGCAACTTACCAGCGCGCCATGGTCGCTTTGTTCCACGATATGATTCACCATGAGATCAAGGTTTATGTTGATGACATGATAGCCAGGTCCCAGATTGAGGAAGAGCACCTTGATCATCTCCAGAAACTGTTTGACATGTTGAAGACATACAAGCTGAGGTTGAATCCGAACAAGTGTACCTTCGGGGTAAGGTCGGGTAAGCTTCTGGGTTTTGTTGTCAGTGACAAAGGTATTCAGGTAGACCCTGCAAAGGTAAAAGCCATACAAGAGATGCCGGTCCCCCGCACAGAGAAGGAAGTTAGAGGTTTCTTGGGACGTCTAAATTACATAGCCAGGTTCATTTCACATCTGACTACTACTTGTGAGCCAATCTTCAAGCTGCTGAAGAAAGATCAAGTGGTAAAGTGGAATGATGAATGTCAGACCACTTTCGAAAGAATCAAGGAATACCTTCAAGAACCACCAATTTTTATACCTCCAGTTGAAGGAAGACCTTTTATATTATACTTGACAGTGCTAGACAATTCAATGGGGTGTGTGTTGGGGCAGCATGATGAGTCTGGTCGAAAAGAGCACGCCATTTACTACCTTAGCAAAAAGTTTACCGACTGTGAGACCCAATACTCATTACTCGAGAAAACTTATTGCGCTTTGGCATGGGTTGCTCGCCGACTGAGACAGTATATGTTGACTCACACTACCTTGTTGATATCAAAGATGGATCCGATCAAATATATTTTCGAGAAGCCCGCCTTATCCGGAAGAATATCAAGATGGCAGATGATCTTAACCGAGTATGACATCCAATACAAAACCCAAAAAGCAATCAAGGGGAGTGTATTGGCAGATCATTTGGCGCATCAGGCCGTGGATGACTACCAGTCCATGAATTTCGAGTTCTCGGATGAGAATATCATATTGGTAACCGACTGCGAAGAACCTGGACCGAATGAAGGACCCGAGGAGGGATCCCGATGGTATATGTATTTTGATGGAGCCTCAAACGCACTGGGTAACACCATTGGAGCTGTAATTATATCTCCGGAGGGCTGTCATACTCCGTTCAACGCCCGGTTATGTTTTAACTGCACCAACAATATGGCGGAGTATGAAGCGTGTATTATGGGTCTTCGAGCTGCTATTGACCCGAGGATTAAGTTCTTGAGTGTATTCGGAGATTCCACTCTGGTGATAAGTCAGATTAAAGGCGAGTGGGATACGAAGCACCCGAATCTTATTCCTTACAAAGAGTATGTACTGACATTGCTCCCACACTTCGAGGAGATAACCTTTGAACATTTCCCACGAGAAGAGAACCAGTTGGCAGACGCGCTAGATACCATGATTCTATGTTCAAAGTCAGGTGGGACAATGAAGCTCCCCAGATTACCATTGAGAGGTTGGATGAACCCGTACATTGCTGTGACATTGAGACTGAAGAGGTAGTAGATAAACCCTGGTTTCACGAAGTCAAAAGGTATCTCGAGGTTCAGGAGTATCCCGAAGGGGCATCTGTTAATGATAAGAAGTTTCTGGGAAGGTTCGCTGCGAAGTTCTTCATCAGTAATGGAATCCTCTATAAGCGTAACCATGATTCGACCTTACTGCGGTGTGTAGACAATAGAGAGGTAGAAAGGATCATGGTAGAGGTGCATGAAGGTACCTTCAGAACTCATTCCAGTGGACACACCATGGAGAAGAAAATCCTACGGGCAGGATATTACTGGTCCACTATGGAAGCCGATTGTTATCAGCACTCTCGAACCTGTCATAAGTGCCAAGTCTATGCTGATAAGGTGTATGTACCTCCAGTTCCCCTGAATGTTTTGACAGCTCCTTGGCCCTTTGCAATGTGGGGCATCGACATGATCAGCGAGATTAGACCTACCGCGTCTAACGGGCATCGCTTCATTCTGGTAGCAATTGATTACTTCGCGAAGTGGGTTGAGGCAGATTCCTTTGCTACAGTAACCAAGAACGTCGTAGCGCGGTTTATTCGACATAATCTGATATGCCGATATGGTGACCCAGAGAGAATTATTACTGACAATGGCACAAATCTCAATAACACAATAATCACCGAGCTCTTCAAACAGTTCAAGATACATCATCATAACTCTTCTCCCTACCGGCCGAAAGTGAATGGGGTTGTTGAAGCAGCTAACAAGAACATCAAGAAGATTATACAGAAGATGACGGTGACATACAAAGACTGGCACGAGATGTTACCATTTGCTCTTCATGGGTACCGTGCCTCAACACTGACGTCGACAGGGGTAACACCCTACTCTTTGGTGTATGGTATGGAGGCAGTCCTACCCATTGAAGTCCAGATACCCTCTCTCAGGATTATGAAGGATGCGGGTTTGAACGAAGACGACTCGATCCAAACCCGACTTGATCAACTGAATCTAATTGATGAAAAGAGATTTACTGCTATCTGTCATGGTCAGACGTATCAAAAGTGAATGATCAAGGCTTTTAACAAGAAAGTCAGACGTCAAGAATATCAAGTCAGGGATCTAGTGATCAAACGCATCATACTACTGCAAAGTGATCCCAGGGGCAAATGGACCCCCACGTACGAAGGGCCATTTGTGGTTAAGAACATTTTCTCGGGAGGAGCTATGATTCTAACCACCATGGATGGTGATGACCTTCCTCACCCCATCAATGCAGACATAGTGAAAAGATACTACGCATAATCAAAGACCCGCTAGGTTGACTGGCCTAGGCAAAAATAAGGGCTTCCCGGAGAACCAAAAGGGTTCAGGCAAAAGTAAGGGATGAAAATGAAAAAAACTGTACACCCGGCAAGTCGAAAACCTAAAAAGGAGACTTGGGCAAAAAAGGGTATCCCAGTGGACTGAAAACCCGAAAGGGAGGTCCAGGAAAAAATTAGGGATTGAAGCGTAACACTATGTCTCATTGGATCATCTTGCAACTAGACTTCGGTATCAACTATCCAGCTCGGACAATGCCAATCAATCTAATCAACCTTCGGCCAAATAGCAAGGTGATGAGACGCTTGAAGATATAAAAGCAATATCATAGTTGGAACCCGATAGGATTGTTTCACATAGCTGTTTTTCTTTATTTTACACAAACTGTATAATTTCTGTCTCTCGGCGGCGTTCTCTTACTAGGACGTCAGCTCTTTGTACAAACGCCTATTATAGGCCAATTTCGAAATCAATACAAGTCATTTTATGAAACTTCAATTTGTTTCTTTTTCTGTTTTATTTTGCAAGAACATCCAATGGTTTATTTTTGATATATGCATTTGAAAATAATTGCTGCTCATAAGGATTTACATAAGAAACAAAAGACAATTACTCGTAATTCTAGAAACAAGGAAAACAAGAAGTACCAAACCTCACAGTTAATCTGCCCATCAGGTACTGTGATAGAGCCAACTTGAGAACATGAGTAGTGGTACATATACTCCCCACAGAGTAAAAAGTATCCAAAGACAGTGATGTTAGCTTTCCCGAATAGGACATAACTCTCCCCAGTTGAGGTTCACAAGCGCGGGTGAATAAGTAAATTTTTCCCCAAGCAGAGTTTATTTCTCCCACAAGCATAAATTCAATCTTCAACATAATTCATTATCACCAGCAACGGAAATTCATCCCCAGCTGAGTTTATTTCTCCAAGTCAGCAGATCTATCAGCAGAGTATCTCCTCTCCAACAGAGTTATTCCCCGCAGAGTTATCCTCAGACAAGGTCTCTTCCGGTAGAATATTCACCAGCCGAATGGATGAGAATCCCTAACTAGTCATCTTTGTTCACCATCCCCAACAGAAGTAGAGCAACTATGGTTTTTTACAACAGTCAAAAATACCATTTCTCATGCTCTCTAAGAAGCAGTCAGGGGTTTATTCTCCCAGACTCAGATTATTACGCCAACATTTCATGTTCATACCTCATGACATATGCATACATCACATATAACATAATCTCAGTTATTTTGAGAACCTAATCACAATGCATCTCATGCATCGCGCATAACTAACCTTGTATTTATTTCAGGAAAGACAATTATTATCAACAATTTCCAGCAAGTCCATGATCAACACTCGAAGCTAAACAGAGTAATCATCGATGTGACAGATACAACCTTACCCAGGTTCTTCCTAAAGTCCTACACAGACTCATCACGAAACAACCTTACCAAGGTTTCTTCCATCAGTCCCACACCGACTCATCACAAGGCAACCTCACCCAGGTTCCCTCTGCAGTTTTACCCAAACTCATGTCGAAGTGACCCTACTATCCAGGTTCCTTTTCAAGCCCTACTATCCCGGCTTTCACATCGAAGTAAACCTACTATCCAGGTTCCTTCTCACATCCCTACTATCCAGGCTTTCATATCGAAGTAACCCTACTATCCAGGTTCCTTCTCACATCCCTACTATCCTGGCTTTCATATCGAAGTAACCCTATTATCCAGGTTCCTTCTCATAGCCCTACTATCTAGACTTTCATATCGAAGTAACCCTACTATCCAGGTTCCTTCTCACAACCCTACTATCCAGGCTTTCATATCAAAGTAACCATACTATCCCGGGTCCTTCTCACAGCCCTACTATCCAGGCTTTCATATCGAAGTAACCCTACTATCCCGGTTTCTTCTAACAGCCCTACTATCCAGGCTTTCACATCGAAGTAACCCTACAATCCAGGTTCCTTCTTACAGCCCTACTATCCAGGCTTTAATATCAAAGTAACCCTATTATCCAGGTTCATTCTCAAGCCCTACTATCCCGGCTTTCACATCGAAGTAACCCTACTATCCAGGTTCCTTCTCAAGCCCTACTATCCAGGCTTTCATATCAAAGTAACCCTACTATCCCGGGTCCTTCTCATAGCCCTACTATCCAGGCTTTTCATGTCGAAGTAACCCTACCATCCTGGTTCCTTCTTACAACCCTACTATCCAGAATTTCATCTCGAAGTAACCCTGCTATCCAGGTTCCTTCTCATAACCTTATTATCCAGGTTTTTCCTCTCTTATCCCCATACGGCAGTCCACAACACTGTAAGACTGGGACCCGATCAAACACGATTGCTTTCGCATCTCTCCAGTAAGTCGCGGTGCAACATATACCCCAACCAAATACGCAGTTCACTTCCACTCCCCAAAACCAGAGTTATTCCCCAGTAGAGTAACGGACAACTGAAGCTCCTAAAACTCTATTTCTCTCAAGACAGAGACCAGCATTCCCCAGCGAAATCCTCCTCGAGAACAGGTATACGGGTTCTCGCAAAGGAATCTCTTATGCGATCGACACCTCTTCGGATGGCATCTTTAATCCCATCCCCGACAATTTTCAATCCTCAAATTCCAAATGGCATCCGTAAGACCATTCCCGATATCACAAATCAAGTACCACTTCATGCGAGTGCAAATTTCTGGGCACTCTAGTGTTCAATCATCTTCCACCTTCAGATCACGAAAGTCAGATGAGCCAATCTACATCCTCAGGTTTAAGAAGATTGAACAGGGGCAGCTGTTGTACCCCAAAATTTGCCCTCTCATATTTCTCAACACATGGCAAGTGAGGTCCCCAAATTGCTCAAGGAAGTTCAAGAGTTGACCAGACAAACTCTCTCCTAAGGCATTATGCCTCAAATTAGGGTTTCCATCTTCATCAAGATGTGTGAACCACAAAGGACTCAAATTCTCACCATTATCCTAATATGTTCTCAAGATTATCCATGTTAAGTTACAAGCCTTGCAGAAGAAGTTTGCTCAGTCAATTGCTCAAAGGCCTGAAAATCAACTGTACTAGGTCAAAAGTCAACTGTGGCCCACATACAGTCAAACTTCAAGATTTTGGGTCAACATCCTCATTTTGAAGTATTATCCATCATTTTATCAAGGGTTGATCATGATTCCTCAAGGATTGCTCACAATTCATCAAAACCCAAAAGTTGCTAAATTAGGGTTTTACAGGAAAAGTCAACTCAACTTTGACCAAGCATAACTTTCTTATACTTTATCATAAATGACCCATCCAAATATCATTTTGAAGAGGATTCAATTCCCTACAATTCATCTTCATATCCCAAAAAGATATGAATTTTGACATTATAGGTCCTTTTGAAAAGTCAACAAAAACACCTTTTGGGTCAAAGCTTCATACATGAACATGGAAGACTCAATTGAGATGAGACCAAAAGGGTTGTTTATAGGACATCCTAAGCTTTCTAAAAAGTCCAAGAACACCTCTCTAGGGTCAAAATTGAGAGAGTTATGCATTGGCCAAGTTGACCATTTTTGCAAAATTGCAAAAAGTCAAATGTGCTCAAATTTGCATTTTTTTTGCTAAATGGGCCCAACTTTTTATATTTGCACCTCAATTATAATGTGGTCCAAGACTCAAATGTTCACTCGCCCATTATGTGCTTTATTTTTCAATTTATTTTTATTTTTCATTAATTAAAAAGTTAATTAAATCAAATAAATGATGAAAATTAACAAAGATATGATTTGATTTGTTTTTTTTGACAGATTAGCAATCAAGATATGCTGATTTTACAAGATCAAATCGAGTTAAGGCCAATTGTACAAGAAATGCATGATTTGGTTCAAAATAGCAACATATCATATAGCTTGCAAATCAAATTAAATCTTGGATAAATGCAAAGATTCATTCCAAGTTTGTTAACCTAATTCACTCTAGGTTATATAATGAAGCTTTCCAGATCAAAAAACAGGGGTTAGAGTCGTGAAAAGAGGCAGAGCAAAGTCACAAAATTCAAAGAAAAGTGTGAGTTGGTTTTCATTCCACAGGTCATCTCAAGCCATCCTAGCTATCCCAATCGCTTGCTAGACATCTCAGTAAGCTAACAGCATCCTTTGCAAGCTTCAAAACGTCCAGAAACACGCGCTGCACTTCACACAGTTTGGCATTTTTTTTCTTCAATTCGATTATCACAATTCTTGCATCATTAGAACTTTTGATTGTTATATTCGTATTTGACATCATGTTTGCAAGCTAACCACGCCATTTAATTGTGTTTTTAATTCCTGTACATGATATTGCCACTGCTAGGGTTTCTGTGTTCATTTTAGGGGTTTTCAATGCAGGCAAAATTATGCCTTGATTCTGGTACCATGATGCTCGTGAGGATGCGACGAGTTGATTGGTACCAGTACTTTTCATTTATCTTGCTCGTATGCAATTTTGGAGATGAACAGGGTTATACCTACAGTGAACGTCTGTAGGTAAAAGTCTTGTTTTCTAAAACGACGGTTGCCAGGAAGAGGCTGCTGGCGTGTCAAGCAGCCATTGGGACGTTTGAATTTCGCGCCTTGGATTCAGTTCTTTTGTTTTTTCTCATATTATGTTTTATTGTTATTATAATAACAAGTTAACAATGTAGCGCAACTGGCAAGCAAGCATTGGGATTGAGTATAAGGACCTGGGTTCGACCCCCGGTCCCAACCTTTGCTTTGTATTATTTTTCTTCATATGATCAGGTGCACCACATTCTCAAGCACTTTCCATACAACCTCAACATCCAGCCATCTGATGTGCTCTTACCCAGATCCAACGTGCCAGCAATGAAGAACCATGGTGCTCCTCAAGTCAACACCCACATCAGATCAAGCGTGGTCAACCAGGATGGGAGTATTTGGGCCAAAAGAATTCAGATCTACACCCCCAGAATTGCTAACACTATCAGGCCCATTCCTCATTTTTTCTTTTTATTTTATTTTTACTTTATTCTTAATTCTTAATTTTTTTTATTTTAAAATCAATTTTTTTATAAAATCATAAAATCAAGAATTTACAAAAAATTAGAATTAAGTTTTTTCATCAAATTTAATTTAATTAATTTAATTTAGTTTAGGGTAACTTTAATTTGTTTTTTCTATAATTAAAATCAATTAGAAAATTAGGTTTAAGTTCTTGATTTAATTCTTTTCTTTTTTTCAAACAAAAACACAAAAATAGGTTAACTTAATTATGCTTCTTAATTAAAATTAATTAGTAATTAGGGTCCTTTTTTAATTATTCATTATTTTCTCAAATAACAAAACATGAATAAAAACAATTTTCTTTAATCAATCGCAAATAGGATTAGTCAAAGGGTCAAAACCCTAATCGTCTCGTATTTAATTCGCCGCGCGCTTGTTAATTATTTTGCCATTATTTTATAACTGTTCATGGTTTGTAATAGTTAACTTAGGGTTTTTATTTACTGTTTAAATCCCCGATTTTTGGTTATGTAATTAATCCCCCTCCCTGAAGCCTTGTAATAGCTAGGTTTATTTTCTCGCATTTTTAATTCTCGCAAATATTTAACTGTCTAGATGTATGCTAATAGGATTGTATGGCAAGAATGCATGAGAAAATTAAAATGGTTAGAAAACCCTAATATGCAAAGATTAAATAATTGAAACAAACCACTCGCACATATTCACTCTTAGGGTATACTCTCACTTCGGTTGCCTTCGGTAAACGATCATTAAGCATAGGGTGTCTTAGTGGTTGCCCTCCTGTCTAAAAAATCAAAATGTCCCATTCGAATGTTGCCTCGGAAATGTTTCCTCAAAAATGTAGCCTCGGGAATGTTTCCTCGAAAAGATCTTAAGACTCTAGGGTTCCTACTAAGGTGTCCTAATATTGCTTTAGTGACCATACGTCCCTTTCGAATTGACCCTTACAAATTCCAACAACGGTGCTACCTATTTCTCAATAGTAGGATAGTGCGGTCTAAAGGAAACAAGAATAGAAAAGATCTTTTTTCGAGTAGGTAGATGCTAGTAGGTACTTGCTCAAATCAAAGCTTTTCACACTTACACCTTTCAAAACAATTTTCAAAACAAACTTCGTCACACCCTTGAGGACTGATACAAGGGTTATCACGAAGTAAAACATTTGTTCAAAACAAAGCACACACAAGAAATTTAAAAGTGAGCAAGTACCCAAGATCCCATGGAAAACCATGGATAGAAAGGGTGCTGACACCTTCCCTTTCTATAATCTACCCCCTGTACTCAGAATATCTCGAAAAAGGATTTTTTCTGTACTTTTTTCCTTTCTGATTGGATGAAATAAAAGTCGATGGCGACTCTTGCTTACCGCGACATTTTGTGAACAAAAAACGCAAAACACAAACCAGTATTAAACAGTCGATTCTTCCACCGTACCACACTGATCATTCAGAGCAGGTTGTACCCTTCCAGCTAGATCCCTCCATTTCTGGGCACATTCCTTGAAGCCTTCGCTAGAACCCATAGACATGTTTTGAAGTTGTGTACGAGTTGGAGCGAGGTCAACATTATATTGGTACTGTTTATAGAAAGCAGCAACCAAGTCTTCCCAGGTATGGATGTTGGTTCCTTCCAACTGACAGAACCAATCCAGTTGAGTGCCGACCAAAGTTTCTTGGAAGAAATAGATCCATAACTTCCGGTCAGTAGTGTGGGGTTGGATCTTCCTGACGTAAGACCTCAAATGAAGCTTGGGATAGGAAATGCCGTCGTACTTTGAAAATATAGGGACCTTGAACTTAGGTGGGATGACCACCCCTGGAACCAAACCTAATTCTTCAAAATCCAGACCGGGTACCCTATGAATTTCCATTGCATTGAGGTGTCCACCAAGTGGTTGTATTTGTCATCAGCAGGAGGATACTTCTCTTTGGTATAGTCGGTTTCATCTTCCTCAGATGCTAGATTGTTGTCTCCTTCCTTGGATTTCTCGTCACCCTTCTCTTGATTATCCCCCTCCTTTGATGGGGTTGCAAAATCTAGAGCTCAGTTAGTTGGTCTTCTTCTTCCCACACTCAAAACACGAACTGGTTTCTTTGACTTTTTCTTCTGGTCTTTGAGACAAAAGCCTTCAGATCTTCTTGTCCCTTAGCCAAATTCGAGAATATTTCTTGGAATTGAGCATTCTGTTCCTGAAGCTCCTTAACTGTTTGTTCAAGAGTCATTTCTTTTTGCTGAAATAAACAGCGAAAAGATAAGTGTTGTACCCCAAAATTTACCCTCTTAATTTTTATACACACATATCATTGGTTTTATGGTTATGGAATAAAGGTATATTTAGCAAGCTTCGTCAAGTTACAAGTGACGTTTATTTTTCCAATGGATGTTCTCAGAGTATTTTCCGTGCTGAAGATCGGTTCGCCGTTTTGCAACGATTCGGGGTTCAAAGATTCACAAGTCCAACCCAGTGCGTCATATTCAGGTGTTCTTTCTCCAAGATATCTCTGATAACATATTCTCAAATTCAGGTTCGTCTCGAGAGCCAATTCTTTAAAGAAGGTCTTCGAATGTGTGAGTTATCTCGAAGAAATGTGGTGAAAAAGTGTGTTGAAAGTGCAGTTTTTACGCATTAAAAAATTAATAACTTGAAGATCATGGCTCGTTTTGAACCCGTTCTAGTGGCCAAAATTCCGTCTTGACGTCATCTACATTTTTATCTCTCACGGCTGGAAGCCAATTTCGATCAAAAGATCTTTAAAAATATGGATTTATCAAGTATTTTTATACAGAAAATTTGTGACAAAAGTTTATTTGCGTCATGTTCAGAAAATCACAACTTGGTCGATTTTCATCGTATCGAGCTGGTTCCGGCGCCACAATTTTACAAATTGAGTTGACTATGTTTTCACAAGAGGTATCGAGTTCAAACGATATCCAAAAGCCCTTCGGTTTTTTCCCAGAGTGCACGTGACGCGCCAAAAATCTTGAATGCTGAATATTATTTCATCTGGGTCAAAATTTCGAAAATTCATAACTCGGTCAATTTTTATCGGATCAGGCCCATCTGTTTACACAACGTGGCTGACTCAGAGATCTACAACTTTGATTCCAAAGTCGAGACTGAGTTCAGCTCCGATCAATACCAGTTTTTTATTGAAGAACGTGACAGAATTGACACTGGAGCCCAAAATAAGTTTGTCTGAGGCGAAACTTCAAAATTCATAACTAATTCACCTTTTATTCGATTGAGCCCATTTTCGGACAGGATTCAGTTCTCGATGTCGGATACATTTTATTTTCATATTTCAGTTTCAAAAATTGCGCTTAAGTCCCTGCGATTTAGCCTGGAACGTATAAGACTCAAGTGAATAAAAATATGCACTATTGCTTGTGGTTATTGGAGGCCCAATTGCACACTCAAAGCCCATATCTTTGCTCTAATTTTCATTAGATAATCTCATTCTTTTCATACAAATAGGACACGAAAAAACCTTTGCCACAATCTGTCAAAATATTAAATTCATTCAAGAACCCTAAAAATCTTAAAATCCTTGTTACAAACCCCCATCTCACTACAAACAAGCCATCATTGTTACAAACCCCCATCTCACTACTTCTCCAATAAGGGTAAGGCTGGTTTGATCTCCATGATCAAAAGGGTGTAGAAGCATTCATACATGTCATATCAGTTTTAACATTACAAAATTTCATATATTTGCTTTATTTGTATTTCATGATATAGTAATTTATTTAATGTATTCATGAGATTCAACACTGTAGATTTAGACAGGGTCGCATGCAGGGTTATTATAAAACACTGAGGCAGGAACATAACAACCACCAATACATGGCAAGGCAGACATCCTGAGGAGGTTAAGGGCGTGGGTTCAACACTCACCCCTATTGGTTTTGGTTTGTTTCCTTTCTATTTATCATTTTATCTATTTTCCTTCTTTCTGTTTAAAACCACATTTTTCATAAAACCTAACATTTTTCACAAACCTTTGATTTTTTTATAATAAACTCGAATAATTAATTTTAGTTTTTTTTTTAAATTTAATTTTGATTTTTAAATTAATTTTTGGTTCAACACTCACCCCTGACATTTGCATTATTTATATTTTCTAACCCTTTTTCCATTGATGTTTCTTCCCCTATCTATTTTTTGACAAACTTAATTCTTTCTTGTTAACCATTACACATACACTTTTTTTAAAACCTTTTTTTAATTAAAATTAATTAGGTTTTAGGTTTTTTTAATTAATTAACTTTTTTTTCAAAATTAACCTTTTTTTAATTAAAATAAATTAGGTTTTAGGTTTTTTTTATTAACTTTTTTTTCAAAATTAACCTTTTTTATTATTAATTAAAACTAATTATGATTTAGGTATTTTAATTAACTTTTTCAAAATTAACATTTTTTTATTAATTAAAATTAATTAGGTTTTTTAGGTTTATTTAATTAATTATCATAAATCATTTTTTTCATAAAAAATCACCAAAACATTTTCTTTGCTATTTTAATCTTATTTGTATTTTCCTAGATAAAGTGTATATGACACATTCAACTGTAATAGCGTAGCTTTATTTTTCCCGCATTTTTTTTAATCATTATCATGTAATTGCTTCCGGGATGTAATAGTTTTAGGATTTCTTTTCCGCACTCTTCACTATTATGTAATTGCCCAAAAGCTCTCTAATAGCCTAGGTTTATATTTCCGTCTTTACCTTCTATTACTATATTTTATGCAATGCTTAGATTAATAGGATTGTATGGAAAGATAAAAATGAACGATAGAAAACCCTAATTGCAAGATAAGTATAACTGAAAAAATACGTTGTTGCACACTTGCACCCCTAGGGTACTCCACACTTGGTTGCCTCGGAAAACAATGGCCATGTCCCTCGAACGTAGGGATATCTTAGCAAAAGACCCTCAATCTAAAAGTCATCATAAAGATGATAGTCCCTTAACGTCCCTCGAGTTGCCCACGAAAAATGATCTTGTCCCTCGATGTTGCCTATATGATGACAGTCCCTTTGAACTATTAAGGTATCCCTATATGTTGCCTTCTATGACCATAACGATGACCCGCGTCTGTCTCTTATACATCCAACAATAGGGCTACCAACTCACTAATAGTAGGATAGCACTGTCTAAAGGGTAGGAGGAAAAGAACACCCTTTTTTTGAGTGGGTAGATAACTCTTAAGTACTTGCTCAAATCTTTTTTTACACTTACACACTTTCAAACTTCTTTTCAAAAACGCTTTATCACACTCTTGAGGACTAATACAAGAGTTACTATAAAGCAAACAAAAATATTTCAAAACACACAAACACAAACATTTTTAAAAAATGAGCAAGTACCTAAAAGCCTGTGGAAAACCATAGATGGAAAGGGTGCCAACACCTTCCCTTTCCATAATCTACCCCCTTACTCAGAAAATCTCGAAAACGGTCTTTTTCTGTTCTTTTCACCCTTTCCGTTGTTGCATAAAAGAAAAGTTGGTGGAGACTCTTGCTTACCGCAACATTTGCAAACAAAAAAATGCAAACCAGTATTAAACAGTTGGTTCTGCCACCGTATCACAGAACTGGCGACTCTGTTGGGGAACTAAAAATAAAGTGGGGTTTACCTTAGGATCTAGGTCATTTTAATTGCTTCTTTGGCTTGTCTTGTTTGATTTACTTTTAAGGGTATCTGTTTGGGTTGTTTGGATCCTAAAACCGGATCGGGGAATTCCTTTTAGGTAAGTAGCAATAAACTGTGAGGGAGCTGTGTGGGGTATACTGACACAGTTGAAACAATAGCTACATTGATGCGATACTTTGGTGTGTACCGGTAGCCCTTGAGTAATCTAGGAGAATACGGGGCCGCTGTATGGTATCATAAAGCGTCAACTGACCTTATAACCTTAATTGACCAACTTGGCTTTTTAGGACGTACTGAGGTAGCCGTCTTTGGTGTAAACCCAAAGTCGGTTGATACTCGATGCTACACTCATTGAGGTTTGACTCTTGAGCTTTGTTTGGTGGCAAGTCAATTGTCTATCGGAACGAAATTTGGGGGAAAGATCAGTGATATTGAGATCCCTTAGAACCCAGTTACTATTTCTAAGACAGGTTGAGCCAACTAAACTTCAAGAGGGTACTACCTTAAAACCCATGCAAGCCTAAACCTAAGGTTGCTTGTGTGACTTCTTTGCCTTCATTGTCTAACAACTTGAATTTTTTGCAGGGTTGTGTTTGTCACCTTGCATTTTTGCTTGATGCATAGCATCATACCATAGCATTTCCTTAACCATTTTCAAGGATCTCAAGGGTTTGTGATGCAGGTTATGATAAATCAGACGTCTAGCAAGGGGCAAGGAGATTTATTTTCCTCTAGCCAATGCCGTCAAAAGATCAAAACTCAACAACTTGAGTCAGGGGATATGACTCACTTGATAAGGTGAGCTTGACTCTTGAAGAAGAACCTTAAACAATATGAAGTTCTTCAATCAAAGATGTAAAGTTCAACGCCTAACATTTTTCTTGTTTACCCCACGAGATCCTTGAAAATATTGCATGCATGCCATTTCATAACAGGTCTTCCAGTACAGGTCTCTCATTTTCTCGTTGTTTTATTTCAACAAGGAAAATGGCTCTCAAACAAGACAACAAAGATCTCTAAATTCAAGAGGCTCAGTTCATGGAAATGTTCCTAAACCTATCCAAGGGGAAGGAAGAGTTGAAAGCACTTCTTAATAGGGACCTGGTCAAGAAAAGTCCTGAAGACAATAAGGATGAATAGTTGGAACAACTGTAAGCTGAGGTAGAAGCAATGAGAACCCAGATGCTAGGGCAGATGTCTCTTATCCAAGGCCTAGCCCGGGGACAAGAAGAGATGAGAGCCCTTATCAGCAAACTTCCTCAAGACGGATGCAACCGTGTGAAACAAACGGTCGAGGTTGAGGATCAAGTCATTAATCAACCCCTAATGAGACAAGAAATTGGTTTGGTGAAGAGTGGACCTTTCCAAATTGCTACTACCTCACGGGTCCAATAACAACCTCGCCAACAACGACAGGGAAATCGGCATAAGTGGGATTCACTTACTATGCAATATACCAAACTCAACATACCAATGTCGACGGTCCTGAAACACATATTGAAGTTAAATTTGGTCACATTGAAGGATCCTCCTCGGAATCCTAATAATTCTGCTCCTACTTACAATCCTGATGCAATATGTGCATATCACTCCAACAGTCAGAGGCATGACACTGATAGCTGTTGGACGTTGAAATACAAAATTCAAGACCTGATTGATGAAGGATCATTGGAATTCACACAAGATGGTCAACTGGAATTTTCCTGTCATTCCTCCAAGGCCCACCATTTGAAGTGACAAGTTCTGACAAGAAGGCTTTTCGTTCATTAGAATTTTCAATTTGTATTTTTCTTTTGATTGTTCGAACATTTATTCATGTCAAACTTTGTTACTTTATCAATGCATTGCATATGTATGTTTTGAATCAATTCATTCGTATTCACTATTTCAAAACTGCATTCTTACTTCCTTCTTGTGATATTTGACTCTTGATTAAAAGTTGTAAGCCTTTAAAGGGAGGATGACGAAAATGATACCACAATATCTATAGTATGCTTTTGAACAGACCCCGCTGACGATGTACAAGCGTTGTTTGAAATCCCAAATAGTGGAGTTATAAGGAAGATAATCCCTAGTCAACCCCTTCGAGCCAAAGAAGTAGGAGTTTTTCTTTTCACACAAATTAAAACCCTTAATCATAACCTGGGGCAAGGTAGTTTTCTCAGTTAATTCAGAGGCGCATTCAGTCGCAATCTTCCGCTTCGCACACAATGAATAGCCTCGAAGACGTCCTTCCAAATCATAAGATGGTGATGGTTCCGCATAATCATTAAAGAAGGCAATCACTATCTCTCAAAATAAAAGCCCATTAAGTCAAAACCTATGAAGGAGACTTAAGGAAGAAAACTAGGGCATCCCGCTGACTGTAAACATAAAAGAAATAGTTCAGGCAAAAGTAGGGATAACGAAATTAAAAAAAGAGGTCCTACAAATCCTCGACAAAAACAAGATTGCAAAAATGACTGCCTTTTCAAAACAAACTTTCAGTATCAGAAGCATCACCGGAGTATCAAGGACGTTCCAAAACTCAACTGGGATTCAAAATGCACAATTAACTGAGCATAGGACAAAACATCACGAAGAGTGGGTTGGGTACAAATAAAATTTAAGCCTTTATCCTTTGTTTCTTGAACCGTGAACCAATCTACGTTATAACCCTTAAAAGTCCTAGCTGAAGCATGGGTTAGATCGAAAGCATATTGTTACAAAAGGTATCCTGACTCGTGTAGGGTTCGCTATAAATCCCGAGTTGATATCACACTTTTACAAAATTTGTTTGTTTTACTAAAAAATGAATTTTCAAACTTCAAGAGAGACATAAGCTTTGCATTCTTAAAATACCATTGTTTGCATATGACTATTTGTTCATCAACAGAGAAATTCGCATGACGGATATTCAGTGAACAAAGATCTTCTCAATGAACGGAATCACCTCAGACGGAAAGAAATTCTATTGATAGGACTTTCATAATCAAGGGGAATAGCATGATGTCCAACTAATCTGGGGCATTCAAGTCAAGATTCAAGGAATCTCTCAAAGATGCCAAGTTTCCAGGGACAAATCTCCATCTGAATCACTTGGGGCATTGGACATGAATTCCAGCAACGAATCTTGTACGATCAAACGAGCATCTTTTGGCAGTGTGGCAACACTTACTACTATGGACAGTGACAATTCTCCGTACCCGGTGAACATGGACATAGTCAGAAAAGACTACGCATGAAAAAGACCTGCTAGGTTGACTGGCCTAGGCAAAAATAAGGGCATCCCGACGAACCAAAAGGGTTCGGGAAAAAATTAGGGATAAAAACAAAAAATATGTACACCCGGCAAGTCGAAAACCTGAAAAGGCGGCTTGAGGAAAAAAGGGTATCCCAGTGGACTGAAAATCTGAAAAGACAGTCCAGGAAAAAGTTAAGGATTAAAGCGTACGACTATGTCCCGTCATCTCGTCACTTGTCTAATCAATAGAAGGTTTACTACCCTGGTCTGAATTCACCAAGGACTCCAAGAGTGGGGATAATAGTCAAACCATCTACAAAATCCCCGGTTGATATTTTCTACAAGAGGTATCGAGACAGGGGCATTCTACTACAAGGTCACCGCCATACTCTCAGCTTACAACCTATTGATGTCAGGTGTTCTCATACCATCGGCAGAGCAAAATCTCAAAATTACTGCTCCAACAAAAATCCCCCAATGAAGTCGCCAAGCTTCTCAGGATTCTCTAAGAGGATTATAGATTTCCCTTTCCCAACGGAAACATTCTGAATAAAACAGACTATCATCTAGAAACGGTTCAGGTACGATCCAAGAACGGATGTCATCCTGACACCTACTCTAGATTCTCATCTAGAAACGGTTCAGGTACGATCCAGAGATGGATGTCATCCTGACACTTACTCCAGATTCTCATCTAGAAACAATTCAGGTACGATCCAAGACGGATATCATCCTGATACTTATTCAGATCATCTTTTTGCAACAGTTCAGGTACGATCCAAAATGGATGTCATCCTGGTACTTAGTCCAGATTATCTCCTAGCAACAGTTCAGGTACGATCCAGAGACAGATATCATCCTGATACTTATTCAAGTCATCTTCTAGAAACGGCTCAGGTATGATCTAGAGACGGATGTCATCCTGATACTTATTTAGACCATCTTCTAAGTACATTGCAGATACGATCCAGAGACGGATGTCATTCTGACACTCATTTAACATGTGTTTCAAGTGCAGTTCAGATACGATCTAGAGATGGATGTCATTCTGATACTCACTCAATACATGTTCAAGTACAATCACGACATAAATCTCCAGCAGGTACAGGGGCAGTAACATCCTGATGCGAAGTCATCGCCGCATCCTCAGCATACTCCCTCGTGACATTGACACTCCCTACAGAGTAGAGGCAAACAAAGCTTTGACATCGGCTTCCCCAAAAAGGATCTACTTTCCCCAGCAAAGTTCCTTCAGAGAGCCGACGTCTATATTCCCCAGCCGAATTTTATAATCGCAAGTGGTTCATAAAGTTTTTTTCCAAGCAGAGTGTATTTCTCTGAATGCAAAAGCTCAATCCCCAACATAATTTATTTCTCTAGCTATGGAAGTTCATCCCCTGGCGGAGTTTATTTCTCCGAATCGCAAAATCTTCCAGCAAAGCATCTCCTCTCTCAAACAGAGTTATTCCCCTGCATAGTTACTCTCAAGCAGAGTCTCTCCCCGGCAGAATATTCACAAACAGAAAGGAGTAAATCCACGACATAGTCATCTCCGTTCACCATCCCCAGCGGAAGTAGAAGAACCACTTTTTCTATAACATTCAGGAATTCAATTTCCAGTACTCTCCAGCAGTAGTCAAGGATTTATTTTCCCAGACTCGGATATGTCACAATAGTATTTCATTTTCATACATCATTACGTGCACATACATATTGCATACAGTATAATCTCATTTATTTTGAGAACATCATCACACAATGCATTTCATGCATCGCATATAATTAATCCTGTACCTTTTCAGGAAAGATGGTTATCATCAAAAATTCCAACAGTTCAAGATTAAATCCATGAAGCTATCATGTCATATCTACAAACAACTAATGGAAAATCAGTTCCTGAAACCAAATGGGTCAACTAATCTGCATGATCAAATGAGGCAGCCCTACTACCCAGGATTTTATTTCGAAGTAACCCTACTACTCAGGTTCCTTCTCATAGCCCTACTATCCAGGCTTTCATTTCAAAGTAACCCTACTACCCAGGTTCCTTCTCATAGCCCTACTATCCAGGCTTTCATTTCGAGGTAACCCTACTACCAGGTTCCTTCTCATAGGCCTACTATCCAGGCTTTTATTTCGAAGTAACCCTACTACTCAGGTTCCTTCTCATAGTCCTACTATCCAGGATTTCATTTCGAAATAACCCTACTACCCAGGTTCCTTCTCACAGCCCTACCACCCAGGCTTTATTCCTAAAGGAGCCCTACTACCCATGCTTCATTTCGAAGTAACCCTACTATCCAGGTTCCTTCTTATAGCCCTACCACCCAGGCTTTATTCCCAAAGCTGCCCTACTACACAAGCTTTATTTCAAAGTAACCCTACTACCCCGGTTCCTTCTCATAGCCCTAGTACCCAGGCTTTTATTTCGAAGTAACCCTACTACCCAGGTTCCTTCTCATAGCCCTACTAGTCAGGCTTTATTTCGAAGTAACCCTACTACCCAGGTTCCTTCTCATAGCCCTACTACCCAATCTTTATTTTGAAGTAACCCTACTACCCAGGTTCCTTCTGATAGCCCTACTACCCAGGCTTTATTTCGAAGTAACCCTACTACCCAGGTTCCTTCTCATAGCCCTACTACCCAAGCTTTATTTCGAAGTAACCCTACTACCCAGGTTCCTTCTCATAGCCCTACTACTCAAGCTTTATTTTGAAGTAACCCTACTACCCAAGTTCCTTCTCATTGCCCTACTACCCAGGCTTTATTTCGAAGTAACCCTAATACCCAGGTTCCTTCTCATAGCCCTACTATCCAGGCTCTTTTTCATGAATTACCTGACGCAATTTTACATGGACTTATCCCGAGAAAGCCCTATACAGGTTCCTTCTCTTTTACCTCCGGACAACAGTTTACAACACTGTAAAACCTGGACCCAACCAGATACGATCGATTTCATATTCCCCAGTAAGTCGCCGTGAAACTCGGACTCAACCAATTAACAACTCAGTTTTGTCTCATCAATCAAGAGTTAATTCCCCAGTAGAGTAATGGACAACCGAAGCTCCTAGACTCTATTTCCAAGGATGTAAATCAACATTCCCCGGCGAAGTCCTCCTCAATGGCAGGTACAGGGATTCTCGCAAAGGAATCTCTTATGCGACCGATATCTTTTATGGATGGCATCTTTAATCCCATCTCCGACGATTCTCCTTCGCCTTCTAAATGGAATCTGTAAGCCTATTCCCGACATTATTGATCGACATTCACTTCAAGCCAATTTAAATTTCTGGGCACTCTAGTGTTCAATCCTCTTCCACCTTCAGATCACGAAAGGCTGTTGTACCCCAAAATTTACCTTTTTATTTTCATACACGCATATCATTGGTTTTATGGTTATGGAATAAAGCTATATTTAGCAAGCTTCTTCGGGTTACAAGTGACGCTTATTTCGCCAATGGATGTTCTCAGAGTATTTTCCGTGCTGAAGATCGGTTCACCGTTTTGCAACGATTTAGGGTTCAAAGATTCAGAAGTCCAACCAGGCGTGTCATATTCAGGTGTTATTTCGCCAAGATATCTCTAATAATGTATTCTCAAATTCAGGTTCAGCTCAAGAGCCAATTCTTTAAAGAAGGTCTCTGAATGTGTGAGTTTTCTCAAAGAATTATGGTGAAAAAGTGTGCTGAAAGTGCAGTTTTTACGCACTAAACAATTCATAATTTGAAGATCGTGGCACGTTTTGAACCCTTTCTGGTGGCCAAAATTCCGTCTTGAAGTCATATATGTTTTCATATCTCACGGCTGCAAGCCAATTTCGATCAGAAGGTCTTCAAAAATGCAGATTTATCAAGTATTTTTATACAGAAAATTTGTGAAAGAAGTTTATTTATGTCATGTTCAGAAAATCATAACTTGGTCGATTTTCATCGTATCGAGCTTGTTCCGGCACCAAAATTTCAAAAATTGAGTTGACTACGTTTCCACAAGAGTTATCAAGTTCGAAAAGTATCCAAAAGGCCTTTGTTTTTTTCCCAGAGTGCACGTGACGCACCAAAAATCCTGAATGCTGAATATTATTTCGTCTGGGTCGAAATTCCGAAAATTCATAAATCGGTCAATTTTTATCGGATTGGGCCCATATTGTTGCACAAGGTCACTGACTCAGAGATCTATAACTTTTTTTCAAAAGCCGAGACCTATTTCTGCTCCGATTAATACCAGTTATTTATTGAAGAACGTGTCAGAATTGACACTGGAGCCCAAAATAAGATTGTCTGAGGAGAAACTTCAAAAATTCATAACTAATTCACCATTTATCCGATTGAGTCCATTTTCGGACAGGAGTTAGTTCACGATGTCGGCTACACTTTGTTTTCACATTTCAATTTCAAAAATTTCACTTAAGTCCCTTCGATTTAGCCTGGAACGTGTTAGACTCAAGTGAATAAAAATCTGCACTATTGCTTGTGGTTATTGGAGGCCCAATTGCACATTCAAAGTCCATATCTTTGCTCTAATTTTCATTATATAATCTCATTCTTTTCACATAAACACGACACAAAAAAAACCTTTGCCACAACCCTGTCAAAATATCAAATTCCTTCAAGAACCCTAAAAACCTTAAAATTCTTGTTACAAACCCCCCATCTCACTACAAACAAGTCATCCTTGTTACAAACCCCCATCTCACTACATCTCCAGTAAGAGTAAGGTTGGTTTGATCTCCATGATCAAAAGGGTGTAGAAGCATTCATACATGCCATATCGGTTTTAACATTACAAAATTTCATATATTTGCTTTATTTGTATTTCATGATATAGTAATTTATTTAATGTGTTCATGAAATTCAACACTGCAGATTTAAACAGGGTCTCATGCAGGGTTATTACAAAACACTGATGCCAGATCATAACAACCACTAATGCATGGCAAGGAAGACATCCTGAGGAGGTTAAGGGCGTGGGTTCAACAACCATCCCTATTGGTTTTGGTTATCTTCCTTGCTATTTATCCTTTTACCTATTTTCCTTCTTTCTGTTTAAAACCACATTTTTCATAAAACCTAACATTTTTCACAAACCTTTGATTTTTTTATAATAAACTCGAATAATTAATTTTAGGTTTTTTTTTAAATTTAATTTTAGGTTTTTAAATTAATTTTTGGTTCAACACTCACCCCTGACATTTGCATTATTTGTATTTTCTAACCCTATTTTCCATTGATGTTTCTTCCCCTATCTATTTTTTGGCAAACTTAATTCTTTCTTGTTAATCATTACACATAAAAAAAATTTAAAACCTTTTTTTTAATTAAAATTAATTAGGTTTTAATTTTTTTAATTAATTAACCTTTTTTTCTTTCAAAATTAACCTTTTTTTTAATTAAAATTAATTAGGTTTTAGGTTTTTTTTATTAACCTTTTTTTTCTTCAAAATTAACCTTTTTTATTATTAATTAAAACTAATTAGGATTTAGGTATTTTAATTAACTTTTTTCAAAATTAACATTTTTTTATTTTAATTAAAATTAATTAGGTTTTTTAGGTTTATTTAATTGATTATCATAAATCATTTTTTTCATAAAAAATCACCAAAACATTTTCTTTGCTATTTTCATCTTATTTTTATTTTCCTAGATAAAGTGTATAGGGCGCATTCAACTGTAATAGGGTAGCTTTATTTTTCTCGGATTTTTTCCAGTCCCAACAAGAGTCCGAGATTTATTTTCCACAGCAAGACATTGTTACAAGGAGCTACCGATACGCTTCAACAACATATTACGTCCATACATCATTTCACAATACATCATAGTATATGCATACCGAAACACATATAACATCCTCATTTATCTTGAGAGCATCATTAATGCATTACATGCATCACGATATTACATAAAGCTAATTTTCTCTTTTTTGGTAAAATTCAAAAATAGACGAATATCATCAGCAATTTTCAAATGGGTTAGAGATTAATTCCCGAAATAGGATGGGGCAACTATCTAAATGACCAAGCGGTATGAGTTCCTGAAACAGGACGGGTTTACCAACAAAAAAGTGGGTCAGAGATTAATTCCCGAAATAGGATGGGCAACTATCTATTTGACCAGAAGGTATGAATTCCCGAAACAGGACGGGTTTACCAATAAAAAATAAGTCACAGATTAATTCCTGAAATAGGACGGGGCAATTGTCTATATGACCAGGCAGTAGGAATTCCCGAAACAGGACGGGTCTACCAATGAAAAACAAATTACAGATCAATTCCTGAAATAGGAAGGGGTGACTATATGCATGACCTATTGATTTCCCTCAGAGACTCAATTCTAAAAAGTATCTCCCTTCAGAGACTGAATTCTGAAAAGTATCTCCTTCAGGGCCTTCATTCAGAAAAACATTTTTCTTCAGAAATTTTCCAAAAAAAAACATTCTTCAGATACAGTCAGGCATAGACTCATTATGATATTCCTATCAGCAGTTACTTTGGATGACATCTTTAAGCCCATCCCTGGAGACATTCTATCATCTCTCTGAATGGCATCTTTAAGCCCATTCGAGCAATACTATCAACCAACAGTGTTACTTCATGCACCGACGAGTGTAAATTTCTGAGCACTTAAGTATTCAATCCTCTTCCACCTTCAGATCACAAATGACGAATGTGCCAATCTTATTCTTCAGGCTTAAGAAGATTGAACAGGGAAAGTTGTTGTACTGCAAAGTTTTCCCTCCCATTTTCTTCAAGATATCTCCTCATGCTCCTAGGGTTTTCAATTTCTCAAGGCTACTCAAGGTTTGATCAGACAAATTCTCCTCCTAATCAGTGGCCTACAATTAGGGTTTTGGTTTTCTCAAGGAAATTTGATCTTCTAATGCCTCAGTTAGATTTCATGGTTCCTCATATGTCTCAAGGAATGCTCATGCCAAATATCATGCCTTGTAGTACAAGTTTTCTCAATCAATTGCTCAGATGACTGGAAATCAACTATATTGGACAAAGAGTCAATTATGGTCAACATACAGTCAAACTTCAATATTATTGGTCAACAACAATATTTTAAAGTCACATTCATCATTTTATCAAGGGTTGATCATGATTTATCAAGAAAACTAAAGATTCACCAAAAGTCAAAAGTTACTAAATTAGGATTTTTCTTAAGGAGAAGTCAACTGAACTTTGACCAAGCATATAACTTTCACACAACTCATCAGATTTTTCTCAACTTAATCTCATTATTAAGGAAATTCAATTCTCTACAACTTTGTCTCTCTAAGCTCAAGTCAAAAAATGCTTCATTTGAGAGATATGGGCCAAAGAATTATATGTCATTTCAAAAGTCAACAAAAAGACACTTTTTGTCAAAGCAACTTACATCAAGATAATGTCTTCAAATGAAAAAATTGTAATCATATATATTGTATAGGAAATCTTAAGCTTTCCAAAAAGTCAGAGATCGCCTTCATTGATTAAAATTGAGAGAGTTATAATTGGTGCAAGTTGGGCAATTTTGAGAAAATGCATGAAACCTAAATTGATCAAACTTGAATTTTTGGGCTATTGGGCTTATGTTTCAAGATCCAAGCGTGTTTTATAACTCATAGTGAACCTCTGAGTCCATTCATACACCCCTTTGATTTTTATTCCATTTATTTTTTATTTTATTTATTTAAATTCAAAATTAAATTAGAATAAAATCAAGGCTTTCATGAAACGGTCCAAACCCATTCTTTTGACCTAATTTTACTCTCTCTCTCTCTCTCTCTCTCTCTCTCTCTCTCTATATATATATATATATATATATATATATATATATATATATATATATATATATATATATATATATATATATATATATATATATATATATATATATATATATATATATATATATATATATATATATATATATATATATATATATATATATATATATATATATATATATATATATATATATATATATATATATATATATCCCATATTCAGACAACGACAAGGACACGAAAATATTGCTAGAAACCATATCCCCAAAAACTCCAAAATTATCCAAAACTTGGGCAAACTTCAAACCCTATTTTCAGCCTCTCTCAAAGCAAGCCACCCATCCCATTCAATTCCAAGAGTGCTATAGAGTAAGTTAGGATTGATTTTTATGATCCAAGAGGCCTGAAACTCATGAGTATGCTGATTGCCATTGCCATTCTAGAACTTGTCGCAAATGCCCAATTTATGCTAACAAAGTACATGTGCCTCTGGTTCCTCTGAATGTCTTGACTGCTCCGTGTCCGTTTACAATATGGGGCATTGATATGATTGTAGAGATTAATCCTACTGCATCTAATGGGCACCATTTCATTCTGGTCACTATTGATTATTTTAAAAAGTGGTTGAAGCAACCTCATTTGCCTCCGCTACCAAGAATGTTGTGGCCCGATTCATTAAGCATAACCTCATCTGTCGGTATGGCATACCTGAAAGGATTATCATAGATAATGGTACCAACCTCAACAATAACACGATCACATAACTCTGCACGCAGTTTAAAATTAAACACCACAAGTCTTCTCCGTATCGACCGAAGATAAATAGCGCAGTGGAAGCCGCCAACAAGAACATTAAGAAGATTTTGTAGAAAATGACAATGACATATAAAGATTGGCATGAGATGTTACCTTTCCCTCTTCATGGTTGTCGCACTTCAGCACATACATCAATTGGGGCAACCCCATTCTCTCTCGTCTACAGTATAGAGGCTGTCTTACCAGTCAAAGTCTATATTCCCTCTCAGAGAATTAACAAAGACGTAGGTTTAGACGAAGATCAGTGGATTCAGACCAGGCTGTACCAGATAATTGATGAGAAGAGGCTTACTGCTGTTTTTCATGGTCAGATGTATCAAAAGCGCATGATCAAAGCCTTTAACAAGAAGATTAAGCCTCAGGTATATCAGTTTATGGTTTGGTAATAAAGCGAATCATCTTACCACAAGGTTATCCTAGGGGCAAATGGACTCCCACATATGAAGGGTCGTTTGTGATCAAGAAAATATTTTACGGTGGGGCTATGATACATACCACCATGGACGGTGAGGATCTTCCACATGTTGTGAACGCATACATAGTTCAAAAATACTATGCATGAACAAGAGACCCACTAGTTTGACTGGCCTAGGCAAAAATAAGGGCATCCCGACGATCCAAAAGGGTTAGGGAAAAAATTAGGGATATATATATATAAAATTGTACACCTGGCAAGTCGAAAACCTGAAAAGGAGTCTTGGGCAAAAAAGGGTATCCCGGTGGACTGAAAACCCCAAAGGGCGGTCCAGGAAAAATTTAGGTATTAAAGCGTACGACTATGTCCCGTTGGATCATCTACTTACAGCCATCATAATCACCAATATCAAATTCAAACAGTACAGATCAATCCGGTTAACTTCTTTCAACAGTAAGGTATGAGATGCTTGAAGACATATGGGCAATAGCAGATTTGAAACTCGATGGGATCATTTCCACATAGGTGTTTTTCTCTGTTTCTCTTTGTACACCTTTTTCTTTTCACGACGATTTCCTCTTACTAAGACCTCTGTATCTTTGTATAAAACTATATGTTTATAGATAAATATTCCAAATTAATACAATCAGTTTCAATTTCCGAAAAAAACTTTTTTTTTATTTTCTCTATTTTGTTTGCGAAAACGTCCAATGATTATATTGAATGAACATATGCATTTGAATATGATTACCATTTACAAATATATGCATGAAAACTGAATTAGAATTTATCGAAGACTCTAGGAATTGGGATAATGTTTAAGTCATTCATAAATCCCCACAGAGCAATCTGCATGAAACTATCTCTACAGAGCTATCTTCGCAAGATCATCCCCAACAGAGATATATATTCCTCAGCAAGTCTAATATGCCCACAAACAGAAAATTGGGCATCTTCCAGCAGTGCACCTCCCTGTACCTAATGGATACTTTGACTTGATCATCATCCCCAATAGGTCCCCTAGAGGATAAGGAAGTTTCATCATTTCCCCAGCATACGATGGAGACTTCCTCGGTGCAACCTATAATATTCCAACCCCCATTAGAGTTTATTTCCTCGACATAGTTTACAGGAATTTAATTCCCAGGAGAGTTTATTAATCCAACACCGTAAATCCCTAACAAAATTTCCTTCTCTAGCAGGGTTTAACCAAAGTTGCTATGCCCAGAAGAGTTGCTACGGTATCTGAAACCTAGACAAATATCACACTAGAGGAATATCCATCACTTTTATCCCCGGTCAGGGTACATAAGAATGGTGAATGAATGACTCTCCTTGAATGCCTCTATCCTAAAGCAGAAGTAGAAGTCCCCCAATATCCTAAAACAGAAAGCAGGAATCCCCCGCAAAATTCTTCCCAACAAAAGTTGAAGAAACACTTTCTTCAGTCCCAACAACAATCCGGGATTTATTTTCCCCAGCTAGACATTGTTACAAGGAGCTACTGATACGCTTCAACAACATATTATGTCCATACATCATTACACAATACATCATAGTATATGCACACCGAAAAACATATAACATCCTCATTTATCTTAAGAGCATCATTAATGCATTACATGCATCACGACATTACATAAAGGTAATTTTGTCTTTTTTGGTAAAATTCAAAAACAGACGAATATTATCAGCAATTTTCAAATGGTTTAGAGATTAATTCCCGAAATAGGACGGGGTAACTATCTATATGACCAAGCGGTATGAATTCCAGAAATAGGACGTGTTTACCAATAAAAAAGTGGGTCAGAGATTAGTTCCCGAAATTGGATGGGGAAACTATCTATTTGACCAGATGGTATGAATTCCCGAAACAGGACGGGTTTACCAATAAAAAATAGGTCACAAATTAATTCCTGAAATAGGACGAGGCAACTGTCTATATGACTAGGAGGTAGGAATTCCAGAAACAGGACGGGTCTACCAATGAAAAACAGATTACAGATCAATTCCTGAAAAAGGACGGGGCGACTATATGCATGGCCTATTGATTTCCCTCAGAGACTCAACTCTAAAAAGTATTTCCCTTCAGAGACTGAATTCTGAAAAGCATCTCCTTCAGGGCCTACGTTTAGAAAAACATTTTTCTTCATAAATTTTCCAAAAAAAACATTCTTCAGATACAGTCAGGCATAGACTCATTTTGATATTCCTATCAACAGTTACTTTGGATGGCATCTTTAATCCCATCACTGGAGACATTCTATCATCTTTCTGAATGGCATCTTTAATTCCATTCAAGCAATACTATCAACCAACAGTGTTACTTCATGCACCAGTGAGTGCAAATTTCTTAGCACTTAAGTGTTCAATCCTCTTCCACCTTCAGATCACGAATGGAGAACGTGCCAATCTCATTCTTCAGGTTTAAGAAGATTGGACAACATAAGCTATTGTACCCCAAAATTTTCCTTCCCTTTTTATTCAAGATATATCCTCATGCTCCTAGGGTTTTCAATTGCTCAAGGCTACTCAAGGTTTGATCAGTCAAATTCTCCTCCTAAGCAGTGGCCTACAATTAGGGTTTTGGTTTTCTCAAGGAAATTTGAGCTTCTAATGCCTCAATTGGATTTCATGGTTCCTCATACGTCTCAAGGAATGCTCATGCCAAATTTCAAGCCTTGCAATACAAGTTTTCTCAGTGAATTGCTCATATGACTGAAAATCAACTGTATTGGACAAAGAGTCAATTGAGGTCAACATAGAGTCAAACTTCAATATTTTTGGTCCACAACAAGATTTTTAAGTCACATCCATCATTTTATCAAGGGTTGATCATGATTTATCAAGAAAACTCAAGATTCACCAAAAGTCAAAAGTTACTAAATTAGGGTTTTTCTTAAGGAGAATTCAACTGAACTTTGACCAAGTATATAACTTTCACACGCTTCATCAGATTTTTCTCAACCAAAGCTAATTTTGAAGGAAATTCAATTCTCTGCAACTCTATCTCTCTAAGCTCAAGTCCAAAAAATGATTCATTTGAGAGATATGTGCCAAAGAATTATAGGTCATTTCAAAAGTCAACAAAAAGATACTTTTTGTCAAAGAAACTTACATCAAGATAATATCTTCAAATGAAAAATTATAATCATATATATTGTAGAGGACGTCTTAAGATTTCCAAAAAATCAAAGATCACCTTCATATGATAAAAAATGAGAGAGTTATGATTAGTGCAAGTTGGGCAATTTTGAGAAAATGCATGAAACCTAAATTGATCAAACTTGAATTTTTGGGCTATTGGGCTTATGTTTTAAGATCCAAGCGTGTTTTGTAACTCATAGTGAACCTCTGAGTCCATTCATACACCCCATTGATTTTTATTCCATTTATTTTTTTATTTTATTTATTTAAATTCAAAATTAAATTATAATAAAATCAAGGCTTTCATGACAAGGTCCAAGCCCATTCTTTTAACCTAATTTTCCTCTCTCTCTCTCTCTCTATATATATATATATATATATATATATATATATATATATATATATATATATATATATATATATATATATATATATATATATATATATTGCAAAAATATTGCAAGAAACCATATCCCAAAAAACTCCAAAATTATCCAAAACTAGGGCAAACTTCAAACCCTATTTTCAGCGTCTCTCAAAGCAAGCCACCTATTCCATTCAATTCCAAGAGTTCTATAGAGTAATTGAGGATCTATTTTGATGATCCAAGAGGCCTGAAACTCATGAGCATGTTGATTGCCATCGCCATTCCAGAACTTGTCACACATGTCTGATTTATGCTAACAAAGTACATGTGCCTCCGGTTCATCTGAATGTCTTGACTACTCCGTGTCCATTTACAATTTGGGTCATTGATATGATTATAGATATTAAGCCTACTACATCTAATGGGCACCGTTTCATCCTAGTCGCTATTGATTATTTTACAAAGTGGGTTAAAGCAGCCTCATTCGCCTCCGCTACCAAGAATGTTGTGGCCCGGTTCATTAAGCATAAGCTCATCAGTCAGCGTGGCATACCCGAAAGGATTATCATAGATAATGGTACCAACCTCAACAATTCCATGATCCCAGAACTATGCACGCAGTTTAAAATTAAACACCACAACTCTTCTCTATATCGACCAAAGATAAATAGCGCATTGGAAGCCGCCAACAAGAACATTAACAAGATTTTGTAGAAAATGACAGTGACATGTAAAGATTGGAATGAGATGTTACCTTTCTATCTTCATGGTTATCGCACTTCAGCACGTACATCAATTGGGGCAACCCCATTCTCTCTCGTCTATGGTATGGAGGCTGTCTTACCTGTCGAAGTCCAAATTCCCTCTCTAAGAATTAAGAAAGATGTAGGTTCAGACGAAGATAAGTGGATTCAGACCAGGCTGTACCAAATAAATATAATTTATGAGAAGAGGCTCGCGGCTGTTTTTCATGGTCATATGTATCAGAAGCGCATGATCAAAGCCTTTAACAAGAAGATCAAACCTTAGGTATATCAGTTAGAGGTTTGGTAATAAAGCGAATCATCTTACCACAAGATTATCCTAGAAGAAAATGGACTCCCACGTATGAAGGGTCGTTTGCGATCAAGAAAATATTTTACGGTTGGGCTATGATACTTACCACCATGGACGGTGAGGATCTTCCACACCTTGTGAATGCAAACATGGTTAAAAAAATACTATGCATGAAAAAGAGACCCGCTAGGTTGACTGGCCTAGGCAAAAATAAGGGCATCCCGTCGAAACAAAAGGGTTAGGGCAAAAATTACGGATATATATATAAAAAATTGTACACCCAGCAAGTTGAAAACCTGAAAAGGAGGCTTGGGCAAAAAAGGGTATCCCGGTGGACTGAAAACCCCAAAGGGCGGTCCAGGAAAAAGTTATGTATTAAAGCACACGACTATGTCCCGTTGGATCATATACTTACAACCAACATAATTACCAACATCAAATTCAAATAGTACAGATCAATCCAGTCAACTTCTTTCGATAGTAAGGGATGAGATGCTTGAAGACATAGGGGCAATATCAAAGTTGAAACTCGATGGGATCATTTCCACATAGGTGTTTTTCTTTGTTTCTCTTTGTACACCTTTTTCTTTTCACGATGATTTCCTCTTACTAAGGCCTTCGTCTCTTTGTATAAAACTATCTGTTTATAGATAAATCATCCAAATCAATACAATCAGTTTCAATTTCCGAAAAAAAACTATTTTTTTATTTTCTCTGTTTTGTTTGTGAAAACATCCAATGATTATATTGAATGAACATATGCATTTGAATATGATTACCATTTACAAATATATGCATGAAAACAAGATTAGCATTTATCGAAGACTCTAAGAATTGGGATAATGTTTAAGTCATTCATAAATCCCCACAGAGAAATCTGCATGAAAATATCTCTACAGAGCTATCTTCGCAAGATCATCCCCAACAGAGATATATATTTCTCAGCAAGTCTAATATGCCCACAGACAGAAATTTGGGTATCTTCCAGCAGTGCACCTCCCCGTCCCTAATGGATAGTTTTACTTGATCATCATCCCCATTAGGTTCCCTAGCGGATAAGAAAGTTTCATCATTTCCCTAGCATACAATGGAAACTTCCTCAGCGCAACCTATACAATTCCAACCCAATCAGATTTTATTTCCTCGACATAGTTTACAGGAATTTAATTCCCAGGAGAGTTTATTACTCCAACACCGTAAATCCCAAAAAAAATTTCCTTCTCTAGCAGGGTTTAATCAAAGTTTCTATCCCCATAAGAGTTTCTACGGTATCTGAAACCTAGACAAATATCATACCAACAGAATATCCATCACTTTTATCCCCAGTCAGGGTACATAAGAACGGTGAATGACTGACTCTCCTTAACTGCCTCTATCCTAAAGCAGAAGTAGAAGTCCCCCATTATCCTCAAACAGAAAGCAGGAATCCCCAGCAAAATTATTCCCAACAAAAGTTGAAGAAACACTTTCTTCAGTCCTAACAACAGTCTGGGACTTATTTTCCACAACTAGACATTGTTACAAGGAGCTACCGATACGCTTCAACAACATATTGCATCCATACATCATTTCATAATACATCATAGTATATGCATACCGAAACGCATATAACATCCTCATTTATCTTGAGAGCATCATTAATGCATTACATGCATCACGACATATTATAAAGCTGATTTTTTCTTTTCAGGTAAAATTCAAAAACAGACGAATATCATCAGCAATTTTCAAATGGGTTAGAGATTAATTCCCGAAATAGGACGGGGGTACTATCTATATGACCAAGCGGTATGAATTCCCTAAACAGGACGCGTTTACCAAAAAAACGTGGGTTAGAGATTAATTCCTGAAATAGGATGGGGAAAATATCTATTTGATCAGACGGTATGAATTCCCGAAACAGGACGGGTTTACCAATAAAAAATAGGTCACAAATTAATTCCTGAAATAGGACGGGGCAACTCTATATGACCAGGCAGTAGGAATTCCCGAAACAGGACGGGTCTACCAATGAAAAACAAATTACAGATCAATTCCTGAAACAGGAAGGGGTGACTATATGCATGACCTATTGATTTCCCTCAGAGACTCAATTCTAAAAAGTATCTCCCTTCAGAGACTGAATTCTGAAAAGAATCTCCTTCAGGGCCTTCGTTTAGAAAAACATTTTTCTTCAGAAATTTTCCAAAAAAAACATTCTTCAGATACAATCAGGCATAGACTCATTCTGATATTCCTATCAACAGTTACTTTGGATGGCATCTTTAAGCCCATCCCTGGAGACATTCTATCATCTCTCTGAATGGCATCTTTAAGCCCATTCAAGAAATACTATCAACCAACAGTGTTACTTCATGCACCAGCGAGTGCAAATTTTTGAACACTTAAGTGTTCAATCCTCTTCCATCTTCAGATTACGAATGGCGAATGTGCCAATCTCATTCTTCAGTTTTAAGAAGATTGAACAGCGGAAGTTATTGTACCCCAAAATTTCCCCTCCCATTTTCTTCAAGATATCTCTTCATTCTCCTAAGGTTTTCAATTGCTCACGGCTACTCAAGGTGTGATCAGAGAAATTCTACTCCTAAGAAGTGGCCTACAATTAGGGTTTTGGTTTTCTCAAGGAAATTTGAGTAATGCCTCAATTGGATATCATGGTTCCTCATATGTCTCAAGGAATGCTCAATCGAAATTTCAAGCCTTGCAGTACAAGTTTTCTCAGTGAATTGCTCAGATGACTGAAAATCAACTGTATTGGACAAAGAGTCAATTATGGTCAACATAGAGTTAAAATTCAATATTTTTGGTCAACAACAAGATTTTGAAGTCACATCCATAATTTTATCAAGGGTTGATCATGATTTATCAAGAAAACTCAATATTCACCAAATGTCAAAAGTTACTAAATTAGGGTTTTTCTTAAGGAGAAGTCAACTGAACTTTGACCAAGCATATAAATTTCACATGCCTCATCATATTTTTCTCAACCAAAGCTTATTTTGAAGGAAATTCAATTCTTTACAATTCTGTCTCTCTAAGCTCAAGTCCAAAAAATGCTTCATTTGAGAGATATGGGCCAAAGAATTATAGGTCATTTCAAAAGTCAACAAAAAGACACTTTTTGTCAAAGAATCTTACATCAAGATAACTTCTTCAAATGAAAAAAGTATAGTCATATATATTGTAGAGGACATCTTAAGCTTTCCAAAAAGTCCAAGATCACCTTCATATGATAAAAATAGAGAGAGTTATGATTGGTGCAAGTTGGGCAATTTTGAGAAAATGCATGAAACCTAAATTGATCAAACTTGAATTTTTGGGCTATTTGGCTTATGTTTCAAGATCCAAGCGTGTTTTGTAACTCATAGTGAACCTCTGAGTCCATTCATACACCCCTTTAATTTTTATTCCATTTTTTTATTTAAATTCAAAATTAAATTAGAATAAAATCAAGGCTTTCATGACAAGGTCCAAGCCCATTCTTTTGACCTGATTTTCCTCTATATATATCCCATATTCAGACAACAACAAGGACACAAAAATATTTGAAGAAACCATATCTTAAAAAACTCCAAAATTATCCAAAACTAGGGCAAATTTCAAACCCTATTTTCATCCTCTCTCAAAGCAAGCCAGCCATCCCATTCAATTCCAAGAGTTCTATAGAGTATGTGGGGATCAATTATGATGATCCAAGAGGCTTGAAACTCATGAGCATGCATCATCGGTTTTCTATATTTTGCATGAATTCATATTTTTTGTTTTAGCATGATTTGATTGAAACTAATGTTACTAACATGCTTCTGAGATGTATTAGTGCAGGATAGAACCATTGCATGACCCCCATGGTGCCCAGATGAGGTGTGGTCATGCTTACACCGATTTTCCATATTTACATTGTATCTCTTTTTACAAGAAGAATTAGCCCAACCCAAGGCCACCATTGGATTCATGAGGGTTGATTTGGGGGGGGGGGGATAAGGTCCCTTTGGATCACAAACACTCTCTATTTTGCAGGTTTTGAATAACACCCAGCAAGAGAAGACGACCGGAGATAGGGCTTCGGTGCTTCTCCAATCATCCTATTTTAATTTATATTATATATATTTTGGTTTGAATAAATGAATGGATGTATAGGCACCCCAATGGCAAGTGCACACATGATAAGGCATTGATACCCCTGGGCGTGGGTTCGATCCCTGTCTTTTGATGTTTTTTCATATTTTCCAATATTTGTAGGTTTTTTTTATATATTTTTCATAATGCCTTTTCTAATAACACAAACGCAGTATAACTCAGTTGGCAAGCAGGCGCGCTAGTGACCAGGGGGCATGGGTTCAACACTCACCCCAACATTATTTGTTCCTTGTTTTTTTCCTAACCCTATTTTCTTCTTCTTAGTTAATAAACCCTAATTCTTTTAATTAAACCTAATTGTTTTTATTAAACCTAATTATTTTAATTAAACCTAAGTATTTTAATTAATCTAATTTTTTTCCTAACACTAATTAAATTAGGTTTAAGTGTTTTATAACAATTAATTTTTGTTTTTTAATAATTTAATTAATTAACTTTTTTATTTTAAAATTAATTATATTTTTAGGTTTTATTTAATTAATTATCATTAAACTATCTTCTTCATTAAAAAATCACAACAAAACATTTTCTCTCTATTTTCCTATTTTTCTTATTCTTAGATCAACTGTATAGGTTTCACGTATGTAATATCCTAGGTCTTTATTTCCCACTTTCTTTTTTTCATCATCATGTAATTGCTTCCGGGATGTAATAGCTTAGGCTTTATTTCTTGCGCTCTTTATTATTATATAACTGCCTCAAAGCTCTATAATAGCTTAGGTTTACACTTCCGCCTTTACATTCTGCTATTATATTTATATGCAATTGCTAGTAATTAGAGTTTGTATGGAAAGATAAAACCAAACGCTAGAAAACCCTAATCTCAAGATAAATAATTGAAAATAATACATTTTCACACTTGCATCTCTAGGGTAGCATCTCTCAGTTGCTTTCTAAATAAAGGTCATGCCCCTCGAACGTAGGGACGCTTTATCAAAGATCCTCGATACAAAATATCATAGTCCTTTGTTGATCCTTCGACGTTGCCTTTTAAAAAATGATCTGGTCCTTTACGAAACTGCTAAAGAATCCTTACAAGTTTCCTTCGATGATGAAATGATGACCCTACGATGTCCCTTCACATCCAACAGATGGGGTTACCTACCAACTAGTGGTATGGATAACACTATCTTTAAAGGAGAAGGAAAAGTACAAGAATGACCTTGAGTGGGTAGGATACTTTTAATCGCTTGTTCACAAACTTTCCTAAACAAAACATTTTCACACATCAATTTCAAAAATAGTGTTATCCACACACACAAAATATTTTCAAAATATTTTCAAACAAACACACACACACACACACACACAAAAAGAAAATTTTCAAAGTGAGCTAAGCGATTAAGAGCCCGCAGATAAATACAGATGAAAAGGATGCTAATACCTTCCCTTTTCATAACTTACCCCCCGAACTCAAAATCTATCAAGGTCTTTCCTGTTCTTTTCACCATTTTCTTATTGGATAAAAGAAAAGTCGGTGGAGACTCTTGCTATCTGCAACATTTGTGATAAAACACAAAAACAAGTCAGTTCTCCCAACGTATTACAGAACTGGCGACTTTGTTGGGGATCTTAAAAGAGGGGTTACCTTAGAGTCTTATATCACTTTTACTTCTTTATTTTTTTTGCATTGTTTGCTTTATCTTAAGGGTTTCTTGGGTTTATTTTCTTGCAAAGATCCTACACCCAGATCTAGGGTACCTTAGGTAAGTAGCAATAGATCATGGAAATTGTACGACGTAGATAGATATGGTTGAAGTGATGACTACGTTAGTGTGACACCTTGGTTTGTACCGATGTTCCTTAAGTCAGTCGAGGATAACATTGGGCTTCCGCGTGGTGTCATAAGCACTAACCGACTTTTAGAACCTTAATTGACCCATTTTGGCCATTAGAAGGTAGTGAGATGGACGACTTTGCTATAGTCCAAAGTTGGTTGATACTCGATGCTACAGTCATTGAGATTCGGCTCGCAAGATGTTTTGGTTGTAAATCAGTTGTTGTACTAAAGTAAAACCTTTGAGAAAGACCCGTGATATAAGATTCCTAGAACCCGATTACTAATTTAGGACAGGTTGATCCAACTTAACTTAAAATAGAGAAGGGTACTTACCTATGGACCCCATGCAAGCCTTTAAACCTAAGGCTCTTGCGTGATTTGTTTGTGTTTGCTATTTATTTAAACATGACATCACAACACCATAACATCATGGCATGGCATTTTCACTAACCATTTCAAGGATCTTAGGGACCTTTGATGCAGGTTTATCATGAACCAAACTTCTAGCAAGGGGAAAGAGGGTTTATTTTCCTCTAACCACATGTCGTCAAAGACCGAAGTACATTCTTTTGAGTCAAAGGGGAGGACCCACTTGACATGGTGAGCTTGATTCCTATAGAAGGATGTTCAAAAACAAAGACGCAAGGTTCTTCAGTCAAAGCTGCAGCCAAACTCAATTTCTGACATTTCATTATTATTTATCCCACGAGATACTTGAAAGCATTGCATATGCATCAACATACCATACATATTATTACATAACAGGTTTTCTCATCTTCTTGCAGTTTATTTCAGTAAAAGATGGCTCTCGAACAAACGGTCAAAGATCTTCAGGCCCAGAATGCTCAGTTCCAACAAATGTTCCTCAACTTAGCCAAGGGGCAGGAAGAACTCTAGACCCTTATCACCAAAGAGAGGAAGAAAAAGACAAGGAAACCAATCGGCATCCTCAACACGGGAAGGAGGTTCAGGGGTCCTATCAAGCAAGCTCAAGATTATGATATCCCTCCAAACGAAGATGACAACCAGGGTGAAGATGATAAGAATGTGAAGGCTGAGAAAGGAAGCAACCTTGGTTCTGGCCAATATTCTAATGAAGATAAAGAAGACTATTCAGACAAATAATATCCTCCTGCTGATAAAAAATACAAACAGTTGGAAGATTGTTTAAATTCTATGAAGATCCAGAGAGTGCTTGGGTTGGATTTTGAAGAGTTGGGTTTAGTCTCAGGGGTTGTTATTCCTCATAAATTCAAGGTCCCTACTTTTGCAAAGTATGATGGTGTTTCTTGTCCAAAGCTTCATCTGAGGTCATATGTCCGGAAGATTCAACCATAGATTGCTGATAGGAAGTTATGGGTGCATTTCTTTTAAGAGATCCCATTCGGGACACAATTGGAATGGTTCTATCAATTGGAAGGAACCAATATCTGTACTTGGGAAGATTTGGCAGATGCTTTCTATAAACAATACCAATACAATGCTGATCTTGCACTAACCCATGTGTAATTACAGAGTATGACCATGGGCTCTAACAAAGGCTTTAAAGAGTATGCCCAGAAATGGAGAGATATAGAAGGAAGAGTCCAACCTCCTTTGTCTAATAGGGAGCTGGTTGACATGTTTATGGGAACTTTGACAGGTCCTTTCTTCAATCATCTGATTGGAAGCTCTTGAGTCAGATTCACCGAGCTGATATTAACAGGGGAACATGTTAAAGGTGGAATCAGAAGTGGAAAAATTTAGGTGGATTCATCTTCAAGTATTGTGAAGAAGACATTCAATAGGAAAAGAGACCCTAATGTTGTGTACATCCAAAAGGGGTCGTGGTAGAGGTGATCGCAACCAATCTGTGGGGGCGGTACTAATCTGTAATCCCGCACCAACGCAACATCAACAAGGTAATCAACGTAGTTCGGACGCACCCATGAGACAATTTACCAAGATCAACATGCCATTGTCTCAGGAATTGCAACATCTATTGAAGTCAGAGCTGATTACATTGAGAGATCCTCCTCAGAATCTTAACACTTCCTCTCCTCAGTACAATCCTAATGCAAGATGTGCCTATCATTCCAATAGTCTCGAACATAGCACAAATAACTGTTGGGCTTTGAAAAATAAGATTTAAGATATGATTGACTCCAAAGAGATTGAATTTGATCCTCCCGAGACCCCTAATGTGATTATTACACCTATGTCTAAGCACGACAAGGGCATTAATGCTATCGAAGATGTTTCTTATGTTTCTGCTGTAAGTGGCTTGATTACTCCCCTCATGACTATTAATAAGAATCTGTTGCAAGCCGATTTATTTCCGGGTTGCATTGAAAGATGCTACTGCTGTGCAGCCTTATCCAATGTATGTAAACTACTGAGAGAAGGTATTCGACGTTTAATGGATAACCATATAATTCTAGTTGAGAAGATTCCTTCTATGGAGAAATTTTTTCAAGACTTGGAGTTTGAAGATGTGTCTGTAATTTCCAGAACTTCTATAAGGATTACTTCCAAAGACCTTGTGAAGACTATGGCTGAACTTAGAGTTGCTCCTTTAATCATTACTGCACCGGGGCCAATTCCATATTCTTCTGACAAGGCTATCCCCTGGAATTATGGAGTTGATGTTTACTACCATGGTGTTAACAAAGAACCATTGGTTGTTGAAAGTGGAAATACTGAAGTTACTGATCCCAACATTGACAATATTGTCGGGACCAGTAAGGTTACCAGAAGTGGAAGGGTTTTCTCTCCAGAAATCTCTTCGAAGACTATTTCTACACCAGTTTGTGTTACTGCTACTGAGTCAACTCATGAGACTTGAGGCAAATAACAAATGATTGAGCCTGCCTAGAAGGAGGCACCTAAAGAAGTTACCACTGAAGATACCTCCCGGCAAGAAATTGAGGAAGTAGTGAAAATCATCCAGAAAAGTGACTATAAGATTATTGAATAGCTTGGGAAGACTCCCTCCAAGATATCCATGTTATCCCTGTTGTTATGCTCTAAAGCCCATGCCTAGGCTTTGGTGAAGTTCCTAAAATCCACTCACATACCGCATGAAATTTCCGCTGACCAATTTGAAAATTATGTTGCTAGCCTGACGACTGATAATGGATTAGGCTTTTCTGATGTTGATTTGACTCCTGAAGGAAGAAACCATAACAAGGACCTGCATGTCTCTATTAAGTGTGGAGGCACTACCTTAGCTCATATGTTGGTTGACACGAGTTCCTCGTTGAATGTTTTACCGAAGGGAGCTTTAGACAGGCTTGACTATGAAGGGGTTGTGCTGAAACCCAGTGACATTGTGGTAAGAGGCTTTGATGGTTCAAAGAGAATGGTGCACGGAGAGGTGGATCTTCCGATCAAAGTAGGCTCGCAAGTATTCGACTCTACCTTCTATATGATGGATATTCACCCGGTTTATTCATGTTTACTTGGACGCCCTTCGATTCATGGGGCAGGCGTTCTTACTTCCACTTTACATCCAAAGTTGAAATATCCCGTGAAAGGAAAGATTATTATAATATGTGGGGAAGAAGAATACATGGTGAGCCACTTGAACTCATTCAAGTATGTTGAGATGGACGATGAATTTATCGAGACTTCTTGCCAGACCTCTGAATTTATTCCTCGGACAATTACCATTACTGAAGATGTTTTTTCTATTCCGAAGGTTACCCGGGTTCCGCTCAGAATGGCTTCTCTGAAAGGCGCTAGAGTTGTGGTAGAAGAAGGTGGTTACACTACTTGGGGTCAGCTTCCCGACATTCCTTACAAATCTGATAAATTTGGTTTGAGTTTCACTGTAGAGGACCAGAGGGTTGTTCATTATGCGCGTGCTGGGAGACCACCATTCTGCATCAGCAACAATGGAGTCAACGCGGTAGAAGATGCTGTTAATGACTATGACCTAGACAGTTATATTTTTCCTACCATCAGAAACAGGCTTAATAATTGGAAGACTGAAGACATTATAGCAATCTCCTTTAATCAAGAGTAAATGTTATTTTCTGTTTTCTTGCTTTCATGTTTTCTAGTTATGTAATTTTAAAATAATAACTTTAAACCTTGTGCCTTACCCGGGAAGCAGCGGTCCACTTATTAGAGTTGTCATTTTTCATTCACATATTTTTATTCAATAAATCATTGGATATTTGCATTCAAATTTTGTGCTCTTTGTCTTTCTTTACTTTATTACTTTCAAAATAGCTATGTCTTCTTACACACACCCACAGAACAAATTGCAGATCCATATCCACCCTGGATCCCATTGATAACAATTCTACTGTTGCCATCTATGACTTTGAAAATCTGATCTACCAAGCTGAGGACGAAGGTGAAAAAAATTGTGAAGTACTTGGAGAGCTTGCTAGACTGTTAGAGCAAGAAGGGAGAGCCATACAGCCACGTGAAGAGCCATTCGAGGTTGTGAACTTGGGTACTGAAGAGGTTAAGAAAGAGGTCAGGATAGGTGCCAATTTAGAAGACAGTGTCAAAGACAGACTAATCTAGATGTTGCGTGACTACATTGAGATTTTTGCTTGGTCATACGAAGACATGCCAGGGCTTGATACTAATATTGTGGTTCACCGTCTACCGATGAAATAAGGTTGTCCTCCTATTAAGAAGAAAGTTTGACGTATGCATCCCGAGATGTCGAAAAATATCAAGGCCAAGGTTATGAAGCAATTCAAAGCAGGTTTCTTATCTGTTACATCCTATCCTCAGTGGGTTGCAAATATGGTGCCAGTACCTAAGAAGGATGGCAAAGTGTGTATGTGTGTAGACTACATGGATCTGAATAGGGCAAGCCCCAAGGATGACTTTGCGCTTCCATATATTGATGTTTTTGTTGACAACAGTGCTCAGCATAAAGTATTTTTTTATGGATGGGTTCTCTGGGTATAATCAAATCAAGATGGCACATGAAGACATGGATAAAACTACCTTTGTCACACAGTGGGAACTTTTTGTTACAAGGTTATGCCTTTCGGTTTGAAGAACATCGGCGCGACATATCAGCTTGCTATGGTACCTCTATTCCATGATGTTGTACCCTAAAATTTTCCCTCTCATTTATCAAGACTTTTCTCACAAGATTTCTTTGACACAAGACAGGATTAGAGTTTGGTCAGCTCAAGACATCTCATCTTGCACTGATGACCCAAAATTAGGGTTTGATATTGCATAAGGATTTTTGGACTATCAATGCTTCATGTGACTTTCAAACATCATTATGGATCCATAAGATCACTCAGGACAAGTTTCAAGCTTTAAACCACATTTTTTATCAGACAATTGGACAGTTGACCTAAAAATCAACTGTATTGGGGAAAAAGTAAACCATGACCAATTTACAGTCAAACTTCATAATTTTTTATCCACATTAACATTTTAAACCCATATGTATCATTTGGTCAAGTTTGTATCACAATTCCTCAAGAAATTTTATCAAATCACCAAAAGGGCAAAATGGTCAAAATTAGGGTTTTGACTAAGGAAGGGCAATTTCTGATTTTTAACCTAGAAAATGACCAATAGAGTTAAGGCATGATTTCAAGGATTCAATTACATCATCTTGACCTTATTACATGTCTCAAAACATTTCAATTTCATTGGATTGACAGATGAAATTTGCAGTCAACTGATCAAAAGTCAACTGTACACTAAAAAGTCAAACTTTGACTTTTTGATCAAAATCAAGTGCCAAGGATCACAATTCATCAAAACAAGTTAAAATGTGAAACTTGTTCATCAAGAAATCCAAGTTTGAAGATTAGGGTTTGAATTTGAAATTTTTCTCAACTTTAGGCCATTTTTTCACCATGATGCATAATGATTCAAAGAATATTCCCAACATAAAAGTTGTAGACCTCCATGAAATATACAACTTTGCTTCACACACTTTTACCTAAATATGCTTGGATCTCAAGATATAAATTTATGAATACATGGTCATGAACTAAATAACTTAATGAAATTTTGCCCTAATTTAGGAAGGTTTTGGACCCAACTTCATGGAAATTTTTCACCTAGTTTCAAGAGTTATCTCAAAATTAATTTCAAATATTAGTTATAGAAAACATTGCAAGCTTTCAAAAATGTCTAAGAACTCCTCAAGATCATTTTTGATTAGGGAGAATCGAAGAGATGAAGTTGGCATTTTCTCACTTTTTATCCAAGCCATTTCATGAAGAACAAAGTTCCAATCAGTACCTATGCTGCCTAATCCATGCTTTACAGGTCCCAAACATGTTCCTCACTCCTTAATTTAATTCTTACTCAGTTGACAAAGCTTTGATCCATGCCCTAGAGCCATTACCCAAGTTGTAATTCCATAAATAGCATAAAGTGACCATTGCCATTTTGAAAAAGCCAAACTTTTGCCACTTTCCAATTCTTGAGCATTACACCTGTCTCCATTGCATATACAAATCTTATAGGACTAAAGTAATTTGTACATGTTTATACTAACCCTAATAAATCAAGTACAAGCATGGCAAGCCTTTTCCCTTCACTTTACTTCAAAATCAAGAAATGTTGCAAAAAGGTGAGAACTGGCACATCTGTTGGAGGGTTGACATGAAACTGATTCTATACTAATATACAAACATAATACAACACAAGACACGATTAGTGAAGGCCTGAAACACTCCCAAGCTCAAAAACACCAGAAAACTGTCAATACTTGCAGTTTTGGCATAAGCATACCAATCTCTCATTTGGCTCGTGCGTTTCCATTCTTGATCATCAAAACATCTTACCTACTTGATATCCAACTAATCCAGACCTTCATCCCTGTACTGTAACCCGTTCTCCATCATCTTCCATTTTTGTTTTCAAATCTTGAAGGTTGACTTGGCCAAGGAGTTTCAGATACTTTCAAGGCAAGGCAAGGGTTGGAATACATTCAGGGAAGTTCAAGGAAGCTCAAGCAAGCATCAGGCCTCCATCAAACTCACTCCAGTTCAATCCACGATTTCAACTGAAAGAGGTAAAATCTCAACTTCTATCTCCTTGTACAAGCAACCATTAGCCACGATTTGTGAATAAATAATGTAGTCCTCATTACAACGAAACTGTACATATCTTTATCTTGCATTTATTTTACTTAAGTTGAGAGAATTTAGAACTTGAAGTTTCTAAAAATATTAGGTTTAAATTTAGGGCTGTTAAAATTCTTTCTGACCTTTGATTGTTAGTTCACATAACTTATATGGTTAGAATCGTGAGATCAAGTACTACAACTTTCATGTTATGAGTTTTCATTTTTTATGGAAGAATGAGAGAGTTACAGGACATCTGGCCAAGCTTGAGGAAGAAGATGAACTACATGGCAAAGACTTGTTTCATGTTATATTATTTTTGCTTCACTTAAGACAATGGATGTATAGACACCCCAGTGGCAAAGTAGCGCGCTTGTGAGACCCATGTCCTGGGTTCTAACCTGGGCGCTACTTTTGTTTTCCATATTTTTGCCATTTTTTCAGTTTTGTCTTTTTGCAGGTTTGGGCTTAGCATTTTTTTTGCTAACACATTGCTGCCAGTTTTGATACATCACCCCCCCCCCTGCCAACTATTTTCATATTTTTATTTTATTTGTTTTATTTTCATTTTAATAATATTATATATTTTCTTTGATGCATAAAAATTCTAAAAAATATAATTTTGATAACATCATATTTTATCTTACTTTATTTTATTTTTTGCACATAAAAATATATTTTGATCTTCAATATATATTATTCATTTTTCTTAATAAGCTTGTAAAATATAATTGAAACATGTTTAGTTTAATTTATTTTTTTATTTCATACTTATAAATATTTATTTTTTGCATATATAAAAACTTTATATTATTTATACAACATTATTTATTATTTTAACATAAAGAAATACATAAAATAATACATATGAACTTCATTTTTTCTTTTAAAATAGGAATTAGGGTTAAAACCTCCCTTCTAAAAAATTAATTTCTTTTCCTTATAATTTTAGGTTTAGTTTAAAATTTCTTTTACATAAAAATAAGACAAAAATCTTTTCTTACATGTACATTATATTGTATCTTTAAATATTGTATTTTATTTATTTTAATTCGTACAAATTCGATTTGGTTGTAATAATTTATTTAGGTTTACATTTTGCAAATCCCCATTCAAATTTGTATTCCCCCCTCCCATAAAATTGTTGTAATAGCTTAGTAATATTTACATTACGCAATTTATCGCTTTACATGCCATGATTAGTAATTAGGGTTTGTATGGCAAGATAAAACCAATGAAATAGAAAATCCTAATTCAAGATAAAATCATGCATGCAATCAAACACAGTTGTATACAAACACCCTTAGGGATTCTCCAATTGGTTTCCTAAAACAAAAATGGCCATATTACGCATGCAAAGTATCTTGGTAAAACAAATAAAATCAAAAGATCATAGTCCCTCGATGACGCTATTCAAAAAGTTGCCTTACAAAAAGATCTTGGTCCCTCAAAAGGCTAAGATACTTTGCAAACATTGCTAATCATGGTTACATGATGACCCACGCCCGTCCCGTTTACATCCAAAGATAGGGTTGCTTACCAAATCAATGGTAAGACAACAATGTCAAAGGAATAGAAAATACATAAGAAAGACATTTGAGTAGGTAGATTGCTTCTAGTTACTTGCTCCATTTCAAACAACTATCCTTGCTATTTTCAAAACAAACACACATTTCAAAAACATCTTACAAATGTTGAAAACATTTTCAAAAAGACAAACATCTTTGTATACATTCTTACAAACGAGAATCATTACAAAGATTGCCTAAACGAATGGCCTCTTTTGCAAAATACTTTCAAAACCACACCAAACACATTTTCAAACAACAAAAGAAAGTGATCTAAGCAAGTAACTAAGATCCCATGGAAAACCATGGATGAAAAGGGTGCTAATACCTTCCCTTTTCATAATCTACCCCCCGAACTCAAGAAAACATCTCAAAGGTTTTTCCTGTGCTTTTTCACCTTTCCCTTTGAATAAAAGAAAAGTTGGTGGCGACTCTTGCTAACCGCAACATTACGATAAAATGCAAAAACCTCAAGTCAGTTCTCCCACCGTGTCACAGAACTGGCGACTCTGCTGGGGATACATTATATAAAAGTGGGGTTACCTTAGGGCTAGATCACATTTATTTGCTTACATTATTTGACTTGTTTTCTTTACATTATGGTTCTTTGTTTGGGTTTGAATCTTCCACCCAGATTTGGGAAACATTTTAGGTAAATAGCAATACATTGTGGAAACTGTGCGGGGTATACCGACATGGTCTAAGCAATAGCTATGTTAGTGTGACATATTTGTGGGTACCGGTAGCCTTTGAGTCAATCAAAGAGAATACGAGGCCGTTGAGTGATGTCATGAAGCACTAATGAACTTCTAGAACCCTTTACTTGACCAACTTGGCCTTTAGGATGTAGTGAGATGACCGGCTTTGGTGCAGTCCGAAGTTCATAGATACTCGATACTACACTCATTGAGGGTTGGTTTATTGGGATATTTCGGTCGCCATTAAAGAGGCTTGAGCTGAAACAATGACCAAGGAAACAGTCCAGTGATATTGAGCTCCTTAGAACTCAGTTTCTATTATTAGGACAGGTTGAGCCAACTAAACTTCAAGAGGGTACTTACCTATAAAACCCCATGCAATCCTAAACTAAGAACTTGTTTGTTTTGCTTGTATATACATACTTGTGCATAACATCATGGACATAATGAACATCATATGCATTCACTAACCATTTCAAGGATTTTGGAGATTCATCTTTGTTCTTGTTTTGTAGGATATGGATTCACTCCGCAGGAAAACTATCCAAATCAACCTTGTAAGAATTCCTCCACAACTCAAGGAGCTAGCTTCAAGGATCCCTGAGAGCTCTCCATTCACCGAGAGGCATGGTCGTCTACTCAACTTGGTCACCTCCAACACAAAAGAGGATATGATGAAAGTGCTCTTCCAGTTCTTTGATCCTTTGCATCATTGCTTCACATTTCCTGACTATCAGCGTGTACCTACTTTGGAAGAATTCTCTCAACTCTTGAGGATTCCTATTCTCAATCAACTACCTTTCAACGGTATGGAAAGAGATCCAAATCCATAAGAGATTTCTCAAGCCCCGTACTTGCACTCATCTGATGTCACAACTCATTGGGAAACTAGAAGTGGTGTCAAAGGCTTCTTAGCAAAATTTCTGATTGAGAAGGCCCAAAGCTGTTGGAATTCCCTAGACTTGCAAGCTTTTGAGGAGATTGTAGCTCTTCTTATCTATGGGATGGTCTTGTTTCCCAATCCTGACCAACTCATAGATGTAAGTGATGTCAAAGTCTTCATGTCATGCAATTCGGTGCCTACATTACTAGGGGATATCCTGCACTCTTTTCACACTCGCACAATGAGGAAGAGAGGTGTCCTTATGTGTTACACTCCCCTCCTGGAAAGATGGTTTATTTCTCATCTTCCCCAATCAGTCTTAAAGAATGAGAAAGGATTAAGGTGGTCACAAAGGTTAATGACGCTCAAACATTCAGATATTCATTGGTGCTCTCGATCTAAAGAGAATGTTATCATTGTTGACCATTGTGGGGAATTCCCTAATGTCCCTCTACTTGGCATTAGGGGAGGCATCACATACAACCCATGCTTGGCTCTAAGACAGTTTGGTTATGCCCGAAGGGATGGCCCACATGATATGTTGATTCAAGGCTTGGTATTCGACTACGATAACGATGATCAAGGTCTTCGCCAGAGATTCATCCGAGCTTGGAGGATGCTAAACAAGGTGGATAGCAAGACTTTGGGACACAAGAATTCCATCCATCTTGAGCCCTACCTCAAGTGGGTGCGAACCCGCGCTCAAAGTCTTATGATGCCTTATCCTTCCATTCTCCCGGTGATTATTGAGCCTGTTAAGGAAGGAGAAGTTCCATACAGTGTCCTACATCCTGACATGCCCACATCTCTTGAAGACCTATAAAGGGATTGGATACAACTCAAAGGAGAGCGAGATACTTTCGAAGCCCAATTCTACGCAAGCGAGAAGAAGGTTTTGGAACTCACTAGGCTACTTCATGAGGAGCAGACTCTAAATGCCTACATAGCACCAAAGAGGATGCGCACTACTTTTTCATCTTAGAGTGTTGTATTATTTTGCCCAAGGGGCATTGATGTACTCAAACTCTATCTTATTAATATAACGTGTGTTTCTTTTTGTTTAAAACGAACTTGAATCTTTTTAAAATCCTTGAAAACATTACATATGCACATATCATTCATCATGACATAAACAGGTCTTTTGCAAAGAGTTTCCTCATCTCTCTATTGTTTATTTCAGTAAGATGGATCTCGAACAGACAGTCAAAGATCTTCAGACTCAAAACATGCAATTTCAACAGTTACTCACAACCCTGGCCAAAGGACAAGAGGAGCTGAAGACTCTGTTGGAAAAAGAGAAAAAGAAAAAAGAGAAGAAACCAACTGGTGTTGTAATCATGGGGAGAAGGTTTCAAGGGCAAACCAGAAGAACCTTGAATTCCGCAGTAATATCTGATGAAGGGGAAGGGAAAGGGAAAGAAACAGCAGTTCCGTCAGAATATGAAGAGGAGGAAGAAGAGGAAGACTACTCCGAGGAACAGTATCCCCCCGCAGATGATAAGTATAGACATCTTGAAGAGCGTCTGAACGCTATGGAAATACAGAGGGTGTCGTGCCTAGACTTTGAAGAATTGGGACTAGTATCGGGAATTATGATCCCACCAAAGTTCAAAGTGCCGTTGTTTGTAAAATATGATGGGGTGTCATGTCCTAAGATGCACCTCTGGTCGTATGTGAGAAATATTAAGTCGCACTCCGCCGATAAAGACTTGTGGGTCCATTTTTTCCAAGATAGCCTATCTGGAACACAACTCGATTGGTTTTACAAATTGGAAAGGGCCGACTTCCACAACTGGGAAGACCTTTTCGCAGCTTTCTATAAACAATACAAGTATAATGCAGATTTGGCGCCTACCCGTACTCAACTTCAGAGTATGGATATGGATTCAAATGAGGGTTTCAAAGATTACGCGCAGAAATGGAGAGATCTAGCTGGAAGAGTTTTACCCCCTCTGTCTGAAAGGGAGTTGGTGGATATGTTCTTGGGCACTCTATCGGGCCCTTTCTTCAACCATTTGATTGGAAGTTCATCTGCTGGATTTACTGAGTTAATATTAACCGGAGAGAGGGTGGAAGCTGGTATAAAAATTGGAAAGATTCTTCTACCTCTACAGCTGTGGAAAAACCCTTCACTGGGAAGAAAGAGGTATCTGTTGTTTACTCACAAAGGAACCAAGGGAGAGCTGAACGCCGACCAATGGTAGGAGCCGTTATGATCCCAAAGCTTACATCTGATTAATCAAGGAGTAATCAACCGAGGGTGGAAAGGCCGGTCTGACAATTCACCAGAATTAATATGACTCTAGCCCAGGTTTTACCACATCTTCTGAAATCTAATTTGGCAACTTTGAAGGAATCTCCAAAGAATCCCAACACGACGTCCCCTCATTATCACCCGAATTCCAGATGCGCATATCATTCCGAAAGTCCAGATCACGACACTAACAACTGTTGGGCTTTGAAAAACAAAATTCAATACCTTATAAATGCAAAAGATATTGAGTTTGAAGCGCTCGAGAAACCAAACGTCATTTCCGCTCCTATGCCTAGGCATAGTCACAATGCCAATGCTATCGAAGAAGATTTGTTTATTACCGCAGTGGATGAACTCTTGACTCCACTCCCAATCATTAAGATAAACTTGTTGAAAGCTGGTATATTCCCAGGTTGTAATGAAGATTGCCATCTTTGCTTATCCTCACCAACTGTTTGCCCTCTGTTGAAGACAGGCATTCAACACTTGATAGACAACTAAGAGATTATGTTTGAAAATGCTCATGTTTCATCTATTCCTATTGAAGACGTCTCAATCATAACCATCTTCGCCAATCCTTCCAGGGCCCCCAAAAGACCCATTAGGATTACATCGGTTCCAAAGACTACTCCTCTTATAATCACAATGCCCGGGACGATCCCGTATGAATCAGACAAAACAGTACCATAGAATTACGATGGAGACATCTACTACCATGGTATCAAACAAGATGGACTGGCCGCCGAAGAAGTGAGCTCCGAAGAAGAAGACTCTGACATTAGCAATATTTCCTGAACCAGTAAGATTACCCGTAGCGGTAGAATCTTCTCTCCATAAATTTCCCCTCCAAAGGCAGTTTTTGGACCCGTGGTTGCTCCAAAGGTTACCTCCATACCAATAATCATATCTGCAAGTGCTCCTACTGGAAAAGACGACACAACCCCTACTGTTATCCCTACCAACACTTCTACTGCTGAAATTCGAGGAAAAAGTATTCAAGAAGAGCTTGTCCGGACGAAGGCTCAACCATTGACTATCCCCGAAACCTCCAAGAAGGAAATGGAAGAGATCCTGAGAATAATAAAGAGGAGTGACTATGACGTGGTTGAACAGTTGGGGCAAACTCCCTCCAAGATCTCCATGCTAGCATTGCTGTTGTGTTCTGAGGCACATGGGAAAGCTATGGTGAAGTTTCTGAAGACATCCCATGTGCCACAAGAGATGTCTGCTGACCAATTCCAAGATTGTGTGGCCAGTTTGACAGCTGATAATGGCCTAGGATTCTCTGATGCATATTTGACACCAAGAGGAAGAAAGCACAACGAGGCATTACATGTCTCTGTGGAGTGTAGAGGAACGACTCTGGCCCATGTCTTTGTGGACACTGGCTCATATTTGAACGTTTTACCGAAGAAAGCTCTTGACAAATTGGATTGCGAAGGACTGACATTGAAACCCAGTAACATAGTTGTGAGAGAATTTGATGGCTCAAAGAGGATGGTCCACGGGGAGGTGGACATCCCCATAAAGGTGGGAACTCAGAATTTCAACTTGACTTTCTATGTAATGGACACCCGCCCCTCTTACTCCTGTCTGTTAGGACGGCCCTGGATCTATAATGCCGATGACGTCACCTCTACACTACACCAGATGCTGAAATACCCGGTCCATGGAAAGATTATCACTGTCCACGGAGAGGAAGAGTACATGATTAGCCACCTAAGTTCTTTCTGGTATGTGGAGTTGGATGGCGAGTTCATTGAAACTCCTTTTCAACATTTCGAAGAAGTCTCTCAAGAAGTAGCAGTAACCAAGACGGTATCCCTGATCCCCAAGATCACAAGACCTCCGCTTCGGATGTCATCTCTAAAGGACGCCAAAGCAGTAGTAGAGGAGGGTGGATGCACCATCTGGGGATAGCTTCTAGACATTCCGTATAAATCCAACAAGTTTGGCTTAGGGTTTACTTTAAATGCTCAGAAGGCTGTGCGTCGTGCCCGTGCTGGAGGGCCACCTCTGAAGATTAGCAACCGAGAGGTCAAAGCAGTGGAAGATGGTGAAGAAGATGGAAGCTTGGAGGATTGGATATTTCCTACTGTCAACGGAGCACTTCGCAATTGGGAAGCCAGAGACTTTGTCCCAATAACTTTCATCTCTTAGTAATTTATCTTTTACATTTCTGTTGGACTTGTAATATTCACAAACAATTCGCACATTAAAAACCTTGTGTCTTACTTGAGGCACAATGGTCCATTTGTAAGGGTTTTTATTTCATCTTCATATGACATTCAATGAATCATGGACGTTTTTTCACATACAAACCTTTTGTGCTCATTGTCTTGCTTTTAAATTTTATTGTTTAAAGATGGCTATACCCTTACACACACCCACACTCACAAATGCAGGTACCCCTCAATTCCAGATCCCATGGGTAACGATACTGCTATGGCCTTTAGTGACTCTGAATATCTAATCTACCAAGACGAAGATGAAGGTGAGGAAGATTGTGAAGTACCAGGGGAATTGGCTAGACTACTACAACAAGAGGAAAGAGCTATGCAGCCTCATGAGGAACCATTGGATACAATCAACTTGGGTACCGAGGAAGATAAAAAGGAAATCAAGGTGGGTGCCAATCTAGAGCCGAGTGTCAAGGAGCGTCTAATTCAGCTATTGCACGATTATATTGAGATCTTTGCCTGGTCATACGAAGACAAGCCAGGACATGATACATACATCATGGTACATCGTCTACCCACAAGAGAGGACTGTCCACCAGTGAAACAAAAAGTCCACCGCATGAGACCTGACATGTCAGAGAAGATCAAAGCAGAAGTCATGAACCAATTCAATGCTGGATTCTTGGATGTCCCTTCCTATCCTCAATGGGTTGCCAACATTGTTCCCGTGCCTAAAAAGGACGGCAAAGTACGAATGTGCGTGGATTATAGAGATTTGAATAGGGCCAGCCCTAAATATGATTTTCCACTTCCCCACATCGATATCCTGGTCGACAATACAGCCCAGCACAAAGTATTTTCCTTCATGGACGGGTTCTCAGGTTATAACCAAATCAAAATGGCACCTGAGGACATGGAGAAAACTACATTTGCCACACAGTGGAGCACATTCTGCTACAAAGTGATACCATTTGAACTGAAGAATGTTGGGGCAACCTATCAACGTGCCATGGTAGCTTTATTTCATGATATGATACATCATGAGATAGAGGTCTATGTAGATGACATGATAGCCCAATCACAAACTGAAGAGGAGCACCTTGATCATTTGCAAAAGTTGTTTGAGAGATTGAAGGAGTACAAACTAAGGTTGAATCCAAACAAGTGCACATTCGGAGTCCGGTCCAGTAAACTCTTAGGTTTTATTGTCAGCAACAAAGGTATCGAGGTTGATCCTGCCAAGGTTAAAGCAATACAAGAAATTCCTGCTCCTCGTACTGAGAAGGAAGTCAGAGGATTCTTGGGACGCCTGAACTATATTTCCAGATTCATTTCTCACCTAACAGCTACTTGTGAACCAATATTCAAACTATTGAAGAAAGATCAAGTAGTCAGATGGAATGATGAGTGTCAGTTTACTTTTGACAAGATCAAAGAGTACTTACAAGAGCCTCCTGCTTTGATGCCACCAGTCGAGGAAAGACCACTGATCATGTATCTGACTATTTTAGAGAACTCAATGGGGTGTGTATTGGGGCAGCATGACGAGTCTGGCCGAAAAGAGCACGCTATTTACTACCTTAGCAAAAAGTTTACTGACTGTGAAACCAGATATTCACTGCTCGAGAAAACTTGCTGCGCTCTGGCATGGGCTGCTCGCCGGCTAAGACAGTATATGTTGACTCATACTACTTTGTTGATATCTAAGATGGATCCGATAAAGTACATCTTCGAAAAGCCTGCTCTGTCTGGGAGAATAGCCAGATGGCAGATGATCTTAACAGAATATGACATACAGTACACTACCCAGAAAGCTATAAAGGGAAGTGTGCTAGCTGATCATCTTGCTCATCAAGCTGTAGAAGATTATCAGTCCATGAAATTTGAATTCTCGGGTGAAGACATCATGACATTAGACAACTATGAAGAAATCAGACCATATGACGGACCTGAACAAGGATCTTGATGGACCCTGTTCTTTGATGGGGCATCTAATGCACTTGGTAATGGTATCGGCGTTGTACTCATATCTCCGGAAGGGTGTCACACTCCCTTTACTGCCAGACTTTGCTTCAACTATACGAATAACATGGCGGAATACGAAGCATGCATCTTTGGTCTCAAGGTTGCCATAGACTTGGGAATCAAATCCTTAGATGTGTTTGGAGATTCAGCTCTGGTCGTCAGTCAGATCAAAGGAGAATGGGACACTAAACATCCAAACCTTATCCCTTACAAAGAACATGTTTTGACATTGCTACCACATTTTGAACAAATTACCTTTGAGCATTTCCCGCGAGAAGAAAATCAGCTAGCAGATGCTCTAGATACAATGTCATCTATGTTTAAACTTAATTGGGATAACGAGGCTCCCTGGATCACCATTGAACGAATGGATGAACCGGCACACTGTCACGAGATTAATACTGAAGAAGTAGTGGACCAGCCTTGGTTTCATGAAGTCAAGAGGTATCTCGAGGCTCAAGAATATCTAGAAGGAGCTTCAATCAATGATAAAAAGTTCCTAAGAAGATTCCCTGCTAAGTTCTTCCTGAGTAATAACATCCTATACAAACGCAATCATGACTCCATTCTGCTCCGGTGTGTGGATAAGATTGAAGCTAAAAAGATCATGGCTGAATTATATGAAGGTACTTTTGGCACTCACTCCAATGGGCATACGATGGCGAAGAAAATCCTACGGGTAGGCTATTATTAGTCTACCATGGAAGCGGATTGCTATCAACACTCTCGAACCTGTCATAAGTGTCAAATTTATGCGGACAAGGTGCACGTACCTCCGGTTCCTCTGAATGTCTTGATGGCTCCTTGGCCCTTTTCTATGTGGGGAATAGATATGATTGGGGAGATCAAGCCTACAGCCTCCAATGGACACCGCTTCATTCTAGTGGCCATTGACTATTTTACAAAATGGGTCGAAGCAGCTTCCTTCGGATCCGTTACTAAGAATGTTGTTGCCCGCTTCATCAAGAAAAATCTCATTTGCCGGTACGGTATCCCAGAAAGGATCATCACTGATAATGGTACAAACCTTAACAATACTATGATCACCGCCTTGTACGAGCAGTTCAAGATTCAACATCATAATTCATCCCCTATTGACCAAAGATGAATGGTGCCGTCGAAGCTACAAATAAAAACATTAAAAAGATCATACATAAAATGGCAGTCACCTACAAGGACTGGCATGAGATGTCGCCATTTGCTCTCCACGGGTACCGTACCACGACTCGCACATCAACTGGGGCAACACCTTATTCTTTGGTTTATGGCATGGAGGTTGTCTTTCCTACTGAGGTTCAGATCCCCTCTTTGAGAATTATGAAGGATGCAGGTTTGAGTGAGGATGATTGGATCCAGACTCGACTTGATCAACTAAACTTAATTGATGAAAAGAGAATTATTGCTATTTGCCATGGTCAGATGTATCAAAAACGGATGATCAAGGCTTTCAACAAGAAAGTCAGACTCCAGGTATATCAAGTTGGAGATCTAGTGATCAAACGCATTATCTTACCACAAAGTGATCCCAGGGGTAAATGGACTCCTACCTATGAAGGACCATTTGTAATCAAGAGCATATTCTCCGGTGGGGCAATAATCTTAACCACCATGGACGGCGATGACCTGCCACACCCTGCGAACGCGGACATAGTCAAAAGATACTACACATAAGAGACCCGCTAGGTTGACACACCTAGGCAAAAAAAGGGGGATCCCGGCGAACCAAAAAGGTTCGGGCAAAAATTAGGGATAAAACAAAAAAAAATCTGTACACCCGGCAAGTTGAAAACCCGAAAGGGAGACTTGGGCAAAAAAGGGTTTCCCGGTGGACTGAAAACCCGAAAGGGCGGTCCAGAAAAAAGTTAGGGAATTAAAGCGTATGACTATGTCCCGTCGGAACACTTTGAGGATAATCTCTTGACTTCCACTGACAAACTCGGAGTTTCTGATCAATTCAATCATCTTCGGACGAAGCAACAAATGGACAAGATATTCGGAGACACGAAGGCCATAGCAGAATGGAAACCCCGTGGGATTATTACACATAGCTATATTTCTTTGTATACAAATTTTCTTACTTTTTATGGCATCATTTTCTTACTAGAATGATTGTCTCCTTTGTACAAAACACTTATTCAAAGTCAATACAAAGATATATCTTTGAAAGTACAGAAAACTATTTGTCTTTTTCTTTACACTTGTGTTTTATTTGCAAAAACGTCCAATGACTCATTAATGAACATATGCGTTTGAACATAATTACTGTTTGCAAATAAACAAAATGAGAAAGACAATTACTGATAGATTGAAAGAGCCAGAAAACGTCTCTAGGCTATTCCATAAGCAATCCTCACAGTATGTCATTTAGATCCCCAGCGGAACTAAAACTTCAAATTGTTAATCCCCAGTAGAAGTCATCAAAATTCTCTGGATTCTCTAAGCAGATCTTGCAGGAAGTACATAGCATTTCCCTCAGAACATAATTTACTCCTCTCAGCAAAGAGTTCATCAGTAATTCAGTCTTGAGACGTTGGAAATTCAGCATATCGTCAGCAGCAGTCAGGGATTTATTTTCCCCAATCTGACAGCAATACAGCAAATCAGCTTACATGCGCATACATTACATCCATATATCATAAATATTGATAAAACAAATACATTGCATCATACATTTCATACAACATAACTTTTTGTTTCAGCTAACATTTAACCCTTTTCAGGATAAGATTAACAGCTACCATTAACAATGTGCAATCATGATACAGTACGGATACGCTCCAGACACGGATGCCATTCTGTTACTCATTCAGATTCAACCTTCAGATACAGTATGGATATGCTCCAAACACATATTCTATTCTGATACTCATTCAGATTCAACCTTCAGTTACAGTACGGATACACTCCAAACACAGATGCCATTCTGATACTCATTCAGACTCAACCTTCAGATACAATACGAATACGCTCCAAACACGGATGCCATTTTGTTACTCATTTAGATTCAACCTTCATGATACAGTTCATATATGCTCCATACACGGATGCCATTCTAATATTCGTTCAGATTTCAAGTTCAGATACGGTGCAGATATGCTCCAGACATGGAAGCCATTCTGATACCCGTTCAGATACAGTATGGATACGCTCCAAACGCGGATGCCATTCTGATACTCATTCTTTCAGCTTACAATTTACAATTCAACAAACATTCTTGGATGGCATCTACAATCCCATCTCCAACAAGATTCTATCTCTTCTCCAAATGGCATCTTTAAGCTCATTCCCTCAGCTACACATTGTCAAGTGCAAATTTATGGGCACTCTAGTGTCCAATCATCTTTCACCTTCAAGTCACGAATGACAAAGCTTGCCAATCTAACTCTTCAGGTTTAAGAAGATTGAACAGGGGCAGCTGTTGTACCCCAAAATTTTCCCTCTCATTTATCAAGACTTTTCTCATAAGATTTCTTTGACACAAGACAGGATTAGAGTTTGGTCAGCTCAAGACATCTCATCTTGCACTGATGACCCAAAATTAGGGTTTGATATTGCATAAGGATTTTTGGACTATCAATGCTTCATGTGACTTTCAAACATCATTATGGATCCATAAGATCACTCAGGACAAGTTTCAAGCTTTAAACCACATTTTTTATCAGACAATTGGACAGTTGACCTAAAAATCAATTGTATTGGGGAAAAAGTCAACCATGGCCAATTTACAGTCAAACTTCATAATTTTTTATCCACGACAACATTTTAAACCCATATGTATCATTTGGTCAAGTTTGGATCACAATTCCTCAAGAAATTTGATCAAATCACCAAAAGGGCAAAATGGTCAAAATTAGGGGTGTTCAAAACCAAACCGGCCCAATAGAAAACCGCAAAACCGAACCGAACCAAACCAAAACCACAAAAAACCGCATTTGGTTCGGATGTGTTTGGGTCATTTTCTCGCGGAACCGCAAGGTTCGGTTCGGTTTGCGGTTTGTATTTTACAAACCGAACTAAACCAAACAAAACCGCATTATGTTATAAAATCTTACTAACCAATATATATTTCTTTAATTCTTTAGAGAAATAAACATGTATTATGTGTATATTTTATCATACCTTGTATTATATTCATTTTAATTTACAAATCATAAAAAAATAAAATATTATTCATTTATAAATACTATTTCCACAAACTATATTTTATCGTATTCTTTGTATAATATTTATTTAAGAATGCAATCTTGTTTATATCATTCTTTAGATTTGGATAAAATTATAATACGCAATTTTATGTATCAAATTATAAACTTATTTTGACAATTTTAAATTTTTTTATGGTAATGTACGAACAATTAAACACAAAATTATATTTTCCTCTATATTTGTTTGTATGACTTAATAATTTTTTTTGTAAAAAACCAAACCAACCGAACCAATCCAAACCGCATTAGTAAGGTTTGGTTTGGTTCGGATTTATTTTTAAAATCCAACCGAACCAAACCAAACCGCGTGTTTTTTTCTCTTGCGGTTCGGGTGATTTTTTGCTTCAAAACCGCCCAAACCGCACCGCGAACACCCCTAGTCAAAATTAGGGTTTTGACTAAGGAAGGGCAATTTCTGATTTTTAACCTAGCAAATGACCAATTGAGTTAAGGCATGATTTCAAGGATTCAATTAAATCATCTTGACCTTATTACATGGCTCAAAACATTTCAATTTCATTGGATTGACAGATGAAATTTGCAGTCAACTGATCAAAAGTCAACTGTACACTAAAAAGTCAAACTTTGACTTTTTGGTCAAAATCAAGTGCCAAGGATCACAATTCATCAAAACATGTCAAAATGTGAAACTTTTTCATCATGAAATCCAAGTTTGAAGATTAGGGTTTGAATTTGAAATTTTTCTTAACTTAGAAAATTTCTTATTTTTTCTCAACTTTAGGCCATTTTTATACCATGATGCATAATGATTCAAAGAAAGTTCCCAACATGAAAGTTGTAGACCTCCATGAAATCTACAACTTTGCTTCACACACTTTTCCTTAAAAGATGCTTGTATCTCAAGATATAAATTTATGAATACATGGTCATGAACTAAATAACTTAGTGAAATTTTGCCCTAATTTAGGCAGGTTTTGGACCCAACTTCATGGAACATTTTCACCTAGTTTCAAGAGGTATCTCAAAATGCGTTTCAAAGATGAGTTATAGAGAAAATTGCAAGCTTTCCAAAATGTCCAAGAACTCCTCAAGATCATTTTTGAGTAGGGAGAATCGAAGAGATGAAGTTGACATTTTCTCACTTTTTGTCCAAGCCATTTCATGAAGAACAAAGTTCCAATCAGTACCTATGCTGCCTAATCCATGCTTTACAGGTCCCAAACTTGTTACTCACTCCTTAATTTAATTATTACTCAGTTGACAAAGCTTTGATCCATGCCCTAGAGCCATTACCCAAGTTGTAATTCCATAAATAGCATAAAGTGACCATTGCCATTTTGAAAAAGCCAAACTTTTGCCACTTTCCAATTCTTGAGCATTGCACCTGTCTCCATTGCATATACAAATCTTACAAGTCTAAAGAAATTTGTACAAGTTTATACCAACCCTAAGAAAGCAAGTACAAGCATGGCAAGCCTTGTCCCTTCACTTTACTTCAAAAGTAAGAAAGGTTGCAAAAAGGTGAGAACTGACACATCTGTTGGAGGATTGACATGAAATTGATTCTATACTAATATACAAACATAATACAACACAAGACACGATTAATGAAGGCCTGAAACACTCATAAGCATACCAATCTCTCATTTGGCTCGTGTGTTTCCATTCTTGATCATCAAAACACCTTACCTACTTGATATCCAACTAATCCAGACCTTCATCCCTGTACTATAACCCCTTCTCCATCATCTTCCATTTTTGTTTTCAAAGGTTGCAGGTTGACTTGGCCAAGGAGTTTCATACACTTTCAAGGTAAGGCGAGGGTTGGAATACATTCAGGGAAGATCAAGAAAGCTCAAGCAAGCATCAGGCCTCCATCAAACTCACTCCAGTTCAATCCACTATTTCAACTGAAAGAGGTAAAATCTCAACTTCTATCTCCTTGTACAAGCAACCATTGGCCACGATTTCTGAATAAATAATGTAGTCCTCATTACAACGAAACTGTACATATCTTTATCTTACATTTATTTTACTTAAGTTGAGAGAATTTAGAACTTGATGATTCTGAAAATATTAGGTTTAAATTTAGGGTTGTTAAAATTATTTCTGACCTTTGATTGTTAGTTCACATAACTCATATGGTTAGAATCGTGAGATCAAGTACTACAACTTTCATGTTATGAGTTTTCATTTTTATGGAAGAATGAGAGAGTTACAGGTCATCTGGCCAAGCTTGAGGAAGAAGATGAAGTACAGGGCAAGGACTTGTTTCATGTTATATTATTTTTGCTTCACTTAAGACAATGGATGTAAAGCCACCCCAGTGGCAAAGTAGCGCGCTGGTGAGACCCATGTCCTGGGTTCGAACCTGGGCGCTACTTTTGTTTTCCATATTTTTGCCATTTTTTCAGTTTTGCCTTTTTGCAGGTTTGGGCTTAGCATTTTTTTTGCTAACACATTGCTGCCAGTTTTACTACATCACCCCCCCCCCCCCCCTTGCCAACTATTTTCATATTTTTATTTTATTTGTTTTATTTTCATTTTAATAATATTAAATATTTTCTTTGATGCATAAAAATTCTAAAAAATATAATTTTGATAACATCATATTTTATCTTACTTTATTTTATTTTTTGCACATAAAAATATATTTTGATCTTCAATATATATTAATCATTTTTCTTAATAAACTTGTAAAATATAATTGAAACATGTTTAGTTTAATTTATTTTTTTTATTTCATACTTATAAATATTTATTTTTTTGCATATATAAAAACTTTATATTATTTATACAACATTATTTATTATTTTAACATAAAGTAATACATATGAACTTCATTTTTTCTTTTAAAATAGAAATTAGGGTTAAAACCTCCCATCTAAAAAATTAATTTCTTTTCCTTATAATTTTAGGTTTAGTTTAAAATTTCTTTTACATAAAAATAAGACAAAAATATTTTCTTACATGTACATTATATTGTATCTTTAAATATTGTATTTTATTTATTCTAATTCGTACAAATTCGATTTGGTTGTAATAATTTATTTAGGTTTACATTTTGCAAATCCCCATTCAAATTTGTATCCCCCCTCCCATAAAATTGTTGTAATAGCTTAGTAATATTTACATTACGCAACTTATTGCTTTACATGCCATGATTAGTAATTAGGGTTTGTATGGCAAGATAAAACCAATGAAATAGAAAATCCTAATTCAAGATAAAATCATGCATGCAATCAAACACACTTGCACACAAACACCCTTAGGGTTTCTCCACTTGGTTGCCTAAAACAAAAATGGCCATATTACGCATGCAAAGTATCTTGGTAAAACAAACAAAATCAAAAGATCATAGTCCCTCGATGACGCTATTCAAAAAGTTGCCTTACAAAAAGATCTTGGTCCCTCAAAATGCTAAGATACTTTGCAAACATTGCTAATCATGGTTATACGATGACCCATGCCCGTCCCGTTTACATCCAAAGATAGGGTTTCTTACCAAATCAATGGTAAGACAACAATGTCAAAGGAATAGAAAATACATAAGAAAGACATTTAAGTATGTAGATTGCTTCTAGTTACTTGCTCCATTTCAAACAACTATCCTTGCTATTTTCAAAACAAACACACATTTCAAAAACATCTTACAAATGTCAAAAACATTTTCAAAAAGACAAACATCTTTGTATACATTCTTACGAACGAGAATCATTACAAAGATTTCCTAAACGAATGGACTCTTTTGCAAAATACTTTCAAAACCACACCAAACACATTTTCAAACAACAAAAGCAAGTGATCTAAGCAAGTAACTAAGAGCCCATGGAAAACCATGGATGAAAAGGGTGCTAATACCTTCCCTTTTCATAATCTACCCCCCGAACTCAATAAAACATCTCAAAGGTTTTTCCTGTGCTTTTTCACCTTTCCTTTTGGATAAAAGAAAATTCGGTGGCGACTCTTGCTAACTGCAACATTGCGATAAAACGCAAAAACCTCAAGTCAGTTCTCCCACCGTATCACACATGACATGATCCATCATGAGATATAGGTTTACATTTATGATATGATAGCTAGATCTCAGACTGAAGAAGAACATCTCGATCACCTGCACAAGCTGTTTGCAAGGTTGAAGAAATACAAGTTGAGGCTGAATCCAAACAAGTGCACCTTTGGGGTAAGATTTGGTAAACTCCTAGGTTTCTTTGTTAGTGGTAAAGGTATTGAAGTTGATTCTGCCAAGGTTAAATTCATTCAAGAAATTCTGGCTCCCTGTATTGAGAAGGAAGTCAGAGGTTTCTTGGGACGATTGAACTACATTGCCAGATTCATTCCCCATTTGACCGCTACTTGTGAGCCAATCTTCAAGTTGCTGAAGAAAGATCAAGTAGTAAAGTGGAACAACGATTGTCAGATAGCCTTTGACAAAATTAAGGAGTACCTCCAAGAACCTATAATTTTGATACTGCTAGTTGAAGGAAGACCTGTTGTACCCCAATTTTTGCCCCTAAGATCCCTTCATCATACCATGTTAATTCATTCACAATAAGATCACACTAGGATTCTTGGTTCCCCTCCCTATATATGGCTTTTCTCTTTGAGGGATCACCAAGCACCTTGACTTGTGTTCTTTTGTGATCATGAATATTTTTGTCTTGATCTCTCCTCTTAATTAATAAAATGCAATGTTAGTTTGTCTCTCTTGTTACTCATGTAGGTAAAGGCAATAAGATTCAGTAAGTTGCTCCATGGGTTCATGAGTTTATTTCCATGCCCTAGTCAATAAAGCTTGAGAAGTTAAAACCTCTCCATTGGATTTGTTTTGGAGGAAACGTAATGGCAAGGTTATTTTGGTTCACCACATTTCAAGATTATCAAATTTGGTTCAAAAGTACAAGGGATTTATTGGAGAAGTTGTCATGCTTGGACAAGGCTTTGTTCCCATTGGTCACAAATGCATATTTCTCTCAATTCTCAAGATATTGAAGTGATTGTGGTTGCTATGAGTTCTCATTATCATCCTCAACAACTTATATTTACAAAGCATTTGTGTTGGTACAATAAGTTTGTTCAAAATTGCCAAAGTTCCTCAAGGCATGTTTCTTGACCTAGGAGCTAGGATTTTGAACTTCAAAGGAGTATATCTTGCTCATATTTAGGTATCTTTGAGTGATTCCAAAGACATCATTCTCTTAAAAGGGTTATCAACAAATCACTTCAAAAGTTCCAAGGATTTTTCATGTGGAAAAAACTTGATGAAGAAGAAAGATTACAAGTCCTCCAGATGAATCCCCAATTTTCCATATGTGACTTTAAATGATCATAACTTTGTCAATTTTTATCACCTTGATCCCATTATTTTTCCAAAATGATCTTGAGAATGTGAAATTTATGCCTTCTTTTATGTGCAAAATGATAAAATGGATGGAAGTTTCCTAAAGGATACAAAAGATTATAGGTCATTTCATGATTTTTTTTTCCAACTTCAACAATTCACAACTCTCTCAGTTTTTGGAGATTTTGAGTGGTTCAAGTCTCAAAATGTCATTCAAGAGATCTACTTCATTCCATCCTTTTTTGTCAAGAGCAAATTCCAAGTGGAAGGCTATGTTTGGATGCAAGACATTTTAGGCCACTTTTGAAGGAAAAGATGAAATATTTCTAAGTATGGCAAGTCAACTTCTTTTTCCCAACTTTGACTCAATGCAACTTTCAGCTCAAACATCCATTTTATTCCATTCTTTTTCCATTGTAAAGCTTGCAACCTCATCTTTCTAAAGTATCAAGAATCATGCCCTAAGACCCCTTGAGCTAATAATGCCATTGGTCAGAAGTTGACAATTTGAAATTGAATTTTTCACCAAGTCAGAAGTTTGAAATCCTTGATTTGGCTTCTAAACGCTTTGTTTCTGTGCATTTTTTCTCCTGAACATATTTAGTGAACTTCCAGAAGTGATTGACATAGCAAAACGTGCATTTTGGATGAGTTTTGATCAAATTAGAAGTCACACTTTTCTTGTTTGCAACTTCACACGATTTCCCTCCAAACTTCATCATTTCACACGCTTGGACATTCCATTTGACTCCCTATAAATAGAGGGTCATTCCCCATTTATTTCATCAAGCTTGGATAGCCATAATCACCCTGCCAAACTTGTTCCATAACTCAAAATTCAGCAACTTCGAAATCTATTCTCAAGCCTTTTTCAATCCAACTTTTCCATCAATTCACCTTCCTTGATCTTCCCTGAAGCTAACTGTGATACGGTGGGAGAACTGACTTGGTGTTTTGTGTTTTATCATAAATGTTACGGTTAGCAAGAGTCGCCACCGACTTTTCTTTTATCCAAAAGAAAGGTGAAAAAGCACAGGAAAGACCTTTGAGATTGTTTCTTGAGTTCGGGGGGTAGATTATGAAAAAGGAAGGTATTAGAACCCTTTTCATCCATGATTTTCCATGGGATCTTAGTTACTTGCTAGATCACTTACTTTTGTTTGAAAATTTTCTTTGTGTGGTTTTTGAAAGTATTTTGAAAAGGCGCCATCGTTTAGGCAAACTTTGTAATAATTCTCGTTCATAAGAATGTATACAAAGTGTTGATCTTTTAAAAATGTTTTCCAGTTTTGAAACACGTTTTGAATGTGTTTGGTGTTTGTTTTGAAAATAGCAAGGATGTTTTGTTTTGAAAGTGAGCAAGTAACTAGGAACAATCTACCTACTCAAAAGTCTTTCTTGTTTATTTCCTCTTTTCTTTGACATTGTTATCTTACCATTGATTTGGTAAGCAACCCTATCTTTGGATGTAAATGGGACGGGCATGGGTCATCGTATAACCATGATTACCAATGTTGCAAGATATCTTAGCATCTTTCTTTAGGGACTAATATCATTTTGAAAGGTAAATTTTGATAGCGTCATCGAGGGACTATGATCTTGTATTTTGCTTGTTTTTGCTAAGTACCTTACATGCATATCATGGCCATTTTGTAAGGCAACCAAGTGGATTTACCCTAAGGGGTGCTTGTGTGCAAGTGCATTTTTTTTCATGTTTAGTTTTTGTCTTTGATTAGGGTTTTCTACTTGATTGGTTTTAGTCTTTCGATACAAAGCCATAATTACTAGCATTTTTATATAAAGCGATAAATTGTGAAATTTAAAATTACTACGCTATTACAATACTTGTGGGAGGGGTGTACAAATTAAAAATAGGGATTGCAAGAAAATAAACCTAATTAAATATTACAACCATATTGAATTTGAATAAATAATGTACAAAAGTGAACAAATATACAAGAATGTAAATGGAAAGAAAAAATGGATTTTTGTTTGGATTTTTTAGGAAAAGGTTTGGTTTTAACTTAATTAACTAAAAGAAAATAATTAGTTAAATTGGTAAAAGTAAACCTAAATTAATTAGGAAAAGAAAATTAAATAAAACCCTAATCTAAATATTAATTGATTAAGAAAAAAAAAGAAATTAAGTTTGTAAGAAAAATATTTTTAATGTCTTTTTTGTCTTGAAAATAATATATGGTAAAATATTTTTGGTCTTTTTGGTTTTAAAAGAATATTTTTTAATTGTAAAAGAAATAATTAAAACCCTAGTTTCTAATTATATTTACAAATTAATTAGTAAAATAGATAAAGTATGATTAAATAAAAATAATTTTTATTGTAAAAATAAATAAACTATATCAAAATATAAATCTAATATTTTTATATTTTTTCTGATTTTTCTAATATTAAATAAAATATTAAAGAAAAAAATAAATAAAGAAAAGAAAAAGGAAAATAAAATGGGTCATGGGTGTGAATAGTGAGCAGGGAGTATGATATGAGTAAAAATACTAGGCCAAACACAGGGGGGTCCAGCGCTGTAAACCAACACCAAAAATGTGAGAAAAAAATGAGAAAATAAGCAAAAGGGTACCACTGGGGCTCGAACCCAGGTCACAAAGGTTAACAGGGGCGCGCTTTACCACTGGGGTGGCTATACATCCGTTCATATAAACAAAAAAATAAATATATATTAGAAATCAAGTCCATGGCCTGAACTTCATCTTCAACCTCACGCCTAGCCAGAGTACCTGTATCTTGTTCATTTCTCATCCGTTTGCAAAAGTGTAAACATGTATCTTGTGGCAAATTTCCTCACGATTTAAGAAATGTAAAGCAATAAAATTATAGATCAAAGACAAGCATGAATTTTAATGGCCCTAATTTGAACCATAAAAATTTCAGAAACTTCAATCTTAAAATTCTCTAAGCTCAAGCAACATAAATGAAAACTATGGACATGGTTAGCTTTAGGGCAATGATATCTACATTTTTCATTCACAAATAAACCATTAATGATGCTTGTATGAAAAGTTCAAAGTTAAGGAAACTTACCTCAAAACTTGAAATCGTATTCTGAGTTTGAGCACTCCTCAAGGTGTTGTGATGATCATAATAGCTCCACTGAGGTCCCAAGAAGCTAATGCAATGATTAGCTTGGTTGGAGAATGGCTGAAATGGTCCGGAGAAGTCCACTTGCAGTGCTCTGTTTTTGAACTTGGAAATGGAGGAAGATGGTGTTACAGAACTGTAACAGGGTATGGGATTGTTTGTGTATGATGCTTGGAAGCTTTTGGAAGTAAGAAGCCAAGAAACGCACAAGTAGTTTTTGGTTTTTGGATTTCTGGCCAGAATATGCAACAATGGAGGTGTGAGATGCAAATCTGAGTTCTTTCTCTTTTCAGGGCTCAAGCATGCGTGTGTTTTGTGACAAATTACTTGTGTATGTATAAGCAAAAGGCTTGAGTGCTTGAGAGGGTCAAAAGTACAAGTTCTAGACTGATTGCTATGTTACTTGATTTTGAAGAAAAGTGGGAAGTATGGTTCCAAGAGGAAGTACAAGCATGGGCTGAGTGATTGTAAGTGTTTAGACAAACTTCTCTTGAGTTATAGGACATGTATGATCATAAGAAAACAATTTCAAGGCTCAAGAACAAGTTTTGTGCAAAAAGCTACTTTATCAAAATGGCATTGTGCACTTTCTTCCCAAAATGGATATAAAGCATGGCCTTGCATTGAATGCTTGAATTGAGACCTCTAACATATATGAAAGGAATTAACTATGGAGTTCCTAACAAGTTTGAGGCCTGTAAAGTAGATATTATGCAGCATAGGTTTGAAATTTTAATCTTGTTCATCACAAAATGACTTGTATTTCAAGTGTGAAAACCCTAACTTCATCTCTTCAATTCTCCCTACTCAAGAATGATCTCAAAGAGTTCTTGGACATTTTAGAAAGCTTGTAATATTTTCTAAAATCCCTCTTTGAATCACTTTTTAAATTTCCCCTTGGAACTATATGAAAAAGTGCCACGAAGTTAGGTCAAAATCCTGACCAAAACTAGGGCAAAATTTCAGTAAGTGTTCAATTTCAAGACCATGACTTTATGAATTAATAACTTGAGATCCAAGAATTTTTAGGAGAAGTTGTGTAAAGAAATGTTGTAGATATCATGGAGATCTACAACTTTCATGTTGAGGGTTTCTTCTGAATCCTCTTGCATCATGGTGAAAAGTTGGCTTAAAGTTATGAAAAAACATGAAGTTTTAAACACTTTGAAAAATTTCTAAGTTAGAAAACTTTGATTTTCAAAACGAAATCTTGAATTTTTTATTTCTTGATGAATAAGTTTCATATTTTGACATGTTTTAATGAATTGTGATCTTTGACATTGAATTTTGACCAAAAAGTCAAAGTTTGACTTTTTAGTGTACAATTGACTTTTGATCAGTTGACTGAAAATTCACTATCAATCCAATTGATCTTGAACAATGTTTTAGGTCATGTAATTAGGTTAAAATGATGCAATTGAACTCTTTAGATCATGCTTCAAACCAATTTATCATTTGTGTGGTCAAAAATTAGAAATTGCCCTTTCTTAGTCAAAACCCTAATTTTGACCATTTTGCCCTTTTGATGATTTGATCAAAATTCTTGAGGAATTGTGGTCCAAACTTGATCAAATGATACATATGAGTTTATAATGTTGATGCGAATAAAAAAATTATGAAGTTTGACTGTAAGTTGGCCATAGTTGACCTTTTCCAAATACAACTGATTTTTAGGTCAACTGCTCAATTGACTGAGCAAAAGTGTGATTCAAAGCTTGAAACTTGACATGAGTAATCTTGGGGATCCATAATGACCCATCAAATTCATATGAAGCATTGAAATTTCAAATATTCTTGTGCAATCTCAAACCCTAATTTTGGTCATTAGTGCTTAAGGAGGTGTCTTGAGCTGATCAACCCTAGTGCAGTCTTGAACCAAGAGAGATCTTTGTGAGAAAATATTTGATAAGTGAGAGGGAAAATTTTGGGGTACAACAACTGCCCCTGTTCAATCTTCTTAAACTTGAAGAGTTAGATTGGCAGATCCTCCATTCGTGACTTGAAGGTGAAATTTGATTGAACACTAGAGTGCCCAAAAATTTGCACTCGAAGATGGATGGTGTATGGGCTTATAGATTCCATTTGGAGGGATGTTGGTAAACACTGGAAGAGGCATCAGCACAAATCTCTTGTTGATTTATACCAAAACTTGATGTTTTACCTGTGAGAAAAAGAGTTAGTAAAATGCAGGTGCCTGCATGATGTTCACCAGATATGGTATTATGCTAAATGCATATGGTATGTACATGCTATGATGTATGAATATGAGATGTATGCTTTTGTCCGGGAAAATAAACCCCTGACTGTTGCTGAGGAAATTCTGGGAGGTTGAATCCCTGATTACCGTTGGAGATGAAGAATATGCATATCTTCAAATTTTGTTGAAAGAATGCTTTCGCTGGGGAATATCGCTTAAATGTCAGTTGTTATTTGGTCTGATCCAGGCTTCACAATTGCTGAGGATGAAGTAGTCGACTGTTATCTGGTTGGATCCAGGCTTCACGGCAACTTACTGGAGGAAGAGACGAATTAACTGTTATCTGTCGGATTCCAGATTTTACAGAAAATCTCTTGAAATTGAATAGTTATCTGGTCGGATCCAGGCTTCGCAACAACTTGTCGGGGATACGGAAGTTAACTATTATCTGGTCGGGTCTAGGCTTCGCAGTAACTTGAAGTGATAACTACTATCTGGTCGGGTCCAGGTTTCATGGTTTTTTTTGGAAAGTTGTATTATTATCTGGTTGAGTCCAGGCTTCTTAGTGTCTCTGGGGATCATAGTTAATTGTTAACTAGTCGGGCTCCAGGATTCACAATAAACTATTTGAAAAACTGTTATCTGGTCAGGTCTAGGCTTTGCATATTTCTGAGGTTGATGAGGTCAATTGCTATCTGGTCGGGTCCAGGTTTCAATGAACCTCCGAGGGTGATTGCTATCTAGTCGGATCTAGGCTTCACAACAACTTTGCTTGAAAAGATGAAATTGAAAACTGATATCTGGTCGGATCCAGGTTTTATAGTAATTTGTTGGGGAAGAGGCAAACTCTACTGGGGAAAAGAAGTTAAACCTTGGTCGGATTGAGTCCAGGTTCTTCTATATCTTTGAAGAGTTAGACTATTATCTGGTCGGGTCCAGGTTTCGTAGCATCTTGAAATTGAGATCAACTGTTATTTGGTCGGGTCCAGGTTTCAGATACTCAAACTGCCATCTGGTCGGGTCTAGGTTTCAGTGATTGAAGAAGTCAAACTATTATTTGGTCGGGTCCAGGCTTTAGTAATAACTTGAAAATTGTACTAATATCTGGTCGGATCCAGGCTTCATAGTATCTTTTTTTTGGAAATAGTAAAGGCTTTGATGACGGATTTACTGGGGACCAGGGGTTATGGCCATATGATTTGCAATAATCTGAAAGCAAAATCAAGTTGGAGAGTGTGGATTCAGTTGGGTAGGACAGAATCAGCTTAGGGAGGACACACTCAACTAGGGATAATAGACTCTGTTTGGGGATAATAGCCTTGGTTGGGGAAGGTATACTCATCTGGGGAAGACAGGTTCAGCTGGAGAACTTCGCGGTGTCTTGATTATTGTATGTTGAGGAAATTTGAACTCAGCAGGGGAGTTTTGTGGTTCCTCGATTATTGTTTTGGGAAATAAAACCTGTTGGGGAAAGGTTTATTGCATCCGTCCTCATGGGGAAAATGATAATGAGATAACTCTGTGGGGATATTTTATATACATTAAAGAGATGCTTGCTGCTGCTTAGCAGGGCACATGTGCCAAATAGTTTTAATTATGTCCATATGCATATGTTCATTCAATTTTAGTCATTGGAAAAATTTGCATTCAAAACAAAGATAGAAATTTTGCACTTTAAAGTATATTTGTATTAGTATTTTTCCCATGAATAGGCGTTTTTGTACAGAGAGACGAAGATCCTAGTAAGAAGAAATCGTCGAGAGGAAAACAAAATTGAGAATGAAAACAAATAGCCATGTGAAATGATCTTATTTCCTTCCAACTCTACTATTGCCCCAATGTCTTCGAATGTCCCTTTCCGTTTGAAAGAAGTTGATTGGATTGATCTTGGACCGTTTGAACTTGGACCTTGTTGATAAAATTGACTGGGTTGATTCCACGGGACATAGTCATACGCTTTTAATCCTTAACTTTTGCCTGGACCGCCCTTTCGGGTTTTCAGCCCACTAGGATACCCTTTTTTTCCCAAGTCGCCCTTCCGGGTTTTCAACTTGCCGGGTGTACAATCTTTTGCATATATCCCTAATTTTTGCCCAAACCTTTTGGTTTGACGGGATGCCCTTATTTTGCTTAGGTGTGTCAACCTAACAGGTCTCTTATGCATAGTATTTTTTAACTATGTTCATGTTTATAGGATGTGGGAAATCTTCACCATCCATGGTAGTCAGCATCATGGCACCACCAGAGAAAACTCTCTTGACAACAAATGGCCCTTCATAGGTGGGAGTCCATTTGCCTCTGGGGTCGCCTTGTGGTAAAATGATGTGCTTTATCACCAAGTCACCAACTTGATATACTCGAGGCTTGACCTTTTTGTTGAAAGCCTTGATCATCCGTTTTTGGTACGTCTGACCATGGCAAACAGCAGCTAATCGTTTTTCGTCAATCAAGTTCAACTGATCCAATCTCGTTTGAATCCACTCGTCTTCGCCTGGGCCTTCCTCATTCATAATTCTCAGTGAGGGAATCTTAACTTCCACTTACAAAACAACTTCCATGCCATATACTAGAGAAAAGGGAGTTTCCCCAGTTGATGTTCTAGCTGAAGTACGGTAACCATGTAAAGAAAACGGCAACATCTCATGCCAATCCTTATAGGTTACTACCATTTTCTGCATAATCTTCTTGATATTTTTGTTGGCCGCTTCGACTGCACCATTTATTTTTGGTCTATACGGAGAAGAATTGTGATGCTTGATCTTAAACTGAGTGCAAAGCTCAGTAATCATAGCATTGTTGAGGTTAGTCCCATTGTCGGTGATGATCCTTTCGGGGATTCCATAACGGAAGATGAGGTTGTGTCTGATGAATCTGGCTATCACATTCTTGGTGACTGAGGCAAATGAGGCGGCTTTGACCCATTTGGTAAAATAGTCGATAGCAACAAGAATGAAGCGATGTCCGTTGGAAGTTGTGGACTTGATCTCTCCAATCATGTTAATGCCCCACATTGGAAATGGCCACGGAGCGGTCATGACATTTAGAGGAATAGGAGGCACATGGACCTTGTCAGCATAGATTTGGCATTTGTGACAAGTTCTTGAATGTTGATGGCAATCAGTCTCCATCTTTGACCAATAGTAACCGACTCTTAAGATTTTCTTAGCCATTGTATGTCCACTTGAGTGAGTACTAAAGAGTCCGTCGTGCATGTCTTCCATGATTTCCTCCGCCTCCTTCTTATCTACACATCGGAGTAAAGTTGAATCATGGTTACGCTTGTACAAAATCTCGTTACTTAGGAAGAATTTGGTTGCAAAGCTTCGCAAGAACTTTCTGTCATTGATAGATGCCCCCTCTGGATATTCTTGTGCTCCAAGGTATCTCATCACCTCATGATACCATGGATTTTCCGCATCAGTGTCAAGCTCATAGCAATGTGCAGGTTCATCGAATCTTTCAATTGTTATCATAGAGGCTTCGTTGTCCCATCTAACCTTGAACATTAAAGACATGGTTGCCAAAGCGTCAGCCAACTGGTTTTCTTCCCTAGGGAAGTGCTCAAAAGTGATCTCTTCGAAGTGAGGAATTAGGGATAGCACAAGTTCCTTGTAAGGGATAAGATTAGGGTGTTTAGTGTCCCAATCTCCTTTTACTTGGCAAATCACTAGGGTAGAATCCCCAAACACATCCAAATGCTTGATCCTTAAGTCGATAACAACTTTTAGACCTAAGATGCATGCTTCATATTCGGCCATATTGTTTGTGCAATCGAAGCATAGTTTGGCAGTGAAAGAAGTGTGGCAACCTTCAAGAGAGATGATCACAACACCAATTCTGTTACCTAAGGCGCTGGAAGCTCCATCGAATACCATAGTCTATCGGGATCCTTGTTCAGGTCCGTTATACGGTCCAAGTTTCGCACAGTCGGTTACCAGCATGATGTTCTCATTAGGGAAGTCGAAGTTCATTAACTGATAATCATCCACAGCTTGATGGGGCCAAATGATCTGCGAGTACACTTTCTTTGATGTATTTTTGAGTTGTGTATTGAATGTCGTACTCAGTCAAGATCATTTGCCATCTGGATATTCGTCCAGAAAGGGTAGGATTCTCGAAGATGTACTTGATTGGGTCCATCTTAGAAATCAACAGAGTGGTATGAGTCAACATATACTGTCTTAGCCGGCGAGCAGCCCATACCAGAGCGCAGCAAGTTTTCTCGAGAAATGAATATATGGTTTCACAGTCGGTAAACTTTTTGCTCAGGTAATAAATAGCATGCTCTTTTCAGCCAGACTCGTCATGTTGGACCATAACACACCCCATAAAGTTCTCTAGTACTCCAAGTACATGATCAAGGGTCTTCCTTCAACTGGAGGCATGATAGTAGGAGGTTCTTGTAGGTATTCTTTGATTTTGTCAAAAGAAATCTGGCACTCATCGTTCCATCTGACTACCTGATCTTTCTTCAAGAGTTTGAAGAGTGGCTCATAAGTAGCAGTCAAGTGAGATATGAAACGGGCAATGTAATTGAGATGACCCAAGAATCCTCTGACTTCTTTTTCAAATGAGGGAGTGGCATTTCCTGGATGGCCTTTACCTTGGCAGGATCAACTTCAATGCCTTTATTGCTGACGACAAAACCTAGAAGCTTTCCAAATCGTACTCCAAACGTGCACTTGTTAGGGTTTAACCTTAGCTTGTACTTTTTCAGCCTCTCAAATAATTTGTGCAGATGATCGAGATGTTCTTCTTAGGTTTGTGATCTAGCAATCATATCATCCACATATACCTCTATCTCATGATGAATCATGTCATGAAATAAATCTATCATAGCCCTTTGATATGTTGCCCCTGCATTCTTTAATCCGAATGGCATGACCTTGTAGCTGAAGGTGCCCCATTGTGTAACAAAAGTAGTCCTTTCCCTATCTTCGGGAGCCCTCCTTATTTGATTATAGCCTGAGAAGCCATCCATGAATGAGAAGACTTTATGCTCAGTAGTATTATTAACTAAGACGTCAATGTATGGTAGAGGGAAGTCATCCTTGGGGCTTGCCCTATTCAGATCCATATAGTCTACGCACATGCGAACTTTCCCGTCTTTCTTTGGCACTGGCACCACGTTGGTAACCCATTGAAGATAGGATGTCACAGCTAGGAACCCCGCATCAAATTGTTTCATCACTTCAACTTTGATCTTTTTAGACATATCAGGCCTCATGCGACGAACCTTTTGTTTAACAGGAGGGCAATCTTCTCTTGTCGGCAGACGATGAACTACGATGTCGGTATCTAAACTAGGCATATCTTCATAAGACCAAGCAAATACTTCCACATAGTCTGGAAACATCTGAACCAACCTGCTCTTGACATTGCTTTCCAAATTAGCTCTAATCCTAATTTCCTTCTTATCTGACTCAGTACCCAGGTTGATAACTTCAACTGACTCTTCATGAGGTTGAATATCTTTTTCCTCTTGTAATAGAAGTCTGGCTAGTTCTCCCAGTATGTCACAATCTTCCTCGCCTCCGTCTTCGGCTTGGTTGATAGGACATTCAAAGTCATAGTCATCAATGGTAGAGTCATTGGTAATAAGATCCAGAGTGGATGTGGTCCTGCAAGAGTGTGTGTGGGTGCATGTAAGATACATGGCTATTTTTTGAAAAACGTATTTTAAAAAAAGGAAAGACAATGAACACAAATATTTGAACGCAAAAGAGTCCAATATACTAAATGATCATATGATTAGATGAATATAAATAAAACCCTTGACAAATGGACCAAAGTGCCCCGGGCCAGGCACATGGCTGAAAAATCATTGTTAAAATATTACAGACAACAAGTTCTTGAATTGAAAGAGAAGCAATAACAAGTAGATTACTCCTCAATGAAGGAGATGGGCACAAAGTCCTTCGCATGCCAATTCTTCAGCTTTGTTGTAGTTGGATACACCCATTCTTCAAATGCAGCTTCTTTATCAGAATCACCCACGACGTTGACTTCACAGTTTCCAATGCGGAGAGGTGGCTTTCCAGCACGAGTACGCCTTACTTCCTTCTGAGCTTTGACGGTGAAGCCTAGACCGAACTTGTCCGCTTTAAATGGGATATCGAGGAGTTTCCCCCAAGTATCACAGTTCCCTTCTTCAATTTCCGCGCGGGCATCCTTGACTGAAACCATCTTTGGCATGGACTTAACAGATTTAGACTCATCAGAATAACATTTAGTAGCAGCAATCATCGGTGGTACGACCTCAAAGGCTTGACATGGGGTTTCAATGAATTCCCCATCCATCTCTACGTACTTGAAAGAGTTAAGGCGGCTGACCATAAACTCTTCTTCTCCGTAGACGGTTACTATTTTGCCCTTGACTGGATATTTGAGTTTCTGGTGGAGGGTTGAGGTTACTGCCCCAGCTTTATGGATCCACGGGCGACCTAACAGATAAGAATAGGTCGAACGAATATCCATAATATAGAAGGTGGAGTTGAAAATTCGGGAGCCCACTTTGATTGGAAGATCTACCTCCCCATGAACAATCCTCTTTGGTCCATCAAAAGCCCTTACAATGATATCACTTGGCTTCAAGAATAAATCCTCACAGTCAAGACGGTCTAACGCCCCCTTGGGTAATACATTTAGAGAAGAACCAATGTCTACTAGCACATATGCTAAGGTAGTCACTTTGCACTCGACAGAAACATGTAAAGCTTTATTGTGATTTTTCCCGAGAGGTGTTAAGTCAGCATCTGAAAATCCCAAGCCATTATCAGCTGTCAGGCTAGCCATGCAATTCTCGAATTGATATGTTGTTGTCTCATGGGGGACATGAGATTTTTTCAGGAACTTGATTAATGTTCGAGCATGGGCATCAGAGCAAAGTAGCAATGACAACATTGAAATCTTAGAAGGGGTTTGCCCCAACTGTTCTACAATTTTGAAGTCGCTTCTCTTTATGATCTTCAAAATCTCGTCCATTTCACGGGCGAAGGGTTCTTCATCAGCTACATCTTTGGAGGGTACTTCAATCACAACCGGCTCAATAACCTTTTCCTTCCCCCTGATATCGGTACTTGGCTTGGCAGCAGTAATGCGGATGGGCGTCCTTGTAATAACTGGTGGTGAGATATTGGGTGAAAATATTCTTCCAGTTCTAGTTACTTTGCTTGAACCAGCTATGTTGCCAACATTGTCATCTTTTTCTTCTTCGATCCAGCCATCTTGTTTAATCCCATGATAGAACACTTCAGCACCGTAATTCTATGGTACCGCTTTATTGGAAGAGTAAGGAATTGGTCCGGGATTGGTAATTATTAAGGGAGAAATAATGGGTTCATTTGAAATCCTAATAGGACCTTTGGAGGTGATCCTAAGAGGCTTGTTGGAGATGGTAATAATGGAGAGGTCTTCACATTTCTTAATCAAACTCTTGGCAAGTGGAGTCTTTTCAAACAGAATTTCGTGGCTATCCATCAGGCGTTGAATGCCTTTCTTCAGCCCTTCACATCCATTGGGTTATCTTGTACAGCACACACAGTCTTCTTCACAGCCAGGGAAGATCCCAGCTTTCAACAGATTATTCTTGATTACATTCAGTGGAGTAGTCAATTCTTCAACAGAGGCAACAAAAATTGTATCTTCAATAGCATTAACACTCTTGTCATGCTTCGGCATTGGAGCAATGATTACATTCGGAGTTGGAGGAGGATCAAACTCAATAGTCTTGTTGTCAATTAAATCCTGGATTTTGTTCTTCAAGGCCCAGCACTAGTCAGTCTCGTGCCCGGGGCTGTTTGAATGGTAAGCACACTTAGCGTTCAGATTATACTTTGGTGATGAGGTGTCAGGGTTGGCGGGAGGATCGCACAATGTCACTAAATTAGCCTTGAGAAAATGTTGAAGGGCTTGAGACAGTGACATACCTAACCTCGTAAATTGTCTTCTTGGAGTTTCAAAACATTGATGATTTGCAGATAGTCTTGGAGTAGGAGTTGGATTGGAGATTCGGACAACATTGACAGACGGGTGATCATTCTTCTTGGTATGGGCCCTTACCCTATACACAGAATTGACTTCCTTCTTTGCAGCAAAAGGTTTCTTTATAGGATTGGGAGTGGAGGTAGATGCCACAGAGATCTTCCCACTCTTGATTCCACTTTCAACTCTTTCACCCGTTAAGATTAATTTGGTAAAACCAGAAGAAGAGCAGCCAACTAACAAATTAAAGAAAGGACCAGATAAAGTGCCCGTGAACATGTCGATGTGATCCCTATCAGTCAAGGGAGGTTGGACTCTACTAGCAAGGTCTCTCCAATTTTGCGCATATTCCTCAAATCCTTCATTCTTTCCCATGGTCATATCTTGTAACTGAACCCTTATTGGCGCCAAGTCGGTGTTGTACTGATACTGATGGTAAAAGGCGGTAGCTAAATCCTCTCAAGTATTGATACAAGAACCATCTAACTGATAAAACCATTCAAGTTGTGTTCCAGCCAAGCTCTCTTAGAAAAAGTGAATCCGAAGCTTCTTATCAGCAGTGTGCGGCTGTATCTTGCGCACATAAGATTTCAAATGGTGTTTTGGACAAGAAACCCCATCGTACTTTGCAAAGAGTGGTACTTTGAATTTGTGGGGAATGACTACCCCAGAGATCAAACCCAAATCATCAAAATCTAAACCGGGGACGACTTGGATTTCAACAGCTTTCAATCTATCTTCTAACTGCTTGTATTTAATATCAGCGAGTGGATACTGCTCGTTGAAATAATCATCGTTAGATTCTTGATCATTAGCACATTCAGCTTGAGTACTCTTGACCTCACCGACCTGGTTCTCGTCCTCTTCATATGAGTCTCCACCTACTGGGGTTTGACAGATTGTCTCCTTGAATTTTCTACCCATTTTGAGTAGAGCTTTCTTCTTTGGCTTCTTCTTAACGGCCAACAAAGCCATCATATCTTGTTGCCCCTTGGCTAGGGCTAGTAGAGCTTCCTGAAACTGAGAATTCTGGGCTTGGAGATCCGTCACAGTTTTCTCTAGATCCATCTTGCTGAAATAAATAGCAGAAAGATAAGGAAACCTGTTATGCAAAAAACTTGTCATGTTATGATGCATGGGATATGTACATGCAAATGATTTCAAGGGTTAATGAAAATTAAATTTGTATAGACAAAAGAATGAATAAACATTAATCTTCATTAGAAAAACAAGAAAGATTACATCATTCCTCTTGGGCTTACAAAATAGATTTATAAGATAAAAAGACTGAACGCATCCTCTTTGGCGCGAGATAAGTGTTCACACTTTTCTCTTCTTGTAACTGCTTTGTAAGCTTCAAGACCCTCTTCTCACTAGCATAGAATTGGGCCTCGAAAGTATCTCGTTCTTCCTTCAGCTGGATCCAACCCTTTTGTAATTCTTTGAGAGAGGTAGGCATGTCGGGATGGAGGATTGTGTAGGGAACATCTCCGTCAACCACAGGCTCCATGATGGATGGTAAGACGGAGGGATAAGGCATCACAAGTTTCTGAGCACGAGCTCGCACCCATTTAAGGTAAGGCTCGAGGGGAATGGAATTCTTGTGTCCTAGCGTATTGCTATCCACCTTGTTTAACATCCTCCAGGCTCGGATAAACCTCTGACTGTAACCTTGATTGTCGCTCTCGCAGTCAAATACCAAACCTTGAATAAGCATCTCGTGTGGACCATCCCTTCGGGCGTAACCAAACTGTCTTAAGGATAAGCAAGGGTTGTAGGTGATACCTCCTCTAATGCCAAGTAAAGGGACATTAGGGAATTCTCCACAATGATCGATGCTAGTAACATTCTCCAAAGAGTGGGAACACCAATGAATATCTGAATGTCTGAGCGTCATTAACCTATGTGACCACCTTGAACCTTGTTCATTCTTCAATGCAGATTGGGGAAGATGCGAAATAAACCATCTTTCCAAAAGAGGAGTACAACACATAAGAATACCTCTTTTCCTCATGGTGCGAGTGTGAAAAGAATGTAGGATGTCCCCTAGCAAAGTAGGTACTGGGTTACAAGACATGAATATTTTGACAGCGTTCACATCTATGAGTTGGTCAGGATTTGAAAACAAAACCATCCCATAGATGAGGAGAGCCACAATTTCCTCAAAAGCTTGCAAATCCAAAGAGTTTCAACAGTTTTGGGCTTTCTCAAACAAGAACTTTGCTAGGAAACCCTTGACACGACTCCTTGTTTCCCAATTAGTTGTAATATCAGATGGTTGCAAGTGTAGAGCTTGAGCAATCTCTTCTGGCTTTGGATATCTTTCCATACCGTTGAAAGGTAGTTGATTGAGAACGAGAATCCTCAAGAGTTAGGAGAATTCTTCCAAAGTCGGCACAAGTTGATAATCGGGAAATATGAAGCAATGGTGTAAAGGATCAAAGAACTGAAAGAGCACCTTCATTATGTCTTCATCGGTGTTAGAGGCGACCCTGTCTTTCGGTGAATGGAGAATTTTCAGGGATCCTTGATGCTAACTCTTTGAGTTGAGGATGGATCCTTACGATATTGACTTGAATGGTTTTCCTGCGAATAGAATCCATGTCCTACAAAACAGAACAAAGATGAATCCCAAAAATCCTTGAAATGGTTAGTGAGTATGAATATGATGCCATGATGTTTATGATGTTATGTACAAGTAAGTATATACAAACAAAGCAAACAAGTCCTTAGGTTTAGGCTTGCATGGAGTCTCATAGGTAAGTACCCTCTTGAAGTTTAGTTGGCTCAAAACCTGTCCTAACAATAGTAATCGAGTTCTAAGGAGCTCAATATCACTGGTTTGTTTTCTTGGGAACTGTTTCAGCGCAAGCCTCTTAAATGGCGACCGAAATATCACAAAAAACCAAGCCTTAATGAGTGTAGTATCGAGTATCTGCCAACTTTGGACTGCACCAAATCCGGTCATCTCACTACGTCCTAATGGCCAAGTTGGTCAAGTAAAGGTTCTAAAAGTTCAGTAGTGCTTCATGACATCACTCAGCGGTCCCGTATTCTCCTTGACTACTCAAGGGCTACCGGTACCCACAAATATGTCGCACTAACATAGTTATTTCTTAGACCGTGTCGGTATACCCCGCATAGTTTCCACAATGTATTGCTACTTACCTATAAGGTTTCCAAAATCAGGGTAAAGGATTCAAACCTAAACAAAGAACCATAATGTAAAGCATACAAGTCAAACAATGAAAGCAAATAAATATGATCTAACCCTAAGGTAACCCCACTTTTAAAATTTTCCCCAACAGAGTCGCCAGTTCTGTGATACGGTGGGAGAATTGACTTGGTGTTTTGTGTTTTATCGCAAATGTTGCGGTTAGCAAGAGTCGCCGCCGACTTTTCTTTTATCTAAAAGAAAATGTGAAAAAGCACAGGAAAGACCTTTGAGATTGTTTCTTGAGTTCGGGGGGTAGATTATGAAAGGGAAGGTATTAGCACCCTTTTCATCCATGGTTTTCCATGGGCTCTTAGTTACTTGCTAGATCACTTGCTTTTGTTTGAAAATGTGCTTTGTGTGGTTTTTGAAAGTATTTTGAAAAGGCACCATCGTTTAGGCAAACTTTGTAATGATTCTCATTCGTAATAATGTATACAAAGTGTTGATCTTTTTGAAAATGTTTTTAAGTTTTGAAAGTGTTTGGTGTTTGTTTTGAAAATAGTAAGGATGTTTTGTTTTGAAAGTGAGCAAGTAACTAGGAACAACCTACCTACTCAAAAGTCTTTCTTGTTTATTTCCTCTTTCCTTTTGACATTGTTATCTTACCATTGATTTGGTAAGCAACCCTATCTTTGGATGTAAATGGGACGGGCATGGGTCATCGTATAACCATGATTAGCAATGTTGCAAGGTATCTTAGCATCTTTCTTTAGGGACTAAGATCATTTTTAAAGGCAACTTTTGATAGCGCCATCGAGGGACTATGATCTAGTATTTTGCTTGTTTTTGCTAAGGTACTTTACATGCATATCATGGCCATTTTATAAGGCAACCAAGTGGATTTACCCTAAGGGGTGCTTGTGTGCAAGTGCATTTTTTTTCATGTTTGGTTTTTGTCTTTGATTAGGGTTTTCTACTTGATTGGTTTTAGTCTTTCCATACAAAGCTTTAATTACTAGCATTTGTATATAAAGCGATAAATTGCGAAATTTAAAATTACTACGCTATTACAATACTTGTGGGAGGGGGTATACAAATTACAAATGGGGATTGCAAGAAAATAAATCTAATTATCTATTACAACCATATTGAATTTGAATAAATAATATACAAAAGTGAACAAATATACAAGAATGTAAATGGAAAGAAAAAATGGATTTTTGTTTGGATTTTTTAGGAAAAGGTTTGGTTTTAACCTAATTAACTAAAAACAAATAATTAGTTAAATTGGTAAAAGTAAACCTAAATTAATTAGGAAAAGAAAATTAAATAAAACCCTAATCTAAATACTAATTGATTAAGAAAGAAAAAGAAATTAAGTTAGTAAGAAAAATATTTTTAATGTCTTTTTTGTCTTGAAAATAATATATGGTAAAATATTTTTGGTCTTTTTGGTTTTAAAAGATTTTTTTTTAATTGTAAAAGAAATAATTAAAACCCTAGTTTCTAATTAAATTTGCAAATTAATTAGTAAAATAGATAAAGTATGATTAAATAAAAATAATTTTTATTTTAAAAATAAATAAACTATATCAAAATATAAATCTAATGTTTTTATATTTTTTATAATTTTTTTAATATTAAATAAAATATTAAAGAAAAAAAATAAATAAAGAAAAGATAAAGGAAAATAAAATGGGCCAGGGGTGTGAATAGTGAGCAAGGAGTATGAGATGAGCAAAAATACTAGGCCAAACATAGGGGTCCCAAAGTTGCAAACAAACACCAAAAATGTGAGAAAAAAAACTGAGAAAATAAGCAAAAGGGTACCACTAGGGCTCGAACCCAGGTCCCAAAGGTTAACAGGCGCGCGCTTTACCACTGGGGTGGCTATACATCCGTTCATATAAACAAAACAATAAATATATATTAGAAATCAAGTCCATGGTTTGAACTTCATCTTCAACCTCACGCCCAGCCAGAGTACCTGTATCTTGTTCATTTCTCATCCATTTGCAAAAGTGTAAACATGAATCTTGTGGCAAATTTCCTTACGATTTCATAAATGTAAAGCAATAACATTATAGATCAAAGACAAGCATGAATTTTAATGGCCCTAATCTGAACCCTAAAAATTTCAGAAACTTCAATCTTAAAATTCTCTAAGCTCAAGCAACATAAATGAAAACTATGGATATGGTTAGCTTTAGGGAAATGATATCTACATCTTTCATTGACAAATAAACCATCAATGATGCTTGTATGAAAATCTCAAAGTTAAGGAAACTTACCTCAAAACTGTAAATCATATTCTGAGTTTGATCACTCCTCAAGGTGTTGTGATGATCAGAATAGCTCCACTGAGGTCCCAGGAAGCTAATGCAATGATTAGCTTGGTTGGAGAATGGCTGAAATGGTCTGGAGAAGTCCACTCGCAATGCTCTGTTTTTGAACTTAGAAATGGAGGAAGATGGTGTTACATAACTGTAACAGGTTATGGGATTGTTTGTGTATGATGCTTGGAAGCTTTTGGAAGCAAGAAGCCAAGAAACACACGAGTAGTTTTTGGTTTTGGGATTTCTGGCCAGAATATGCAACAATGGAGGTGTGAGATGAAAATCTGAGTTCTTTCTCTTTTCTGGGCTCAAGCATGCGTGTGTTTTGTGACAAATTACTTGTGTATGTATAAGCAAAAGGCTTGAGTGCTTGAGAGGGTCAGAAGTACAAGTTCTATATTGATTGCTATGTTACTTGATTTTGAAGAAAAGTGGGAAGTATGGTTCCAAGAGGAATTAAAAGCATGGGATGAGTGATTGTAAGTGTTTAGACAAACTTTTCTTGAGTTATAGGACATGTATGATCAGAAGAATATAATTGCAAGGCTCAAGAACAAGTTTTGTGCAAAAAGCTACTTTATCAAAATGACATTGTGCACTTTCTTCCCAAAATGGATATAAAGCATGGCCTTGCATTGAATGCTTGAATTGAGACCTCTAACAGCTGTGCAAGCAATTAATTATGGAGTTCCTAACAAGTTTGAGGCCTTTAATGTAGAGATTATGCAGCATAGGTTTGAAATTTGAATCTTGTTCATCACAAAATGACTTGTATTTCAAGTGTGAAAACCCAAACTTCATCTCTTAGATTCTCCCTACTCAAGAATGATCTCAAGGAGTTCTATGACATTTTAGAAAGCTTGTAATATGCTCTACAACCCCTATTTGAATCACTTTTGAAAGTTCCCCTTGGAACTATATGAAAAAGTTCCATGAAGTTAGGTCAAAATCCTAACCAAAACTAGGGCAAAATTTCACTAAGTGTTCAATTTCAAGACCATGACTTTATGAATTAATAAATTAAGATCCAAGCATTTTTAGTAGAAGTTGTATAAATAAATATTGTAGATATCATGTATATCTACAACTTTAAAGTTGAAGGTTTCTTCTGAATCCTCTTGCATCAAGGTGAAAAGTTGGCTTAAAGTTATGAAAAAACATGAAGTTTTAAACATTTAGAAAAATTTCTAAGTTAGAAAACTTTGACTTTTCAAAATGAAATCTTGACTTTTTTATTTCTTGATGAATAAGTTTCATATTTTGACATGTTTTAATGAATTGTGATCTTTGACATTGAAATTTTGATCAAAAAGTCAAAGTTTGACTTTTCAGTATACAATTGACTTTTGATTAGTTGACTGAAAATTCACTGTCAATCCAATTGATCTTGAACAATGTTTTAGGTCATGTCATTAGGTCAAAATGATGAAATTGAAATATTTATATCATGCTTCAAACCAATTGATCATTTTCTAGGTCAAAAATCAGAAATTGCCCTTTCTCAGTTAAAACCCTAATTTTGACCATTTTGCCCTTTTGATGATTTGATCAAAATTTTTGAGGAATTGTGGTCCAAACTTGATCAAATGATACATATGAGTTTATAATATTGATGTGGATCAAAAATTATGAAGTTTGACTGTATATTAGCCATAGTTGACTTTTTCCCCAATACAGTTGATTTTTAGGTCAACTGCTCAATTGACTGAGCAAAAGTGTGATCCAAAGCTTGAAACTTGACATGAGTAATCTTGGGGATCCATACATGAAATTCATATGAAGCATTGAAATTTCAAATATCCTTGTGCAATCTCAAATGCTAATTTTGGTCATCAGTGCTTGAGGAGGTGTCTTGAGCTGATCAACCCTAGTGCAGTCTTGAACCAAGAGAGATCTTTGTGAGAAAATATTTGATAAGTGAGAGAGAAAATTTTGGGGTACAACACTAACCATATAATTACATTCAAGAATTGTGCCTTATATTGCTCCATAGAAGTCCAGTTTCAGAGCTCTGCAACTCAACTTCAATAGGTAGATTCCTTCATCAATTCTTCAAAACTTTGATATCATTGTGATGCTCTCATTGCCCTGGTTCTAGTCGCAACACTTTTTTTTACTGGAAACACGTTTTGACCATGAAATTTGAAATCCCTTTTCAAAACTTTACTTCCAATTTGCTTGAGCTACAGCTTATATAAATTTATCGCGAGGGTGTGGTCGTCTTCGTCTTGAAGAGACGAAACGAATGGCATAAGTCTCGTGCTCTAATTTTACAGATTGAGCAACCTGGTTTTGGGACTGGCTGGAGGTTGAAGATGACCAACGTGTCATCCTTCAACCAATGAAACAGCGCCATTTGGATTTTTTGAATTTCTGATTTACATTTGATTCAGTGCTTTCTTCACTAATGACCATGATATGCACAACATGCCAGATCCCTTGGATTTGATTACTAACGCGTTTTGACTCTCATCCGATGGTCCACATATTTTTGACTTTTATTTTCTTTTCTGATTTTTATATTTAATTGTTTTAAACTTCAAAAAATAGAAAATTCATTTTTAGTCCAAAAATTCTGAAAAAAATTCTGAAAAAAATTTTTGATTATTCTCTTTCTGATTTTTATTTTTTCACAATTTAATTTTTTGTTTTGGTATTTTTTATAAATTTTCACTTTATTTGAATTGTTTTAAATGTTTAAAAATACTTTTATGCATTTTTAAATTCTGAAAAAATTATGGAATGATCATATAATATTGTGACAAATATTGGTGACCTCACTTATTTTTTATTTCTGACTTTGGTATTTTTTTATCATTTTTAATTTTTATTTTACTCATTTCTTTTAATTTTAAAAATAGTTTCTGACATTTAAAAATTATCAAAAAATTTATAAAATCATTTGAGTCCTTTTCTGATTTTTCTATGGACTTACTTTTAATTTCTTGATCAATTTGAACATAGTTGATATTTTTCTCTTTTATTTCTATTTTAAAACATTTTTTAAACCTTTTTTGTATATATTAAATGTAATATTATTTTGTGACTATTTTCTGGCTGATCTTGGGTTAAATTTTTTATCATGAACATTATTAACATCATTGGATCCATGGTATTGAGTCTAACTCCATAAAAATGGATGAATAATTTTAATAATAGTTTGATTAAATTTAATTCAAAAGTGGTTTGTATATTCTCTCTCACCCCTCTTCATCTCATCCATATCTTATTGCACTAAGTGTTATTGGAGCATAGATGGTGCATAGATTGCTATTGACCGGCCTCAAAATAGGTGTGACTTCTATATGAGTCCACTTACGATTGCTTAACATAACACTAAATTTTGACCCGGTTCGAATAAATAATCATTCGTGGCCCAAACTTATGTTTGCAAGCCCAAGTATGTTAATTTGATCTCTTTGATCCAATAACCTTGAGATTCATTCTATGGAGGCTTTACTTCTACCAATCCTCTAATGGATCTACAACATCTTTGGTCAATGCGGATCACTTAAACATCGTTGATCATTAAATGGTACTCATGAGGATTCCAAATGGATGATATACTTGATAAAAAGCAAATGCAACTTATTGTGTGGAGGCTTTGGTTCTACCAATCCTCTAATGAGTTCCAAATGCAAGTTTCAAGATGATCATCCAACTAACCACTAATCACTAATAATTGACTTTATCCTGTATTATTTATTATATGCCCCTTTTATTTTTATGCACTATTTACTTTTAACATTTACATTCCATGCCATTTTCATCTTTGCTCATTTGAGCATTTACTTTGTTGTCATTTTTATTTTGCTCACTTGAGCTTTTCTTTTCTTTTCTTAAGATACCTAATAATCAACATAAACCCTAAAAATCTTTAATGATACTTAGACTATTTGGTTACTATCCTTGGCATTATGGAGCATTGGACTTCTTGGACTTAGGATTAGAAACCTTGGCTTATGATTGGAGACCTTGTGACCTTATCTAATTATTTTGTCTAGAGCTCTTGAGGTTTACCTCAAGACATTGGGTTGTTTGTTTGTTTTGTGTGCAGGTTATTGTGATTACACTCTTTGTTTATAATTTGGAATTCACCCGTATACAGCCGTTACTCTGCCAAATTTTTGTGAAGACTTAATACATTTGGAGTTTGGTTATTTCAAGAGGTCTAATATCTTTGCTTGATTGGTTTCAATCCAAAGAATGGGAATTCTATCTTTGCTCATAATGTCAAGTATTGACTTCTTATTGGTTAGATGGTTCCTATCCCTTGCTTTTACCTTATGCATTAGGACAGTCTCTTCTTCTCCTCCCATCTTCTTAAATTTCATAAAAATCTTCTCCCTCCTTGTGAAAACTCTTCTTATTTTTAAAATTGAATTACTTTCATAATAAACTTGGACTTAGGTCATGCATTTTCAAAACATTTTCATAAATAAACCTCAATAAACTTAATGATACTTCAACATTTTTTTGTGAGAAGACTAAAAGTCAATCAATCTCATTTCAAATCATTTTGCCACTTTAGCTTTTATCTTTAAACTTTTCTCAAAAGATTAGAATCTTGTCAATCCTTGTAGTGATGTAAACAACTATACTTCTACAATATGTAGTGAAGAGAGATATTTTTCAACTTGGGTGTTGAGTGAGGCATTGCTAATTTTAAAATCCAAGCCATATCCTCCACTTTGAGATGATGCAAATTCTCCTTTATCATGATTGTGGGTAGTAGGTATGTTTTCAAAAAGAGGTCAATACAAATCCTCAACAACATGAAAAAAAAATGTTGCAAAAATGACTGCCTTCCAACAAACTTAACTTGTTTGAACCATCACCAAAACGTTATCCCAGACTCAATTGGAGTTCAAACGTACAATTAACTGAGCTTAGGACTGAAGAACATCACGAAGAACGGGTGGGTACAAATACATTTGAGCCTTTATCCTTTGTTTCTTAAACCGTGAACCAAGCCACGTTACAACCCTTCAAAAGTCCTAATTGAAGCATGGGTTAGCTCGAAAGCATACTGTTACAAAAGGTATCCTGATTCCTGTAAGGCTTTACTCTAAATCCAGAGTTGAATTACAAACTTCTTTACCTGCTAAAAATGCATTTTTCAAAACTTCAAGACAAGCATAAACTTTGCATTACTTGAATATCACTGTTTGCATTTGGATATTTGTTTGACAGCGGAGAAATTCACACAATAAATATCCGATGAACGAAAGCCCTCTTAGTGAACAAAATCACTTCACAAAGGATGACACTTCCATTGACAAATCTCCTATTAACAAGGGGGCATGATATGTCATTATCCAGCACACCTGGGGCAGTCCAGTCAAGATTCCAGGAAATCTCTCAAAGAAGTGCAGAGTAACCAGGGGCAGGTCTCCATCTCCGTCACTTGGGACATTGAGCGTCAATCCCAACAAAGGGTTGCTTACAATCAAACTTATTGGAAATGCCACAAACATTTGCTACTAAGGGCAATGACAAATCTCTCCAAAGTCCTTCTCATAGGATGACTCCCCATCCAGAGTTTAATCTCTGAACACCTTTCCCCAGCTGAGACAACCTCAAGAATCCTCAAAGACTTTCCCCCAACGAAGTCGTCACCTCTCAAGCAGACCGACAACAGGGTTTATTTCCCCAACAAATGACAGGATTCCCCAGCTTGAGGTAGCCTTTCCGACTACTACAAATCAAAGGACCACAACTCCTCTTCCCCAGTAGACTACTCTACAATCCCCAACAAGTTGCTGCGAAACCTGTACCAGACCAGATATCAGTTCAACTTCGACTCCCCAGTAGAGAAACGGACGACTAAAACTCCTAAACTCTTTTCCCAAGCAGGAATAAACATGCTCCCCACAGAGTTTTCAATATCCCCCAGCGGATTTCTCCTCAAACAACAAAACAGGAATCAGTAATGGAAACATTTTAAACAAAGTTTGAAGACACACCAACTCTTCAACAGTAGTCCAGGATTTAACGGTTCCCCGACATCTGTCAAGGATTTATATTCACAGAAAAAAATACATTCTTTAACATTTCACATTTCATACCTCCTATTTACATACATGATAAAGTGCATACGACACAATCTCATTTATTTTGAGAACATCATGCATTTCATGCATCATGACATTGCATACAACTAACTCTTTACCTTTTCAGGAAAGATCGATCGACAGATAAAGGTTATCATTACCTTTTGAGGTAGTAATCGTCCAAGATTCCTTCATCATCCTTTTGAGGTAGTAATCGTCCAAGATTCCTTCATCATCCTTTTGAGGTAGTAATCGTCCAAGATTCCTTCATCATCCTGTTGAGGTAGTAATCAACCAAGATTCCTTCATCATCCTGCTGAGGTAGTAATCGTCCAAGATTCCTTCATCATCCTGTTAAGGTAGTAATCGTCCAAGATTCCTTCATCATCCTGCTGAGGTAGTAATCGTCCAAGATTCCTTCATCATCCTGCTGAGGTAGTAATCGTCCAAGATTCCTTCATCATCCTGCTGAGGTAGTAATCGTCCAAGATTCCTTCATCATCCTGCTGAGGTAGTAATCGTCCAAGATTCCTTCATCATCCTGCTGAGGTAGTAATCGTCCAAGATTCCTTCATCATCCTGTTGAGGTAGTAATCGTCCAAGATTCCTTCATCATCCTGCTGAGGTAGTAATCGTCCAAGATTACTTCGTCATCCTGTTGAGGTAGTAATCGTCCAAGATTCCTTCATCATCCTGCTGAGGTAGTAATCGTCCAAGATTCCTTTATCATCCTGCCAAGGTGGTAATCGTCCAAGATTCTTTCATCATCCTGCTGAGGTAGTAATCGACCAAGATTCCTTCATCATCCTGATGAGGTAGTAATCGTCCAAGATTCCTTCATCATCCTGCTGAGGTAGTAATCATCCAAGATTCCTTCGTCATCCTACTGAGGTAGTAATCGACCAAGATTCCTTCATCATCCTGCTGAGGTAGTAATCATCCAAGATTCCTTCGTCATCCTGCTGAGGTAGTAATCGATCAAGATTACTTCATCTTACTGAGGTAGTAATCTTCTAAGATTCCTTCATCATCCTGCTGAGGTAGTAATCGTCCAAGATTCCTTCATCATCCTGCTGAGGTAGTAATCGTCCAAGATTCCTTCATCATCCTGCCGAGGTAGTAATCGTCCAAGATTCTTTCATCATCCTACCGAGGTAGTAATCGTCCAAGATTCCTTCATCATCCTGCTGAGGTAGTAATCGACCAAGATTCCTTCACCATCCTGCTGAGGTAGTAATAGTCCAAGATTCCTTCATCATTGTGCTGAGGTAGTAATCGTCCAAGATTCCTTAGTCATCCTGCTGAGGTAGTAATCGACCAAGATTCCTTCATCATCCTGCTGAGGTAGTAATCATCCAAGATTCCTTTGTCATCCTGCTGAGGTAGTAATCGACCAAGATTCCTTCATCCTGCTGAGGTAGTAATCGTCCAAGATTCCTTCATCATCCTGTTGAGGTAGTAATCGTCCAAGATTCCTTCATCATCCTGCTGAGGTAGTAATCATCCAAGATTCCTTCATCATCCTGCCGATGCAGTAACCGTCTAAGATTCCTTCATCATCCTGATGAGGTAGTAATCATCCAAGATTCCTTCATCATCCTGTTGAGGTAGTAATCGTCCAAGATTCCTTCATCATCCTGTTGAGATAGAAGTCATCCAAGATTCTTCATCATCTATTTGGAGTAGCAATCATTTCTGGATGGCATCTTTAAGCCCATCTCCAACAACTATCCATTACCTCTCCGAATGGCATCTTTAAGCCTATTCCTCCTATCATCGCATCGCCGAATGCAAATTTTTGGGCACTCTAGTGTCCAATCATCTTCCACCATCGAGTCACGAATGGAAAAACTCGCCAATCTAACTCTTCAGGTTTAAGAAGATTAAACAGGGGCAGCTGTTGTACCCCAAAATTTGCCTTCTCATTTTTCAAGTATTTGCTCACAAGATATTCTAAGACGTCAAGTTTGCAGCACTGATACATCAATTTAGGCTTGAAATTGGCACAAGGGAAAATGGTCAATTGCATACTGGAAAGTCAAACTTTGACTTTTTGGTCAACAATACAACCCAAAGATCAAATTTCATCAAGACATTCAAAAATATCAAGCTTGATCATTAAGAAGTCAAGAGAATCAAAAATTCAACTTTGCAAGACTTTGAGATTTTTCTAAGTATTTTCTATACTTGGTTAATTTCATTTGCTTCATGGCATTTTACTACAACTCCAAATAATTCAAGATGATGTAATTAATTAAAGTTATTACAAAGTGACATTTTGCAAAATTACAAATTCTAAAACTATGTCTTGATTAAAACCTTGTCACAATATTTTTGCCTTTGACATAATATGCACAAGACTAAATTTGTGACATGCTACAAACTATGTTGTCCAAAGTTGAAGAAAATATGATATATCACATTGCTACAACATCCTATGCTGCCAATACAGTCCAAAACTGCTCTATGCAGTCTGCCCAAGCCTGCATCACAACAGCCCCAAGATTGCACCAAAATGGCAAAGGAATTTTGTGTACAAAAAGTGTCAAAGCAGTAAGCAAAAAAAAATTCAAAAAAAATTTATTTGTTTTCCCCCCTAAACCACAGTCGAGGGGTCTACAAAAGAGGACGGTCTCATAAGACAAGGGGGGGGGGGGATTTTGGAAGAGAGGTTAAAAATTTTCTAGAGAGAAGATATCGAGTTTTGTTGAGCAGAAAAACAATATTCTGTGCAACTTTGACTCATTTTCAAAACCAAAATTGCTCTTGTTCAAAACAGAAACCTAACCCATTTCTCCACCATATAAACTCTTCTTCAAAGATTGTCCAAACATAACCAAAAAAAAGGTCCTTGTAGTACTACTCACCTTCATCATCAAAAATACCAAAAATATTACAGTACAGTCCAACTCAGTTCTAGCAGTCCAGAGCAGCTTCCTGAAGACTCACAAGGTTATCACATCATTTGGAAAAGCATTCAGATCTAAAACAACCAGTGCAACCCAAAGGTAAGTCCTCTTGACTTGATATCTTGTCATTAGATCATTAACAAGTTGTTGTTCTTTGAAGACAAGTTGTAGTACTTTAATATCTTTTTGAACTAGTCATTTGCACTTTGTTTAGGCTTATTCAATCATTTGTTGTTCATGTTTATCCATCCTATGCCATAAGCTAACCTGTACATTCAGTAAAATAATGTTCAAGGCATGAAAATGCAGCATGTATCGACACATTCATCCTAGTGAAAAAACAGGGTATGAGTCGACACATAACCCCTATGCATCGACTCATACTGATTTCAGGTTATAAAACAGAAGTGGGAAAAGACTATGAGTCGATACATACGCGTTTCGCGTCGATGCAAGAAGGTGCATGAGTCGACACATCCCATTATGTGTCGACTCATACTGAGCAGATTTTGTTTTACAGGAGCAAGGAAAAGCTATGTGTCGATGCATAGCAGCATGGGTCGACACATAGCAGTTCAAAATGCAGTTTTCCTTTTATTTTACACTGTTTTTACATTGTTTTCGTTATCATTCGATATGGTTGTAATATTTCAGTTTCCACTTCATCCCCATTGTAAATTTGTACCCACATCCCCCTAAAGCGATGTAATAGCTTAGATTTTATTTTCCGCATTTTACTTGCTTTTCATATATTGTTAATAAATTAGATGTATGACAAGATAAAATCAGCAAATAGATAACCTTTCAAATACAAGACAAAATGCATGCAAACTAACACACTTGCACACTAGCATCTCTAAGGTAATCTCATTTTGTTGCCTATCGAAAAGTAGTCATGTCCCTCGAATATGGCACGTTTTAGCAAAGACCCTTCGATAAAAAAAGATCGTAGTCCCTCGATGACCCTCGATGTTTCCTTCGGTAAACGATCTAGTCCCTAAACGACATTGCTAAAATGACGCATAAAGTTTCTTTCTATGACTATCCAAACGTCCCGCGCCTGTCTCTTTACATCCAACGATGGGGCTTCTTACCAAATCAATGGTAAGACAGCCACATCTAAAGGAGGAGGAAAAGCACATTTAAGACCTTTCGAATAGGTAGATTCGCTCTTAGTTACTCGCTTGCTCACAACAAAAACATTTTTACCCACACTCTCATCTTTGAACTATTTTCGAAACAAACACTTTGTAGGCGATCTTATAGAAACGAGAACCATTACGAAGTTCCATTTTCAAAATACTTTCAAAAACACATCTCACAAACACACTTTTGAACTATTTTCAAAACAAACACTTTGTAGGCGTTCTGATAGAAACGAGAACCATTATGAAGTTCCATTTTCAAAATACTTTCAAAAATCACCACCACAAGCACACATTCAAACAAAAGCAAGTGATCTAGCAAGTAACTAAGAGCCCATGGAAAACCATGGATGAAAAGGGTGCTAATACCTTCCCTTTTCATAATCTACCCCCCGAACTCAAGAAAACATCTCTAAAGGTCTTTCCTGTGCTTTTTCACATTTCCTTTTTGGATAAAAGAAAAGTCGGTGGCGACTCTTGCTAACCGCAACCCTTGCGATAAAATGCAAAACACCCAAGTCAGTTCTCCCACCGCATCACAGAACTGGCAACTCTGCTGGGGAATTTTCTAAAAAAAGTGGGGTTACCTTAGGGCTAGATCACATTTATTTGCTTACATTGTTTGACTTGTTTGCATTAAATTATGGTTCTTTGTTTGGGTTTTAAATCCTCTACCCGAATTTGGGAAACATTATAGGTAAATAGAAGTACGTTGTGGAAACTGTGCAGGGTATACCGACATGGTCTAAGCAATTACTATGTTAGTGTGACATATTTGTGGGTACCGATAGCCTTTGAGTTAATCAAAGAGAATACGGGGCCGCTGAGTGATGTCATGAAGCATTAATGAACTTTTAGAACCTTTACTTGACCAACTTGGCCTTTAGGATGTAGTGAGATGACCGACTTTGGTGCAGTCTGAAGTTGGTAGATACTCGATACTACACTCATTGAGGTTTGGTTTCTTGGGATATTTTGGTCGCCATTAAAGAGGCTTGAGCTGAAACAATGACCAAGGAAACAATCCAGTGATATTGAGCTCCTTAGAACCCGGTTACTATTGCTAGGACAGGTTTAAGCCAACTAAACTTCAAGAGGGTACTTACCTATAAAACCCCATGCAAGCCTAAAACTAAGGACTTGTTTGCTTTGTGTGAATATGATTATTTGTATATAAACTTGCTTACCTCGCATATCTGTACATAACATCATAACATCATACCATAGCATTTTCAATAACCATTTCAAGGATCTCAATGGTCTTTGATGCAGGGTCACGTTGAACCATACGTCTACCGAAGGGCAAGACGATTTATTTTCCTCTGACCAAACACCGTCAAAGATCAATTACAACAAACTTGAGTCAAGGGCTATGACTCACTTGACATGGTGAGCTTGATTCTTGTGGAAGGACATCCACCGATACAAAGTTCTCCAATCAAAGATGTTGATTAAAGTTCAACTTCTAACTGTTTCTTGTGTTTACCCCGCGAGATCCTTGAAAACACGCATCCACATATCATGCATCATATCATGACAGGTTTCTCCCGTACAGGTTTCCTTATCTTCCTACTGTTTACATCAGTAGAGATGGCTCTAGAGAAGACTATCAAGGACATCCAGGCTCAAAACGCTCAACTTCAAGAGATGTTCTTGAACTTATCCAAGGGACAAGAAGAGGTCTAGGTGCTCCTCACCAGGGGCATGATCCTGGGAAATCCCGGGGACGACAGAGATGACCAGTTGGAAAGGCTAAAAATTGAAATAGCCATAATGAGGGTCCAAATGATGGGGCAACTGGTGGGCCAGATGGCTCTTATCCAAAATCTGGCACAAGGACAAGAAGAGTTGAGGGTCCTCATCAACAAGCTTCGTCAAGACGGATGTAACCAAATGGGGCAAACATCTAGAATTGGGGATCAAGTCATCATTCAGCCTCCCATGAGACACGAAGCCGATTTAAGGGAGAGAAGACCTTCCCAATTTGCTTCCACGTCACGAGCCCAACAACAACTTTGTCAACATCAACCGGAAAATCAGCAAAGGCAAAGCGATCCCAAAATATAGTTTACCAACATCAACATACCATTGTCCCAAGCTTTGCAACACATGCTGAGGATGAATCTGATTACACCAATAAGACCTCATCCAAATCCCAAAACTTTTTCTCCCAGCTACAATCCGGATGCCAGGTGTGTCTATCATTCTGATAGTCCTGGACATGATACAAACAATTATTGGGCGTTGAAGTACAAGATTCAAAACCTGGTCGACAAAGGAATGCTAGAGTTCACACAAGGTGGCCAGACTGAGTTTTTCTGTCGTCCCTCAAAGGCTCTCCACCTAAAGTGACAAGTTCAGACAAAGAGGCTTTTGTTTCATTTGAATTTTCAAGTTGTAATTTCTTTTGTTATTCAAACAATTACCTATTAATGTTAAACTTTGTTTCATTAATGCATTGCATATGTTTATCTTGAATTATTTCATTTTCATTACATTTAAACTATGCTTTTTACTCACTTTATGACATTCAACTCTTGCTAAAAGTTACAAGCCTTTAGAGGGAGGATGACGAAAACAATGCCATAATCTCAAACAATATGCTTTTGGACAGACTTCGCTGACGATATTCAGGCGTTCTTTCAAATCCTAAACACTGGAGTTATAAGGAAGATAATCCCTAGTCAACCCCTTTGAGCCAAAGAAGTAGAAGTTTTCTGTATACAAATTGAAACCTTTAATCAAAACCTGGGGCAGGGTAGTCCCTCAGTTAATTCAAACGCGCGTTTAGCCGCAAACTCTCATACAATGAATGACATCAAAAACATTCCTCTGGAATCAAAAGACGGTGATGGTTCCCTATCATATAGGCAGTCATTATCTCTCAAAAAACAAGTCCCACTAAGTCAAAACCTACAAAAGAGACTTAAGAGAATTGGGGAATCCCGCTGACTGTAATCTCAAAACAAGAACAGTCAGGAAAAAATCAGGGATAACAAATCAAAAAGAGGTCAATACAAATCCTCAAAAACATGAAAAAAATGTTGCAAAAATGACTGCCTTCCAACAAACTTAACTTATTTGAAGCATCACCAAAACGTCATCCCAGACTCAATTGGAGTTCAAACGTACAATTAACTGAGCTTAGGACTGAAGAACATCATGAAGAACGGGTGGGTACAAATACATTTGAGCCTTTATCCTTTGTTTCTTAAACCGTGAACCAAGCCACGTTACAACCCTTCAAAAGTCCTAATTGAAGCATGGGTTAGTTCGAAAGCATACTGTTAGAAAAGGTATCCTGACTCCTGTAAGGCTTTACCATAAATCCAGAGTTGAATTACAAACTTCTTTACCTGCTAAAAAATCATTTTTCAAAAATTCAAGACAAGCATAAACTTTGCATTACTTGAATATCACTGTTTGCATTTGGCTATTTGTTTGACAGCGGAGAAATTCACACAACAAATATCCGATGAATGAAAGCCCTTTCCGTGAACAAAATCACTTCAAAAAGGATGACACTTCCATTGACAAATCTCCTATCAACAAGGGGGCATGACATGTCACTATCCAGCACACCTGGGGCAGACCAGTCAAGATTCCAGGAAATCTCTCAAAGAAGTGCAGAGTAACCAGGGGCAGGTCTCCATCTCCGTCATTTGGGACATTGAGCGTCAATCCCAACAAAGGGTTGCGTACAATCAAACTTTTTAGAAATGCCACAAATATTTGCTACTAGGGCCAATGACGAATCTCTCCAAAGTCCTTCTCATAGGATGACTCCCCATCCAGAGTTTAATCTCTGGACACCTTTCCCCAGCTGAGACAACCTCAAGAATCCTCAAAGACTTTCCCCCGACAAAGTCGTCACTTCTCAAGCAGACCGACAACCGGGTTTATTTCCCCAACAAATGACAGGATTCCCCAGCTTAAGGTAGCCTTTCCGACTACTATAAATCAAAGGACCACAACTCCTCTTCCCCAGTAGACTACTCTACAATCCCTAACAAGTTACTGCAAAACCTGGACCAGACCAGATATCAGTTCAACTTTGACTCCCCAGTAGAGCAACGGACGACTAAAACTCTTAAACTCTTTTCCCAAGTAGGAATAAACATGCTCTCCACAGAGTTTTCAATATCCCCCAGCGGATTTCTCCTAAAACAACATAACAGGATTGCCCAATGGAAACATTCTAAGCAAATTTTGAAAACACACCAACTCTTCAACAGTAGTCCAGGATTTAACGGTTCCCCGGCATCTGTCAAGGATTTATTTTCCCAGAAAAAAATACATTCTTTAACATTTCACATTTCATACCTCCTATTTACATACATGATAAAGTTCATACGACACAATCTCATTTATTTTGAGAACATCATGACATCATGCATTTCATGCATCATGACATTGCATACAACTAACTCTTTACCTTTTCAGGAAAGATCGATCGACAGATAAAGGTTATCATTACCTTTTGAGGTTGTAATCGTCAAAGATTCCTTCATCATCCTTTTGAGGTAGTAATCGTCCAAGATTCCTTCATCATCCTGCTGAGGTAGTAATCAACCAAGATTACTTCATCATCCTGCTGAGGTAGAAATCGTCCAAGATTCCTTCATCATCCTACTGAGGTAGTAATCATCCAAGATTCCTTCATCATCCCGCTGAGGTAGTAATCGTCCACGATTCCTTCATCATCCTGCTGAGGTAGTAATCATCCAAGATTCCTTCATCATCCTGCTGAGGTAGTAATCATCCAAGATTCCTTCATCATCCAGCTGAGGTAGTAATCGTCCAATATTCCTTCATCATCCTGCTGAGGTAGTAATCATCCAAGATTACTTCATCATCCTGCTGAGGTAGTAATCGTCCAAGATTCCTTCATCATCCTGCTGAGGTAGTAATCATCCAAGATTCCTTCATCATCCTACTGAGGTAGTAATCGTCCAAGATTCCTTCATCATCCTGCTGAGGTAGTAATCGTCCGAGATTCCTTCATCATCCTGCCGAGGTGGTAATCATCCAATATTCCTTCATCATCCTGCTGAGGTAGTAATCAACCAAGATTCCTATATCATCCTACTGAGGTAGTAATCGTCCAAGATTCCTTCATGATCCTGCTGAGGTAGTAATCATCCAAGATTCCTTCGTCATCCTGCTGAGGTAGTAATCGAACAAGATTCCTTCATCATACTACTGAGGTAGTAATCGTCCAAGATTCCTTTGTCATCCTGCTGAGGTAGTAATCGACCAAGATTCCTTCATCTTGCTGAGGTAGTAATCTTCCATGATTCCTTCATTATCCTGCTGAGGTAGTAATCGTCCAAGATTCCTTCGTCATCCTGCTGAGGTAGTAATCGTCCAAGATTCCTTCATCATCCTGCCGAGGTAGTAATCGTCCAATATTCCTTCATCATCCTGCCGAGGTAGTAATCGTCCAAGATTCCTTCATCATCCTACTGAGGTAGTAATCGACCAAGATTCCTTCATCATCCTGCTAAGGTAGTAATCGTCCAAGATTCCTTCATCATTCTGCTGAGGTAGTAATCGTCCAAGATTCCTTTGTCATCCAGCTGAGGTAATAATCGACCAAGATTCCTTCATCATCCTACTGAGGTAGTAATCGTCCAAGATTCCTTAGTCATCCTGCTGAGGTAGTAATCAACCAAGATTCCTTCATCCTGCTGAGGTAGTAATCGTCCAAGATTCCTTCATCATCCTGCTGAGTTAGTAATCGTCCAAGATTCCTTCATCATCCTACTGAGGTAGTAATCGTCCAAGATTCCTTCATCATCCTGCCAAGGTAGTAATCATCCAAGATTCCTTCATCATCCTACTGAGGTAGTGATCGTCCAAGATTCCTTCATCATCCTGCTGAGGTAGTAATCGTCCAAGATTCCTTCATCATCCTGTTGAGATATAAGTCATCCAAGATTCCTTCATCATCTATTTGGAGTAGAAATCATTTCTGGATGGCATCTTTAAGCCCATCTCCAACAACTATCCATTACCTCTCCAAATGGCACCTTTAAGCCCATTCCTCCTATCATCGCATCGCCGAGTGTAAATTTTTGGGCACTCTAGTGTCCAATCATCTTCCACCTTCGAGTCACGAATGGGAAAACTCGCCAATCTAACTCTTCAGGTTTAAGAAGATTGAACAGGGGCAGGTGTTGTACCCCAAAATTTGCCCTCTCATTTTTCAAGTATTTTCTCACAAGATATTCTAAGACGTCAAGTTTGCAGCACTGATACATCAATTTAGGCTTGAAATTGGCACAAGGGAAAAATGGTCAATTGCATACTGGAAAGTCAAACTTTGACTTTTTGGTCAACATTACAACCCAAAGATCAAATTTCATCAAGACATTCAAAAATATCAAGCTTGATCATTAAGAAGTCAAGAGAATCAAAAATCCAACTTTGCAAGACTTTGAGATTTTTCTAAGTATTTTCTATACTTGGTTAATTTCATTTGCTTCATGGTATTTTACTACAACTCCAAATAATTCAAGATGATGTAATTAATTAAAGTTATTACAAAGTGACATTTTGCAAAATTACAAATTCTAAAATTATGTCTTGATTAAAACCTTGTCACAATATTTTTGCCTTTGACATAATATGCACAAGACTAAATTTGTGACATGCTACAAACTATGTTGTCCAAAGTTGAAGAAAATATAATATATCACATTACTACAACATCCTATGCTGCCAATACAGTCCAAAACGGCTCTATGCAGTCTGCCCAAGCCTGCATCACAACAGCCCCAAGATTGCACCAAAATGGAAAAGGAATTTTGTGTACAAAAAGTGTCAAAGCAGTAAGCAAAAAACAATTCAAAAATAACTTATTTGTTTTCCCCCCTAAACCACAATCAAGGGGTCTACAAAAGAGGACGATCTCATAAGACAAGGGGGGGGGGGATTTTGGAAGAGAGGTTAAAAATTTTCTAGAGAGAAGATAGAGAGTTTTGTTGAGCAGAAAAACAATATTTTGTGCAACTTTGAATCATTTTCAAAACCAAAATTTCTCTTGTTCAAAACAGAAACCTAACCCATTGCTCCACCATACAAACTCTTCTTCAAAGACTGTCCAAACATAACCAAAAAAAAGGTCCTTGTAGTACTACTCACCTTCATCATCAAAAATACCAAAAATATTACAGTACAGTCCAACTCAGTTCTAGCAGTCCAGAGCAGCTTCCTGAAGACTCACAAGGTTATCACATCATTTGGAAAAGCATTCAGATCTAAAACAACCAGTGCAGCCCAAAGGTAAGTCCTCTTGACTTGATATCTTGTCATTACATCATTAACAAGCTGTTGTTCTTTGAAGACAAGATGTAGTACTTTAATATCTTTTTGAACTAGTTATTTGCACTTTGTTTAGGCTTATTCAATCATTTGTTGTTCATGTTTAACCATCATATGCCATAAGCTAACCTGTACATTCAGTAAAATAATGTTTAATGCAGGAAAATGCAGCATGTATCGACACATATCCTCATGTGTCGACTCATCCTAGTGAAAAAACAGGGTATGAGTCGACACACAACCCCCATGCATCGACTCATACTGATTTCAGGTTACAAAACATAAGTGGGAAAAGACTATGAGTCGACACATATGCGTTTCGCATCGATGCAAGAAGGTGCATGAGTCGACACATCCCATTATGTGTCGACTCATACTGAGCAGATTTTTTTTACAGGAGCAAGGAAAAGCTATGTGTCGATGCATAACAGCATGGGTCGACACATAGCAGTTCAAAATGCAGTTTTCCTTTTATTTTAAACTATTTTTACATTGTTTTCATTATCATTCGATATGGTTGTAATATTTCAGTTTCCACTTCATCCCCATTGTAAATTTGTACCCCCATCCCCCTAAAGCGATGTAATAGCTTAGATTTTATTTTCCACATTTTACTTGCTTTTCATATATTGTTAATAAATTGGATGTATGACAAGATAAAATCAGCAAATAGATAACCTTTCAAATACAAGACAAAATGCATGCAAACTAACACACTTGCACACTAGCATCTCTAAGGTAATCTCATTTTGTTTCCTATCATAAAGCAGTCATGTCCCTCGAATATGGGAAGTTTTAGCAAAGACCCTTCGATAAAAAAAGATCGTTGTCCCTCGATGAACCTCGATGTTGCCTTCGGAAAATGATCTAGTCCCTAATCGACATTGCTAAAACGACTCATAAAGTTTCTTTCTATGACTATCCAAACGTCCCGCGCTTGTCCCTTCACATCCAACGATGGGGCTTCTTACCAAATCAATGGTAAGACCGCCATATCTAAAGGAGGAGGAAAAGCACATTTAAGACCTTTAGAGTAGGTAGATTCTCTCTTAGTTACTCGCTTTCTTACAACAAAAACATTTTTACCCACACTCTCATCTTTGAACTATTTTCAAAACAAACACTTTGTAGGCGTTCTTATAGAAATGAGAACCATTACGAAGTTCCATTTTCAAAATACTTTCAAAAACACATCTCACAAACACACTTTTGAACTATTTTCGAAACAAACACTTTGTAGGCGTCCTTATAGAAACGAGAACCATTATGAAGTTCCATTTTCAAAATACTTTCAAAAATCACCACCATAAGCACACATTCAAACAAAAGCAAGTGATCTAGCAAGTAACTAAGAGCCTATGGAAAACCATGGATGAAAAGGGTGTTAATAACTTCCCTTTTCATAATCTACCCCCTGAACTCAAGAAAACATCTCTAAAGGTCTTTCCTGTGCTTTTTCACCTTTCCTTTTTGGATAAAAGAAAAGTCGGTGGTGACTCTTGCTAACCGCAACACTTGCGATAAAACGCAAAACACCCAAGTCAGTTCTCCCACCGCATCACAATGAGGATGATGTTTTATCTCATAAAAATTTAACCAACACACTTACGTTTTAAATTTTTTTTAAAGAGGAACTACATGTACCATGATCCCCTATTGCACGAAAAGGTGGTACGTTGGTACTAAAGGTTCGCAACCGCGGAGAGTGCAAAAAAAACCATAAAAAAATATTTTTCTTTTCTCACCTCTACCATCTATTTTTATACAACATTTTTTATAGCCAAAATATACAGATTTTACAAACAGGTCCCTGCGAAGTACCGTAGATGTTTATTGTGCTAATACCTTCCCTTTGCATAACCAACCCCCTTACCTTGAATCTTTCCCCCTCTTTTGGGTTATTTGATCTATTCTCATTCCTTTGGAAACAATAAAGCTCCGTGGAGATTTTTATTTTGATCTGTATAAGTCTAGTCAATCCCATGGCTTAGTCTTAAACATTTCTACCGCTACAAAAAATGGTGACTTCACTGGGGAGAGATTGACCTCTTGTTGGTCCATCCCTAAGTGGCTTAAGCCTATCTTTGTTTATATCTGTGTATATGCTATTGTTGTTTATGTGTTATATTTTGTATATATGTTTATCTGGATTTTCCTGGTTTTCATGATGCTTGTTGTAACGCGGTCGGAGAACTGACTTGGTTGTTTTGCGTTTGATCGCAAATGTTGCGGTTAGCAAGAGTCACCACCGACTTTTCTTTTATCCAAAAGAAAAGGTTGAAAAGAACAGGAAAGACCTTTGAGATGTTTTCTTGAGTTCGGGGGGTAGATTATGAAAAGGTAAGGTATTAGCACCCTTTTCATCCGTAGTTATCTACGGGCTCTTAGTTGCTTGCTAGATCACTTGCTTTTGTTTGAAAATGTGCTTTGTGTGGTTTTTTAAGGTATTTTGAAAAGGCGTCATTGTTTAGGTAAACTTTGTAATGATTCTCGTTCGTAAGAATGTATATAAAGTGTTGATCTTTTGAAAATGTTTTCAAGTTTGAAAGATGTTTTTGAAAGTGTTGGTGTTTGTTTTGAAAATAGCAAGGATGTTTTTGGTTTGAAAATGAGTAAGCAACTAGGAGCATTCTACCTACTCAAAACCTAAGTCAAGAATATTTTATGATTTTTTATTTTATTTTTTGATGTTAAATAAAAATGATCAAACAAAATTAATTATATGAAATAAGAGAGAGAAAAAAAATGAAAATGTTTTAGGCATGTATGCAAAGAGTAAACAGGGGGTGAGTGTTAGCAAAACAAAGCTAAGCCCAATGACCATGCTGGCCCAGGCGCCTGTATTATAATCTAGTGTGGGTGGTCTTTTGAGGGTCCATCAAGGTGGAAGCATGTAGTGCGCTGGATCTGGCTTGATGAAGATCACATGGTGTTGATTGAGGGTATATCATGCGCGTGTAGAAGCTGCCTCTACGGGATCTGTAAAAATAAAAACATGACAAAGCAAAAGGGTACCACTGGGGAACGAACTAAGGTCCCTATAGTCACAGGCGCGCGCGTCTACCACTGGGGTGGCTATACATCCTTTTATTAATACAAAACCAAAAATATATATTTGAAACACATTCCTAGGCCTGTATCATCTTCAATCTCGCGCCAGACCATTCAACATGATTTTTTGAAATTGCTATCTCTTTCATTTCTCAACCATTTTCAAAAGTACACACATCAAAGTTGCTGGAAATTTCATCATGAATCCAACCATGTAAATAACTTAAGCTAACACTCAAAGATGAACATGAATTTTAAATGGTACCAAATTCTGACCTAATTTTTTCAGAGATTCAAACTTAAAATCCTTTAAGCTCAAGCAATATAAATGAAAACTATGGACATGGTTAGCTTTAGGGCAATGATATCTACATTTTTCATTCACAAATTAAACATTAATGATGCCTATATGAAGAGTTCAAAAGTCAGAAAACTCACCTTGAAAATGAAATTCGTGTTTTGAATTAGATCTGCTTTCAAAGTGTTTTGATGATTGGGTTAGCTTCCTTGAACCTCCAGGAAGCTATTGCAAAGCTTACTTTATGGTGAGAGTTCTTGAATCAAGCTGAAGAAGTCAATGTGCAATGCCCTGTTTTTGAAAATGGAGAATGGTGAAAATGGTATTACAGTTTGAAAACATGGGTTGGGATAGCTTCTATATGTGTATTAGAAGCTTTGTGGATGGTTTGGCCAACAAACGCACGAGGGGGTTTGGAGATTGGATTCAAAAATCAGAAATGACAAGTTTTTGTGCTTGTATGGCAATTTCTGGTTTTGGGGAGTTTGAGGGAGTTTGATAGCTTGTAAAATCGTGTGTTAAGTTGCATAAGAGTGCCTTGACATATAGGAAAAGGTTTGGAGACTTGTAGAAGTCAGAAGTACAAAATCACATGCTTGTGGATTTTTACTTGTTTTTGAAGCAACATGGACAAACATGGTTTCAAGGCAAGGTAGGGTGGTTGAGAACTTTAAACATACTTCTTCTTATCTTATAGACTTAGTGTGTGCAGAAGGAACAACTACAAAGCTCAAGAACTGATTTTGTGCATAAAAGCAACTTTTCCAAAATGGCAATGTGCACTTTCTTCCCAAAATGGCATTAAGCATGGGTTATGCATTGAATGCTTGAGTTAAAGACTCTAACAGTTGTGCCAAACATTAATTATGGAATGCCAAGCAAGTTTGAGGCCTGCGAAGCAAAGATTGTGCAGCCTAGCATGGATTTTAATTCCTGTTCATCAAGAAAATGACCTATAATTCAAGAATGAAATGCCAACTTCATGCCTTCAATTCTCCTTGATCTAACATGATCTCAAGGAGTTCTTGGACATTTAGAAATCTTGCAATGTGCTCCACAACCCCTATTTTAATCACTTTCGAAAATTCCTCTTGGAACTATGTGAAAAATTGCCTTGAAGTTAGGTCAAAATCCTGCCTAAACTAGGGCAAAATTTCACTAAGTTTCTAAGTTTCATGAACATGTATTCACAAAATCATAACTTGAAATCCATTCATTTATAGGAGAAGTCATGTAAAGAAATTTTTTAGATCTCATTGATATCTACAACTTTCATGTTGAAAGTTTCCTTTGAATCATCTTTCATCATGGTGAAAAATTGGCTCAAAGTTATGAAAAAATATGAAGTTTTCAACACTTAGAAAAAATTCTAAGTTTGGAAACTTTGACTTTTCAAAATGAAATCTTGACTTTTTGATTTCTTGATGTACAAGTTTCATATTTTGACATGTTTTGATGAATTGTGATCTTTGACACTTGATTTTGACCAAAAAGTTAAAGTTTGACTTTTCAGTGTACAATTGACTTTTGATCAATTGACTGAAAATCAACTATCAATCAATTAATCTTGAGGGAAGTTTTGGGTCATACCATTAGGTAAAAATGATACATTTGAAACCTTGAGATCATGCCTCCAACCAATTAACCATGTGCTAGGTCAAAAATTAGAAATTGCCCTTTCTCAGTCAAAACCCTAATTTTGACCATTTTGCCCTTTTGATGATCTGATCAACTTTCTTGAGGAATTGTAACTTGATCAAGTGACATATATGAGTTCACAATTTTTATATGGATAAAAATTATGAAGTTTGACTGTAAATTGGCCACAGTTGACTTTTTCCCTAATACAATTGATTTTTAGGTCAACTGATCAATTGATTGAGGAAAAATGTGATCCAAGAATTGAAACTTGATATGAGCAATCTTGAGGGTCCATAATGATCCATGAAAGTCATATGAGGCATTAAAAGTTCAATTATCCTTGTGCAATCTCAAACCCTAATTCCAGTCATCAATGCTTAAGGAGGTGTCTTGAGTTGATCAACCCTAGTGCAGTCTTGAACCAAAGGAGATTTTGTGAGAAAATACTTGATAAATGAGAGGGAAAATTTTGGGGTACAACAGCTGCCCCTATTCAATCTTCTTAAGCCTGAAGATTTAGATTGGCGGATCTGCCATTCGTGACTTGAAGGTGGAAGATGGTCGAATACTAGAGTGCCCATAAATTTTCACTCGAAGATGAATTGTGAATGGGCTTATAGATGCGATTTAGAGGAATGATGGAGATTTGCCAGAGATGGGCTTGTAGACGCCATCCAAAGGCGACTGTTGACAGAAAACGGACTAAGTCTGAACTTGATTTCAATTGGAAAAGAATCAGAACAAATCTTTGAAGTGATTTATCTGAAACTAGCAGAAGTCTTGTATGTTGTTTGACTGGGAAGAATCAGAATAAATCTTGGAGTGATTTATCTGAACCAGAAGTGTTCCTTTGGAAAGTATCAGGATAAACCGTTGAGAGGTTTAAACTGAACCAAAAGAGGTTTTGAATATTCTTTAACTGGAGAGAATCAGAGTAGATCTTTGAGCGATTTATCTGAACCAAAGAAAGTGCATACTAAGAAAGAATCAGAATAAATTGTTGAGAGATCTAAACTGAACTGGTAGGGATTTGGAGAAGAATCAGAATAAATCGTTGAGAGATTTATCTGAACCAAAGAGAAAACATCTGCGGGAAAGAATCAGAATAAACCGTTGAGAGATTTAAACTGAACTGGCAGGGATCTGGAAAAGAATCAGAATAAATCATTGAGAGATTTATCTAAACCAAAGAAATGTATGCGGGAAAGAATCAGAATAAACCGTTGAGAGATTTAAACTGAACTAGCAGAGATCTGGAGAAGAATCAGAATTAATCATTGAGAGATTTATCTGAACCAGAGAAGACGTCTGCAGGAAAGAATCAGAATAAACCGTTGAGATATTTAAACTGAACCAACAGGGATCTGGAGAAGAATCAGAATAAATCGTTGAGAGATTTATCTAAACCAAAGAAATGTATGCGAGAAAGAATCAGAATAAACCGTTGAGAGATTTAAACTGAACAAGCAGGGATCTGGAGAAGAATCAGAACAAATCATTGAGAGATTTATCTGAACCAAAGAAATGTCTCCGGGAAAGAACCAGAATAAACCGTTGAGAGATTTAAACTGAACCAGCAGGGATCTGGAGAAGAATCAGAACAAATAATTGAGATATTTATCTGAACCAGAGAAGACGTCTGCAGGAAAGAATCAGAATAAACTGTTGAGAGATTTAAACTGAACCAGCAGGGATCTTGAGAAGAATCAGAACAAATCATTGAGATATTTATCCGAACTAGAGAAGACGTCTGCGGGGAAGAATCGGAATAAACCGTTAAGAGATTTAAACTAAACCAATAGGGGTCTGAAATAAATATCTATTATGTAGATGGTTGACCAGTCCTTTCTTGGGAATTGATCTGTAATTGACTTGTTGAAAATTTGACGATAATGTTCTATTGATTGATCTTTCCTGACAAGATGAAAGGTTAGTTTCATGCAATGTCATGATGTATGAAATGCATGGTATAACTCGGTTTCTCAAAATAAATGAGAATGCACTGTATGCATTTGCATTGCTAATGCTATGACGTATGAATGTAATGTATGGATATTAATAGTTATGCTGCAGTGTTGCTGGAGTCGAGGAAAATAAATCCTCGAGTACTGCTGGGTATGAGGAGTATAAGTCTTCATATTTCGAAGTTGAAATGTTAATGGATGAGTTTCCATTTGATAGAACCATTCGAGTTGAGTCCCTGAAAGACTATCCTGGAAGAAATGGATCCACAAATTCTTGTCAGCTGTATAAGGTTAGATCTTCCTTACATACGATCGGAGGTGCAGCTTAGGACAGGAAGCTCCATCGTATTTGGCAAAAGCAGGTGCCTTGAACTTATGTGGGATCACCACCCCAGAGGATAAACCCAGGTCTCCGAAGTCCATTCTGGGCACATGTTGAATCTCCATAGCACTTAAGCGGTCCTCCAGCTGTTTGTACCTATCCTCGGCAGGAGGATACTGTTCATCATTATAATCCGTCTCGTTGTCGGAGACCACAAGACTAGGAACCCTTCTCTCTTGGGGACTGTCCTTGCCTACAGATGAGGTAGTCAGCTCAACCTCATTCTATAATCCATTCCCAGATCTGTGTCTAGTGTTGAACAAAACAGTCCTCTTCTTCTTCTTCTTCCTATCTTTCAGAATCAGAGTTTTCAAGTCCTGTTGACCCTGGGCTAGGCTCATAACCAACTTCTGGAACTGGGAATTCTGGGCTTGGAGGGCCTTGATAGCTTGTTCAGTGGAAGGTTCGGTAGACATGATGATTGCTGAAATAAACAGCGAAGAAGATAAGTGACCTGTAAAAAGGGTACCTGTAATGCAATGATATGTATGTACGCAATGTTTTCAAGGATCTCGCGGGGTAAACAAGAAAATTGTTAGAATTTGAATCTGGTAGCTTGATTGAAGGAACTTCATGTTGCTGAGAGTCCTTATTCAAAAGTCAAGGCTCACCATATCGAGTGGGTCATAGCCCCTGACTCAAGTTATCAACCTCGGTTAGAGGAAAATAAATCCCCTTTGCTCCTTGCTAGACAGTTGGTTCATCATGACCTGCACCACAGACCCTTGAGATCCTTGAAATGGGTTAGTCCTTATGCAGGATGTATGCAATGTTATGATGGTATGATGTTATGCTATGCGTGGAGTGATGTAAGTAAACCCTGTTATAAGCCCAGATTAAGGACTGTAAACAAAACCTGCAAGGAACTCATGTTGTCAGATAACAAGAATGTGCAAGTAGTTCAAGTTTGAAGGCACACAAGTCACACAAGACAGCCCTTAGATTTCAGGCCAGTATGGAGTTTAGGTATTACCCTCTTGAAGTTAGTTGGCTCAAAACCTGTCCTATCAATAGTAACCGGGTTCTAAGGAGCTCAATATCATTGGATTGTTTTCTATGTTCATCGTTTTGATTTAGCCACTTAACTGGCGACCAAAATATTCCAAGAAAACAACCCTCAATGAGTGTAGTATCGAATATCTACCAACTTCGGACTGCACCAAAGTCGGTCATCTCACTACCCCTAAAGAGGCCAGGATGGTCAAGTAAGGTTCTAAGGTCAGTTGATGCTTCGCGACACCACGCGGCGGCCCCGTACTCTCCTTGACTTGACTCAAGGGTTACCGGTACTCACCAAAGTGCCACATCAATGTAGCAACTGCTTCAACCATGTCGGTATACCCCGCACAGTTCCCTCACAGTTTGTTGCTACTTCTAAAAGGGTATCCCCAGATCCGGGTTAGGATCTCTAAAACTCCGATGCAAGACCACAATATTAAAGCAAACAAGGCATACAATTGAAAACATAGAATGATCTAATCCTAAGGTACACCTCACTTATAAAAAATCCCCAGCAGAGTCGCCAGTTCTGTGATCGGTGGAAATAGAACTGACTGTTTTGGAATGCTGGTTCGCGAAATGTCGCGGTAAGCAAGAGTCACCATCGTCTTTTATTTTCTCCAACAAGGAAAGGACAAAAGCACGTCAAAATTCCTTTTCGAGATGTTTCTCGGGTTCGGGATGTAGATTATAGAAAGGGAAGGTGTTAGCACCCTTTCTATCCGTGGTTATCCACGGGTTCTTAGGTACTTGCTCACTATGTTTTCAAAAATGTTTTCTTTTCTTGTGTTTGTGGGTTTTGAAAAAGTTTGTTTGAAAACTTCGTTTTAACTCTTGTATCAGTCCTCAAGAGTGTCATGAAGTGTTTGTTTGAAAACTTTTGTCAGAAAAGTGTAAGTGCGAAAAGTATTTTTGTTTTTTTTGAAAGAGCAAGTACCTTAGAACCTCTGCCTACTCAAAGGAATTAAGCTGTGTAAATGTCCTTTAGACAGTACTATCCCACTATTGAGAAGTAGGTAGCACCGTCGTTGGAGTTATTCGGGTCAATTCGATTATAGGGACATGTGTGGTCACCAAAGCAATAGTAGGACGCCTTAGCGGTAACCCTAATGTCCTAGATCCTTTTTATCCGAGGCAACCGTTTCGAGGCAACTTGGATCTTTAGACAGGAGGGCGACCTCTAAAACACCCTATACTCAATGACCACGTCGAGGCAACCAAGTGAGGCGTACCCTAGGATTGGCATGTGCGAGTGTGTCAGGATTCAATTAAATTATCTTTGCACATGTCATGGTGAGCTACGTTTTGATTTTATTTTGAGAATAAGTCTTGTCATGCATAGCAGTTAATAATCGTGCGGAAAGTAAATTGCGGAAAGTAAATCTACGCTATTACAAGGCGTCGGGTATTTACATCGCCAAAAACAAACCCTTTGAAAAATAAATGCGAGAAAATAAAGAAAGCGATAAAAGGTCCTAATTACGCTATTACATCCTCGGAGCAATTACATAAATAATGATAAAAAATTATATGCGCGAAGAGAAATTAAATCGGAGAAGTCCTTAGGGTTTTGACCCTTTTTTGTGAAAGAATGAAATTTTAGTCCTTTTTGCATTTAATTGAATATTAAACCTAAAACTAATTAATTAAGTAATTAAAAGAAAAAAAAGTATTATTTATGTTTTTTATATTTTTTATGTTTTAATGAAATAAAAGAAAAGAAATTAAAATTGTCAAGAAAACCCTAATTCTAATTTATTTTATTTGTTATGAAAATAATTAAAGTTAACTTAATTAAAACAACTAAATTAATTAATTACATTTATTTACAAAAACAATAAATTAATAGTGAAATTAATAAATAATAATAATAATAAAAATATTGTTTTCTGAATTTATTATGAAAAATTAATTAAGTTAAATAAATAATAATAATAATAATAATTAATAAAGAAAAATAGAAAATATAAAGAGAAAAAAAGAAAAAGAACCCAGGGGGGTGCTGGCCCAACAAGGAGGTTTGTTAGCAATCCTGGCCCATTTGCACACAAGCCTTTGTTGACTTTGGAAATTGTCCACGCATGCTTTGACTAGGAGTACCATGGTCAGCATCTCATGGCCATTAGATCTTTGCTTAAGGACACTTGGCATGCTGAGGCGTGAGGTACATGATGTTTATCCTTTGGAAGCCTGCATATGATCACGTCATGAAAAATATTATAAGAGTTTTAGGGGACCTGGGATTCGAACCCAGGTCCCAATGATCAATACACCAATTCCTTGGCCATCTGAGCTGCACGCTTTAGTCATTAATAATATAAGAAGAAATTATTATATTAGATAATTAATTCATATGCTGCACAAAAGCAAAAACACGCGCGCATTTCAAATGATCCAACCATGAATCAACACGTCATCGTCTTCCTCCTTTGTACCTGCATAAAACACATTAGATAGCGGGGGTTTTTAACCCCCACAAACTGCAACCACAAAAAATAGTGAATAGCTCTGTGTTGAATATAAATATTTCGCGAGGGTGGCCATGTGTTCGTCTTGTCTCAACGAGTTCAACCATATGCCTTAAAGGTTCCAATTTTTCCTGGATTGTAAAGCCCCAAATTCACAGCATAAGAACCCTAAAATTCGTCAATGGCAACTCTTGATTCTGTGCATCATAATTCAATTAACCTATACCAACAGCTTCATATGAGTTCAAACAATACAAAACAACCACAAAATCATGTTAATGATGCATGAAATAAGAAATTTGATTCTGAAAAAAAAAACGCAAACCGTTAAACTGTTCTTGATGATTCTTGTAGCTTTAAGGCTTGGTTTTGATTGCAATGCGTTTCTGGGAACCCCTGCAATAGATTAGAACCAATAAAAGCCTTTGAATCACGTTAGAATATGGAAATCAGTTTTCAAGTTTCTTTGAATTTTCTTGAATGTGGTTATGGCTTTTCTGCAGCAAATTCATGTCTTCATGATTAGGGTTGGCTTGCATATTTATAATAGAATAGAATTAGGTCAAAATCTTGCAAAGAAATCCATGGAATGATGATTTGAATATTTGATTGAAAATCAAATATTTTTGAATCTTCATGATTGGAAAAACTTGCTAAATTTGGAGATTTTGATATCCTTGATTGGTACACGAAATTGCCAGCATATCTTGAGCTTGTTTGCTTCACAAAAAGATTGAAAAATCAAATCTTTGTATTTCCTACAATTTAAATTAATTAAATGAATTAAAATTGATTAAAAATCCAATTAATTAATAAACAATAAGAAAATAAATTCAATGAAGCTTGATGGGTCGTGCATAAGCCATGGATAAAGTTTCAAGAAGAAATTTGAGGCCCATTAGCAAAAACAAGGTGTTTTGAGCAAAGTTGACTTTTGCAAATTCACAAAAATTTCCCAACTTCTCTAATGCATATCTTGCTCAATTTTGATCATATGAACATGTTCTTGGACATTTTGGAAAGGTATTGGAGTCCTATAACCAATTCCTTTGGTCCCATGTCATTTGGATTTACCAATCTAAAGTTATGGTCTTTTACTTAAAGTGCATTTTTGTTGACTTTTGAATTTGACCTATAATGTAGAAATTGATAACTTTTTATGAGAGCATTTCTTGGACTTGGAATGTGAAGATGGATTGTAGGAAATGTCATCCCCTTCAAAATTAGCATTGGATGGGATTTTTATGATGAACCATGAAAAAGTTATGCCTTGGTCAAGATACAGTTGACTTTTCTGCTGTCCAAAAATAGTAACTTTTGCATCCTTGGTGATTTTTGAGCCATGCTTGTGGAATCATGATCAAGACTTGATCAAATGATGATTGTGGACTCAAAAAAATATGTTGACCAAAAATTCTGACTTTTGACTGTAAAATGACCATTTTGCCCCTGTAGTTGACTGTAGAGTAAATGAAGCTTTTGACTGTGGAATTTGGCACTGTGAGTCTTGAAACTTGGCATGTAGGTGCTTGAGGATATATATAGGTATATGAGACCTGATTGAGCCATTGAAAACCTCAAATTCCTTAGAAGAACCAAAACCCTAATTTTGGCTGGCTTAGGAGATGTTTGGACTGTGCAACCCTTGAGAAATCTTGAGCCATTTGAAGGTGATTCTTGACAAATCTTGGAGAATATGGGAGGGAAAATTTTGGGGTACAACAGTTGCCCCTGTTCAATCTTCTTAGACCTGAGGATATAGATTGGCTTGCGTGCCTTTCGTGATCCAAAGGTGTAAGATGATTGAACACTAAAGTGCCCAGAAATTTGCACTCGCATAGCGTAGTATTAGCAATGTGATGTCGGGAATGGGCTTACAGATGCCATTTGGAGATATGATGGATAGGAGGATGGGCTTATAGATGACACCTGGAGATTGTTGATAGGTAGTTTTATCTTTGTTGACGGGTTGCCTTCATTGACAGATTATCTTCATTGACGGGTTGTCTTCATTGACAGGTTGTCTTTATTGACAGGTTGTCTTCATTGACAGATTGTCTTTATTGACAGGTTGTCTTCATTGACGGGTTGTCTTCATTGACAGGTTGTCTTCATTGACGGGTTGTCTTTATTGACAGGTTGTCTTTATTGACGGGTTGTCTTAATTGACAGGTTGTCTTCATTGACAGGTTGTCTTCATTAACAGATTGTCTTCATTGACGGGTTGTCTTCATTGACAGGTTGTCTTCATTGACAGATTGTCTTCATTGACAGGTTGTCTTCATTGACAGGTTGTCTTCATTGACAGGTTGTCTTCATTGACAGGTTGTCTTCATTGACGAGTTGTCTTCATTGACGGGTTGTCTTTATTGAGAGGTTGTCTTCATTGACGGGTTGTCTTCATTGACGGGTTGTCTTCATTGACGGGTTGTCTTCATTGACAGGTTGTCTTCATTGACAGGTTGTATTCATTGACAGGTTGTCTTCATTGACAGGTTGTCTTCATTGACAGGTTGTCTTCATTGACAGGTTGTCTTCATTGACAGGTTGTCTTCATTGACAGGTTGTCTTCATTGACAGGTTGTCTTCATTGATAGGTTGTCTTCATTGACAGGTTGTCTTCATTGATAGGTTGTCTTCATTGACAGGTTGTCTTCATTGACAGGTTGTCTTCATTGACAGGTTGTCTTCATTGACAGGTTGTCTTCATTGACGAGTTGTCTTCATTGACGGGTTGTCTTCATTGACAGGTTGTCTTCATTGACGGGTTGTCTTCATTGACAGGTTGTCTTCATTGACAGGTTTAGCGTCAGAAAAATCTTTAGGAATCGATTTAATTGGATTTGTCTTCTTTGACTGGATTTGAGACTTTGACTGCATCTTTCCTGAAAGATAAAGGTCAGTCATATGCAATGCATGATATGGATCAAGCAATGATGTTCTCATCATAAATTAGATTGTATGATATGATTGCGTATGTGCATGTATCATGATGTATGAAAATGTGATGTTTTAGCTGGGGAAAATAAATCCCGGATAGCTGCTGGAGAATGATGTTGAATTCTTCGTTTCCGCTGGGGATGTTGATTGTGTGAATAAACCAGTAGGAGAAGATGACTCTGTTGGGGAATAAACCTGGTGACGAGATTGCTCTGCAGGGAATTACTCTGTGAGGAAGAGATGTTCTGCTGAGATTTTAATGATAACTCCGCTGGGGGTTCCGTTTATAAGCTCTGTTAGGGATTTGGATGAACTCTGCTGGGGATAGGAAGAGCTTTGCTGAGGACGATCTTTCCGTTGCAATTACTTGCTGAGGATAACCCAGTTAGACTCTGGTGGGGATAACCTCTGAATATGGTTGGGGAGAGATATTTGTACTCTGCAGGGGATAAGCTTCCAGAATCTACTGGGTAAGATGATTCAATTCTCCTGGGGAAACTTTTGGACTGCACTGGGGAAATGGCTCCACTGCGGTGTCTATAGTCCGTCGGGGAACAATCTTATATTTTTGTCGAGCAATATTAAGACTGTCGGGGATGCTTGCTGAGGAATATTCATATACTCTGCTAGGGAATATCAAGATCTTCTGGGGATACCCAACTTTTCCAGGACGGATGGTAGACCAACTCTGCTCGGGGGAGAGTATTGCTGACTTGCTGGGGATACTGTGCCCTTTTTAGGGCTGATGGAAGGCCAACTCTGCTTGGGGAGAGTATTGCTGACTCTTGTCTTACTCTGCGGGGAGTGAAGGTATCCTGGTTACATTCTTCGGCCGAACTTACCTTGGTACTTTGATGGACAGAGCACCTGTACAATTTGGACAACTCTTATTGCCCCAGCTTTTATGGGAGAAGGTACCTGTGGAGGAGCTTGATAACTTCCGATTGAACAATCTTCTTCTGGTAGGCAAGTGATGAGATGACGGGACATAGTCGTACGCTTTTGATCCCTAATTTTTGCCTGGACCGCCCTTTCGGGTTTTCAGTCCATCGGGATACCCTTTTTTACCCAAGCCGCCTTTTCAGGTTTTCGACTTGTCGTGTGTACATATTTTTTTTATTTTCATCCCTTATTTTTTGCCCGAACCCTTTTGGTTCGCCGGGAAGCCCTTATTTCTGCCTAGGCCAGTCGACCTAGCGGGTCTTTGATTATGCGTAGTATTTTTTGACTATGTCCACCTTCTCAGAGTGTAGGGAGTTGTCACTGTCAGTAGTGTTGTGTCGCCATACTACCAGAAGATGTTTGATCATGAAATATTCGTTGCTGGAATTCATGTCCAATGCCCCAAGTGACTCAGGCGGAGATTTGCCCCTGGCTATTTGGCATTTTTGAGAGATTCCTTGAATCTTGACTTAACTGCCCCAGATGATGGACAATGATCATGTCTGCTCCTTGGTTGGAAGTGTTTTTCCACTTGAAGTGATCCTTGAGAAGATTTTTGTTCACTAGATATTCGTCGTGCGAATTTCTCTGCTGTTGAACAAATAGCCATATGCAAACAATGTTATTTTAAGAATGCAAAGCTTATGCCTGTCTTGAAGTTTTTTGAAAATGCAGTTTTCAATAAAACAAGTGAATTTTTGTAAAATGTGATGTCAACTCAGGATTTATCAGCGAGCCCTACAGGAGTCAGGATACCTTTGGTAACAGTATGCTTTCGAACTAACCCACACTTCAGCTAGGACTTTTAAGGGTTATAACGTGGCCTGGTTCACGGTTTAGGAAAAAAAGGATAAAGGCTCAAACTTTATTTGTACCCACCCGCTCTTCGTGATGTTCTTCGATCCTAAACTCAGCTAATCGTGCATTAGATCTTGTTTGAGTCTTTGCTCTGATATTCCAGTGATGGTTCGGATATTGACAGTTTATTTTGAATAGGCAGTCATTTCTTTTTTGTTGAGGGTTTGTAGGACCTCTTTCTTTTCGATTTTATTATCCCTGTCTTTTGCCTGAACTGTTTCTTTTGTGATTACAGTCAGCGGGATGCCCCAGTTTTTTGTAAGTCTCCTTCATAGGTTTTGACTTATTTGGTTTTCATTTTGAGAGATAATAACTACCTGTCCTTACGATTATACGGAACCATCACCGTCTCTTGTTTTGGAAGGACTTCTTTGGTGCCATTTTATGCACCTGGATCACTGAGTGATGCCCTTCATTGTGCACCTGGATTAACTGAGAGAACTACCCTGCCCCAGGTTATGATTAAGGGTTTTTAATTTTTTGTGAAAAGAAAAACTCCAACTTCTTTGGCTCAAAGGGGTTGACTAGGGATTATCTTCCTTATAACTCCACTGTTTAGGATTTGAAACAATGCTTGTACCTCATCAGCGGGGTCTGTTCAAAATCATACTGTAAAGATCGTGATATCGTTTTCGTCATCCTCCCTCAAAAGGCTTAGAATTTTTAATCGAGAGTTGAACATCAAAAAATAAAAGCAATTTTGAATTTAGTGAACACAATTACTTCAAAACAGACACGTGTAATGCATTAATGAAATAAGAGAGTTTGACATGATAATTGTTTGAATAAGCAAAGAAAAATACAATATCAAAATTCAAATGAACAAAAGTCTCTCAATCCTAGCCATGTTTTGGCAAGGGAGCAGTGATCACATTGGGAGTCTCGGGTGCTTCGAACTCAACCTCCTTTGCATCGATTAGGTCCTGAACCTTATTCCTCAAAGTCCACCAATCATCCGTATTATGTCCCCGGCCATCAGAATGATAAGCGCAGCGGGCGTTGGGGTTGTACTTTGGAGATGTCTTGTTGGGATTCTTTGAGGCTTCCCTTAGAGTTACCAAATTGGTCTTCAGCAACTGTGGAAATATCTGGGACAAGGTCATGCTGAGAGGAGTGAATTGCCTTCTAGGTCTCTCTTCCCTTTGTTGGTTGCGATGTTGAGGAGCACTGGCCGGTTTTGAAATAACTATCGCATTGACAGCTTGGCGGTGTTCGGACCTATTCGGTCTTCTTGAACCGTAGACATCACTGGATTCTTTCTTGAATGGTTTTTTCTCAGTGTTCGAGGAGTCACCTTTCTGTATCATCCCAGACTTGATACCAGCTTCAATTCTCTCCCCAGTCAAGATAAGGTCTGTAAAACCAACAGAAGAATTTCCAATCAAATGGTTGAAGAACGGACCAGACAGGGTCCCTAAGAACATATCCACGAGTTCACGGTCAGTTAGAGGTGGTTGCACCCTTCCAGCCAGGTCTCTCCACTTTTGAGCATACTCCTTAAATCCTTCACCCGTCCCTAGTGACATACCCTGGAGTTGGGTACGCGTAGGAGCGAGGTCGGAATTATACTGATACTGCTTATAGAACGCAGTATCCATGTCCTCCCAGTTACGAATACTGGCTCCATCCAGCTGAGAGAACCATTCGAGTTGAGTCCCTGAAAGACTATCCTGGAAGAAATGGATCCACAAATTCTTGTCAGATGTATAAGGTTGGATCTTCCTTACATACGATCGGAGGTGCAGCTTAGGACAGGAAGCTCCATCGTATTTGGCAAAAGCAGGTGCCTTAAACTTATGTGGGATCACCACCCCAGAGGATAAACCCAGGTCTCCGAAGTCCAGTCCGGGCACATGTTGAATCTCCGTAGCACTTAAGCGGTCCTCCAGTTGTTTGTACCTATCCTCGGCAGGAGGATATTGTTCATCATTATAATCCGTCTCGTTGTCGGAGACCACGGGACCAGGAACCCTTCTCTCTTGGGGACTGTCCTTGCCTACAGATGAGGTAGTCAGCTCAACCTCATTCTGTAATCCATTCCCAGATCTGTGTCTAGTGTTGAACAAAACAGTCCTCTTCTTCTTCTTCTTCCTATCTTTCAGAATCAGAGTTTTCAAGTCCTGTTGACCCTGGGCTAGGCTCATAACCAACTTCTGGAACTTGGAATTCTGGGCTTGGAGGGCCTTGATAGCTTGTTCAGTGGAAATGTTCGGTAGACATGATGATTGCTGAAATAAACAGCGAAGAAGATAAGTGACCTGTAAAAAGGGTACCTGTAATGCAATGATATGTATGTATGCAATGTTTTCAAGGATCTCGCGGGGTAAATAAGAAAATTGTTAGAATTTGAATCTGGTAGCTTGATTGAAGGAACTTCATGTTGTTGAGAGTCCTTATTCAAGAGTCAAGGCTCACCATATCGAGTGGGTCATAGCCCCTGACTCAAGTTATCAACCTCGGCTAGAGGAAAATAAATCCCCTTTGCCCCTTGCTAGACAGTTGGTTCATCATGACCTGCACCACAGACCCTTGAGATCCTTGAAATGGGTTAGTCCTTATGCAGGATGTATGCATTGTTATGATGGTATGATGTTATGCTATGCGTGGAGTGATGTAAGTAAACCCTGTTATAAGCCCAGATTAAGGACTGTAAACAAAACCTGCAAGGAACTCATGTTGTCAGATAACAAGAATGTGCAAGTAGTTCAAGTTTGAAGGCACACAAGTCACACAAGACAGCCCTTAGATTTCAGGCCAGTATGGAGTTTAGGTATTACCCTCTTGAAGTTAGTTGGCTCAAAACCTGTCCTATCAATAGTAATCGGGTTCTAAGGAGCTCAATATCATTGGATTGTTTTCTATGTTCATAGTTTTGATTTAGCCACTTAACTGGCGACCAAAATATTCCAAGAAAACAACCCTCAATGAGTGTAGTATCGAGTATCTACCAACTTCGGACTGCACCAAAGTCGGTCATCTCACTACCCCTAAAGAGGCCAGGATGGTCAAGTAAGGTTCTAAGGTCAGTTGATGCTTCGCGATACCACGCGGCGGCCCCGTACTCTCCTTGACTTGACTCAAGGGTTACCGGTACTCACCAAAGTGCCACATCAATGTAGCAACTGCTTCAACCATGTCGGTATACCCCGCACAGTTCCCTCACAGTTTGTTGCTACTTCTAAAAGGGTATCCCCAGATCCGGGTTAGGATCTCTAAAACTCCGATGCAAGACCACAATATTAAAGCAAACAAGGCATATAATTGAAAACATAGAATGATCTAATCCTAAGGTACACCTCACTTATAAAAAATCCCCAGCAGAGTCGCCAGTTCTGTGATCGGTGGAAATAGAACTGACTGTTTTGGAATGCTGGTTCGCGAAATGTCACGGTAAGCAAGAGTCGCCACCGTCTTTTATTTTCTCCAACAAGGAAAGGACAAAAGCACAGCAAAATTCCTTTTCGAGATGTTTCTCGGGTTCGGGAGGTAGATTATAGAAAGGGAAGGTGTTAGCACCCTTTCTATCTGTGGTTATCCACGGGCTCTTAGGTACTTGCTCACTGTTTTCAAAAATGTTTGCTTTTCTTGTGTTTGTGGGTTTTGAAAAAGTTTGTTTGAAAACTTCATTTTAACTCTTGTATCAGTCCTCAAGAGTGTCATGAAGTGTTTGTTTGAAAACTTTTGTCAGAAAAGTGTAAGTGCGAAAAGTATTTTTGTTTTTTTTAAAAGAGCAAGTACCTTAGAACCTCTACCTACTCAAAGGAATTAAGTTGTGTAAATGTCCTTTAGACAGTACTATCCCACTATTGAGAAGTAGGTAGCACCGTCGTTGGAGTTATTCAGGTCAATTCGATTATAGGGACATGTGTGGTCACCAAAGCAATAGTAGGACGCCTTAGCGGTAACCCTAATGTCCTAGATCCTTTTTATCCGAGGCAACCGTTTCGAGGCAACTTGGATCTTTAGACAGGAGGGCGACCTCTAAAACACCCTATACTCAATGACCACGTCGAGGCAACCAAGTGAGGCGTACCCTCGGAGTGGCATGTGCGAGTGTGTCAGGATTCAATTAAATTATCTTTGCACATGTCATGGTGAGCTACGTTTTGATTTTATTTTGAGAATAAGTCTTGTCATGCATAGCAGTTAATAATCGTGCGGAAAGTAAATCTATGCTATTACAAGGCGTCGGGTATTTACATCGCCAAAAACAAACCCTTTGAAAAATAAATGCGAGAAAATAAAGAAAGCGATAAAAGGTCCTAATTACGCTATTACATCCTCAGAACAATTACATAAATAATGATAAAAAATTATATGCGCGACGAGAAATTAAATCGGAGAAGTCCTTAGGGTTTTGACCCTTTTTTGTGAAAGAATGAAATTTTAGTCCTTTTTGCATTTAATTGAATATTAAACCTAAAACTAATTAATTAAGTAATTAAAAGAAAAAAAGTATTTTTTATGTTTTTTATATTTTTTATGTTTTAATGAAATAAAAGAAAAGAAATTAAAATTGTCAAGAAAACCCTAATTCTAATTTATTTTATTTGTTATGAAAATAATTAAAGTTAACCTAATTAAAACAACTAAATTAATTAATTACATTTATTTACAAAAACAATAAATTAATAGTGAAATTAATAAATAATAATAATAATAAAAATATTGTTTTCTGAATTTATTATGAAAAATTAATTAAGTTAAATAAATAAATAATAATAATAATAATTAATAAAGAAAAATAGAAAATATAAAGAGAAAAAAAGAAAAAGAACCCAGGGGGTGCTGGCCCAACAAGGAGGTTTGTTAGCAATTCTGGCCCATTTGCACACAAGCCTTTGTTGACTTTGAAAATTGTTCACGCATGCTTTGACTGGGAGTACCATGGTCAGCATCTCATGGCCATTAGATCTGTGCTTAAGGACACTTGGCATGCTGAGGCGTGAGGTACATGATGTTTATCCTTTGGAAGCCTGCATATGATCACGTCATAAAAAATATTATAAGAGTTTTGGGGGACCTGGGATTCGAACCCAGGTCCCAATGATCAATACACCAATGCCTTGGCCATCTGAGCTGCACGCTTTAGTCATTAATAATATAAGAAGCAATTATTATATTAGATAATTAATTCATATGCTGCACAAAAGCAAAAACACGCGCGCGTTTCAAATGATCCAACCATGAATCAACACGTCATCGTCTTCCTCCTTTGTACCTGCATAAAACACATTAGATAGCGGGTGTTTTTAACCCCCACAAACTGCAACCACGAAAAATAGTGAATAGCTCTGTGTTGAATATAAATATTTCGCGAGGGTGGCCATATGTTCGTCTGGTCTCAACGAATTCAACCATATGCCTTAAAGGTTCCAATTTTTCCTGGATTGTAAAGCCCCAAATTCACAGCATAAGAACCCTAGAATTTGTCAATGGCAACTCTTGATTATGTGCATCATAATTCAATTAACCTATACCAACAGCTTCATATGAGTTCAAACAATACAAAACAAACACAAAATCATGTTAATGATGCATGAAATAAGCAATTCGATTCTGAAGAAAAAAATGCAAACCGTTAAACTGTTCTTGATGATTCTTGTAGCTTTAAGGCTTGGTTTTGATTGCAATGCATTTCTGGGAACCCCTGCAATAGATTAGAACCAATAAAAGCCTTTGAATCACGTTAGAATATGGAAATTAGTTTTCAAGTTTCTTTGAATTTTCTTGAATGTGGTTATGGCTTTTCTGTAGCAAATTCACGTCTCCATGATTAGGGTTGGCTTGCATATTTATAATAGAATAGAATTAGGTCAAAATCTTGCAAAGAAATCCATGGAATGATGATTTGAATATTTGATTAAAAATCAAATATTTTTGAATCTTCATGATTGGAAAAACTTGCTAAATTTGGAGATTTTGATATCCTTGATTGGTACACGAAATTGCCAGCATATCTTGAGCTTGTTTGCTTCACAAAAAGATTGAAAAATCAAATCTTTGTATTTCCTACAATTTAAATTAATTAAATGAATTAAAATTGATTAAAAATCCAATTAATTAATAAAAAATAAGAAAATAAATTCAATGAAGCTTGATGGGTCGTGCATAAGCCATGGATAAAGTTTCAAGAAGAAATTTGAGGCCCATTAGCAAAAACAAGGTGTTTTGAGCAAATTTGACTTTTGCAAATTCACAAAAATTTCCCAACTTCTCCAATGCATATCTTGCTCAATTTTGATCATATGAACATGTTATTGGACATTTTGGAAAGGTATTGGAGTCCTTTAACCAATGCCTTTGGTCCCATGTCATTTTGATTTACCAATCTAAAGTTATGGTCTTTGACTTAAAGTGCATTTTTGTTGACTTTTGAATTTGACCTATAATGTAGAAATTGATAACTTTTTATGAGAGCATTTCGTGGACTTGGAATGTGAAGATGGATTGTAGAAAATGTCATCCCCTTCAAAATGAGCATTGGATGGGATTTTTCTGATGAACCATGAAAAAGTTATGCCTTGGTCAAGATACAGTTGACTTTTCTACTGTCCAAAAATAGTAACATTTGCATCCTTGGTGATTTTTGAGCAATGCTTGTGGAATCATGATCAAGACTTGATCAAATGATGATTTTGGACTCAAAAAAAGATGTTGACCAAAAATTCTGACTTTTGACTGTAAAATGACCATTTTGCCCCTGCAGTTGACTGTAGAGCAAATGAAGCTTTTGACTGTGGAATTTGGCACTGTGAGTCTTGAAACTTGGCATGTAGGTGCTTGAGGATATATATAGGTATATGAGACCTGATTGAGCCATTGAAAACCTCAAATTCCTTGGAAGAACCAAAACCCTAATTTTGGCTGGCTTAGAAGATGTTTGGACTGTGCAACCCTTGAGAAATCTTGAGCCATTTGAAGGTGATTCTTGATAAATCTTGGAGAATATGGGAGGGAAAATTTTGGGGTACAACAAGCGGTAAATGGAAGTTTTATTCCGTCGGGGATGTGAGAAAACTTGATACCATTAGGCTGCATATTGGAGATATGTTAGCGATCCTGTAGCAGGATTTCCCTTTTTCCGCTCTTGCTGGAAAAAGTACATGCGGGGAATTTTATGGAATAGTCCAAAGATATTATCTTATTTCTTAAAGCAATTAGTGATTGTCTTTCTATTTTTTGTTCCTCTTTTTTGTCCATTTGTAAACAGTAGTCACGTTCAAATGCATATGTTCAAAAATAATCATTGGACGTTTTTGCAAACAAAACACAGAAATAAAAGAAAAACATATAGTTTTTCACTTTCAAAGGGATATCTTTGTATTGACTTGAATAAGTATTTTTGTACAATGAGACGAACATCCTAGTAAGAGAATGTCGTCGTAAAAAAATGAAAATTGATACAAAGAAAGATAGCTATGTGAAATAATCCCATGGGGTTCCCATTCTACTATAGCCTTCGTGTCTCTGAGTGTCTCATCCACTTGCCGCCTTGTCTGAAGTTTATTGGATTGATTAGAACCATTTGAGTTTGTCAGTCGATGCTAGAGGTTGTCTGTAAGGTGATCCAACGGGACAGTTATACGCTTTAATTTCCTAACTTTTGCTTGGACCGCCCTTTTGCATTTTCAGTCCACTGGGATATCCTTTCTTGCCCAAGCCGGCCTTTCAGGTTTTCAGCTTGCTGGGTGTACAGATTTTTTTTGTATTTTATCCCTAATTTTTTCCCGAACCTTTGTAGTTCACCGGGATGCCCTAATTTTTTGCTAGGCCAGTCTACCTAGCGGGTCTTTATTCATGCGTATTATCTTTTAACTATGTCCGCATTTATAGGGTGTGGAAGGTCATCGCCATCCATAGTGGTTAATATCATTCCTCCACCAGAGAATATGCTTTTGATCACAAATGGTCCCTCGTATGTAGGAGTCCATTTCCCCCTGGGATCTCCTTGTGGCAATATGATACGCTTGATTACCAAGTCACCAACCCGATATACCTGACGTCTGACCTTCTTGTCAAAAGCTTTGATCATACGTTTTTGGTACATCTGGCCATGATTGACAGCCGTAAGCCTCTTCTCATCAATCAAATTCAACTGGTCAAGCTGAGTTTGAATCCATTCATCTTCATTCAGCCCTGCATCATTTAAGATTCTCAGAGAAGGTATTCAGACTTCAATTGGTAGAACAACTTCCATACCGTATACCAAAGAGAAAGGAGTTTCCCTTGTTGACGTGCGCGCTGTGGTACGGTAACCGTGGAGAGAAAATGGTAACATCTCATGCCATTCTTTGTAGGTTACTGTCATTTTTTGTATGATCTTCTTGATGTTCTTATTTGCAGCTTCGAAAACACCATTCATCTTTGGCCGGTAAGGAGAATAATTATGGTGTTGGATCTTCAATTACGCGCACAGTGCGGTGATCATTGTATTATTGAAATTCGTACCATTGTCTTTGATGATTCTCTCTGGGATACCGTACCGACAGATGAGATTCTGTTTGATGAATTGGGCCACAACATTCTTGGTAACAGAAGCGAGAGAAGCTGCCTCAACCCACTTCGTGAAGTAGTCAATGGCCACCAAGATGAAGCGATGTCCATTAGAAGTTGTAGGTTTGACTTCTCCAATCATATCGATGCCCCACATCGCGAATGGCCAGGGAGCAGTCAGGGCGTTTAAAGGAATTGGAGGCACATGTACTTTGTCATCATAGATCTGACACTTGTGACAGGTCTGTGAATGCTGATGGCAATCTGCTTCCATGGTAGACCAATAGTACCCCGCCTGCATGATCTTTTTAGCCATCGTGTGTCCACTAGAATGGGTGCCAAAAGTGCCTTCATGTAGATCAGCCATGATCTTGTCTACCTCAACCTTGTCTACACAACAAAGTAAAACAGAGTCGTGGTTGCGCTTGTAGAGAATGCCATTACTGATGAAGAACTTAGAAGAGAATCTTCTCAAGAACTTCTTATCATTGACTGAAGCTCCCTCCGGATACTCTTGGGCCTCGAGATATCTCTTAACTTCATGGAACCAAGGCTTGTCCACTACTTCTTCAGTATTGATCTCGTGACAGTAAGTTGGTTCATCTATGCGCTCAATGGTGATCTGGGGAGCCTCGTTGCCCCACTTGAGTTTAAACATGGATGACATAGTGGCTAGAGCGTCCGCTAGTTGATTTTCCTCTCGTGGAAAATGCTCAAAGGTAATTTCCTCAAAATGTGGGATTAATGTCAACACATGTTCTTTGTAAGGGATCAGGTTAGGGTGCTTCGTGTCCCATTCTCCTTTAATCTGACTGATGACTAAGGCTGAATCTCCAAATACACTTAAGGATTTGATTCCAAAATCTATGGCAGCTTTGAGACCCAAAATACACGCTACATATTCTGCCATATTATTGATACAGTTGAAACAAAGTCTTGCAGTGAAAGGAGTATGACATACTTCAGGGGATATGATTACAACGCCTATGCCATTGTCGAGTGCGTTGGAGGCTCCGTCAAAAACCAAGGTCCATCGGGATCCTTGTTCAGGTCTGTCATATGGCCTGAGTTCTTCAAAATTGTTTACCAACATCATGTCTTCATCTGGGAACTCGAATCTCATGGACTGATAGTCATCCACAATCTGATGAACAAGGTGATCGACTATCACACTTCCCTTTATTGCTTTTTGGGCAGTGTACTAAATGTCGTACTCGGTCAGGATCATCTGCCATCTTGCTATTCTCCCAGAGAGGGCGGGCTTATCGAATATGTATTTTATTGGATCCATCTTGGATATCAATAAGGTAGTATGGGTCAACATATACTGTCTTAGCCGGCGAGAAGCCCATGCCAGAGCGTAACAAGTTTTCTCGAGCAGTGAATATCTCGTTTCACAGTCGATAAACTTTTTTCTCAGGTAGTATATTGCATGCTCTTTTCGGCCAGACTTGTCATACTGCCCCAGCACACACCCCATTGAATTTTCCAAGACAGTTAGATACATGATCAAAGGTCTTCCCTCGACAGGTGGCATCAAAACAAGAGGCTCTTGAAGGTACTCTTTGATCTTGTCGGAGGCAACTTGGCATTCATCATTCCATTTGACTACTTGATCTTTCTTCAGTAATTTGAAGATTGGTTTACAAGTAGCGGTTAGGTGAGAAATGAATCTGGCGATGTAGTTTAGCCGTCCTAAGAATCCTCTGACTTCCTTCTCGGTGCGAGGAGCAGGTATTTCTTGTATTGCTTTCACCTTGGCAGGGTCCACTTAGATACCTTTACCGTTGACGATGAAGCCTAGGATTTTACCGGACCTCACCCCAAATGTGCATTTATTCGGGTTCAACCTTAGCTTGTATTTCTTTAGCCTTTCAAACAGTTTCTTCAAATTGTCAAGATGTTCCTCTTAAGTTTGAGATCTGGCTATCATGTCATTAACATAGACCTCTATTTCGTGATGGATCATATCGTGAAATAGAGCTACCATGGCACGCTGATAAGTTGCCCCAATGTTTTTCAACTGAATGGCATAATCTTGTAACAGAACGTATCGCACTGTATGACGAAGGTTGTTTTCTCCATGTCCTCAGGTGCCATTTTGATTTAATTATAGCCTGAGAAACCATCCATAAATGAGAACACTTTATGATGTGTGGTATTATCAACTAGAATATCGATATGGGGAAGCGGGAAATCATCCTTAGGGCTTGCCCTATTCAAATCTCTGTAATCCACACACATGTGTACTTTACCGTCCTTTTTAGGCACTGGAACAACATTGGTGACCCATTGTGGATAGGAGGTGACGACTAAGAATCCAACGTTGAATTGTTTCATGACTTCAGTCTTGATCTTCTCTGACATGTCTGGCCGCATGCGACGAACTTTCTGTTTTACCGGAGGGCAGTCTTCTTTTGTCGGTAGACGATGGAGCACGATATCAGCATCAAGTCCTGGCATATCTTCGTATGACTAAGCAAAGAACTCAACATAGTCATGTAGTAACTGAGTTAAATTCTTCTTAACACTGGGTTCCAGATTGGCTCATATCTTGACTTCTTTCTCGTCCTCTTCGGTACCTAAGTTAACTGTGTCAACCAGTTCTTCGTGGGGATGTATGGTCCTTTCTTCCTGTTGTAGTAACCTGGCTAGTTCCCCTGGCACATCACAATCTTCCTCACATTCGTCTTCAGCTTGGTAGATCAGATTTTCAAAGTCACAATAGGCCAAAGCAGAATCGTTACCCATGGGATCCTGAATGGATGTGGATCTGCATTTTGATATGTGAGTGTGTGTAAGAGCATAACTATCATTGAAAAAATAAATATGTAGAAAAATAAAAACAAAGAGCATAAAGTTTGCATGCAAAAACATCCATGATTCATTGATGACATATGAAAATGTAGTAACAACCCTTACAAATGGATAGGTCGTGCCTCGAGTAAGACACAAGGTTTTAAAAGTCTCAATTGTTTAATTATTACAAGTCCGACAAAAAATTTAAGGATAATTATTGTTGGATAAAAGTAATTGGGACAAAATCTTTGGCTTCCCAGTTGTTGAGTCCTCCGCTGATAGTTGGGAAAATCCATTCTTCCAGGTCACAACTATCATCACTATCTTCCACAGCATTGACTCCATCGTTACTGATCCGCAAAGGTGGTCCCCCGACACGAGCACGACGAATAGCTTTCTGGGCTCCTGAAGTAAAACCCAAGCCAAATTTATCAGATTTGTAAGGAATATCCGGGAGTTTGACCCAAATAGTACATCCACCTTCTTCGACTACTACCTTGGCATCTTTCAGGGAAGACATCTTCAGTGGAGGTCTGGTAATCTTCAGGACTTGGGAAACAGTCTTGGTTGATGCCACTGTTTGTAGGACTTCCTCGAAATGTTGACACAGAGTTTCGATGAATTCACCATCCATTTCCATGTATCTGAAGGAGTTCAGGTGACTGACCATATATTCCTCCTCTCCATGGACAGTGATGATTTTCCCTTGGTTGGGTATTTCAGCATCTGATGTAATGTAGAGGTGACGGCACCAGCGTCATGAATTCAAGGTCGGCCCAATAAAAAGTAATAGGAAGGGAGAATATCCATTACATAGAAAGTTGAATCAAAGGTTTGAGTTCCAACTTTAATGGGGATGTCCACCTCCCCGTGCACCATTCTCTTTGAACCATCGAAGGCCCTCACCACTATGTTGTTGGGTTTTAAGGTCAAACCTTCACATACTAGTCTATCCAGAGCCTTCTTAGGCAGCATATTCAAAGATGAATCGGTATCTACCAGGACATGGGCCAAAGTAGTGCCCTTGCATTCAACAGAGATATGAAACGCCTTGTTGTGTTTCCTCCCTCTAGGTGTCAGGTCAGCATCGGAAAAGCCCAACCCGTTATCAGCGGTCAAACTGGCCACACAATCTTTGAATTGGTCAGCAGAGGTTTCTTGTGGCACATGGGCAATTTTAAGAAATTTCACCAAGGCCTTCGCATGAGCCTCGGAGCACAACAGTAAAGCTAGCATAAAGATCTTTTAAGGGGTCTGCCCTAGCTGTTTGACTACATTGTAGTCGCTTCTCTTTATAATTTTCAAAATTTTCTTCCATCTCATTTTTGGAGGCCTATGGGATAGATACTGATTGCGCCTTCATCCGAACAGGTTCAACCAAAATGCCTTTGCCCCGAGTCTCGGTCGACTCGGTGATAGGGGTGTCAGTAGGGGTAACCATAGGAACTGTAGTAGTAGTGTCAACAGGAACAAAAGCAGGGATGATCACAGGACCGGTAACATTTTTCGGAGGAGAAATCTCAGGGGAGAACACTCTTCCACTTCGGGTTATTTTGTTGGTTCCCACAATGTTGCCGATGTAGGGGTTAGCCCTCTCAAAAACGGAGTCTTCATCAGCCAGCCAATCCTGCTTGACGCTGTGATAGTAGACGTCACCCCCATAGTTCCATGGGACAGTTTTATCTGAGGAGTAGGGGACTGGCTCTTGCATAGTAATTATCAGTGGAGTCACCTTCAGAACAGATGTAATCCTAACGGGTCTTTTGGTGGAGACCCTGGAAGGACTGGTGGAAATGGTTACTGTCGAAACATCCTTATAAGTAATGGTTGGAACGGGAGTCTTTTCAAACAAAACTTCTTTGTAATCCATCAAGCGCTGGACACCTGCTTTCAATAAATGACAACCAGTTGGTAGGGATAAACAGAAGTGGCAGCCTTCGGTATAACCTGGAAATAAACCGGCCTTCAACAGGTTCCTCTTGACGGTCAGGAAAGGAGTAACAATCTCATTAACAACAATAATAAACACATCATCTTCAACAACGTTAACATCACAACCGTGCTTGGGCATAGGAGCGGTGATAACATTTGGGATATCAGGAGTATCAAATTCAATTTCCTTTGCCTCGAGAAGGTCTTGCACCTTGTTTTTCAAAGCCCAACAGTTGTTGGTATCATGGCCTATACTTTCTGAAAGGTAAGCACAACGAGCATTAGGGTTGTAATGAGGAGAGACGGTGTTGGGATTCTTCGGGGCTACCTTCAAAGTTACCAGATTAGATCTCAACAAATGTGGAAAGACTTGAGACAACGTCATATTTATCCAGGTAAATTGTCTTATTGGTCTTTCCGCTCTAGGCTGGTTGTTCCTTTGTTGAGTAGGTGCAGGCTTAGGGATCATGACGGCTCCTACCGTTGGGCAGTGTTCAGTTCTGTCCTGATTCCTTTGATGGTATGTAGCACCAACCTATTTTTTCCCAATGAATGGTTTTCTCACGGCACTGGAGGATGCATCCTTTTCGACCTTCCCACTCTTAATCCCATCTTCCACTCTCTCCCCAGTCAAGATTAATTCAGTAAAGCCGACTGAGGAGCTTCTAATTAGATGATTAAAGAAAGGACCGGACAGGGTACCCAGAAACATTTCCACTAGCTCTCTGTCAGACAGGGGAGGCCGGTCTCTTCCTGCTAAGTCCCTCCACTTCTGAGCGTAGTTTTTGAAACCCTCGCTCAAACCCATAGCCATACTTTGGAGTTGGGTACGGGTGGGAGCAAGGTCTGTGTTGTACTGATATTGTTTATAAAAGAAGTGGCTAGTGTAGCAATAAAAAATGTAACGGGGTAAATCGGAGATCGAACTATTAATTAATTCATCTCACAAAATTAAGAGTCGCCACCGCACTTTATTATTTCCAAGGGAAAAGGGAAAAGAGCGGAATAAAACCCTAAAATATGCAATGTAAAATAATACTTTAAAAGTAATGAACATACAAGGCGTTTTTGAAAAAAGGTCTAGAGTTCGGGGGTTGGTTATACAATGGGAAGGTATTAGCACCCAATGTATTTATAGTATTCTATAGGAACCTTTTGAAATATCTGTTTTTGGTTAAAATTGTTTGTTTGATTAAAATGGTTCATTTGGATAAAAATAGGTGTGGCCGGGTTTTTGAAGATACGATGACCTAACGTCGAAGTTTTGACTTAAAAGGGGTGAGTTTTTTTTGAAAAAAAATTGAATATTTGGGAAAATTATCTTAAGTTTTTAACGAAATAATAAACGGAGGATGAATGAGGTATTCGTACGATGTTTTTTTTTATGACATGAAGTCGACAAAAATTAAACAATTCCCTTGGATTTTGCAAGCAACATGAAGATTAAAACTAAAAGTATAAACACTCCAAGATTTTAAAAGAAAACCAAGAGAGAAGCCATGGAATTAAATCGAAATTATCACAAACTCAACCAACATGTATCATGGGAGGAACATCATAAGGGGCAATAAATTCAAAGAGATAACTTACAAACCTATCAATAAAAGACTAGTTAAAAAACTAACAAAATTAACTAAAATGTTGACCAAACTAAAAATGAAATATCAAGATTTAAATAAATTATAAAACTAAACTAATTAATTAGGTTATAAACTGAAAACGAAATAAAGGTCCAGCATGGGATTGAAATCGAAATCGAACAACGCTTCTTTCGAACTCTCTTTCGAACTCTCTTTTTTACTCTCTTTCGAACTCTCTTTCGAACTCTTTTTTTTCTCTCTTCGATCTCTCTCTCGAACTCTCTCTTCAATCTCTCTTTCGAACTCTCTCTTCGATCTCTCTTTCGAACTCTCTCTTCAATCTCTCTTTCGAACTCTCTTTTCAAAATCGAAATCGAACACCCTGCTTCCTCTTTCGAACTCTTACTCTTCTAAATCGAAATCGAACACCCTGCTCCCTCTTTCGAACTCTTACTCTTCTAAATCGAAATCAAACACTCTGCTCCCTCTTTCGAACTCTCTCTCCCCTAAATCGAAATCGAACAAGAACACTGCTTCTTGTTTCGAACTCTCTCTCGAACTCTCTTTTGAACTCTTTTTCTCTCTAAATCAAAATCGAACAACAACACTGCTTCTGGTTTCAAACTCTTTCTTCCCCTAAATTGAAATCGAACAACAACACTGCTTCTGGTTTCGAACTCTTTCTCCCCCTAAATCAAAATTGAACAACAACACTGCTTCTGGTTTTTTTCATGCAGTTAAACATCAAATCAACAAGGCGACAAATATTCATGGTAAGAGAAACAACAATAACAATCTCAGGGGTTCTGGTTTGTTGAAACATTAACAACAAAAAATGCAGCAACAACAACTAGTTCACAGCATACATCATTATAACAAGCATGGCAACAGATTTTGAGAAAAAAAGTAAGGAGACTTACAAGATCAGAGCAAGTATGATGATTTCGATTTTTGACGATGAAATAATAAAGAAATACAAAGATGAGGTAATATGCTCTTTTAATTCCTTCTGCTCTTCTGAAAATCTTGTTGGAAAATCTTGTAATAGAATTGATTTTTTTCTGAAACTTTAAAGAATAAATGTTGCTTGTTCTTCAAATTCTGCAGATTCTTTTCTCCCCTTTTTCTCCTAAAATTCTAGCACTATTGTTGTGAGCTACGCGTCGGTGTTGGTGCAAGTTTACTGGTATGATTGGAACTTGGTTCGAAATGATGCAGGTTAAAAAGTTTGCTTTTGTTTTGATTTGGCTATGTTGTTGTGTTTACGAGCAGTTTGCAGGTTTGACAAACTCGCAGGTTTTTGCTTGTAGTTTTACAGTTTGTGGTTCTTTTTCTTTATGAACTGCCTTTGTTTATCGCTCCCTTCTTCGATTGTTATATCTTCCTGTTTTATAGTGAATAAGAATGAGGTTTTGGGAGGGAAAGTTTGGTGAGTTTGAACATATGGAATACCCTGTTTTCGACACTTTTTGATGCAGTTTCTTGCCCTCCTATTTTGGTGTAATGTTTGTCTTGACATAGTGCAGATTTTGGACTGGTGTTCACAGGTTTTTTGGACTGGAAATTGGGCAGCAGAGATTGTGTGACCGTTTTCTTGGCATTACTTGCAGGGGCCATGCAGCATAAGGACAGATTTCGTACAGCATGAGGACAGATTTATATGGACGGCATAATAATTATAATATTAATAATAATAGTAATGACACAAATAATACAATAAAATGTTAGTAAAACTAAACTGAAAATATAAAAGTGAAAGAAAAGAGATATTAAAATTGGTTCTAAAATCTATTAATAATTCAACTTAAAAATATTTCAAATGGAATTATAATCAAAATTTACACCAAAATTAATCATAAAAGAAATAAAAATAAATGAAAAATCAAACCATATATTTTCAAATTTTTGAATTGCAACTAAAGAAACACAAAATAGACTTACATACTCAAAAAAATGTAAAAAGCAAAAGAACTTATATGTATTTTGAGATTTTTTTGAATTATCAATAAAAATATAAAATTAAATGAAACTAACAAAACTAAACATTTCTTTTATATTTTGGATAAAGTAAAAACTGATATGAACTAAATATATTTTGGGGATTTTTTTTATGAAAATAAGAATAAAATAAAAATGATAAAAAATGAAAAAAAATCATGATTTAGTAAAGTCAGGCAAAACCAGTTAAATTTCAATAAATTCACAACAATTTCTAACGTTTCTATTTTTTGGTGGATTTTCAAAGCATAATCATCTCTTGACTTGTAAAGAAAAGTTGTAGTTGTTGCAAAGGAGAATCATATGTAAAAGAACCACTAAAAAATTGTCGAAATTTGAAGAAGTTATGAATTTTTGAAATCTGACTCGAGAATTGGCAAAAAATAGGTCGAATCACTTGTGAACGCTTGCTATGTAATAATGCAGATGGGAGGTGGTATCTTAGGTCAAAATTTGGGGTATGACAGCTGCCCCTATTTAAGTTTCTTCTATCCGGAGATATGAAGATTAAAATCTTTGTCTCGACGAGATTGAAGGTACTTAAATACATAATACGCAATTTTTGCCCTAAGATACCGCCATTATGTTTGTGATATGAATGTAGTATTTAAATTCACAGAGAATGATATTGTATGAGACAAGATAATGTTGGAGAAACCAAACATCAACAAAACACAGGAACATAGATTATACACTACTGGGGAAATGAGCCATCGACTTCAAATGATAGACTTGGTGAATAAAAATTTGAGAGAATACATTCTATGACCCTAACAAAGAAGGCATCTTGCATAGGCCACAAAAACAGATTATTGACTCAAAATAACAGTGAGTTCACAACTCAAGGTCGAAGATAGACAAAAGAGGTACCAAATTTGCTGATAATGGATTACCGACTTCTGAAGGTAAAGATTCATAACAAACTTCTCTGTGAGATTTCCGGAGAGATACCAATTAATGGTGAAATAATAATATGGTTGTAGATACACAAGCTGCTCAAATAAAGAAGCTGCCATTTGCTGTCTTCTAAAGATACTATGACATACAAGTTGCTCAAATAAAGAAGCTGCCATTTGCTGTCTTCCGAAAAATACTATGACATACAAGCTGCTCAAATAAAGAAGCTGCCACTTGATGTCTTTCAAAAATACTATGACATACAAGTTGCTCAAATAAAGAAGCTGTCACTTGCTGTCTTCCAAAAAAAAGATAACGCACAAGTTGCTCATGAAGATACCGCCGCTTGTCGTTTTCCAAAAAAAAAACGTGCAAGTTGCTCATGAAGAGACCGCCGCTTGCCGTTTCCCGCAGAAAAAGAACGTACAAGCTGCTCATGAAGAGACCGCCACTTGTCATTTTCCAAAAAATAATAACGTGCAAGTTGCTCATGAAGAGACCACCGCTTGCCATTTTCCAAAGAAAAATAACGTACAAGCTGCTCATGAAGAGACCGCCACTTGCCGTTTTCCGAAGAATAATAACGTACAAGCTGCTCATGAAGAGACCGCCACTTGCCGTTTTCTGAATAATAATAACGTACAAGCTGCTCATGAAGAGACCGCCACTTGCCGTTTTCCGAAGAATAATAATGTACAAGCTGCTCATGAAGAGACCGCCACTTGCCGTTTTCCGAAGAATATTTCAGAAGAAAATTGCGATAACACTTCCAGAGAATAAAATCTTCGTCAAAGGGAACCATGAATAGATCCTTCCCGAGGAGGTCAGATACTTAAATGCGCAAAATAAATGCACCATTCGTCTAGGTTGCCTAGCTTGGAGAAAACCGCGAGATAGCCTATGCAAGAGACAACAACTCCCTCCAGGAATAAACCAGAGAGAAATCAGTCAAACAAGACTCCACCCAATGAGAAAATAACTTGATTGGGGATTCATCCTATCTAGAAATGGACAAGGAAGGCTAAATCAAAAAATCATCCACGAGGATTAGCTCAGTTGGGGAATTTAGAAAGGAAGCACATTTTCTGCCTAAGCTAACATTCTACTTGGAAAGAACATGTACATTGTCTTAATAAACATACACAAGGTATACGACCTAAAATCAACGGCAAATGTGAATATGCATGCGTGATATAAGTGTAAATGAATGAATGAATGTTATGCTGATGCAACAGGCAGACGGAATATCTTGAAGATGATAAGATATCACAAAATAATAGATACTCGGCCAATCTTAAAAAGACGGAAAATAACTGGAACTGGAACTACAAAGCAACGTCAGAGCGTATCACGCTACAAGGCTCAAATCTTCTGGGAGAAAAGTATTCAAAACCAATCTTCTAATCTCCAATAGACCATTGGCATGAGACAAAGCGTACCACACTTCAGAAATCTGCTCAAATAAAGATAACCAAAACAACGCTTAACTAGAAGAGCTGGGGAGTCACCAAACTTAGTACCACTAGAAACAAAAGTTTACACAACCAACATGTGATACGGTGGGAGAACTGACTAGTGTTTTGCGTTCGTATTCGCACTTGTGCGGTTGAGCAAGAGTCGCCACCGACTTTTTATTTTATCCTAAAGGAAAGGTTAAAAAAAGCACAGCAAAAACCTTTTGAGATATTTCGTGGGTTCGGGGGGTAGATTATGAAAAGGGAAGGTATTAGCACCCTTTTCATCCATGGTTATCCATGGGCTCTTAGTTACTTGGTTTTTTAGATCACTTGCCTTGTTTTTTTTCGATTGCTTTGAAAATGGTGTGTGTGTGGGTGCTTTTGAAAATGTTTTTTGGAAAAAGATGCCTTGTCTTAGGCAACTAATGTATTTGACTCGTGATTGAGTGTTTTACAAAAGTGTGGATCTTTTCGAAAAGATGTTTTCAAATGTTTTTGAGAGTTTGTTTTGAAAGTGTTGTGGATTGTGGTTTTTTTGAAAAGAAGGCAAGTTGTTTTTGCAAGTTTGATCTCAAGTAACTAAGAGTTTTGTCTACCCTATTGTACTCAAAGGTTTTTGTCATGTTTTAACCCCTTTTTTTAACAATTTTGTTCTACCATTGAAATTGGTAGACAATCTTGCGTTTAGGAAGTTTATTCGGGACGGGAGCGGGTCATCGTATGGACCATGAATGCAATGATGCCAAGTGTCTTTGGCAATTTTGCTTTGAAGGGACTATGATCATTCCGTTTAGGCAACACTTTGAGGGACTTATGATCATTTTATTTTGTTTTGCCAAAGATACTCGACGTGCAAGCATGGCCCATTTTGGAAGGCAACATGTGGGATTACCCTAGAGGGTGCAAGTGTGATTGTGTATTGATTACATGTATCTGTCTTGTATTAGGTTATCTAGCGTTTGATTTTATGTACATGCAAACCCTAGGTCTAACCATGGTATAATTGGAAAACTGTAAATTGCGGAAATATAAAATCTACGCTATTACAGAATAGTGTCCGGGAGTGGGGGTATGAATGTACAAAAGGGGATGAGACTTATAGTATCCAATAAGTTACAACCAAATCGAATTCGCAATCAAATGTAAATATTGAATATACAGATATAATATAAACAAATGTGTATGGGGCAATGTGAATGTATTTGTGTAAGTGTACATGTATAGGAGTATGTGTATGTGTAACTATTTACAGGTGCGATATGTGAAATTGAAGTGTATTAGGGCTTTTGACCTAGATATGTATTTTAACGAATCTTTGATTTGTATATCTAATGTGTACAAAAGAAAATGTTTTAACTTAAATGTTCTTATTTCTAATTTAATTATGTATAAAATGTTTTAAGAAATTTAAATTAGCAAGGAAATGTATATTTATTTGTTTATATACAAAAAAGTATTTTAATCAATTGTTTGTGAATTTTAATATTAGAGAAAAATGTATTTCTATTATTATGTACAAAATGTTTTAAGAAATTTAAATTATGCAAGAAAATGCATATTTATTTTAGTATGTACAAATGTATTTTACTTAAAGAGTAAATAAAGTAAAAAAAAGAAAGTATTTTCAATTTTTAATATATGACAAAATGTATTTTAATTATGTGCTTAAAAATAAAAAATCAAAGATTAAAAGGAAGTAATTTTAAGTATTTTAGTATTTTTAATATTAATGTATTATTATGACAAATGTATTAAATTAGAAAAATATAGGGTGTTTATATATAAAAGAAATTAGTGTTAATAAAAATATTTTGTAAAAGAAAGGTTAAGTTAATTATAATATTATATTGAAGATGTTATGTATATATATATAAAAAAGAAGTTAGTATTATAAAAAATGGTTAATTGTAAAACATTAATTTAGGTTAGCAAGAAATAAATGGTTAGTTGTAAAAATGTTAACTTGGGCTTCAGAGAAAATAAGAACGGGTCAGGCCCATGGTTCAAGCAAACGATTTAGGGTTAGGGAATGTTTGTTCAGAACGAAAGTTGGGGTTGGCAGCGGCGCGTTCGTGCATTCGCTCATCTTCGTCTTCCTCGTTTGCTGTCTCAGTGCTCCCTTTGCTTCGAGGCCACCAGCGCTACCCTCAAACCTCTCTTCCCTCCAGCTCAGTGGACTCGTGATTCAAGGTTGGATTTCAACGTTTTATGTTTCCTTTTTTCCTTTTACGAATTGCATGCTTTGTTTTGATTTGAATCTTAACTTGATCTTTGACTGTTATGAGGTGAAGGAGAAAAAGAGAGGGAAAAGTTTGCTACCTTCGTTCCTTAGAGGTGGAGGAGAGGCGGGGAAGTGGCGCTCAGGAGGCCAGGACGGCGGAGGGGGATTCGCGCGATTCTTCGCTTCTTGGTGACCCTTGAATTTACCCTTTTCTTCTTCTTCTCTAACTCTGCATATTTGTCGCCTTAGATTTTATTTCTTCTCCTTCTGGCCAGTATTGCCTTGGACGCTTGTATCTCTTGTTATTTCCTTGCCTGTATGCTTGAAATATGCCTTTCTGAGATTGATTATCGCCCAGTGATGTTTATGCTGAGGGCCTAGGTTGCCTTTGAATTGTTGCCTATGTTGTTGCCTATGTTGTTGCCTATGTTGTTGCCTATGTTGTTGCCCCTGAACCAACTTTCTCTCTTCTTCTTGAATGCTGTATACTAGTTTTGTGTTGCCCAGTGATGTTTTGCTGAGGGCCTAGGTTTGAGATGCTATGGCTTTGAGTTTGGTAGGCATGGTGAATTTGCTTCAAGCAAGGTTATGATATTTCAGGTTATGGTTGGTATTGGTGTTTAAGGCCAAGGTTTGGGTGTTTGAACAGGGTGCTGGTTTATCGGTTTTATGTGGTTAGGCAGCTTGTTATGTTGAGGTTTTTCAGGCTCTGAGTTTGGTAGTGCAGTAGGCTTGAAGTTTGAGTTTTTTGTGTTTGATAAATTGTGAGGCTTGATGCAGGTTCTGATTAGGCTTGGCTTAACACAGTTTTGGTTAGGTTATGCTTGACAGGCTTGTAGAGGTTTCAGGCCTTTTACTGATGCAGGTTTGAGGTTTTATGCTTTAGTCGCTCTTGTATGTTTTAATGCAGGTTTTTGAGCTTGCTTCAGTTGCTCTTGTATGTTTGATGCAGGGTTGTATGTTTTGTATATTTCTCCTTCTTTCTTTTCTCTCTTCTCCTCTGAACTGTGTTCTCTTGGATTATATCTTTTCTTGTATACCTGCCTAAGCCTAAAACCTGCCTATGCTTCTTTTTTCTCTTCTTCTCCATAGTACAGCTTTAAGAATTTTTTAATGTTTATTTCTGTACTTTCTGAAGGGGCCCTGGGAAATGATGATTAAGTCTTGCTTGCATAACACATTTTCTGCATCTTTATCTTGCTTTTTGACAGCTTTGTGTGCTGACTTTGCATTGATATCTTTTTTTCAAATCCTTCTTTGACAGCTTGTGTGCTTTTGACAGCAATTGTACTTCTTGCTTTTTCTTTGATATCTTTTGAGTAGATTTTGGCATTTTGACAGTAAATTGCCTTTTTGCTTTGGATAGAAAGTGGAATTGGATTTGAACTATGCAGTTTGAACTTTGGATTTTATGCATTTGACATTTAAAAAAATTATGCATTTTGACATTTTCCACTTATGATAAAAATCTTCCCTCTTTGTGAACCGGGAGAAATCCCGTGATTTGCAGAGAGGGTCAACTGATCCCAGTCAGTGGCCTCTAATGATGAGCAAATTTTATCTGTTCTTTTTTATTCAACTGCTTTCTGACTTTCTCCTTTCTTTTTGCAGATAAAAAATGGAGCACCGGAGCGAAGTGAAGAATGAAGAATTAGAAATAGGATAGAATTTTTATTTTCAATTTAATTTTTGTACACTATTATTATTTTAAATACTTTGTAATAAATACTCGTATCCAAATAATAACAATTGTAACAACTATTAAATATGAAATAAAAATTCCATTTAATTCTTTTCAATTCCTTTTCTTTATTTACTTGTTATTTATAATTCCTTAAATTAAATATAATGAAAGTTAAATTTCAAGTATTTAATTCTTAGAACCATAAATAATCAACTAAACCTTGTCAATCAAAATAAATGAACTGGACGTCTCCATCATTCAAAGCAACACACAGTCGAACACAAAACTGATCAGATTCAATCCTTTCTTACTGATTCCTTGCCAAGCACTGCAATTCCACACTGCACATTCTTTGACTGGCTCAAACAACATGAATTCAAACCACTGTCTCTTTTACTGATTAAATCAAGATAACGCGAATTTTAACCCGAATCTCGGAATAAACTGCAAAGTGCTGTGGAATTTTAATCTTTCTGAGAACATGCCCATAAAACCTTAATTCCTGATTAAATGCCAAATAACACTCGCCTGATCAAAATTGAACCAAAAATCATCCAAAACCCTAAGCCAACTGTGAAGCAATCCAGAGCCCTGAAAAACAGTAAAAACCCTAATTTTGCTTGACTGTCATGAAAAGTCCGTTTGTCCAATTCTTAGGTCAGTTTGAAAAATCAGGAAAGGCTGAAGCTGAGATTTCTTTGTGGAAAAACGCGAGGGCAAATTTTGGGGTACAACAGTTGCCCCTGTTCAATCTTCTTTGACCTGAAGAGTTAGATTGGCAAGTTTGCCTTTCGCGACTTGAAGGTCAAAGGAGGTTGGACACTACAGTGCCCAGAAAATTTGCACTCGGCGATATGATGGTGGAGGTGAATGGGCTTAAAGATGCCATTTGGTGATGGGCTTAAAGATGCCACCTGGTGCGAGAGAATTTTGTTGGGGGATGGGCTTAGAGATGCCATCTGAGAATGGGCTTACAGATGCCATTCGGCGACTGCTGGTAGGAGGATGGGCTTATAGATGCCATATGGTGATGTTGAACTGTATGTCAATGGTGAGTGGACAAGTATCAGAAGGGCATCCATGTTTTGGAACATCTCTGAATTAGAGGTCTGAGCAGGCAACAGATTGACGTCCATGTCTGGAGAATCTGTAAACTATCTGAGATTGAATAAGCAATAGAGCAGTATCCGTTGTCGGGACATGTCCGTAAATTATTTTCAAAAATTGAGAAGAGTCTGAATCAGTTGGTAGATTGACATCCGTTGTTGGGAAGAATCTGTAAACTATTTTCAGAAGTTGAGCAGAGTCTGAACAAGTCGGTAGATTGACATCCGTTGTAGGGAAGAATCCGTAAACTGTTTCAGAAGTTGAGAAGAGTCTGAATCAGTTGGTAGATTGACATCCGTTGTTGGGAAGAATCTGTAAACTATTTTCAGAAGTTGAGAAGAGTCTGAACAAGTCGGTAGATTGACATTCGTTGTAGGGAAGAATCCGTAAACTGTTTCAGAAGTTGAGAAGAGTCTGAATCAGTTGGTAGATTGACATCCGTTGTTGGGAAGAATCTGTAAACTATTTTCAGAAGTCTTGAAGTTGAAGAGGAACCGGTGTAGGGTTTCTTGATGATGCGTCTGAATGAATCTGGAATAAGTATCAGAAGGTCGCCGTGTCCGGGTCACATCTGAACTATTTCTGGATGAATCTTGGGAGACGATCTTTGTCTGTTGACTGATCTTACCTGAAAAAGGTGAAGGGTTAGTTGTATGCAATGTTATGATGCATGATGCAATGTACGTGACATCAATGTTTATGACATGAATGCGATGAATGCGCATGTAAGCTGATGAGCTAATCCTGCCAAGGATACATGAATCCGAGATGGCTGAAGATAAAAGCGTCTTGATTGCTGCCGGGGAAAATAAATCCTTGGCTGTCGCTGGGGAAGAGAATTCCTGATGACCTCTACTGGGGAGCTCCAAACTAGTAGACTCATGCTGGGGAGGCCAGATTGAGAATCTTCGGCTTGATGGGAAGTAACCCTGGCGACCTCACTGGGGAACTCAAGATTTGCCTTCCTAAAATTCTGTGGGGAGAAGGTTCAATGGTCGGGCTCCGCTGGGGATAGGGAGAATTCTGGCGAGCGCGATCTTCCGTGGTGGTTAGCTTGAGAAGAATCTGAACAAGCGATAGGTTAACATCCGCTACTTGGAGAACCCGTGAACTATTTTCAGAAATCTTGAAGTTGAATCAGCAATAGAACCGCATCCGTTGTTGGGAAGCGTCCGTAAACTAATTTCAAAGGTTGAGAAGAGTCTGAACAAGTTGGTAGATTAACATCCGTTGTTGGGAAGAATCCGTAAACTTGTTTCAGAAGTCTGGAAGAGGAACCGGTGTAGGGCTTCCTGATGATGAGCTTGTGTAAAACTGCATCGGTTTTGAACACTTTTGACATTCGAATGCCCCAAGTGGTGATGTAGATGAATTCCTGGCTTATTACAGGTGTTGGTCTACAATCGGTCGTTCACAGATGTTTCCTGGGTTGTTGCAGGTGTTGATCTGGAATTCTTCAGACATGCCCTGGCTGGATACAGGAATCGAGTCCGGAAATAGTCGTCAACAGATATGCCCTGGCTGGATACAGGAATCGAATCTGGAAAGGTGATAGTTGATAGATGTGCCCTGGCTGGATACAGGAATCGAATCTTCAAACTCTTCAGACGTGCCCTGGCTAGATACAGGAATCGAATCTGGAAATGTGGTCAACAGATATGCCCTGGCTGGATACAGGAATCGAATCTTCGAACTCTTCAGACGTGCCCTGGCTAGATACAGGAGTCGAGTCTGGAAATGTTGTAGTTGACAGATATGCCCTGGCTGGATACAGGAATCGAATCTTCGAACTCTTCAGACGTGCCCTGGCTAGATACAGGAGTCGAGTCTGGAAATGTTGTAGTTGACAGATATGCCCTGGCTGGATACAGGAATCGAATCTTCGAACTCTTCAGACGTGCCCTGGCTAGATACAGGAGTCGAGTCTGGAAATGTTGTAGTTGACAGATATGCCCTGGCTGGATACAGGAATCGAATCTTCGAACTCTTCAGACGTGCCCTGGCTAGATACAGGAATCGAATCTGGAAATGTGGTCAACAGATATGCCCTGGCTGGATACAGGAATCGAATCTTCGAACTCTTCAGACGTGCCCTGGCTAGATACAGGAGTCGAGTCTGGAAATGTTGTAGTTGACAGATATGCCCTGGCTGGATACAGGAATCGAATCTTCGAACTCTTCAGACGTGCCCTGGCTAGATACAGGAGTCGAGTCTGGAAATGTTGTAGTTGACAGATATGCCCTGGCTGGATACAGGAATCGAATCTTCGAACTCTTCAGACGTGCCCTGGCTAGATACAGGAGTCGAGTCTGGAAATGTTGTAGTTGACAGATATGCCCTGGCTGGATACAGGAATCGAATCTTCGAACTCTTCAGACGTGCCCTGGCTAGATACAGGAGTCGAGTCTGGAAATGTTGTAGTTGACAGATATGCCCTGGCTGGATACAGGAATCGAATCTTCGAACTCTTCAGACGTGCCCTGGATAGATACAGGAGTCGAGTCTGGAAATAGTCGTCAACAGATATGCCCTGGCTGGATACAGGAATCAAATCTTCGAACTCTTCAGACGTGCCCTGGCTAGATACAGGAGTCGAGTCTGGAAATAGTCGTCAACAGATATGCCCTGGCTGGATACAGGAATCGAATCTTCGAACTCTTCAGACGTGCCCTGGCTAGATACAGGAGTCGAGTCTGGAAATGTTGTAATTGATTTGTTGAACACTTTTGACATTCGAATGCCCCAAGTGGTGATGAAGGAATCTTGAATCAGATTACTCTGCATATTGAGATATTTCTTGAAACCTTGACTGGACTGCCCCTGGTTAACTGAACTTTGAAAGATCTGTTGGACCTTGACTGGATTGCCCCAGGTTAATTGGACTTTGAAAGATCTGTTGGACCTTGACTGGGTTGCCCCAGGTTAATTGAATTGTGACATGTCATGCCCCTTGTTGATAGGAGATTTGATGGAAGTGTTATCCTCTTGAAGTGATTTTGACTTACTGAGAGAGTTTTCATTCCTCCGAACATTCGCTGTATGAATTTCTTCGCTGTCAAACAAAAAGGTCAAACGCAGACAGTGACATTCGGATAATGCAAAGTTTATGTTTGTCTCGAAGTTTTGAAAAATGCGTTTTTTAGCAGAAAACTTTTCATAAGACAAGTTAACACAAGATTTAGAGCAAAGCCCTACAGGAGTCAGGATACCTTTTGTAACAATATGCTTTCGAACTAACTCATGCTTCAATTAGGACTTTTGAAGGGTTGTAACGTGGCCTGGTTCACGGTTTAAGAAACAAAGGATAAAGGCTCAAAGTATATTTGTACCCACCCGCTCTTCGTGATGTTCTTCAACCTAAGCTCAGTTAATTGTGCGTCACACTCTGTTTTGAGTTTGGAACGACTTTTGGGCGATGGTTCACCAGTTTGAATTTTGGGGAGACAGTCATCATCTCCTTTTTCTTTTTCAACATTTTTCATGTTGTTGAGGATTTTGTAATGACCTCACTATTTTGATTTTGATTTGTTATCCCTAACTTTTGCCTGACTGTTACCGTTTTCCGGGATTACAGTCAGCGGGATGCCCCAGCTTTCTTAAGCCTCCTTTATAGGTTTTGGCTTGGTGGGCTTTTCTCTTTTGAGAGATTGACTGTCTATGTGATAGGGAACCACCCTGGTCTTTTGATTCCTAAGGAATGCTTTCTCTTTCGATGTCGTTCGTTGTATTACGAACTGAGAGTTTGCGACTTCAATGCGCATTTTCTTTTGAATTAACTGAGATACTACCCTGCCCCGGGTTTATATCAAAGGTTTCGATTGTTTAGAACAGAAAACTCCTACTTCTTTGGCTCGAAGGGGTTGACTAGGGATTAACTTCCTTATAACTCCAGTGTTTGGGAATTGAAAGAAATGCCTGTACATCATCAGCAAGGTCTGTTCAAAAGCATACTGTATAAGATCACGGTATTGTTTCGTCATCCTCCCTCTAAAGGCTTGCAGCTTTTTATCAAGAGTCAAATATTATAAAGAAAAGCATAAGAGTAGTGCAACGAATGGATGAATTCAAGACAAACATATGCAATGCATTAATGAAAACAGAGTTTAACATCAACAGATAATTGTTTGACAGCAAAAGAAATTACAACTTTGAAAATTCAAAAAAGAAGCAAAAAGTCTTTCAGTTTGAGCTTCGTCACTTCAAGCGGAGAACCCTTTAACGGAAGATTTTCATCTCGCTGTCTGGCATGAATTCCAGCACCCCAATGTCGATCAGATCTTGAATCTTGTTCTTCAAGGCCCAACAGTCGTTGGTGCCGTGTCCCGGGCTATAGGAGTGGTAAACACAGACTGCGTCGGGGTTAAAGTGAGGAGAGGAGATATTGAGCTTCTGAGGAGGATCCTTTACGGTGAGCAAATTGACCTCCAACAGGCGCTTCAGTATGAAAAATGACGGTATTTCAGTCTCCGTGAACTGTCTTCCCAACTTTTCTTGTTTACGCCGATTGCCCCGTTGACGCTGGCGAGGTTGTTGACGGGTTTGTGACCCTGAAGCTAGCAAAGGAGCTTTCCCCTTGTCTTCTTGAGTGGATGGAGGCTGAGCGGTGACTTGCTCTTCAACCTCAGATGTTTGCCCCAGTTGGTTGTTTGGAAGCAGTTGGCGGACAAGAACTCTGAGTTCCTCTTGTCTTTGAGATAGGTCTTGAATGAGAGCCATCTGGCCCACCAATTGTCCCATCATTTGAGTCCTCAGTGTTGTCAGATCAAATTGCAGCTCCGCAATCTGATCACTCCTGGCATTGTTGGAACTCCCCAAGCCTTTGGTGAGGAGAGCTTTCATCTCTTCTTGCCCCAGAGACAAGTTCAGGAACATCTCCTGCAGCTGAGCAGTCTGGTCTTGGATGTCTTTGACAGACCGTTCTAGAGCCATCTCTTACTGAAATAAACAGCAGGAGAGTAAGGAAACCTGAAAAAGGAAAGATTGTCAAAATGCAATGCATGATATGTGGATGCATGCTTTCAAGGATCTCTTGGGGTAAATACAAGAAAATGTTAGAGGTTGAACTCTGCTCTTGGATTGGAGATCTCTGCACCGATGGACGTCTTTCCACAAGAATCAAGCTCACCATGTCGAGTGGGTCATAGCCACTGATTCAAGTTGTTGCACTTGATCTTTTGATTGGAGAGCTTTGTATCGGTGGATGTCCTTCCACGAGAATCAAGCTCACCATGTCGAGTGGGTCATAGCCACTGATTCAAGTTGTTGTTCTCGAACTTTGACTGGATTGGTTAGAGGAGAAACCCCCTTGCCCCTTGATAGATGTCTAGTTCAATGTAACCCTGCATCAAAAGAACCTTCGAGATCCTTGAAATGGTTATTGAAAATGCTAAAATGTTATGGTATGATGTTATGATGTTATGTACATGTATGCACAAGCAAGTAAGTGTATATACAGGCAAGCAATATTCACACAAAGCACACAAGGCCTTAGGTTTAGGCTTGCATGAGGTTCAGGTACTACCCTCTTTCAGTTTGTTGGTTAAAACCTGTCCTATCAAAAGTAACCGGGTTCTAGAGAATCTCATATCATTGGCTACCCTCAATCGGTCATAACTCCAGCATCGCAACCTTTTCTCGCGGCCGGAACCATCTCGAGAGTTTAGCCTCAATGAGTGTAGCATACTGCTACTGTTCTAATGGCCAAGTTGGTCAATTTAAGGTTCTAAGGTCGGTTGGTGCTTAATGACTCCTTGGAAGACCCATATTCTCCCCGTTTCAACACGAGGGATATCGGTACAGACCAAGGCGCCACAATAACGTAGCCACTGCTTCACCCATGTCGGTATACACCGGACAGGTCCCTCATAGATTATGCTACCTAAAAGGGTTTCCCCAGATCCGGGTTAGGATCTATAAAACTCCGATACAAAGCCCACAAATGTAAAGCAAACAAAGCAATCAATTGAAAGTAAAGGTGATCTAAACCCTAAGGTAACCCCACTTCAAAAAATATCCCCAGCAGAGTCGCCAGTTCTGTGATACGGTGGGAGAACTGACTAGTGTTTTGCGTTCGTATTCGCACTTGTGCGGTTGAGCAAGAGTCGCCACCGACTTTTTATTTTATCCTAAAGGAAAGGTTAAAAAAAGCACAGCAAAAACCTTTTGAGATATTTCGTGGGTTCGGGGGGTAGATTATGAAAAGGGAAGGTATTAGCACCCTTTTCATCCATGGTTATCCATGGGCTCTTAGTTACTTGGTTTTTTAGATCACTTGCCTTGTTTTTTTTCGATTGCTTTGAAAATGGTGTGTGTGTGGGTGCTTTTGAAAATGTTTTTTGGAAAAAGATGCCTTGTCTTAGGCAACTAATGTATTTGACTCGTGATTGAGTGTTTTACAAAAGTGTGGATCTTTTCGAAAAGATGTTTTCAAATGTTTTTGAGAGTTTGTTTTGAAAGTGTTGTGGATTGTGGTTTTTTTGAAAAGAAGGCAAGTTGTTTTTGCAAGTTTGATCTCAAGTAACTAAGAGTTTTGTCTACCCTATTGTACTCAAAGGTTTTTGTCATGTTTTAACCCCTTTTTTTAACAATTTTGTTCTACCATTGAAATTGGTAGACAATCTTGCGTTTAGGAAGTTTATTCGGGACGGGAGCGGGTCATCGTATGGACCATGAATGCAATGATGCCAAGTGTCTTTGGCAATTTTGCTTTGAAGGGACTATGATCATTCCGTTTAGGCAACACTTTGAGGGACTTATGATCATTTGATTTTGTTTTGCCAAAGATACTCGACGTGCAAGCATGGCCCATTTTGGAAGGCAACATGTGGGATTACCCTAGAGGGTGCAAGTGTGATTGTGTATTGATTACATGTATCTGTCTTGTATTAGGTTATCTAGCGTTTGATTTTATGTACATGCAAACCCTAGGTCTAACCATGGTATAATTGGAAAACTGTAAATTGCGGAAATATAAAATCTACGCTATTACAGAATAGTGTCCGGGAGTGGGGGTATGAATGTACAAAAGGGGATGAGACTTATAGTATCCAATAAGTTACAACCAAATCGAATTCGCAATCAAATGTAAATATTGAATATACAGATATAATATAAACAAATGTGTATGGGGCAATGTGAATGTATTTGTGTAAGTGTACATGTATAGGAGTATGTGTATGTGTAACTATTTACAGGTGCGATATGTGAAATTGAAGTGTATTAGGGCTTTTGACCTAGATATGTATTTTAACGAATCTTTGATTTGTATATCTAATGTGTACAAAAGAAAATGTTTTAACTTAAATGTTCTTATTTCTAATTTAATTATGTATAAAATGTTTTAAGAAATTTAAATTATGCAAGGAAATGTATATTTATTTGTTTATATACAAAAAAGTATTTTAATCAATTGTTTGTGAATTTTAATATTAGAGAAAAATGTATTTCTATTATTATGTACAAAATGTTTTAAGAAATTTAAATTATGCAAGAAAATGCATATTTATTTTAGTATGTACAAATGTGTTTTACTTAAAGAGTAAATAAAGTAAAAAAAAGAAAGTATTTTCAATTTTTAATATATGACAAAATGTATTTTAATTATGTGCTTAAAAATAAAAAATCAAAGATTAAAAGGAAGTAATTTTAAGTATTTTAGTATTTTTAATATTAATGTATTATTATGACAAATGTATTAAATTAGAAAAATATAGGGTGTTTATATATAAAAGAAATTAGTGTTAATAAAAATATTTTGTAAAAGAAAGGTTAAGTTAATTATAATATTATATTGAAGATGTTATGTATATATATATAAAAAAGAAGTTAGTATTATAAAAAATGGTTAATTGTAAAACATTAATTTAGGTTAGCAAGAAATAAATGGTTAGTTGTAAAAATGTTAACTTGGGCTTCAGAGAAAATAAGAACGGGTCAGGCCCATGGTTCAAGCAAACGATTTAGGGTTAGGGAATGTTTGTTCAGAACGAAAGTTGGGGTTGGCAGCGGCGCGTTCGTGCATTCGCTCATCTTCGTCTTCCTCGTTTGCTGTCTCAGTGCTCCCTTTGCTTCGAGGCCACCAGCGCTACCCTCAAACCTCTCTTCCCTCCAGCTCAGTGGACTCGTGATTCAAGGTTGGATTTCAACGTTTTATGTTTCCTTTTTTCCTTTTACGAATTGCATGCTTTGTTTTGATTTGAATCTTAACTTGATCTTTGACTGTTATGAGGTGAAGGAGAAAAAGAGAGGGAAAAGTTTGCTACCTTCGTTCCTTAGAGGTGGAGGAGAGGCGGGGAAGTGGCGCTCAGGAGGCCAGGACGGCGGAGGGGGATTCGCGCGATTCTTCGCTTCTTGGTGACCCTTGAATTTACCCTTTTCTTCTTCTTCTCTAACTCTGCATATTTGTCGCCTTAGATTTTATTTCTTCTCCTTCTGGCCAGTATTGCCTTGGACGCTTGTATCTCTTGTTATTTCCTTGCCTGTATGCTTGAAATATGCCTTTCTGAGATTGATTATCGCCCAGTGATGTTTATGCTGAGGGCCTAGGTTGCCTTTGAATTGTTGCCTATGTTGTTGCCTATGTTGTTGCCTATGTTGTTGCCTATGTTGTTGCCCCTGAACCAACTTTCTCTCTTCTTCTTGAATGCTGTATACTAGTTTTGTGTTGCCCAGTGGTGTTTTGCTGAGGGCCTAGGTTTGAGATGCTATGGCTTTGAGTTTGGTAGGCATGGTGAATTTGCTTCAAGCAAGGTTATGATATTTCAGGTTATGGTTGGTATTGGTGTTTAAGGCCAAGGTTTGGGTGTTTGAACAGGGTGCTGGTTTATCAGTTTTATGTGGTTAGGCAGCTTGTTATGTTGAGGTTTTTCAGGCTCTGAGTTTGGTAGTGCAGTAGGCTTGAAGTTTGAGTTTTTTGTGTTTGATAAATTGTGAGGCTTGATGCAGGTTCTGATTAGGCTTGGCTTAACACAGTTTTGGTTAGGTTATGCTTGACAGGCTTGTAGAGGTTTCAGGCCTTTTACTGATGCAGGTTTGAGGTTTTATGCTTTAGTCGCTCTTGTATGTTTTAATGCAGGTTTTTGAGCTTGCTTCAGTTGCTCTTGTATGTTTGATGCAGGGTTGTATGTTTTGTATATTTCTCCTTCTTTCTTTTCTCTCTTCTCCTCTGAACTGTGTTCTCTTGGATTATATCTTTTCTTGTATACCTGCCTAAGCCTAAAACCTGCCTATGCTTCTTTTTTCTCTTCTTCTCCATAGTACAGCTTTAAGAATTTTTTAATGTTTATTTCTGTACTTTCTGAAGGGGCCCTGGGAAATGATGATTAAGTCTTGCTTGCATAACACATTTTCTGCATCTTTATCTTGCTTTTTGACAGCTTTGTGTGCTGACTTTGCATTGATATCTTTTTTTCAAATCCTTCTTTGACAGCTTGTGTGCTTTTGACAGCAATTGTACTTCTTGCTTTTTCTTTGATATCTTTTGAGTAGATTTTGGCATTTTGACAGTAAATTGCCTTTTTGCTTTGGATAGAAAGTGGAATTGGATTTGAACTATGCAGTTTGAACTTTGGATTTTATGCATTTGACATTTAAAAAAATTATGCATTTTGACATTTTCCACTTATGATAAAAATCTTCCCTCTTTGTGAACCGGGAGAAATCCCGTGATTTGCAGAGAGGGTCAACTGATCCCAGTCAGTGGCCTCTAATGATGAGCAAATTTTATCTGTTCTTTTTTATTCAACTGCTTTCTGACTTTCTCCTTTCTTTTTGCAGATAAAAAATGGAGCACCGGAGCGAAGTGAAGAATGAAGAATTAGAAATAGGATAGAATTTTTATTTTCAATTTAATTTTTGTACACTATTATTATTTTAAATACTTTGTAATAAATACTCGTATCCAAATAATAACAATTGTAACAACTATTAAATATGAAATAAAAATTCCATTTAATTCTTTTCAATTCCTTTTCTTTATTTACTTGTTATTTATAATTCCTTAAATTAAATATAATGAAAGTTAAATTTCAAGTATTTAATTCTTAGAACCATAAATAATCAACTAAACCTTGTCAATCAAAATAAATGAACTGGACGTCTCCATCATTCAAAGCAACACACAGTCGAACACAAAACTGATCAGATTCAATCCTTTCTTACTGATTCCTTGCCAAGCACTGCAATTCCACACTGCACATTCTTTGACTGGCTCAAACAACATGAATTCAAACCACTGTCTCTTTTACTGATTAAATCAAGATAACGCGAATTTTAACCCGAATCTCGGAATAAACTGCAAAGTGCTGTGGAATTTTAATCTTTCTGAGAACATGCCCATAAAACCTTAATTCCTGATTAAATGCCAAATAACACTCGCCTGATCAAAATTGAACCAAAAATCATCCAAAACCCTAAGCCAACTGTGAAGCAATCCAGAGCCCTGAAAAACAGTAAAAACCCTAATTTTGCTTGACTGTCATGAAAAGTCCGTTTGTCCAATTCTTGGGTCAGTTTGAAAAATCAGGAAAGGCTGAAGCTGAGATTTCTTTGTGGAAAAACGCGAGGGCAAATTTTGGGGTACAACACAACACCTCGTGACGATTTTGAAAGAAAACATGTTCATCATGCAAGGATAAATTACCGTATTGTTTTGCATTTCATGGCTTGACCGTCCTCGGAACAACTGTTAATATTCCTTTCATTATTCACGACACATTTTCGAAATAAGAATACTTTAGATAACTTTGTTTCAAATATTGCCGTAAAATTAAAATTTTGCCCACAAAAGGTAAATGCTCAAATTTCATTAATAAGATGGTAGTTCGCTAACAACGCGACTCCAACGGTTTACAAAAGTTTGGGAAATAGTACATGAAAGAAAGGGTTACACAAAAACAATGATCACTATTCTCCCTAACAACTTCGAATTCCAAAATGTGCTCAAATGCCAAAACTGGTCTGACCAAAAGCCTGCCTAAGCCGCCCCTTCGGGTTTTCAACTTAGCGAACTGTCAACTCAAACCTAGGCGAAATACTTCTTGACTGCGTCGGCGTTCACGGAGCGCGGGAGCTCTTCACCGTCCATATTTGTGAGAATCATGGCACCTCCAGAGAAAACTTTCTTAACGACATACGGTCCTTCATAATTCGGAGCCCACTTGCCCCTAGAATCAGGTTGGAAAGATAATATCTTCTTGAGCACAAGGTCACCTTCTCTGAACTCACGTGGTCGAACCTTCTTATCAAAATCCTTCTTCATTCTCTGCTGATATAATTGACCGTGACACAACGTTGTCAATCTCTTTTCTTCAATTAAATTCAACTGATCATATCTACTTTGACACCATTCAGCCTCAGAAAGTTTAGCTTCCATCAACACTCTCATAGACGGAATCTCAACCTCCACGGGGAGTACTGCTTCCATACCATAAACTAGGGAAAATGGGGTTGCACCTGTTGAAGTTTGAATTGAAGTACAGTATCCATGTAAAGCAAACGGAAGCATTTCATGCCAATCTTTATAAGTTACCACCATCTTCTGGACAATCTTTTTAATGTTCTTATTAGCAGCTTCAACTGCCCCATTCATCTTCGGCCTGTAAGGAGAAGAATTATGATGTTCAATCTTGAACTCTTCACAAAGATCTTTCATCATCTTGTTATTCAAATTCGAGCCATTATCAGTGATGATCTTGCTCGGGATGCCGTATCGACAAATGATCTGATTCTTAATAAATCTGACTACCACCTGTCTGGTTACATTAGCATAAGATGCTGCTTCCACCCATTTAGTAAAATAATCGATCGCTACCAAGATGAAACGATGACCATTTGAAGCTATGGGTTCAATCATTCCAATCATATCAATTCCCCACATAGAGAAAGGCCAAGGTGAAGAGATAACATTGAGGAGGGTCGGTGGCACATGTATCTTGTCCGCATAAATCTGGCATTTATGACATTTCTTCACATATTTGCAACAATCTGATTCCATCGTCATCCAATAGTAACCAGCTCTCAACATCTTTTTAGCCATTGCATGTCCGTTGGCATGAGTGCCAAAGGATCCTTCATGTACTTCTTACATCAGCATGTCTGCTTCAAGTCTGTCTACACATCTGAGTAGGACTATGTCGGAATTCCTCTTATATAACACTTCTTCATTGAGGAAGAAACTGCTTTCTAATCTCCTCAACATCTTCCTATCTTTATTGGATGCCCCAGGCGGGTACTCTTGAGTTTGAAGAACATGTTTAATGTCATAGAACCATCGTTTGTCGTCGGTGACCTCTTCTATTGAGAACACATGAGCAGGTCTATCGAGGCGCATAACTCTGATTGTAGGCACATCGTTCCAACCATTCACTTGAACCATTGAAGACAAAGTAGCTAAAGCATCAACCATTTGGTTTTCATCTCTAGGGATATGATGTAACTCCACTTTGTTGAAGAAGGTTAACAATATTCTAGCATAATCTCTGTAAGGGATCAAACCATGATGACGAGTCTCCCATTCTCCTTTGATTTGATTAATTATCAATGCCGAGTCTCCGTAAATATCAAGAATCTTAATCCTTAGATCCACTGCTTCTTCGAGACCCATAATACATGCCTCATATTCAGCCATGTTGTTCATACAGTCGAACTTCAATCTTGCCGTGAACGGGATATGAGTACCTCGGGGAGTGACAATGATTGCCCCAATTCCATTTCCATAAGAATTCACAGCTCTGTCAAATATCAAACCCCAATGGGATTCGGGATCAGGTCCTTCTTCAGGTAACGGCTCTTCACAATCTTTAGCTTTCAAGTATATAACATCTTCATCTGGGAAGTCAAACTTGATGGGTTGATAATCCTCAATTGGTTGGTGAGCCAAATGATTGGCTAAAATACTCCCTTTGATTGCTTTCTGAGTGTGATACTCAATGTCATATTCAGATAACAACATCTGCCAATGGGCTATTCTTCCAGATAAGGCGGGCTTCTCAAAGATATACTTGATCGGATCCATTTTGGAGATCAACCAAGTGGTGTGGTTAATCATATACTGGCGCAGACGGCGAGCAGCCCAAGCTACAGCACAACAGGTTTTCTCTAGCATTGAGTATCGAGACTCACAGTATGTGAATTTCTTACTCAGGTAATATATGGCATGTTCCTTTCTTCCAGTCTCATCTTGTTGACCAAGCATACATCCCATGGAATCTTCCAATATAGTTAGGTACATAATCAAAGGTCTTCCTTCCACCGGAGGAATCAAAATAGGAGGTTCAAGTAAATATTCTTTGATGCTATCAAAATCTCTCTGACAATCTTCTGTCCATACACATCCTTGGTTCTTTCGGAGAAGCTTGAAAATCGGCCCACAGGTAGCAGTCATATGAGATATAAATCTAGAAATATAGTTCAGTCTCCCAAGGAATCCTCTTACTTGTTTTTCCGTCTTGGGTGCGGGCATTTCCCGAATAGCTTTGACTTTATCAGGATCTACCTCAATACCTTTTTGACTGACAATGAAACCCAGAAGTCTTCCAGAACGAACACCAAAAGTGCACTTGTTGGGATTCAGACGGAGTTTATACTTTCTCAAACGCTGGAATAACTTCAATAAATGTTCCAAATGATCTTCTTCAGTTTGCGATTTGGCAATCATGTCATCTACATACACTTATATCTCTTTATGCATCATATCATGGAACAAAGCAGTCATGGCCCTTTGGTATGTTGCACCAGCATTCTTCAAACCAAACGGCATTACTCGATAACAAAATGTTCCCCAAGGTGTAATGAAAGCTGTCTTCTCCATATCTTTTGGCGCCATCTTGATTTGATTGTAATCAGAGACACCATCCATGAAAGAAAAAACTTTGAACTTTGAGGTACTGTCAACCAATACGTCATTGTGTGGTAATGGAAAATCATCCTTTGGGCTAGCTCTATTCAGATCTCTATAGTCTACACACATCCGAACTTTGCCATCTTTCTTAGCAACAGGCACTATATTGGCTAACCATTGAGGATAGACCGATGTAACAAGGAAACCTACATTAATTTGCTTTTGAACTTCTTCTTTGATCTTGTCATCCATATCGGGACGAGTCCTTCTCAACTTCTTCTTAATCGGCGGACATTCAGGTCTCAACGGTAAACGATGCTCCACAATATTGTTATCCAAACCTGGCATGTCTTGGTAGGACCAAGAAAACACGTCAACATACTCTCTGAGAAGCTCCAACATTTTCTCTTTGACCTCTGGGATAAGCAATGCTCCGACCTTGACTTCCTTTTTATCTTCTTCATCACCCAAATTGATCATCTCTATAGGCTCTTCAAACGGATGAATAGTCTTTTCATCATGCTCAAGTAAACGGGAAATTTCATCAGGAACTTCTTCACTATCTTCTTCCTCGGCTCCGAACACAGGGAATTCAAAGTTGGGAGGGGGCATAGGATCATTGTTTTCAATGGTTAAATCATGGATTAATCTGCACATATGATTATGCTTTATTTTAGAAATCGATTAATATGAATGTTTGTACAAATGAAACAAAAGATTATTATATTTTCCTATTACTACCAATTAATTTTCATTACTATTTCCCAGAAAAAGTGAAAAATAAAACAGTAGTGGACAAAATAACATTTTTATTCATGAGGGGCAATACTTGAAACAAAGAGCCCAGACATTTTCTCTTTTGCCTTGGGCAGAGCAAAAGGATTTATTTTCAACATAGCCCGACACAAATACTTTTCGCCTTGGGCAGAGCGAAAGTTTTTTTTTTCAAAAATAAAACAAAACATTACTCAGAAATGTGCATCATAACAGGAACATCAACAGCAATCCAGTTCTGGCAAACCACTCCATGCGTTACAAAATCGGGTAAGTCCTCTTCAGAATCGTCTCCTATTATAGCATCAACTTCAGGAGGTGTCAGATGGATAAAACCTGCACTTCGGAAAACCTCTTGTATCGGACAAATAATTGTTTCCTGCTTGACTCTTGTAGACACGGGACAAAAAGCAAGACCTTCTCCAGACTTGTTCTCGGGCAAAGTCAACACCTGGCCCCAACCTTCAGCTGAACCACTTTCAACCACTCGTCGCGCATCCTCAAAAGAAGAAATAGATGTCCCTTGCTTCTTCACTTCATTATTAGCAACAAATAGAGCTTGGAATTGGGTTCCAACATCCTCATCAGCATTAATAAAAGAGAAAGATGACAAATGGCTTACCACCATAGCCTTATCTCCACCAATCATTACCAGCTTTCCATGCCTTACAAACTTCAATCTTTGATGGAGCGTGGAAGTGACTGCCCCTGCATCATGGATCCGTGGACGACCCAATAGGCAACTGTAGGCGGCACGAATATCCATTACTTGAAAAGTGATCTGAAAAGTATGAGGACCAATTATTATAGGAAGATCCACTTCACCAATGACAGTCTTCCTAGAACCATCAAACGCTTTGACAATTACTCCACTGGGTCTCATGGGAGCACCTTGGTATGAGAGTCGAGATAATGTAGTTTTGGGCATTGCATTTAACGACGAACCTATATCTACCAACACACTTGATAAAGTATCATTTCCATAACTTATTGAGATATGCAAAGCTATGTTATGGTTCCTTCCCTCCTCCGGAAGCTCTTCATCACTGAAACCAAGATTGTTACACGAAGTAATATTTCCCACAATTCCATCAAATTGATCCACTAATGCCTGGTCCAAGACCTTCATCAAAGCTTCTCTATGGGCACCAGAATCTCTCAGTAAAGCAAGCAAAGAAATCTTGGAAGGAGTTTGCAATAGTTGGTCCACAATCTTGTATTCACTTCTCTTGATGAGCTTCAGAATATCATCATCATCGGGGTGTGAGATAGGTTCATTGGATCGGCCTACCTCAACCCTGGGTTCAACGTTTCTCGCTGGAATTTCTGCCGGTATGGGCCTCCTGACTTGAACTTCTAGTCTCTTCAAAGGTACTACTGCAAAGACACGTCCACTTCTCGTAACTCTGCTCACATCAGCAATGTTAACAAAAGATGGCATTGTTGGTATAGGGACTTCTACCCCATTCTCAATCATTGTGGCATTATACTTATATGGTATAGCTTGGTCTGAGTTGTAAGGCATAGGACCAGGTGGATAAATGATCAAAGGAGCAACAGGTGCAGTCTGACTGTCGTAAACGATCTCTACTGGTTCAGGCAAGTTGAATCGTGGTATTATAACATTCACTCCAGCCACCGGATCTCTATCATGTGTAATAGTGATAACCCTTTGGTCTAACAATTTTTGAATGTCCTCCTTCACAATAGGGCAATCAACTTCTCTTGAACAGAATTCACAAATATCATAATCATGATGATGCCTAAAAAAGGCAAGTCTTCTTAAGCTCTGATGTAACCTGATCAACGAATCTCTTATGTGTTCAACTTGAAAAACTCGAAACTTTCCCGGACAACCTTCCACCATATTCACTGATGCTTCCCCATGTCGAGGCAAAGGATTATCTCTAACATTCGGGTTAACTTCCTTGAAAGACAAGATACAGTTCTTAATCAATCTCTACACATCCACCTTTAGAGCAAAGCAATTTTCAATGTTGTGCCCCGGTGACCCTTGATGATACTCACAAAACTGGTCCGCCTTGTACCACAGAGAAGTACTATTCGGTGCGACAGGAGGAGGCTTCGTCGTTATGAGGTTCTTTCTGATCAGAGCAGGGAACAATTCAGTATAAGTCATGGGAATGGCATCAAATTGCGGTTTCCTTGGTGAACGATTATGGTTATTAAATTGATAAGCCTGTTGAAATGGACGTTGCTGAATTGGTGGGGTTTGATGAGTTAGGGTCACCAATGTTGGGCGGACAGCCGGAGTGACTGTCGCAACATGTGAATAGCCTCTCCTTGGTCTCCCATGGAAAATTACACTGACATCTTGTTCTTTCCTTTTAGGGAAAACACTTCCAAACTTCTTTATACTGTTAGACGGACTTCCTTCCTTAACCAAACGTCCTTCACGAATCCCTTCTTCCAACCGCATGCCCATACTTACCATCTCAGTGAAGTCATTGGGTGCGCTGGCAATCATTCTTTCATAATAAAAGGAACCTAAAGTCTTCAGGAATATCTTTGTCATTTCTTTCTCCTCAAGAGGGGGATAAATCTGAGCAGCAATCTCGCGCCACCTCTGGGCATATTCTTTAAAGGACTCTCTGTCTCTTTGGGACATTGCCCGGAGTTGATCTCTGTATGGCGCCATGTCGACGTTGTACTTATACTGGCGAACAAAAGCTTCACTAAGATCGTTGAAATTACGGATCCGAGTGCTTTCCAAACCCATATACCACTTTAGAGCGGCACCAGTCAAACTGTCTTGAAAGTAGTGAATTAACAAGTTATGATCATCAGAATATGTAGACATCTTTCTCACATACATAGTTAAATGACTCCTCGGACACGAATCACCTTTATACCTTTCAAAGTCTGGCACTTTGAATTTGTCTGGAATCTTTACATTTGGAACTAAACACAGGTCATGAGCATTCTTTCCAAACAAATCTTTCCCCTTTAATGCTCTGATCTCCCTCTGCATCTCTTGAATCTGGTCTTGAAATTCTTCCATTCTATCGAAAATACCCAGACTTTCAGCAGGCTCGGCATGATAAGTAGGTTCGTTCATGTATGGCATAGAATGAACCACAGGAGCGACCGTTGTCATCACTGGTTGAAGGAAAGGTGCCACATACGGGATTACAGGCGGCATAGTAGTTGTCTCTGGTTGAGGAAAAGACACGGTAGGTTGAACCAAAGGCTGTACGACAGGATGATACCCTTCTGGCACAAAGTTATAAGGCATACCCCACGGAAAACCTTTTGGCATCTGATGTTGAAGCGGAGAGTTGATTTGAGTCACAGATGTTGGAACGGTGACAATCTCAGAAACCACAGTAGTTGAAGTCTGAATCTCAGCAGCTGCAGTCGATGACTGATTCTGAGCAGCCATCAAACTTTCCACCAGCGCAGTTAGTTTCTCCATACCGACACGAAGGGTAGTGACCTCCTCACGAAGCTCGTGGTTTTCCTGTTCTAGATCTTCCATCTTCCTCTGACGATTGGCTCGGGTATCGTACCGATGAGACAGCTTGACAATCTACCGGAGTGGAAAAAGAGACAAGGATAAGACTCTAGAAAACATGTGAAGTGGAATGTTGGATGATGCATGATATGTGATGCAAATGATCGTTCATTCGATAGTTTTTCAAGGAACTTCGATAATTTTGTACACATCAATGGTAAATGAATTTGGAACAACAAAACTCATTTCATTAATCAAAAGCGGTAAATTACAACTTACGACTTTGGAAAAACAAAACAATAAATTACAACCTTGGGACGACAACCCAATAATAAAAGTAGTAAATTACAACTTTGGAACATGAAGCCCAGAATAAAGCAGTAAATTACAACTTTGGAACATGAAGCCCATAATAAAAGCAGTAAATTACAACTTCGGAACATGAATCCCTTTTACAGGGTTTTCAATCTCGGGCTCCTTAAAACTAAAACTTCAAGTGTTTCTTCTTTCAAACTCCATAATAATAGTACCTGAGATGTCTGCAAAAATCATTCTTAAGTTCCTTGAAAAACAAGTTTTTTACAAAAAAATGTTGATGGATGCATGGATGAATGATAATGCAACAGTTACACACACGTTCACAAATATGGGGCTCAAAGGTTCAACGTTTCGTGCATGGAGTCAAAGGTAAAGCCCACCCCAAGGTATGTACTAACGGTTTAATCACACCTGTAAGACAAGGTTCTAATAGTTCCCGGAGTCTACATTCCTCCTTCGGATATTACCAACGTCTTAATTACTCAATAATTAGCAATATTCTCAAGAGAAACTCGTCCAAGCGTAGCATCGCGTAACAACTACTTTCGGATTACTCCGTTATAATCTCCGCGTTACACCTAAAAGGCCAATATGGGTTAGGGTTCTACGGTTCTCAGCTTCTCTGGCTCCCAGGTAAAAAATAATAATGTCTTCCCGATTACTCGGTAAACAAATACTACATTCAAAAGGGCCTTCCACTGAGTGGGGGATTTCATGCCTCCTTCTTCGGGATTACTCCCTCAAAGTTAACATGACTATACCGCCCGTCCTATCCTTAAGTGTAACTTAATTCGGGTATAGGATTCGTCCTTTGCAAAAAACCCAAACAACCCCAATATAAACACATAATCAAACAAATCAAATAATAATAAAACAGATAAAACAAACTAGGCTTAACCCACTTAGGGATGGACCAGCAAGAGGTCAATCTCTCCCCAGCAAAGTCGCCAATTCTGTAGCGATAAAAAATGTAGCGGGGTAAATCGGAGATCGAACTATTAATTAATTTGTCTCACAAAAGCAAGAGTCGCCACCGCGCTTTATTATTTCCAAGGGAAAAGGGAAAAGAGCGAAATAAAACCCTAAAATATGCAATGTAAAATAATATTTTAAAAGTAATGAAAATACAAGGCGTTTTTGAAAAGAGGTCTAGAGTTAGGGGGTTGGTTATACAATGGGAAGGTATTATCACCCAATGTATCTATAGTATTCTATAGGAACCTTTTGAAATATTTGTTTTTGGTTAAAATTGTTTGTTTGATTAAAATGGTTCATTTGGATAAAAATAGGTGTGGGCGAGTTTTTGAAGATACGATGACCTAACATCGAAGTTTTGACTTAAAAGGGGTGAGTTTTTTTTGAAAAAAAATTGAATATTTGGGAAAATTATCTTAAGTTTTTAACGAAATAATAAACGGAGGGTGAATGAGGGTATTCGCACGATGTTTTTTTGATGACATGAAGTCGACAAAAATTAAACAATTCCCTTGGATTTTGCAAGCAACATGAAGATTAAAACTAAAAGTATAAACACTCCAAGATTTTAAAAGAAAACCAAGAGAGAAGCCATGGAATTAAATCGAAATTATCACAAACTCAACCAACATGTATCATGGGAGGAACATCATAAGGGGCAATAAATTCAAAGAGATAACTTACAAACCTATCAATAAAAGACTAGTTAAAAAACTAACAAAATTAACTAAAATGTTGACCAAACTAAAAATGAAATATCAAGATTTAAATAAATTATAAAACTAAACTAATTAATTGGGTTATAAACTGAAAACGAAATAAAGGTCCAGCATGGGATTGAAATCGAAATCGAACAACGCTTCTTTCGAACTCTCTTTTTTTCTCTCTTTCGAACTCTTTTTTTTCTCTCTTCGATCTCTCTCTCGAACTCTCTCTTCAATCTCTCTTTCGAACTCTCTCTTCGATCTTTCTTTCGAACTCTCTCTTCAATCTCTCTTTCGAACTCTCTCTTCGAACTCTCTTTTCTAAATCGAAATCAAACACCCTGCTCCCTCTTTCGAACTCTTACTCTTCTAAATCAAAATCGAACACTCTGCTCCCTCTTTCGAACTCTCTCTCCCCTAAATCGAAATCGAACAACAACACTGCTTCTTGTTTCAAACTCTCTCTCGAACTCTCTTTTTTTCTCTCTTTCGAACTCTTTTTCTCTCTAAATCAAAATCGAACAACAACACTGCTTCTGGTTTCGAACTCTTTCTTCCCCTAAATCGAAATCGAACAACAACACTGCTTCTGGTTTCGAACTCTTTCTCCCCCTAAATCGAAATCGAACAACAACACTGCTTCTGGTTTTTTTCATGCAGTTAAACATCAAATCAACAAGGCGACAAATATTCATGGTAAGAGAAATAACAATAACAATCTCAGGGGTTCTGGTTTATTGAAACATTAACAACAAAAAATGCAGCAACAACAACTAGTTCACAGCATACATCATTATAACAAGCATGGCAACAGATTTTGAGAAAAAAGTAAGGAGACTTACAAGATCAGAGCAAGTCTGATGATTTCGATTTTTGACGATGAAATAATAAAGAAATCCAGAGATGAGGTAATATGCTCTTTTAATTCCTTTTGCTCTTCTGAAAATCTTGTTGGAAAATCTTGTAATAGAATTGATTTTTTTCTGAAACTTTAGAGAATAAATGTTGCTTGTTCTTCAAATTCTGCAGATTCTTTTCTCCCCTTTTTCTCCTAAAATTCTAGCACTATTGTTGTGAGCTACGCGTCGGTGTTGGTGCGAGTTTGCTGGTATGATTGGAACTTGGTTCGAAATGATGCAGGTTAAAAAGTTTGCTTCTGTTTTGATTTGGCTATGTTGTTGTGTTTACGAGCAGTTTGCAGGTTTGACAAACTCGCAGGTTTTTGCTTGCAGTTTTACAGTTTATGGTTCTTTTTCTTTGTGAACTGCCTTTTTTTTATCGCTCCCTTCTTCGATTGTTATATCTTCCTGTTTTATAGTGAATAAGAATGAAGTTTTGGGAGGGAAAGTTTGGTGAGTTTGAACATATGGAATACCCTATTTTCGACACTTTTTGATGCAGTTTCTTGCCCTCCTATTTTGGTGTAATGTTTGTCTTGACATAGTGCAGATTTTGGACTGGTGTTCTCAGGTTTTTTGGACTGGAAATTGGGCAGCAGAGATTGTGTGACCGTTTTCTTGGCATTACTTGCAGGGGCCATGCAGCATAAGGACAGATTTCGTACAGCATGAGGACAGATTTATATGGACAGCATAATAATTATAATATTAATAATAATAGTAATGACACAAATAATACAATAAAATGTTAGTAAAACTAAACTGAAAATATAAAAGTGAAAGAAAAGAGATATTAAAATTGGTTCTAAAATCTATTAATAATTCAACTTAAAAATATTTCAAATGGAATTATAATCAAAATTTACACCAAAATTAATCATAAAAGAAATAAAAATAAATGAAAAATCAAACCATATATTTTCAAATTTTTGAATTGCAACTAAAGAAACACAAAATAGACTTACATACTCAAAAAAATGTAAAAAACAAAAGAACTTCTATGTATTTTGAGATTTTTTTGAATTATCAATAAAAATATAAAATTAAATGAAACTAACAAAACTAAACATTTTTTTTATATTTTGGATAAAGTAAAAACTGATATGAACTAAATATATTTTGGGGATTTTTTTTATGAAAATAAGAATAAAAGAAAAATGATAAAAAAATGAAAAAAATCATGATTTAGTAAAGTCAGGCAAAACCAGTTAAATTTCAATAAATTCACAACAATTTCTAAGGTTTCTATTTTTTTGGTGGATTTTCAAAGCATAATCATCTCTTGACTTGTAAAGAAAAGTTGTAGTTGTTGCAAAGGAGAATCATATGTAAAAGAACCACTAAAAAATTGTCGAAATTTGAAGAAGTTATGAATTTTTGAAATCTGACTCGAGAATTGGCAAAAAATAGGTCGAATCGCTTGTGAACGCTTGCTATGTAATAATGCAGATGGGAGGTGGTATCTTAGGTCAAAATTTGGGGTATGACAGCCAGGTCTTCCCAATTATGGATATTGGCCCTCTCCAGTTGATAGAACCAATCTAGCTGAGTTACGGATAGACTATCCTGAAAGAAATGGACCCACAAATCTCTGTTAGCAGTGCGGGGTTGTATCTTCGTCACATAAGATTGGAGGTGCATCTTGGGACACGAAACCCCATCGTACTTAGCCAATATTGGTTCCTTGAACTTTAGTGGAATAACAATCCCATACACCAAACCCAACTCTTCAAAGTCCAGTCCGGGCACTTTCTGAATCTCCATTGCACTTAGACGCTCTTCCAGATGTTTGTACTTCTCATCAGCTAGAGGATATTGCTCTTCAGAGTAGTCATCCTCTTCTTCCTCTTCAGATTCTGGATGGTCAATCACTTCCTTGTTTTTCCTTTCTTGGTTATCATTTTCACCTGATGATGTTGCGAAGTCTAGGGTCCATCTGGATGGCCCTGGGAACCTTCTTCCTAGATTTAAAACACCGGTTGATTTCTTCGCCTTCTTCTTCTTCTTTTCTTTGATCAGCAAAGTTTTCAAATCCTCTTGTCCTTTGGCCAGAGTCAAGAACATTTGTTGAAACTGAGCGTTCTGCGCCTGGAGATCTTTTACTGTCTGCTCAAGATCCATATTACTGAAATAAACAGTAGAAAGATAAGGAGACCTGTTGTAAGAAACTTGTTTGTGTTATGATGAATGAAGATGCATATGCAATGATTTCAAGGAAATTATATATTTAAATTTGTTTTAGATAAAAAAGGAGCACACGTTATATTAATAAATCAAAGTTTGAGTACATCATGCCTCTTTGGGCTTACACAGAAATACAAAAACTCTAAGATAAAAAAGTTGAACGCATCCTCTTTGGTGTTATGTAGGCGTTCAGACTCCGCTCCTCATGAAGCTGCATGGTGAGTTCCAGAACTTTCTTCTCGCTGGTATAGAATTGGGCCTCGAAAGTGTCTCACTCCCCCTTAAGTTGTATCCAATCCCTTTGCAAGACTTTGAGAGAGGTGGGCATGTTAGGATGAAGTATAGTGTATGGAACATCTCCTTCCACAACAGGCTCTGTGATAAATGGGAGAATGGAGGGGAAAGGCATCATAAGACTTTAAGCACGGGATCGTACCCATTTGAGATAAGGCTCAAGAGGGATGGAATTCTTGTGCCCCAATGTCTTACTATCTACCTTGTTCAACATCCTCCAAACTCAGATAAACCTCTGGCGGTAACCTTGATCGTCATTCTCGTAGTCAAATACCAACCCTTGAATAAGCATCTCATGTGGACCATCCCTTCGGGCGTAACCAAACTGTCGTAAGGCTAAGAAGGGGTTGTAAGTGATACCTCCTCTAATTCCAAGTAAGGGGACAATATAGAATTCTCCATAATGGTAGACGATAGTAACATTCTCCAAAGATCGGGAACACCAATGAATATCTGAATGTCTGAGCGTCATCAACCTATGTGACCACCTTGAACCTTGCTCGTTCTTCAATACAGATTGGGGACGATGTGAAATAAACCATCTTGCCAAGAGAGGAGTACAACACATGAGAATACCCCTTTTCCTCATAGTGCGAGTGTGAAAAGAATGTAGGACGTCTCCTAACAAAGTAGGCACCGGGTTACAAGACATGAAGATTTTGACGGTGTTTACATCTATGAGTTGGTCACGGTTTGGAAACAAAACCATCCCATAGATGAGGAGAGCCACAATTTCCTCAAAAGCTTGCAAGTCTAAGGAGCTCCAACAGTTTTGAGCTTTCTCAAACAAGAACTTGGCTAAGAAACCTTTGACACCACTTGTGATACGGTGGCAGAACCGACTGTTAATACTGGTTTGTGTTTTTTGTTCGTAAAATGTCGCGGTAAGCAAGAGTCTCCACCGACTTTTATTTTATCCAATCAGGAAAAGGAAAAAGAACAGAAAAAACCTTTTTCGAGATGTTTCTGAGTACGGGGGGTAGATTATAGAAAAGGGAAGGTGTTAGCACCCTTTCTATCTGTGGTTTTCCACAGGCTCTTAGGTACTTGCTCATTTTGAAAACTACTTGTGTGTGCTTGTTTTGAAAAGTTTTATTTTACTTCGTTTTAACCCTTGTTTCTGTCCTCAAGAGTGTTGCGAAGTTGTTTTTGAAAACTTTGTTTGAAAAGTGTTGGTGTGAAAAAGTTTTGTTTGTTTGAGAAAGTACCTAGGAACTAATCTACCTACTCGAAAAAGGTCTGCTCGTTTTCCTTTTAGACAATGCTATCCCATTATTGAGAAATAGGTAGCATCGTCGTTGGAGTTTTTTAGGGACATTTGAAGGGACAAATACGATCGCAAAAGCAATCTTAGGAAATGTTAGTAATCATCCTAAAGCCTTAAAGATCTTTTCCTGAGGCAACATCTGAATGGGTCATTTTAGAACTTTCGGGGCTAGAGGACAACCACTAACAAACCCTATACTTCATGACCGTTTACCGAAGGCAACCGGAGTGGCGTAAACCCTAGGAGTGAGCATGTGCGAGTGTAATTTTCAGTTAATTTATCTTTTCACATTTAGGGTTTTCTACCGTATTAATTTCCAGTTTGTCTTTCCATACAATCCTATTAACCTACATCTAAGCAGTTTATAGTTTGCGGAAATAAAATGCGGGAAAGTAAAAAGTCCTAGATATTACAGGACTTTTGCAGATACATAATTATCTTGGATTGAAAATAAAGATGCGGAATTGAAACCCTAATAACTATTACAAACTCGGAGCAATTACAATAATAATAAAAAGGAAATTAAAAAATGTGTGCGGCGAATTAAATGCGAGAATAATTAGCAAAACCTAAAAGATCTAATTAAAAAAAGATTTAGGTTATTTTTTGAGAAAAGATTAAATTATATATAAATTAACCCTAATTCTAATTGATTTAAATTATGAAAAAAGGATTAAATTGCCCTAGATAATTAAACTAATTAATTAAGGAAATAAAATATTTTTATGAAAAAAATGATTTTTGATGCTTTTTAGGATTTTTGATTTGATAAAAAAAACATGATTTTTTGTGTTATTTTTGTAAAAGAAAATAATTAGTAAATAATAAAAAGAAAATAAAATAAAAAAGGAAAAGAGGTGGGCATGTATAAGCAACCCAGGGGGGTATGTTGAATTATTCAGGCCCAAGAACTACTGAGCCCATTCCATGTGTGAGACCCAGTGTTGCCCTTTTCTGATGGTGTACCATGCTCTTTGCTTGTTGAGCGTTTAGATCTGGAATGGAGATGATCTGATGGCTATGCATCTTGGGCATATGGTGGACGCTGGAGGGTGACGCGCGTTGGATTTGAAATAAGAAACTAGGAAAATATAAAATATATGGACCTGGGATCGAACCCAGGTCCCTCTCTTCACAAACACGCTTCCTTTACCAACTGTGCCACTAGACCAATCGTTAATATACTTAAAAAAATAAAAGATAAAGTAATCCAGATGGTATTTCCCCAAAAAATGCGCGTGATTCAAATCCACCATTCAGATATTGACACGCCTTCATCCTCTTCACTGTTCCATTGTTTTAGACACTAGCCCTTTACCAACATCAATTTCCGTCACTATAGGCTTTAGTGACGGTTTTTGTGCGTTGCTATAGACCTGCAATATCTCAAAATGCAAAGCAAGCAATATTAATCAGAACTAAAAACACAGACCCACTAAGAATCTTGTCCTGAGTTATTGGTATCATTAATCGTCCTAATTTTGCCTCTACAGAGAATCCCTAATTTGAAGCTTTCAAACCCTGGTAATGGCGTAAGCTTGTTCCTGCACTAGAAATCAAATCCAGACTATCCGAAAGATCAGAAACATGATTGTGAATACATTTACGCAAGCAAGTCGAAGGTAAAATGCGTAAAACCCTGAAAACGAATTTGAGTTATAAGGGTGCAAACTGTGATCTGTATCTTATAGCTCTGGATGTTTTGTGGCTTGAGAATGATTGGAATCACTTCAGAGTACGTCCAGGAATAGATTGGTGGCTTTGAATTGTTTTGAATCGTCCTCTATGTTGGAAACTGATCCACACTTTTGCTTCAAAAATTTGAGTTTTGTTTGATGCCTTGCACGACCTCAACCCCTCCTTTTTTGCATTGGTTATGTTCTGTATATGTACTAGGACAAATTAGGTTAACAAAAACAAATTGTATCTTTGAAAATCGTGGAGATTTGATTTAACTTTGCTCCTTGTATGATATCTTTCCAAAATAGCCTAATCATGCCAATTTTGATTCAATTTACTTTGATTTGATTTGGTCTGATTAACCAAACTTGAATAGATTTGATTCCTACAAAAAACACAAATCAAACTCAATCTTTTGTATTTTTTCCATTTATTTGATTTAATTTGAATTTTAAATAATAAAAAAATCAAAACAAAATAAATAATGAAGCAAATAATGTGCGGATGCTGATTTGGGTCATGGACCATGTTTCCAACAAGCTTCAATCATGAAAAGTTAGGCCCATTTGACAAAAAAATACACTTTTCAGCACATTTGACTTTTGGCAATTTTGCAAAAATGGTCAACTTTGGCAAGGCATATCTCCTCCAATTTTAACCCTAGAGAGGTGTTCTTGGACTTTTTATAAAGCTTAGGATGTCCCATAAACAATCCTTTTTGTTTCCACTCAATTGGGTCTTCCATGTTCATGTAAGAAGCTTTGACCCAAAAGGTATTTTTGTTGACTTTTCAAAAGGACCTATAATGTAGAAATTCATATCTTTTGATGAGTGAATATTTTAAACTTGTGGGATGAATATGAGTTGTAGGGAATTGCATCCTATTCAAAATGAGCCTTGGATGGAAAATTTCTGATAAAGTATGAAGAAGTTATTCCTGGTCAAAGTTTGGTTGACTTTTCTTGAGAAACCATAATTTAGCAACTTTTGGATTTTGATGAATTTGGGGGCATTTCTTGAGGAATCATGATCAACCCTTGATCAAATGATGGAAATATCTTAAAAATGTTGATGTTGACCAAAAATCTTGAAGTTTGACTGTATGTGGGCCACAGTTTACTTTTGACCTAGTATAGTTGATTTTCAAGCATCTGGGCAATTGACTAAGAAAAATTCTTGTGCAAGGCATGAAACTTGATATGGATGATCTTGAGAACATATTTGGACCATGGAAGGAATTTTGGACCTTTGGAGTTTCCACACCCTGATGAAAATGGAAACCCTAGTTTGAGGTACATTGCCTTAGGAGAGAGTTTGTCTGGTCAACTCTTGGGCATCCTTGAGCAAGTTGAGGACCTCAATGGGCATGTGTTGAGTAAAATGAGAGAGCATATTTTAGGGTACAACAGCTGCCCCTGTTCAATCTTCTTAAACCTGAGGATGTAGATTGGTTGTCTGCCTTTCGTAATCTGAAGGTGGAAGATGATTGAACACTAGAGTGCCCAGAAATTTGCACTCGTTTGAGATGGTGCTGGACTGTGTAGGTAGTATCGGGAATGGGCTTACAGATGCCATTTGGAGGAGATGACAGAAGGTCACCAGAGATGGGCTTAAAGATGCCATCTAGAGGAATTTTAGGAACATCAGTTATCTATTACTCTACTGGGGAATCATCTCTTAGTCGAAGAGATGAAAATGAACTGCTATTTGGTCGTGCTCCAGGCCTTACAGTGATTTTCTAAGGATAGTAAGATTGACTGCTATCTGGTCATGCTCCAGGTTTCACAGTGACTTACTGGGGAGATGAGATTAAACTTGCTATCTGGTCGTGCTCCAGGCTTTGCAATCTCAAAAACTGTTATCTGGTCGTGCTCCAGGATTCAGCGTCTTATACCGTTATCTGGTCGTGCTCCAGGCTTCAGTAATTTGGGGAAATCAAGTTATTATTCGGTCAATTTCCGAGCTTCATAGCTTCTTTAACTAGAATGGAAATCTTAGTATCAATTTAACTAAACAAGGGAAAGGTCTCGAGCTGTCTTCAACGAGGAAAGAAATCTTAGCATCGATTTGACTGAACCGGGGGAAGGTCTTGGATTAACTTTGACTGGAATAGAAATCAGGGGAATCTTAGCGGCGATTTGGCTGACCCAGACCAAAGTCTTAGAACATCTTCAACTAGAATAGAAACCTTAGTGTCGGTTTGACTGAACCAGAGAAAATCTTGAAAAGTGTTGGAATATCTTTAACTGGAATAGAAACCTTGGTGTCGGTTTGACTGAACCAGAGAGAACTTGTGAGAACTTGATTGCATCTTTCCCTGAAAGTTAAACAGTTAGTCGTATGTAGTGTCATGATATATGAAATGTATTAAGTAATGATGTTCTCAAAATAAATGAGATTGTGCTGTATAATATGTATGCACATGCCATGGTGTATGGATATGTAATGCTATTGTGATATTCTCTAGCTGGGGAAAATAAATCCTGGACTGCTGCTGGAGAGTATAAGGAGTTGAGCTCTTTGTTTCCGCTGGGGATAGTGACCGAAGATGATTAGCTGGGGATTTACATTCATTCTGCTTGAGAACATTCTGTCGGAGGAGACTCTGTCTGAGAATAATCCAGCGGGGGAATGACTCTGTGGGGAAGAGAGATACTTTGTTGGATGATTTGCTGATTTGGAGAAATAAACTCAGCTGGGGATGAACTTCCATTGCTGGAGAGAAGAGCTCTGTTGGAGATTGAGCTTCCGCTGTCATAGAAATAAACTCTGCTCGGGAGATGGTTTTATAAACTTCTCATGGTTATAAAACTCGGTTGGTGAATGTAGATATCAGCTTTCTGAAGGAACCTGCTGGGGAAGGAATTCCTGCTTGGGGATACGGAGGTCGGACCTTGGTTGTCTCGGCTCTGTGGGGAATATAGTATCACTAGCTTGTATGTGATAGTGACTTCGCTTCCAACTGTCTCTGCCCCTTGTATCATGATAGACGGAGTAACTGTCGGTATTTAGGTTTTGTACCAGTTTCTTTGAGTTCTTAGTAACTGTCTTTTTGTTTTATATGCATATATTTGTGAATAATAATCATATTCAAATGCATATGTCAAGAATAAAACATTGGACATTTTTTTTGCAAAACAAAATAGAAAACAGAAAAACAAACACAAAGTTTTGTACTCAAAAGACGCTTTGTATTGATTTGAAATTTTCCTATAACAGCCGTTTTTTACAAGGAGGCTAACACTCTAGTAAGAGAACGCCACCGTAAAAATGGAAATTATTACAGAAATTGTGTACAAAAAGAAAACAGCTATGTGTAGTGATCCCATTGGGTTTCAATTCTGCTATTACCCCTATGTCTTCGAGCATCTCATCACTTTGCTGCTTGTCTGAAGCTGACTGGATTGATCGGTACAGTTTGAGCTTGATATCTGATTACTGAGGTTTGATCGCAAGGTGATCCAATGGGATATAGTGATACGCTTTAATCCCTAATTTTTTCCTGGACTGCCCTTTCAGGTTTTCAGTCCACCGGGATACCCTTTTTTTCCCAAGCCGCCCTTTCGGGTTTTCGACTTGCCGGGTGTACAATTTTTTTCATTTTTTATCCCTAATTTTTTCCCGAACCCTTTTGGTTCGCCGGGATGCCCTTATTTTTGCCTAGGTATGTCAAACTAGCGGGTCTTTATTATGCGTAGTATCTTTTCACTATGTTCGCATTGACAGGGTGTGGAAGGTCGTCACCATCCATGGTGGTCAGAATCATGGCTCCACCCGAAAATATGTTCTTAATTACAAATGGTCCCTCATAGGTGGGAGTCCATTTTCCCCTGGGATCACCTTGCGGCAGTATGATGCGCTTGACTACCAGATCCCCTACTTGATACACTTGTTGTCTGACTTTCTTGTTGAAGGCCTTGATCTTTCGTTTCTGATACATTTGACCATGGCAGACAGCAGTAAGTCTTTTCTCGTCGATTAAGTTCAATTGATCAAGTCGATTATGGATCCAATTATCTTTGCTCAAACCTGCATCCTTCATAATCCGTAGAGAAGGGATCTGGACCTCCATGGGTAGGACAACATCCATGCCATATACCAGAGAATAGGGTGTTTCCCATGTCGACATACGTGCTGAAGTACGGTACCCGTGAAGAGCAAACGGTAACATCTTGTGCCAGTCTTTGTATGTCACCGTCATCTTCTGTATGAACTTTTTAATATTCTTATTAGCAGCTTCGACAACCCCATTCATCTTCGGCCGGTAAGGAGAAGAGTTGTGATGCTGAATCTTAAACTGTTTACAGAGTTCAGTGATCATCGAGTTGTTGAGATTAATACCATTATTTGTGATGATTCTCTCAGGGATACCATAACGACAAACCAAGTTATGCTTGATGAACCATGCCACCGCATTCTTGGTAACCGAGCAAAGGAGGCAGCCTCAACCCACTTCATGAAGTAATCAATGACCACTAGGATGAAGAGATTCCCGTTAGACGTGGTAGGTTTGATCTCTCCGATCATGTCAATGCCCCACATTACAAAGGGCCAGGGAGCTGTCAAGACGTTCAAGGAAACTGGAGGTACACGCACCTTATCAGCATAGATTTAGCACTTGTGACAGGTTCGAGAATGCTGATAACAGTCGGCTTCCATAGTGGACCAGTAGTATCCTGCCCGTAGGATCTTCTTTGCCATGGTATGTCCATTGGAATGAGTGCCAAAGGTACCTTCGTGTAGGTATGCCATGATCCTCTCTGCTTCGCTCTTGTCTACACACCGCAGTAAAGTAGAGTCATGATTGCGCTTATAGAGGATTCCATTGTTGAGGAAGAACTTTGCAGCAAACCTTCTCAGAAATTTCTTGTCATTGAGAGATGCCCCTTCGGGGTATTCTTGAGCCTCGAGATACCTTTTCACCTCATGAAACCAAGGTTTGTCGGCTACCTCCTCAGTATCGATCTCACAGCAGTATGTCGGTTCATCCAACCTCTCAATAGTGATTCGGGGAGCTTCATTGCCCCACCTGACCTTGAACATTGACGACATAGTAGCTAGCGCATCCGCTAACCGATTCTTTTCTCGTGGGAAATGTTCAAAGGTGATCTCTTCAAAATGCGACAACAGTGTCAGTACATGTTCTTTGTAAGGGATATGGTTCGGGTGTTTCGTATCCCACTCTCCTTTTATTTGACTTATCACCAAAGCAGAATCCCAGAATACACTCAAGAACTTGATCCTTAAGTCAATAGCAGCTCTAAGACCCATGATACACGCTTCATACTCTGCCATGTTATTAGTACAGTTGAAACATAACCGGGCAGTGAACGAAGTATGACAACCCTCGGGAGATATGATTACAGCGCCAATGCCGTTAACCAGTGCGTTTGAGACTCCATCAAAAAACATAGACCATCGGGATCCTTCCTCAGGTCATTCATCTGGTCCAGGTTCTTCACAGTCAGTTAATAACATGATGTTCTCATCCGGGAACTCAATATTCATGGACTGGTAGTCATCCACGGCTTGATGTGCCAAATGATCAGCTAACACACATCCCTTGATTGCTTTTTAGGTTGTGCATTGGATGTCGTAATCGGTTAAGATCATTTGCCATCTTTCTATTCTTCCGGAGAGAGCGGGCTTCTCGAAAATGTACTTGATCGGATCCATCTTAGATATTAATAAAGTAGTGTGGGTCAACATATACTGTCTCAGTCAGCGAGCAGCCCATGCCAAAGAGCAACAAGTTTTCTCGAGCAGTGAGTATCGTGTTTCACAGTCGGTAAACTTTTTTCTAAGGTAGTATATTGCATGCTCTTTTCGACTAGACTCGTCATGCTGCCCCAGCACACACCCCATTGAATTATCTAGCACTATTAAGTACATTATCAAAGGTCTTCCTCCTGTCAGAGGCATCAGAATAGGAGGTTCTTAGAGGTATTGCTTGATTCCGTCAAAGGCGACCTGGCATTCGTCATTCCACTTTACCACTTGATCTTTCTTCAGAAGCTTGAAGATTGACTCACAAGTAGCAATCAGATGTGAAATGAATCGAGCAATGTAATTTAGGCGTCCCAAGAAACCTCTAACTTCCTTCTCAGTACGGGGAGCCGGCATCTCTTTTATGGCCTTCACCTTTGCAGGGTCTACTTGAATACCTTTATCACTGACGATGAATCCCAGAAGCTTACCAGACCTTACCCCGAAGGTGCACTTGTTCAGATTTAACCTCAGCTTGTACATCTTCAACCTATCAAACAACTTTTATAAATGATCAAGATGTTCTTCCTCAGTTTGATACCTGGCTATCATGTCATCGACGTAAACCTCTATCTCATGGTGAATCATGTCATGGAACAGAGCTACCATAGCTCGCTGATAAGTTTCCCCAGCATTCTCCAACCCAAACGGCATCACCTTGTAGCAGAAAGTGCCCCACTGTGTAACGAAGGTTGTCTTCTCCATGTCTTCAGGTGCCATATTGATCTGATTGTAGCCAGAGAAACCGTCCATGAAGGAAAATACTTTGTGTTGTGCGGTGTTGTCAACCAGAACATCAATGTGGGGAAGCGGGAAGTCATCCTTGGGGCTTGCCCTGTTGAAGTCTCTGTAATCCACACACATTCGTACTTTACCATCTTTCTTAGGTACTGGAACCACATTAGCAACCCACTGCAGATAGGAGGTGACAACTAAGAACCCTGCGTTGAACTGCTTCATAACCTCTACTTTAATCTTATCTGACATCTCAGGGCGCATACGACAGACCTTTTGCTTTACCGGAGGGCAGTCTTCTTTAGTCGGCAGACGAGGAACCATTATATTCGTGTCTAGTCCTAGCATGTCTTCATATGAACACACGAAGATTTAATCATACTCATGCAACATCTATACCAACCGCTGTTTGACACTAAGCTCCATATTTTCACCTATCTTAACCTCTTTTCTATCTTCCTCTGTACCCAATTTCACTGTCTCAACCGGCTCTTCATGAGGTTGTATGGCCCTTTCTTCCTACTGTAATAGTCTAGCAAGTTCTCCGGGTACCTCACAATCTTCCTCACCTTCATCCTCGGCTTGGTTGATCATATTTTCAAAGTCATAATAAGCAGTAGCAGAACTGTTATCAATCGGATCCAGAGTGGATATGGATCTGCATTTGGATACGTGAGTGTGTGTAAGAGCATAGTTGTATAGACAGAATAAAAGAAAAGAAAGACATAGAGCGCAAAATTTGTATGCAAACGTCCAATGCTTTATTGATGTCATATGAAAATGAAACATGATAACCCTCACAAATAGAACCGTTGTGCCCCGGGTAAGACACATGGCTATAGAGTTTATATTGTTTTTAAATTACATATCCGAAAAATTAGAAAGACAATTACTCCTGAACAAAAGTAATCGGTACAAATTCCTTGGCAGTCCAGTTACTGAGTTCTCCGTTGGTAGTCAGGAAGATCCAGCTGTCAATGTCGGAATCACCATCATTGTCTTCAAGCGCATTGACCCCAGGATTGCTGATGCGTGGGGGAGGTCCTTCAGCCCGAGCGTGACGAATAGCCTTTTAAGCACCTATAGTGAAGCCCAAACCAGATTTGTCATACTTGTAATGAATAACAGGGAGATGACCCCAAATGGTAGACCCACCTTCTTCAACCACTGCTCGTGCATCCTTGAGAGAATCCATCTTCGAGGGAGATTTAGTGACCTTTGGAGGACTGTCGGTAGTTTCTGCTGTAGCCATAATCTAAGGTACCTCTTCAAAGTTTAGGCAATGAGTCTCGATGAACTTGCCATCCATTTCCACGTACCTGAAGGAGTTCAAGTGACTGATCATATACTCCACTTCACCATGCATAATGATAAACTTTCCTCTTACTGGGTACTTCAACATTTGGTGAAGGGTAGAAGTAACAGCCCCATGTATCCAAGGGCGTCCCAACAAGCAAGAATATGATGGTTTGATATCCATTACATAGAAAGTGGAGTCGAAGGTCTGGGAACCAACTTTGATAGGAACATCCACTTCCCCGTGCACCATCCTCTTCGAACCATCGAAAGCTCTCACTACTATATTGCTAGGCTTCAAGGTCAAGCCTTCGCAGTCCAATATGTCCAAAGCTTTCTTAGGTAGCACATTCAATGAGGAGCCAGTATCTACCAAAACATGGGCCAGAGTCGTGCCCCTGCATTCAACAAAAACATGAAGAGCATCATTATGCTTCCTCCCCTTTGGTGTCAGATCCGCATTGGAAAAACCCAAACCATTATCGGCAGTCAAACTAGCCACACAATCTTCAAACTGATCAGCAGATGTCTCTTGTGGCACGTGAGCCGTCTTCAGAAACTTAACCAAAGCCTTCGCATGGGCCTCGGAACACATCAACAAAGCCAACATAGAAATTTTGGATGGGGTCTACCCCAACTGCTCGACCATGTTGTAGTCGCTCTTCTTTATTATCTTCAAAATTTCTTCCATTTCTTTTTTGGAAGCTTCTGGTATGGTTACTGAATTGGCCTTTGTCGGGACATGCTCAATCAGTATGTCTTTGCCTCGAGTGTCGACCGACTCGGTGATGTGAGGGTCAACGGGAGTGATTACTGGAATTACAGTAGTAGTCTTGGGTGGAACCACAGCAAGAATAATCACAGGTCCGATAATAGTCTTCGGGGGAGAAATTTCAGGGGAGAACACTCTTCCACTTCTTGTTATTTTACTGGTTCCGGCAATATTGACGATGTCGGAATCAGCTTTTTCAGCAATCTTGTTTTCAATGGCTAGCATGTCCTGCTTTACACCGTGGTAATAGACGTCGGCCCCATAGTTCCAAGGAACAACTTTGTCTGAGGAGTATGGGATTGGTCCAAGCATGGTTATGATCAACGGAGTCACCTTCAGAACTGATGTAATCCTGACGGGTCTCTTAGCGGAGGCCCTGGGAGGATTGGCAGAAATGGTTATGATATCAACGTCTTCACAGGAAACAGTTGGAACAGGAGTCTTCTCAAACAAAATCTCTTTGTCATCCATCAGGCGCTGAACACCTGTCTTCAACAAAGGGCAACCCAGTCGGTAGAAATGAACAAAGGTGGCAACCTTCATCACATCCCGGAAATAAACCGGCCTTCAGCAAATTCCCTTTGATTGTCATGAGTGGGGTCACCAATTCTTCCACAGAAGTCACAAACACATCTTCTTCAACAACATTAACACCCCGACCATGTTTCGGCATATGGGCAGTGATAACGTTGGGAGTCTCTAGGGAATCAAATTCAATCTTCTTAGCATCAATCATATCTTGTGCTTTGTACTTCAAAGCCCAACAGTCATTGGTATCATGGCCTGGACTTTCCGAATGGTAAGCACAACGAGCATTTAGTTTATAGTATGGAGAGGTGGTGTTCGGATTCTTCGGAGCTTTCCTCAGAGTAACCAGATTGGACTTCAGCAAATAAGGTAAAACCTGAGACAGCGTCATGTTGATCTGAGTGAACTGTCTAGCTGGTCTTTCTGCTCTTGGCTGATTATTTCTTTACTGAGCAGGTGCAGGTTTGGGAATCATAACAGCCCCTACCGCCGGACGGTGCTCGGTTCGATTGTGATTCTTTTGATTATAGATGGCACTGAATTTTCTTTTTACCTGCAAACGGCTTCCTTGTAGCACTAGAAGAGGCATCCTTCTGAATTTTTCCACTTTGGATTCCAGCTTCCACTCTTTCTCTTGTTAAGATCAGTTTAGTAAAACCCGCCGATGAACTTCCAATCAGATGGTTGAAGAATGGCCCAGTCAAAGTTCCCAGAAACATATCCATGAGCTCCCTGTCAGCCAAGGGAGGTTGAACTCTTCCAACCAAATCTCTCCACTTCTGAGCATAATCCTTGAAACCCTCGTTCGAACCTATAGGCTGATTTTGGAGTTGTGTACGGGTGGGAGCGAGGTCTGCATTATACTGATATTGCTTATAAATTGCAGCAGCAAGGTCTTCCCAGTTACAAACATTGGCTCTTTCCATTTGATAGAACCAATCCAGTTGTGTTCCAGACAGACTGTCTTGGAAGAAGTGAACCCACAAGTCTTTGTCAGTAGTATGAGGCTTTATCTTCCTCACATAGGAACAGAGATGAATTTTAGGACAAGAGACCCCATCATACTTAGCAAATATCGGGACCTTGAATTTTGGGGGGATGACAACCCCGGAGACCAAATCCAACTCTTCAAAATCCAGCCCAGGAACCTTCTGGATTTCCATAGCACTCAGACACTCTTCTAACTGCTTATACTTTTCATTAACCGGAGGGTACTGCTCCTCATCATAATCAGTTTCATTGTCAGACTCTTTAGGACTAGGGTCCTCTTCTCTGGCTTCACCCTTTTGATTCTCTCCCTCTTTAGATGGAGAAGCTAAATCAACAACCCGTCTTGGCGGCCCTATGAACCTTCTGCTCATATTTGCCACACCGGTTGTCCTCTTGGTCTTCTTAGTGTTCTTCTTAACAATCAGATCCTCCAGCTCTTCCTGTCCTTTGGCCAGAGCCACAATCATTTGCTGGAACTGCGTGTTCTGAGTCTGAAGATCTTCCACAGTTTGTTCAAGAGCCATTGCTGAAATAAACAGCGGAGGAGATGAGAAACCTGTTATGAATCATGTTATGCAATGATATGTATGATATGTATGCAATGTTTTCAAGGGTTCTTAAAGGCTCAAATTTGCTTAAACAAAAAGGAACAAACGCGAATTGTATTAGTAAACTTGAATTGTTACAAAGAATGTATTTTGAGAGTACAATTAAGCAAAATAAAACAAAAAGAAGACTAGGTTTCCCATGAGCGCATCCTCTTTGGCGCGATGTAGGCGTTGATATTCCTCTCTTCATGCTTCAAAGTAGGTCTGGGTAGGTGCGAAATAAACCACCTAGCCAATAGAGGAGTGCAACACTGGAGGGTACCCTTTCTTTTTATAGTGCGAGCATGCAGAGAGTGTAGAATATCCCCGAGTAATGTAGGTACCGGATTCTGAGACAGAAAAACCTGGATTGTGCTCATATATATGAGTTGATCCTCATTAGGGAACAATACCATCCCGTAGACAAGGAGTGCCAAAACCTCTTCAAAAGCTTGTAGATCCAGAGTATCCCAAAAATAGTAAGCCTTCTCAAACAGAAATTTAACCGGAATTCCTTGAACACTCCCTCTGGTTTCTCAATTTGTCACTATGTCAGACCATTGTAAGGATAAAGCTTTAGAAATTTCTTCAGGTTTGGGATGTCTTTCCGTACCGCTGAAAGGTAGCTGGTAAAAAAAGGGTATCCTAATAACTGATAAAATTCCTCCATAGTAGGCACTAACTGGTAATCCGGGAATGTGAAACAGTGATGCATAGGATCGAAGAACTGTGTGATACGGTGGCAGAACCGACTATTATATTGGTTTGCGTTTTGTGTTTTTTGTTTGCAAAATGTCGCGGTAAGCAAGAGTCGCCACCGACTTTTATTTTATCCAACAAAGGAAAAGGAAAACGAACAGAAAAAACCTTTTTCGAGATGTTTTTGAGTACGGGGGTAGATTATAGAAAGGCAAGGTGTTAGCACCCTTTCTATCCATGGTTTTCCATGGGCTCTTAGGTACTTGCTCATTTTTGAAAATTGCTTGTGTGTGCTTGCTTTGAAAAGTTTTGTTTTACTTCGTTTTAACCCTTATTTCTGTCCTCAAGAGTGTTACGAAGTTGTTTTTGAAAACTTTAGTTTGAAAAGTTTGTTTGAAAGTGTATGGTGTAAAAGACTTGTCATTTTGAGCAAGTACCTAACAATTATCTACCTACTCGAAAAAAGGCGTTCTTTTCCTCCTATCATTTAGACCGTGTTATCCTACTATTAGTGAGTAGGTAACCCTAGTCATTGGATGTTTGAGGGACTATCGAAAGGGACGTAATGGTCATTGAAGGCAACATGTAAGGATACCTTAGAATTTCGAAGGGACTGTCATCATATATTCGTAGGCAACATCGAGGGACGAGATCATTTCTTATAGGCAACTCGAGGGACGTTAAGGGGCTATGATCTTTATGATGACTTTAATCGAGGGTATTTTCTAAGGGTATCCCTATGTTCGAGGGACATGACCATTGTTTTTCGAGGCAACCAAGTGGGGAGTACCCTAGGGGTGTAAGTGTGCAACAATGTTTGTTTTTAGATATTTATCTTGTAATTAAGTGATGTTATGTTTAATTAGTTTACTGGAACTGCGTGTTCTGAGTCTGAAGATCTTCCACAGTTTGTTCAAGAGCCATTGCTGAAATAAACAGCGGAGGAGATGAGAAACCTGTTATGAATCATGTTATGCAATGATATGTATGATATGTATGCAATGTTTTCAAGGGTTCTTAAAGGCTCAAATTTGCTTAAACAAAAAGGAACAAACGCGAATTGTATTAGTAAACTTGAATTGTTACAAAGAATGTATTTTGAGAGTACAATTAAGCAAAATAAAACAAAAAGAAGACTAGGTTTCCCATGAGCGCATCCTCTTTGGCGCGATGTAGGCGTTGATATTCCTCTCTTCATGCTTCAAAGTAGGTCTGGGTAGGTGCGAAATAAACCACCTAGCCAATAGAGGAGTGCAACACTGGAGGGTACCCTTTCTTTTTATAGTGCGAGCATGCAGAGAGTGTAGAATATCCCCGAGTAATGTAGGTACCGGATTCTGAGACAGAAAAACCTGGATTGTGCTCATATATATGAGTTGATCCTCATTAGGGAACAATACCATCCCGTAGACAAGGAGTGCCAAAACCTCTTCAAAAGCTTGTAGATCCAGAGTATCCCAAAAATAGTAAGCCTTCTCAAACAGAAATTTAACCGGAATTCCTTGAACACTCCCTCTGGTTTCTCAATTTGTCACTATGTCAGACCATTGTAAGGATAAAGCTTTAGAAATTTCTTCAGGTTTGGGATGTCTTTCCGTACCGCTGAAAGGTAGCTGGTAAAAAAAGGGTATCCTAATAACTGATAAAATTCCTCCATAGTAGGCACTAACTGGTAATCCGGGAATGTGAAACAGTGATGCATAGGATCGAAGAACTGTGTGATACGGTGGCAGAACCGACTATTATATTGGTTTGCGTTTTGTGTTTTTTGTTTGCAAAATGTCGCGGTAAGCAAGAGTCGCCACCGACTTTTATTTTATCCAACAAAGGAAAAGGAAAACGAACAGAAAAAACCTTTTTCGAGATGTTTCTGAGTACGGGGGTAGATTATAGAAAGGCAAGGTGTTAGCACCCTTTCTATCCATGGTTTTCCATGGGCTCTTAGGTACTTGCTCATTTTTGAAAATTGCTTGTGTGTGCTTGCTTTGAAAAGTTTTGTTTTACTTCGTTTTAACCCTTATTTCTGTCCTCAAGAGTGTTACGAAGTTGTTTTTGAAAACTTTAGTTTGAAAAGTTTGTTTGAAAGTGTATGGTGTAAAAGACTTGTCATTTTGAGCAAGTACCTAACAATTATCTACCTACTCGAAAAAAGGCGTTCTTTTCCTCCTATCATTTAGACCGTGTTATCCTACTATTAGTGAGTAGGTAACCCTAGTCATTGGATGTTTGAGGGACTATCGAAAGGGACGTAATGGTCATTGAAGGCAACATGTAAGGATACCTTAGAATTTCGAAGGGACTGTCATCATATATTCGTAGGCAACATCGAGGGACGAGATCATTTCTTGTAGGCAACTCGAGGGACGTTAAGGGGCTATGATCTTTATGATGACTTTAATCGAGGGTATTTTCTAAGGGTATCCCTATGTTCGAGGGACATGACCATTGTTTTTCGAGGCAACCAAGTGGGGAGTACCCTAGGGGTGTAAGTGTGCAACAATGTTTGTTTTTAGATATTTATCTTGTAATTAAGTGATGTTATGTTTAATTAGTTTACTGGAACTGCGTGTTCTGAGTCTGAAGATCTTCCACAGTTTGTTCAAGAGCCATTGCTGAAATAAACAGCGGAGGAGATGAGAAACCTGTTATGAATCATGTTATGCAATGATATGTATGATATGTATGCAATGTTTTCAAGGGTTCTTAAAGGCTCAAATTTGCTTAAACAAAAAGGAACAAACGCGAATTGTATTAGTAAACTTGAATTGTTACAAAGAATGTATTTTGAGAGTACAATTAAGCAAAATAAAACAAAAAGAAGACTAGGTTTCCCATGAGCGCATCCTCTTTGGCGCGATGTAGGCGTTGATATTCCTCTCTTCATGCTTCAAAGTAGGTCTGGGTAGGTGCGAAATAAACCACCTAGCCAATGGAGGAGTGCAACACTGGAGGGTACCCTTTCTTTTTATAGTGCGAGCATGCAGAGAGTGTAGAATATCCCCGAGTAATGTAGGTACCGGATTCTGAGACAGAAAAACCTGGATTGTGCTCATATATATGAGTTGATCCTCATTAGGGAACAATACCATCCCGTAGACAAGGAGTGCCAAAACCTCTTCAAAAGCTTGTAGATCCAGAGTATCCCAAAAATAGTAAGCCTTCTCAAACAGAAATTTAACCGGAATTCCTTGAACACTCCCTCTGGTTTCTCAATTTGTCACTATGTCAGACCATTGTAAGGATAAAGCTTTAGAAATTTCTTCAGGTTTGGGATGTCTTTCCGTACCGCTGAAAGGTAGCTGGTAAAAAAAGGGTATCCTAATAAATGATAAAATTCCTCCATAGTAGGCACTAACTGGTAATCCGGGAATGTGAAACAGTGATGCAGAGGATCGAAGAACTGTGTGATACGGTGGCAGAACCGACTATTATATTGGTTTGTGTTTTGTGTTTTTTGTTTGCAAAATGTCGCGGTAAGCAAGAGTCGCCACCGACTTTTATTTTATCCAACAAAGGAAAAGGAAAACGAACAGAAAAAACCTTTTTCGAGATGTTTCTGAGTACGGGGGTAGATTATAGAAAGGCAAGGTGTTAGCACCCTTTCTATCCATGGTTTTCCATGGGCTCTTAGGTACTTGCTCATTTTTGAAAATTGCTTGTGTGTGCTTGCTTTGAAAAGTTTTGTTTTACTTCGTTTTAACCCTTATTTCTGTCCTCAAGAGTGTTACGAAGTTGTTTTTGAAAACTTTAGTTTGAAAAGTTTGTTTGAAAGTGTATGGTGTAAAAGACTTGTCATTTTGAGCAAGTACCTAACAATTATCTACCTACTCGAAAAAAGGCGTTCTTTTCCTCCTATCATTTAGACCGTGTTATCCTACTATTAGTGAGTAGGTAACCCTAGTCATTGGATGTTTGAGGGACTATCGAAAGGGACGTAATGGTCATTGAAGGCAACATGTAAGGATACCTTAGAATTTCGAAGGGACTGTCATCATATATTCGTAGGCAACATCGAGGGACGAGATCATTTCTTGTAGGCAACTCGAGGGACGTTAAGGGGCTATGATCTTTATGATGACTTTAACCGAGGGTATTTTCTAAGGGTATCCCTATGTTCGAGGGACATGACCATTGTTTTTCGAGGCAACCAAGTGGGGAGTACCCTAGGGGTGTAAGTGTGCAACAATGTTTGTTTTCAGATATTTATCTTGTAATTAAGTGATGTTATGTTTAATTAGTTTACTGGAACTGCGTGTTCTGAGTCTGAAGATCTTCCACAGTTTGTTCAAGAGCCATTGCTGAAATAAACAGCGGAGGAGATGAGAAACCTGTTATGAATCATGTTATGCAATGATATGTATGATATGTATGCAATGTTTTCAAGGGTTCTTAAAGGCTCAAATTTGCTTAAACAAAAAGGAACAAACGCGAATTGTATTAGTAAACTTGAATTGTTACAAAGAATGTATTTTGAGAGTACAATTAAGCAAAATAAAACAAAAAGAAGACTAGGTTTCCCATGAGCGCATCCTCTTTGGCGCGATGTAGGCGTTGATATTCCTCTCTTCATGCTTCAAAGTAGGTCTGGGTAGGTGCGAAATAAACCACCTAGCCAATGGAGGAGTGCAACACTGGAGGGTACCCTTTCTTTTTATAGTGCGAGCATGCAGAGAGTGTAGAATATCCCCGAGTAATGTAGGTACCGGATTCTGAGACAGAAAAACCTGGATTGTGCTCATATATATGAGTTGATCCTCATTAGGGAACAATACCATCCCGTAGACAAGGAGTGCCAAAACCTCTTCAAAAGCTTGTAGATCCAGAGTATCCCAAAAATAGTAAGCCTTCTCAAACAGAAATTTAACCGGAATTCCTTGAACACTCCCTCTGGTTTCTCAATTTGTCACTATGTCAGACCGTTGTAAGGATAAAGCTTTAGAAATTTCTTCAGGTTTGGGATGTCTTTCCGTACCGCTGAAAGGTAGCTGGTAAAAAAAGGGTATCCTAATAACTGATAAAATTCCTCCATAGTAGGCACTAACTGGTAATCCGGGAATGTGAAACAGTGATGCATAGGATCGAAGAACTGTGTGATACGGTGGCAGAACCGACTATTATATTGGTTTGCGTTTTGTGTTTTTTGTTTGCAAAATGTCGCGGTAAGCAAGAGTCGCCACCGACTTTTATTTTATCCAACAAAGGAAAAGGAAAACGAACAGAAAAAACCTTTTTCGAGATGTTTCTGAGTACGGGGGTAGATTATAGAAAGGCAAGGTGTTAGCACCCTTTCTATCCATGGTTTTCCATGGGCTCTTAGGTACTTGCTCATTTTTGAAAATTGCTTGTGTGTGCTTGCTTTGAAAAGTTTTGTTTTACTTCGTTTTAACCCTTATTTCTGTCCTCAAGAGTGTTACGAAGTTGTTTTTGAAAACTTTAGTTTGAAAAGTTTGTTTGAAAGTGTATGGTGTAAAAGACTTGTCATTTTGAGCAAGTACCTAACAATTATCTACCTACTCGAAAAAAGGCGTTCTTTTCCTCCTATCATTTAGACCGTGTTATCCTACTATTAGTGAGTAGGTAACCCTAGTCATTGGATGTTTGAGGGACTATCGAAAGGGACGTAATGGTCATTGAAGGCAACATGTAAGGATACCTTAGAATTTCGAAGGGACTGTCATCATATATTCGTAGGCAACATCGAGGGACGAGATCATTTCTTGTAGGCAACTCGAGGGACGTTAAGGGGCTATGATCTTTATAATGACTTTAACCGAGGGTATTTTCTAAGGGTATCCCTATGTTCGAGGGACATGACCATTGTTTTTCGAGGCAACCAAGTGGGGAGTACCCTAGGGGTGTAAGTGTGCAACAATGTTTGTTTTCAGATATTTATCTTGTAATTAAGTGATGTTATGTTTAATTAGTTTACTGGAACTGCGTGTTCTGAGTCTGAAGATCTTCCACAGTTTGTTCAAGAGCCATTGCTGAAATAAACAGCGGAGGAGATGAGAAACCTGTTATGAATCATGTTATGCAATGATATGTATGATATGTATGCAATGTTTTCAAGGGTTCTTAAAGGCTCAAATTTGCTTAAACAAAAAGGAACAAACGCGAATTGTATTAGTAAACTTGAATTGTTACAAAGAATGTATTTTGAGAGTACAATTAAGCAAAATAAAACAAAAAGAAGACTAGGTTTCCCATGAGCGCATCCTCTTTGGCGCGATGTAGGCGTTGATATTCCTCTCTTCATGCTTCAAAGTAGGTCTGGGTAGGTGCGAAATAAACCACCTAGCCAATAGAGGAGTGCAACACTGGAGGGTACCCTTTCTTTTTATAGTGCGAGCATGCAGAGAGTGTAGAATATCCCTGAGTAATGTAGGTACCGGATTCTGAGACAGAAAAACCTGGATTGTGCTCATATATATGAGTTGATCCTCATTAGGGAACAATACCATCCCGTAGACAAGGAGTGCCAAAACCTCTTCAAAAGCTTGTAGATCCAGAGTATCCCAAAAATAGTAAGCCTTCTCAAACAGAAATTTAACCGGAATTCCTTGAACACTCCCTCTGGTTTCTCAATTTGTCACTATGTCAGACCATTGTAAGGATAAAGCTTTAGAAATTTCTTCAGGTTTGGGATGTCTTTCCGTACCGCTGAAAGGTAGCTGGTAAAAAAAGGGTATCCTAATAACTGATAAAATTCCTCCATAGTAGGCACTAACTGGTAATCCGGGAATGTGAAACAGTGATGCAGAGGATCGAAGAACTGTGTGATACGGTGGCAGAACCGACTATTATATTGGTTTGCGTTTTGTGTTTTTTGTTTGCAAAATGTCGCGGTAAGCAAGAGTCGCCACCGACTTTTATTTTATCCAACAAAGGAAAAGGAAAACGAACAGAAAAAACCTTTTTCGAGATGTTTCTGAGTACGGGGGTAGATTATAGAAAGGCAAGGTGTTAGCACCCTTTCTATCCATGGTTTTCCATGGGCTCTTAGGTACTTGCTCATTTTTGAAAATTGCTTGTGTGTGCTTGCTTTGAAAAGTTTTGTTTTACTTCGTTTTAACCCTTATTTCTGTCCTCAAGAGTGTTACGAAGTTGTTTTTGAAAACTTTAGTTTGAAAAGTTTGTTTGAAAGTGTATGGTGTAAAAGACTTGTCATTTTGAGCAAGTACCTAACAATTATCTACCTACTCGAAAAAAGGCGTTCTTTTCCTCCTATCATTTAGACCGTGTTATCCTACTATTAGTGAGTAGGTAACCCTAGTCATTGGATGTTTGAGGGACTATCGAAAGGGACGTAATGGTCATTGAAGGCAACATGTAAGGATACCTTAGAATTTCGAAGGGACTGTCATCATATATTCGTAGGCAACATCGAGGGACGAGATCATTTCTTGTAGGCAACTCGAGGAACGTTAAGGGGCTATGATCTTTATGATGACTTTAACCGAGGGTATTTTCTAAGGGTATCCCTATGTTCGAGGGACATGACCATTGTTTTTCGAGGCAACCAAGTGGGGAGTACCCTAGGGGTGTAAGTGTGCAACAATGTTTGTTTTCAGATATTTATCTTGTAATTAAGTGATGTTATGTTTAATTAGTTTACCGGTCTTTGCATATAATCCTATTAGTCTAAGCATTGCATAAAATATAGTAGCAGAAGGTAAAGGCAGAAGTGTAAACCTAGGCTATTACAGAGCTTTGGGGCAGTTACATAATAATGAAGAGTGCAGAAAAGAAATCCTAAAACTATTACATCCCGGAAGCAATTACATAATTAGAGAAAAAAATGCGAGAAAAGATAAATCTATGCTATTACATTGATAATGTGACGTATACAATTTTCCTAGAAATTAAAATGTAAAAGAATAAATAAAAAGAAATTAAGGAAAAATTAAAACCTAAAATTCTAAGTTAATGTTTTTGGTGTTTTTTTTTGTAGAAAACTTTATGAACCGCTTGCGATTACAAAATTCGGCTGGGGAATGTAGACGTCGGCTCTCCGAAAGAGCTTGGCTGGGGAAAGTAACTCCTGTTTGGGGAGGTAGAGATCAAAACTTTGGTTGCCTCTACTCTGTGGGGAGTGTAGATGTTACTGGGACGCATGCTGAGGATATGACAATGACTTCGCCTCAAGACTTTTCTGCCCCTGTACCTGCTGGAGAAAGTGCCTGCGGAGGCCTTGTGGATTGAGTGTCATCCCAACTTATGAGGTGCTTGGTAATTGCCGATCAGAATGATAAGTCTTCTACTGATAGGCAAGTGACAAGATAACGGGACATATTCGTACGCTTTAATCCCTAACTTTTGCCTGGACTGTCTTTTCAGATTTTTAGTCCATCGGGATACCCTTTCTTGCCCAAGCCGCCTTTTCAGGTTTTCGACTTGCCGGGTGTACATATCTTTTTTGTTTTTATCCCTAATTTTTTCCCGAACCCTTTTGGTTCGCCGGGATGCCCTTATTTTTTCCTAGGCCAGTTAACCTAGCGGGTCTTTGTTTATGCGCAGTATTTTATGACTATGTCCATGCTCTCAAGATGTAGGGAGTTGTCATTGTCCATAGTAGTAGGTGTTGCCACACTACAAGAAGATGTTTGTTTGATCGTACAGGATTCGTTGCTGGGATTCATGCCCAATTCCCCAAGTGTTTCAAATGGAGATCTGCCCCTGGCTATCTTGAACTTTTGGAGATACTTCCCCAGATGTGTTTAAACATCAGGTCATGCCCCTTGCTTATGGGAGACCTGTTTTTGGAAGTGTCTTTCTCGCTGAGGTGATTCTGTCTATTGAAAGGATGTCTGTTCATTGAATATCCATTGTGCGGATTTCTCTGCTGTCAAACAACTAGTCATATGCAAACAATGTCATTTAAAGAATGCAAAACTCATGTCTGCCTTGAAAAAACAAATTTAAAATGTGTTTTGTGTAGTAAAGCAAAATTTGCGAGAATGTGATATCAACTCAGGATTTGTAACAAAGCCTACAGGAGTTGGGATACCTTTGTAACAGTATGCTCTTAAACTAACCCATGCTTCAGCTAGGACTTTTAAGGGTTATAACGTGGTCTGGTTCACGGTTCAAGAAACAAAGGATAAAGGCTCAAATTTTATTTGTACCCAATTCTCTCTCTGTGATGTTCTTCAGTCCTATGCTCAGTTATTTGCGCGTTTAGATCCCGATTGAGTCTAGAATCTTTGCTCTGATACTTGGTGATGATTCAGAAATTGAACCTTTGTTTTGAAAAGGCAGTCATTTGTGTAATCTTCTTGTTTTCGAGGATTTGTAGTAACCTCTTTTTTTTTTGGTTTTCATTATCCCTAATTTTTGCCTGAACTGTTTCTTTTGTGATTACAGTCAGCGGGATGCCCCAATTTTTCTCTTTAGTCTCCTTCATAGGTTTTGACTTAATGGGCTTTTATTTCGAGAGATAATGACTGCATGTCTTGACGATTATACGGAACCATCACCGTCTTTTGTTTTGGAAGGACGTCTTTGATGCCATTCATTATGTATGAAGTAGAATATTCCGACTGAATGCACATCTAAATTAACTGAGAAACTACCCTGCCCCAGGTTATGATTAAGGGTTTTAATTTGTGTGAAAAGAAAACTCTTACTTCTTTGGCTCGAAGAGGTTGACTAGGGATTATCTTCCTTATAACTCCATTGTTTAAGATTTGAAACAACGCCTGTATATCGTCAGCAGGGTCTATTCAAAAGCATACTGTAGAGATTGTGGTATCATTTTTGTCATCCTCCCTCTAAGCTTAGAGTTTTTAATCGAGAGTTGAATATCACGAAAAGGAAAGCAATTTAAATATAGTGAATACAAATGAATTGACTCAAAACAGACATATGCATTGCATTGATAAAGTAACAGAGTTTGACATGAATAGATGTTCGAACAATCAAAAGAAAATTGAAAATTGAAAATTCTAATGAATAAAAGCCTCTTCGTCTGATCTTGTCACTTCAGAGGACGTGCCTTAAAGGGATGGTAGAAGAACTCAACCCGACCATATTGTGTGAATTCTAGAGCTCCTTCATCAATCAGGTCTTGAATTTTATTTTTCAATGCCCAAACAGTCATCAGTATCATGCCCTGGGCTGTTGGAAGGGTATGCACACCTTGCATCAGGATTGTAGTTAGGGGAAGAAGTCTTGGGATTCGGATGAGGTCCTATCAACATAATCAGATTCATCCTTAACAGGTGTTGCAAAGCTTGAGACAACAACATGTTGAGTTTGGTTAACTGCCTTTTGGGCATATCCAACTTACTCTGATCAACCCGTTGTTTTTGGCGAGGTTGTTGTTGGACCCGTGATGTAGTAGCAATTTGGAAAGGTCCACTATTCACCAAACCAACCTTTTTTCTTCTTGGAGGTTGATCAATGACTTGGTCCCCGGCCTCGACTGTTTACTTCATATTGTTGTATCTGTCTTGATGAAGTTGGTTGATAATGGCTTTCAGCTCTTCTTGTCTTCGGGCTAGGCCTTGGATAAGAGCCATCCGCCCCAGCATCTGGGTTCTCATTGCAGCTACCTCAGCTTACAGTTGTTCCAGCCATTCGTCCTTATTGTCTTCAGGACTTTTCTTGACCAAGTTCCCAACGAGGGGTGTTTTCAACTCTTCCCGCCCCTTGGATAGGTTTAGGTATATTTCCCTGAACTGAGCTTCTTGAGTTTGAAGAACTTTGTTGTCTTGTTTGAGAGCCATTGCTGAAATAAACAGCGAGAACATGAGAGACATGTACTGGAAGACCTGTTATGCAATGATATGTATGATATATGTATGCAATGTTTTCAAGGATCTCGCAGGGTAAACAAGAAACTATTAGAATTTGATTACAACTTGATTTAAGAAACTTCGTGTCATTGAGAGTCCTTCTTCAGGAGTCAAGCTCACCATATCGAGTGGGTCATAGCCACTGACTCAAGTTATCATGTTTTAATCTCTAGACGATATTGGCTAGAGGAAAATAAATCCCCTTGCCCCTTGCTAGATGTTTGGTTCATCATAACCTGCACCACAGGCCCTTAAGATCCTTGAAATGGTTAAGGAAATGCTATGGTATGATGTTATGATGTGTATGCTATGCGTTTAAGCAAAAGTGCGAGGTGATGTAAGCAAGTAAACTCGACAAGAAATCCAAGTTATTGGATAAGGACTGTAAACAAAACCTACAAGGAACTCATGTTGTCAGATAATAAAACTATGCAAGTAGTTCAAGTTGAAAGCACACAAGTCACAAAAACAGCCTTAGGTTTAGGCTTGCATGGGTTTTAAGGTAGTACCCTCTTGAAGTTTAGTTGGTTTCAAACCAGTCTTAAAAAATTAACCGGGTTCTAGAGGATATCAATATCACTGACCATCCTCCATCGGTCATGGTTTCAGCTCACGCAATCTTTTCTTGCAGCCAAAATTATTCCGAGAGTATGGTCTCAATGAGTGTAGCATTGAGTATCAACCAGTTCTCAGCTCTACACTGAGGCCAGCTATCTCGCTACTTTCTAATGGCCAAGTTGGGCGATTAAAGGTTCTAAGGTCAGTTGATGCTTAACGACACCACGCAGCGGCCCCGTATTCTCCTTGTTTCTCCACAAGGGATACCGGTACCAACCAAAGTGCCACACCAACGTAGCCACTGCTTCAATCGTATCGGTCTACGCCGTACAGTTCCCTCACAGTCTATTGCTACTTACCTAAAAGGTATTCCCCAGATCTGGGTATAGGATCTATAGTAACCCCAAATAAAACCCTCAAAAATAAAGCAAACAAAGCAATCAAGAGAAGTAATTTTAATGACCTAGATCCTAAGGTATACCCCACTTATAACATCCCCAGTAGAGTCTCCTGTTCAGTGATACGGTGGCAGAACCGACTGTTATACTGGTTTGCATTTTGCGTTTTTTGTTTGCAAAATGTCGCTGTAAGCAAGAGTCGCTACCGACTTTTATTTTATCCAACAAAGGAAAAGGAAAAAGAATAGAAGAAACCTTTTTCGAGATGTTTCTGAGTACGGGGGGTAGATTATAGAAAGGGAAGGTGTTAGCACCCTTTCTATCCATGGTTTTCCATGGGCTCTTAGGTACTTGCTTATTTTTAAAAATTGCTTGTGTGTGCTTACTTTGAAAAGTTTTTTTTACTTCGTTTTAACCCTTTTTTTTGTCCTCAAGAGTGTTACGAAGTTGTTTTTGAAAACTTTAGTTTGAAAAGTTTGTTTGAAAGTGTATAGTGTAAAAGATTTATCGTTTTGAGCAAGTACCTAACAGTTATCTACCTACTCGAAAAAAGGCGTTCTTTTCCTCCTATCCTTTAGACCGTGTTATCCTACTATTAGTGAGTAGGTAACCCTAGTCATTGGATGTTTGAGGGACTATCGAAAGGGACGTAATGGTCATTGAAGGCAACATGTAAGGATACCTTAGCATTTCGAAGGGACTGTCATCATATATTTGTAGGCAACATCGAGGGACAAGATCATTTCTCGTAGACAACTTGAGGGACGTTAAGGGACTATGATCTTTATGATGACTTTAACCGAGGGTCTTTGCTAAGGGTATCCCTACGTTCGAGGGACATGACCATTGTTTTCCGAGGCAACCAAGTGGGGAGTTGATCGTGGGATTTGTACTTATGTATCCAATGATTCGGACTGAAAGTGCACAGTCTTGTCGAGTTGTTTTAAAAGATATCGAACCACAGAGACTGATGAATCGATCTACTATTTTCTATTGTTACTATGTAAATCCAAAGCTAATGAATATTTGATTTGGGTTGTAGGGAAACTAATCGCTAAATTAAGTTGTATTTTAATAATCGATGAGCTTAATTACCAGTATGCAACAGTCTTACCTCGGGAACTAGAGACCTGTCGGGCGTCTTTATATTTTCAAAACAATTTTCAGTAAAACCTATCTAGTTTAAAAACCCTCGTCTCACACTGTCGTTTTGTTGATCTAGGCTATGCAGTTAAGTCCTAACGTACGCTTCCGCCATCCCGCGGGAGTTAAAAACACTTTTTGGAAACTAAACAAAATCTTAATTAACTTTAAAGTGCTTTCGCTGTATTTTAAGCCAATGCCTAATTACTACTGTCCAGTTAAAAGATCTCAAACTTCCGCTTTGTTGACCCTAACCTCTATCTGTTTTTTACTTCCGTAACAAAACAATTTAATGATTTGAAAAATAGTAACTTAGGCCAGAAAAGAAAGTTTCGTAGTAAAAATAGTCCCGACTAAGTTACTCGTTCCCTCGGTTGATTGACTTTACATACTGGTATAGGATTTCTAGCCTGACATAATATTAAACCAAATCGCAGAATAATATAAAGGACAAACACAAATAAACATAATTATATTAATTAATAAGCAATAAGAAATTGTAAACATAAACCTGGCAATAACTCTAAAGACAGAAGCACTCCTGCACAAATTGTAGGCTTTGCTTCGATCGGAGAATATATTTAATCGTACAGAAGAAAATAATGCTGAAAGAATAATGCTGGAAAGAAATAACTGGGAAAAGAAAATAATGCTGAAAAGAAATAATGCTGAAAATAATATTCTGCTGAAAATAATATCTGCTTAATAAAATCTCTGAACTTTCTCGCCAAAAAGAAGAACCCTTTCTATTGTGGTCTCAGGCTCTATTTATAGTGCTTGCTTGATTCGTTGCTCTCGAAAATGTAGGAACGGTTCACTTTTCTTCCTTGATAAATAATAGGCCATTTAATTGTCACGTTCGTTGCTCTTTTGACTGAGTGGGTGAGAGAATGTAGGAACTCATTGGATTAACCTTTGAACGTGTTTCTGTCCGTTGGATGAGGAGAAAGTGGGGTGATAGGCTGTGACGTTCGTCACACGCAAGTGACTATCGTCACTTGGTCTTCATGGAGCGTGACGTTCGTCACGTCCCCTTGACGGTCGTCAGGGCTTGGTTGCTTGTGGGCCACGTGCTCACACGTGTAATGGGCTTTTGGGCTGGTTTCTTCTCCTTAGGCTCTTTTACTACTTTTTGCACCCTTTTTTCTTCATTTCTTCAAAAGTGTTCGGCTCAGTGCATATCTGCAAAAATAGAAAAATACCTGCATAATACTTATAAAATAATTTAATTGAAACTAAAGTATGAGAAATGTTTGGTGTATATCAAGCCAGAAATATCACATATTTGTGTGTCATCAAACTCCCCCATACTTAAACTTTGCTTGTCCTCAAGCAAATGCTAAGTACGATGTTTTTCTAAACATGGTTATGACTCGGATCGACTAATATATAGTTGCGTTGTGTTTTTGTCAGAAAATCGGTGGTTTGATTTGTGCTTCATAACTACGTCGGCGACGCTAGACAATCCCATTTTACATAAACTAGTTACAGGTCCTATCATAGCCTACCTCGAGTATTTGTCTTGTTTTGCCCTTTTCATTCTAGCGCAATCACATTAAGCCCTTTATCTTCACATGCACATAGCAGAACAGTCGGTTAGTGGTTATGATCCTTTTAAACTTTTAGAGGTTTCTGGCACATTAATGTGGCAACCTTTAATTCAAATGTTGGATGCGGGGGATCAGACCGTAATCTACCCTACCGAGTTCAGTACCAGATGCTCCTGAACCATCCATCAAATGAATTTTCATGTTACTTTGTAAGGTTTACATCCTTTGGATTAGGCGATCGGGTGAGGATCGTCCAATTTAATCAGTGTGTTTCCTTGCAACATTTTGCTGAAATATTCTATCATCCACATATATTCATCGACTTCCTATGTAGTTTGTGTTTAAGACGATGCTGACTGCTAATATAAACTACTCAAGCTTACTATAAAGACTAAACTCAGGGTGTTGGAAACAACGGGTACTTGAACTGATATATCATACTCTAGGGTTGTAGAGTGTCTAAACGGTAGAAATTTCGCTTAATCTCGCCCCAATTCCTGATGATTAAAGATTTTGCAGTCTATTTACTTTGTCGAGTGAGAAAAAAAATTTATGGGCTCAAAAAGAAGGGGGAGTCTAAAAGAACAACACAAATTTCTGCAATAGATAACTTGATAAGAATTTTTTTTATTGAATTAAAGATAACAGAAGGGAAATTACAAAGAAAATAAAAATTACTAGGAAAAAGGGAAATACTTCCTCCCCCATACTTGAATCACACATTGTCCTCAATGTATTAATAGAAGCGGGAAAGGGGAAATGGAAACTGGATAATCATTCTTCCTCCTCTTGTCTTTGGTATCGGCCACGTGTCCTTGCTCTTCGACATGCTTGCCCGCCATGTCTGGAAGATTCGCCGCCATCTCTTTGGGATATGATATTATGCAAGTCGTCAACACGGAGTGTTAAGGCTCGCATATCTGTCGTTATTCCTATGGTGAATTCCAGCATACTTTGATCGTGCCTGAGAGCGTAGTCATTTTGGTCTCTCTGCATTTGTTGCATGAGAGTCATTATCTCGATTTGGCGTGTCTCGAGGCTCTGGTGGAGTTGAGTGGACAGCTGGTTTTGTTGCATTATTGCGGCATATATTGTGTCGATAGTGGCGGGATTGTTGGCTTGCTGTGGTTGGGGCTCTTCCTGCTCTAATTCTTCTTCGATTTCGTCAGCGGCAGCGTTGTTAGCCTGACCTTGATTTCCTTGCACATTTTCTCCGGGTTCAGGGGCGTTCAGGTTGTAAAGCCAGTTATCCGGATTACCCAAGTAAGTACGATTATGATTTGGCATGATCACACTACGAACTCTTGCATTCTTAACCATGAGATAGTATCCTCCGGCTTCTCGTACTTTAATCAGGCGGCCAGCTCTACAGTTATCAATGTCCATAAAAACTGCTGGCAGCGGAGGTAGGAGTTGGATCCTTTCCCCCCAGTTCAAGTGAACTGCGATGGCGGTGATGATGCCTCCGATGCAAAAAGGTGTGGTTCCTTCTCTTGCAACGAGGTTTTTAATATGGGCCATCATTAAAGTGACGGGATTAAGACGGATGTTTTACGAAAAGGTACAGTGGAGAGCACATAATTCTTTAGTGTTTACCTTGTTGTTGTTTGCCCTTCCGAATATTGTGTTTGCCATAACACGGTGTAAGAAGCGGATGTTCCGGTTGTGGATGTGAGAGACGTACCGTGCTTCGGGTGTGACATTTGGTTCGCCGTTTATTCTCTCCCATAGTGCGTATGCACTTCCATTCCAATCCAATTCTGGGGGTATGCGGTATTGCACATTATTCCCTCGGGGAAAATGAAATATGTCGCTCAAAATTTCATGGTTGAGTTGGTACTCTCGGTTGAACATCCGAAAATGAGCGTCTCTCGTTAGGTGTGCGTCTGCATCTTCTCGAGTGTGATATGCGTAGGAACTCAAGAATTCCAACGTGAGAGCTTCGTAAGTTGGTGTGTTCATCGTGCTAATAAAGCTTAGGCCAGCTTTATTCAGCAAGCCTTCCATATGAGGTTGCAGGCCTAATTCTTGCAAGCAAGTGTTGTCGATGAACCATGTTGATGTTAGCCCTCGGTGATGGAATTTTATGTACCTCTCTTTTTGAAGCTCACCGGCTTCTCCTTGTCGGAGCACGAGATGTCGCATGTCGGGTTCGGGTTGGTCGGCCATGAGTGTTGAACTTGATAGAAAAAAATGTATATATGGTAGAGAGATGGAAAGGGAGTGGTAGTGATGAAACTAAGGATGGAAGGGGAGGGTTTATATAGATGGTTTTATGGAGTAAGAAATTTAATGGTGTTTATGGGAGAATTTTGGAATTTGGGAGGTTATGGAAGTTATGGGTGAGTGGAGTAAATGGGGTGGTGGGATTTTAAAACAAATTTTTCGTGCATTAATGTTGTTCAATGGTCACGGTTTTGAAAAGCGTGGGGGACAATGCCTGCCGCCCGTCACGTTCTCTTTGACGCTCGTCAGAGTCAAAGACACTCCCTGACGTTCGTCACATGCATACTGACGTTCGTCAGGGTAAGGTGATGTTGGTCTCTTTGACTGCTTTGAATGCGTGCTCCATTAAAGTAATTAATTAATTTCAATTTTGAGAAGTGTATTGCAAGGGATTAGTAGCATATTGTATAGTTGGAAAAATGATATGGTAAATAAGAAGCAAATAAAGATGGTAACAAAAATAAAATAAAACATGATAATAATAATAATAGAAATTAAGAACAAATGAAAATAATAACGGAAATTGCAAAAAATGAATGCATACTTTGTAAATAGAAATAAATAAAATGGATATGGATAAAATTTTAGGACCGAAAAGTAATATATTATTCGAAAATAATTAAAACTATAATGAGTTTGAGAATAATAATAATGAAAAACAATGAAACCCCCCCCCCCCCCTCATACTAAGAACAAACAGTGTCCTCACTGGGGCGATACAGAAAAACTATCAAGCATGAGGGCCTCCGGGAGGTGGTGCAGAAGCGTGCAGATGTTGATAAATATGGTCAAACTGCTCTGTGACGACGTCCATGAAATGAAAGAAGTCACGCCGAAGTCTGCTGACATTTTCTTTAACAGTGTCGAGCTCTCCTCGGAGTGTGGTAACATCTGTCTGCAGAGTCTTGATCGTATGTGCATGATCGGGCATGGGTATGTCATTAGCGGTAGAAACAAGGGGTAGTGTAGGATAATCCAAAGGTGTATAATCGTGGTAACCTGTGGGTGTAGATGGGTCGCTCTCCTCCCTCTCAGGGTCGTGTTCGTCTGTCTTCTCTAGGGGATATAGCCAATTTGTCTTGGTATAGACACTGGTATGCTCGGGGCTAGGCAATTTGAAGCAATAGACAGGGTTATGTTGGACAAGCATCTGAAAGTGAGGTGGGCTGAGGTTACCAATCAAAGAAATGTTAAAGCAAAAAGGGATGTCCATGGTATAATATATGGCGTACGGTGTAAGGCGCGACAGAGATGACCATAGGGATAGGGCCTCGGCTATCATAGTGACTAGCCCGCCGACACAGGTGGGGCCATGGTTGCACTGAGTTATAGCTGACATGTTGGCGATCATAAATGATGAGCCAATGACTGGTCTGGTCTGAAAAGCACAGTAAATGATGAACAACTCATCCCTAGAAACCGAGAGTTGATTAATAGGTTTTCCAAAAAATGTGAAAGCTAAAATGTGATGGAAATACCTAATAGCAGGGTTATGAATCTCGGTGGCATCAAGGTGGTCGGGGTCCTCGGGATATTGGCCCTCTATGTCTCTCCAAAAGTTATTAAGCTCAAAGTTGAGGTACTCATCCGCCTGGGTTTCCATGTGGGCGTATAAAGAGCTAGGGAATCCTAGCAGCTGAGCTAGACTGCAAACTGTAAACTGGTGGGTGAAACCGAACATTCTAAAGGACATTTGACCTCTACTACACCCTAAGCCTTGTGTGGGTTTATAGATGAGGGAGCTCAAGAACTCCAAGGTGAGGCGTTGGTGTGTAGGGTGTTTATGGGTTAGGAACCCCTCCCATCCTATCTGGTTAAACATGAAATAGACACTTTCCCTGATTTCTAAGGCTGTCAAGGTGGGATCATGCACATACGTGGTCATACTCATCTGGCGCTGAGCCAGAATCTCATATTGTCTCTGCTGAGTCTCTGAGGCAAAAATGATAGTATCCATGAATTTTAGCTTGTAGGTTCCTGTGAATCGGTACTAAAATTTGGAAAAGAAAAATGCAAATAAGTAAAATATGTTGTGGGAGAAAGAAAGAAAAGGAAAAAAATCGGAAAGTAAAAATCAGAATGCAGAAATGAAAAAAAATAGAAATAAAAATAAAAGATAAAGATATTTGAGAGATAATAAAAAAAAATAAAAAACTGTGGGTTGCCTCCCACACAGCGCTTGTTTAATGTCGTTAGCTTGACATTTGTTGTTAGATGTGAATTAGTTTTCAAATTGGTGCGGTAACTCTAATAGCGTTAAGCTCGTGGTGTAATCCTTATTTTCGACACTGTAATAATGCTTTAGGCGTTGGCCGTTTACTAAGAATGGATTCATGGATTTTCCTTTGATTTCTATGGCACCACTGGGGAAAACTTTGGTTACTTCGAATGGTCCAGATCATCGTGAACGGAGTTTTCCGGGGAAAAGTTTCAGACGAGACTTGAATAGGAGTACTACATCTCCTTCATTGAATTCTTTCCTTGAGATACGTTTGTCATGCCATTTTTTCGTCCTTTCTTTGTAGATCCTTGCATTTTCATATGCATCTAATCTTAGTTCTTCTAATTCATTTATGTCGAGGATCCTTTTCTCTCCTTCCGCAGTGTAGCTTAGGTTTAAAGTTTTAATTGCCCGGTAAGCTTTGTGTTCAATTTCCACTGGCAGGTGGCATGATTTTCCATATATGAGTTTAAAGGGTGTTGTACCTATCGGTGTCTTGAATGCCGTCCTGTAGGCCCATAATGCGTCAGGTAACTTAGCTGACCAATCCTTTCTTGAAGTGGCAACAGTTTTTTCCAGTATTTGTTTTATTTCTCGATTTGAGACTTCCACCGGTCCGCTTGTTTGGGGGTGGTATAGTGTTGCGACGCGGTGCCTCACCCCATATTTGGTTAGCAGTTTATCAAAGATTCGTGATATGAAGTGGGAGCCACCGTCGCTTATAACTTGTTTGGGTACACCAAACCTTGGGAATATAATGGTTTTGAAGAGTTTAATCACGACTCTAGTATCGTTTGTTGGAGAAGCTATTGCTTCAATCCATTTTGAAACGTAATCTACAGCCACGAGTATATATTTGTTTCCGAATGAGGATGGAAATGGTCCCATGAAGTCGATTCCCCATACATCAAAGACTTCCACTTGTAGGATGCCAGTCTGAGGCATCTCATCGCGTCTGGATATATTTCCAGTGTGTTGGCATCGGTCGCAGTTTAGGATGGTTGTGTGCACATCTTTCCACAAATTTGGCCAGTAGAATCCAGACTGCAAAATTTTGGCACATGTCTTTGATGTGTTTGCATGACCTCCGTAAGGGGCATCATGACAATGAGAAATAATGCTTTCTATTTCGTTTTCCGAGACGCATCTTCGGAAAATACCGTCTGCACTCCTCTTGAATAGTAAAGGTTCATCCCAAAAGTAATGTTTCAAATCGTGAAAGAATTTCTTCTTCTGTTGATAAGTCATATCAGGTGGTAGGATTTTGGCAGCTAAGTAATTTGCTATGTCCACATACCATGGTATGGTTTGGATAGAGACCACGGCTTCTTGTATAGCATTATTTATTTGGTCTTGGCTTTCTCGTGAATCGCTGTTAGCAGCTTGTGTGTCAAGTCCTAAGAGCAGTTGATTTGGATTTGATTCAGGCGGTTCTTTTCTGGCTTCTCCTTAGTCCATCTGAGCCATCAGACGTTCATACGGGAAGTCATCGTTGATAGGTACTTCTTCTGGTGTCAGTTGTTCCATTCGAGATAAATGGTCGGCTACCACGTTTTCGGTACCTTTTTTGTCTTTAATTTCTAGATCGAACTCTTGTAGAAGCAGAATCCATCTCAAAAGTCTCGGCTTTGAGTCTTGCTTGGTTAAGAGATATCTAATAGCTGCGTGGTCTGTATAGATGATTATTTTTGCGCCTACGAGGTAGGAGCTAAATTTGTCTAGTGCGAAGACTACGGCTAAAAGTTCTTTTTCCATTGTTGCATAATTCATCTGTGCAGGGTCCAAGGTTATACTATCATAATATACGGCATGAAGCTTCTTATCTCTTCGTTGTCCCAGGACTGCACCTACGGCGTAATCACTTGCATCACACATGATTTCAAATGGAAGTCTCCAATCGGGTGGTTGCATGATTGGTGCGGATACAAGAGTTGTTTTAAGTTGGTTAAATGCTTTTAGGCATTTGTCATTAAAATCAAATTCAATCTCTGTCATAAGGAGGGTGGTTAGAGGTTTTGATATTTGCGAGAAATCTTTGATGAATCGTCGGTAGAAACCGGCGTGTCCTAAGAAACTGCATATTTCTCTCATTGTTTTAGGGGGTTGCAAGTTTTCTATGACTTCGATCTTAGCTTTATCGACTTCAATCCCCTTCTCGGACACAACGTGTCCTAGTATGATTCCTTGTTTGACCATAAAGTGGCACTTTTCCCAATTCAGAACGAGGTTAACTTTTACGCATCTCTCCAAAACTTTGTCCAAATTCACCAGACAATCTTTAAAACTCTCTCCACATACAGAGAAGTCGTCCATAAAGACCTCCATAATGTTGTATATGAAATCAGCAAAGATTGCCATCATGCATCTCTGAAACGTGGCGGGAGCATTGCATAATCCAAACGGAATTCGTCGGTAGGCGAAAGTTCCATAAGGACATGTGAATGTTGTTTTCTCTTGGTCATCGGGGTGAATAGGGATTTGAAAGAATCCGGAGTAACCGTCTAAATAACAATAATGTGAGTGCTTAGCTAATCGTTCAAGCATTTGATCAATGAATGGTAGAGGGAAATGGTCCTTTCGAGTGGCCTTGTTTAGCTTCCTCTAGTCAATACACATTCTAGCTCCACTTATAGTTCGTTCCGCTACAGCTTCTCCTGCTTTGTTTGTTGTTACCGTTATACCACCTTTCTTTGGTACACTGTGGACAGGGCTTACCCATTGACTATCGGAGATGGGGTATATGATTCCAGTGTTCAAAAGATTTTTAACTTCATCTTTAACTACGGTGCTCCATATTGGGTTAATTCTTCGTTGATGTTCTCTAGAAGATTTTCAGTCGTTCTCCAGCATAATACGATACATGCATATGGAAGGGTTTATTCCTTTGAGATCTGTAATGTTGTATCCTAAGGAGGAGGGATATTTTCTTAAGACTTGTAATAATTTGTCTGTTTCTTGTTGTCCTAAGTTCGCGTTGACAATTACAGGTCGCTTTAACTCGGTGTCAAGGAATTCATATCTGAGGGTCTTAGGTAATGGCTTAAGATCCAATGCTGGTTTTCTTGGACAAGGCATGTGATCGGGTGTCAGAGCTAAGCATTCACTCAGATTATCGTCTCGGTATTCAGGACACCATTCGTTATCTTCGAATAAAAGAGGTGTGGGAATCGTCATGGTTTCGGAATAAGGTATTGGTTCCCATTTAATTTCTCTTACGCATTCATCCACGATGTCCACCAGATAACATGTGTCATCTATGGCAGGCACTTGTAAGAATTGTGTTAGAATAAATTCGACTTTCTCTTCACCTACTTCAAAGGTTAATTTGCCCTTTTTTACATCTATGATAGCTCCAGCTGTGGCTAAGAATGGTCTTCCTAAGATGATAGGTGTGCTTTCGTCTTCTCTTATATCCATGATTATGAAATCTGTAGGGATGTAGAATTGACCTATTCGTACGGGAACATTTTCTAAGATTCCTACTAGGTATTTGACGGAGCGATTTGCTAATTGAACTGACATCTTTGTCGGTCTTAGTTCACCCATTTCAGGTTTGTTGCATATGGATAAAGTCATAATGCTAATACTAGCGCCTAGATCACATAGGGCTTTGTCTATGACAAACTTACCTATATGGCATGGTATAGAGAAACTTCTGGGGTCTTTCAGCTTAGGAGGCATCTTGTTTTGGATAATCGCGCTACATTCTGCTGTAAGCGTTACCGTTTCGTTATCTTCTAGCTTTTTCTTGTTATATAAGATTTCCTTGAGGAATTTGGCATAGGAGGGCATTTTAGTTATAGCTTCTGTGAAAGGAATTGTTATATTGAGTTGTTTCAGAAGTTCTACGAATTTTTTAAATTTCCCTACATTCTTGGGTTTGGCTAATCTACCAGGAAAAGGGATTTGGGGTTTATAAGGCGGTGGAGGCACATAAGGTTTTTCTTTTTCTTTGGCCTCTCCTCTTTTATCTTCTTCGTCTACCTATGGTTTCTCTGGTTGATTCTCCTTCTCAGTTAATGTTTCAGCCTTTTGATACATACTTTGATTTGATAGTCTTGGGTCTGGAGGTCCATCTAACTCGGTTCCACTTCTTAATATGATGGCATGAGCATGCCCCTTTGGGTTAGGTAGTGGTTGACCAGGAAATGTATCAGTCGGTGCGGCTGTAGGTGCTTGTTGTTGAGCCACTTGAGATATTTGGCTTTCTAACATTTTATTGTGGGTGGCCAAAGCATCAATTTTGTTTGCTAATTATTTTATCTGCTCATTAGTGTGTGTGTTTTGATTTTGGACATCTTTATTTGTTTGCGCTTGAGTAGCTATGAAGTTCTCCATCATCAGTTCTAAGTTTGATTTTTTAGGTGCACTAGGAGCATATGCATGGGCTTTCTGATATCCAGGTGGTACGGCAGGTGCTTGGTTTGGAGCATACAACGCATTGGGGTTTTTATATGAGAAATTTGGGTGATTTTTCCATCCAGGGTTGTACGTGTTTGAGTAAGGGTTTCCTTGAGCATAATTCACTTGGTCAGCTGGAGTTCCTGCCAAGATCTTACATTTCGTGACTAGATGTCCAGGTACTCCGCATATTTCTCAATTGGGAGTTATAGCAGCCACGGTGGCTGGAGGTATTGCGGTCAAATTATCAATCTTTAGGGTGAGGGCATCTACCTTAGCATGGACACTGTCTAGGTCGCTTATCTCATACATTCCTCCTTTTGTCGGTGCTTTCTTTGTAGTACCTTTGTCTGCGTGTCCTCTTTCACTTCCCCACTGATAGTGGTTTTGGGCCATACTTTCAATTAGAGCATAGGCAGCGGTGTAGGATTTGTCCATAAGTGCACCACCTGCGGCAGCGTCTATTGTTAATCTTGTATTGTAGAGGAGACCATTATAGAAGGTGTGGATAATCAACCATTCTTCCAGGCCATGATGTGGGCATAATCTCATCAGATCTTTGTATCTTTCCCAAGCATCGAAAAGGGATTTGTTCTCCTTTTGTCTAAAATCGCTTATCTGAGATCTTAGCATAGCTGTTTTGCTTGGTGGAAAATATCTCGCAAGAAAAACTTTCTTCAGCTCGTCCCATGTAGTGACTGAGTTTGCGGGTAGAGATTGGAGCCAAGCTCTTGCTCTGTCTCTTAGAGATAAAGGGAAGAGACTAAGTCTTATTGCTTCTTGACTGACCCCATTGTTCTTGATTGTATCTGCGTACTGTAGGAATATTGATAGATGAAGATTAGGGTCTTCCATCGACCCACCAGAGAACTGGTTTTGTTGCACAGCAGATAACAAAGAGGGTTTCAGTTCAAAGTTGTTATCCTCGATCGGAGGTGCAGCAATGTTGTTATGTGGTTCATCTTGTGAGGGTATGGCATAGGATTTGAGTGGGCGCGGCGCAGGATTTGCAGCCATTTCTTCGGTTGGTGGAGAAATAGGAGGTTCGAGTGATTGACGAGGTTGAGTGTTATGTAAGAGATGGTACTCTTGAATGCGGCATCTAAGTCTAAGATAACACTCGATATCGTTGATTTGTATGTATAACGGCTCGTCTTGCGAACGAGTGTTTGTCATACAAAATTAGAGAAGATAAGAAAAGAAATAGAGATAGAAAAGAAAGAGAGAAGTTTTTGCTCTAGTCTCTACTGCGTAACAAAAGAGTAGCGATATCGACTTAAATCAGTTCCCGGCAACGGCGCCAAAAACTTGATCGTGGGATTTGTAGTTATGTATCCAATGATTCGGACTGCAAGTGCACACTCTTGTCGAGTAGTTTTAAAAGATATCGAACCACAGAGACTGATGAATCGATCTACCGTTTTCTATTGTTACTATTTAAATCTAAAGCTAATGAATATTTGATTTGGGTTGTAGGGAAACTCATCGCTAAATTAAGTTGTATTTTAATAATCGATAAGCTTAATTACCAGTATGCAACAGTCTTACCTCGGGAACTAGCGACCTGTCGGGCGTCTTTATATTTTCAAAACAATTTTCAGTAAAACCTATCTAATTTAAAAACCCTCGTCTCACATTGTCGTTTTGTTGATCTAGGCTATGCAGTTAAGTCCTAACATACGCTTCCGCCATCCCGCAGGAGTTAAAAACACTTTTTGGAAACTAAACAAAATCTTAATTAACTTTAAAGTGCTTCCGCTGTATTTTAAGCCAATGCCTAATTACTACTGTCAAGTTAAAAGATCTCAAACTTCCGCTTTGTTGACCCTAACCTCTATCTGTTTTTTACTTCCGTAACAAAACAATTTAATGATTTGAAAAATAGTAACTTAGGCCAGAAAAGAAAGTTTCGTAGTAAAAATAGTCCCGACTAAGTTACTCGTTCCCTCGGTTGATTGACTTTACATACCGGTATAGGATTTCTAGCCTGACATAATATTAAACCAAATCGCAGAATAATTGTTGTACCCCAAAATTTGCCCTCGCATTTTTTCCTCAGGAAATCACAGCTTCAGGCGTTTCCTGATTTTTTAGATTGGCTCAAGAATCGGTCAAACAGATTTTTCTCGTCAGCTGGACACAATTAGGGTTTTATTGATTTTCAGGGCTCTGGAATGTTTCACATAGTTGGCTTAGGGTTTTAGTTGACTTTGGCTCAACTTTCATCAGGCGAACGCTCTTTGGCATTTAATCAGGAATTAGGGTTTTCGTGCGCGGTTCCTCAGAAAGATTTAATTCTACGATGCTTTGCAAGTTATTCCGGGATTTGGTTTGAATACGCATTGTTTGATTTAATCAGTAAAAGAAGGCATTTGGTTTGAATTCACATTTGTTTGTTTGAACCAGTCAAAGGATACATTCAGTTTGGATTTGCAGTGTTGGGTAAAAATCAGTGAAAAGGGAATGCGCCTGATCAGTTGTTTTGATTAACTGTTGCTTTGCTTTGGATGTTGGAAATGCCAGGTTTAACTAATCAAATTGCTAAAGCATTGTTTATTTAAATTATTTATTATTCTGAGATTAAGTGATTGGAATTTATTTTTCAATTATGTTAATTCAAAGAATTTTAAATAATAAATAAACAATAAAGGAAAAAGAATTAATTGGATAATAAAAACTTTTATTTATTTTTAAATTATTCGTACAATTATTGTTTACAATTTATTTACAACAATAATTTTACAGTAATTTAAACTTAAATAAAAAACTATCCTAAACACTTTTCTAATCTTCAATTCTTCATCTGCTATCCTTTGCTCCAGTGCTCCATTTTATTTTATTCATCTGCAAAAGAAAAAAAGAAAAGTCAAATAGCAGATAAATAAATAAAGAGACAGATATAAAATTCATCATTAAGGGCCACTGATTGGGATCAGTTAACCCTCTCTGCAAATCACGGGATTTCTCCCGGTTCACATAGAGGGACGGATATTTATTTGCTAAACTTTGAATGCACAAGTTTAAAAAATGCACAAGTCAAATTGTCCAAACTGCATAAGTTCAAATCGCAAAACTCCAAAGTGCAAATCAAACTACAAAGTCCAAACTGAATCACAATTTTCAAACCATCCAAAAAAACTGTCAAAGTACAAGTTACTGTCACAAAGCTATTCAAAAGATTTGGAAAGATGTCAAAAGCACAAAATCTGGAAGAAAAGAGACAAGAATGCAGATAAAAATTGTTATGCAAGCAAAACACACTCATTTTCATCATTTCCCAAAGAAGTGGCCCTTTCAGAAAGTACAAAAGCATAAACAATATTTAATGCAAACTATACTGAGAGAGAAGAAAAAGAGAGCAAAGAAAGCAGGTTTAGGCTTGAGGCATGAAGAAAAAGAATATAAAACAAACTGAACACAGTGGATAAAAGGAGAGAGATCAGAAAGATATCAAACAAAGGCCAAGCCAACTGTCAAAACCTTCCAGCCTGTTGAACAAAGGCCAAGCCTACTGAACAAAGGCCAAGCCTACTGAACCAAAGGTCATAACCTGTCAAAAGCCTAACCTGAAGCCTGAGCCTAAAAGCCTCACAACCTGTAAAAACACAAATCTACAAGACCTGCATAAGCCTTATCCCTTTCAAAAAGGGACATAACCATCAGTACTGTAAAAAACCTTCAAGCACACAAACATAACTAACATATGCCCAAGACCTGCAATCAAACAAAAAAGATAACACACAAGCCTGAAAACCTGTGAAAATTTCACAAGCTTGAACCTTCAAAAACCTGTCAACCCTGAAGTCTTAAGCAAAAACCAGGAAAACCAGTAGAAACCAGACCTCAAACCTGCCTGAAGCAAGTCAAAAGCCAAAACCTGCCTGAAGCAAGTCAAAAACCAGATAACATGCATATGCCAATACCTGCCTGAACAACCCAAGCCTAAAACCTGCTAGGCCTCACCATTCCAAAAGAAAACTCTGTCAAGTATCAAACTTGCCCAGCTCAAAGCCTAAACAAAATTATCCAACATCACAAGCCTCAGAAATCCTCATCACAGGCAAAACGTTCAAAGGCAAATATTCGAGGCAACCAAACAGAAACATTCAAGGCAACTTAGAGACGAAGAAGAGAGACAACAAAAGCGTACAGAGGCATGTAAACAGGGCGATAAGAAGAAGAAGAAAAAAAAGGGTTTTCAGTTCAATGTCATCATCAAACCAAGAGTGAGACAAAGAGTACCAGATATCCTTGCAAAGCTAGCACCAAGCTCTCATCACGCAACCCCTTCACCGTCGAGCCTCCTAAGCGCCTCCACCATTCCTTCCCCTCTTCAGTAAAGGTAGTATAGTTTCTTTCATCCCTTCTCACGTACCTCCAACAAAAACAATAATGAACACAACAACAAATCAAAATCGAAATACTTAATCGAAAAAATAGTAAATCATGCAAAAGCAAAATCGTTACCCATTTCACTATTTAGTTTGATCCAACCATGGAGAGGGAAAGAAGGCGAAGGAAACACTGATGGCTTAGGCGAAGGGGTGATGCTCAAACAACCATGGCCAAAGGAACGAAGACGAACGAGACAAGTGAACGGCGCCGCTTCTGTCGCTCACAAACCCTAAGCTTATTCCAGAATGAAACAAAAACAACTAACCCTAAGCAAAAAAATTGTTCAAGAGCTTGGGCCTTGCCCGTTTCAACCACGCCTAAAGCCCACTGTATTCCTAAATGACACCCCCCCTACTTCTGAATACTTTTGGGTTTGGGCCCATTCAAATCCTTTTCTTTAAAATTTAAAACCCTTTATTATTTAACATAACCCTTTTTCTTACATTAAATTATTCTTTTTATAACCTTGAATATAACTTATCCTTTTAATTAAAACTCATTCTTTATTTAACTTAAAACATTTTTAGTTAATAATTTGTATACATTTTTTATATACACAATGTAATTAAAATTGAAAACATTTTCCTTTTCTTTTAAGTAAAATAAATATTTGTACATAAATATATAATTTTTCTTAAGATTAATACTTAATTTGTACATTAATACTTTAACACTCTTAAAATATATTTTTCAATATACATAAACTTTAAAACATTTAATTAAAATGCTTATTAACAATATACAAAAAAAAATACAAAAGATTAAGTAAATAGATATTTAATTCTTTTCACTTAGGTTAAACAATGTTTAATATACATTTAAATTCACATTTTCCTAACCTGTAAATAATTACATATACAAATACATATACACATATACACATACACTTACACAATGTACTTATATTTGATACATTATACATTTGTTTATATTTGTATATTCGTTACATTTACATTTGATCGCAAATTCGATTTGGTTGTAATCTATTGGACACTAAATTCCTAAGTCTCATCCCCATTCGTAAATTTGTACCCCCACTCCCGGATACTTATTTTGTAATAGCGTAGACTTTAAATTCTTGCAATTTACCGCTTTCAATTATACCATGGTTAGACCTAGGGTTTGCATGTACATAAAGTCAAACGCTAGATAACCTAATACAAGACAAATACATGAAATTAATACACAATCACACTTGCACCCTCTAGGGTAATCCCACATGTTGCCTTCCAAAATGGGTCATGTTTGCACGTCGAGTATCTTTGGTAAAACAAATTCAAATGATCATAAGTACCTCGATGACGCTTTCGAATGTTGCCTAAATGGAATGATCAAGTCCCTTCAAAGCAAATTGCCAAAGACACTTGGCCCCATTGCATTCATGGTCCATACGATGACCCGCGCCCGTCCCGTTAAACATCCTAAACGCAAGATTGTCCATCAAATTTCAATGGTGAAACAAAATTGTTAAAAAGGGTTGAAAACATAGAGAAAACCTTTGAGTACAATAGGGTAGACAAAACTCTTAGTTACTTGAGATCAACTTGTAAAAACACTTGCCTTCTTTTCAAAACCACACTCCACAAACACTTTCAAAAAAAACTCTCAAAACATTTTGAAACATCTTTTCGAAAAGATACACACCTTTGTAAAACATTCGAGTAAAGAATTGTTACAAGGGTAGCCTAAGACAAGGCATCTTCTTCCAAAACATTTTCAAAAACACTCACACACACCACAATTTCAAAGCAATCAAAAACCAAGGCAAGTGATCTAAAAACCAAGTAACTAAGAGCCCATGGATAACCATGGATAAAAAGGGTGCTAATACCTTCCCTTTTCATAATCTACCCCCCGGACCCACGAAATATCTCAAAAGGTTTTTGCTGTGCTTTTTTTCAACCTTTCCTTTAGGATAAAATAAAAAGTCGGTGGCGACTCTTGCTCAACCGAACAAGTGCGAATACAAATGCAAAACTCATAGTCAGTTCTCCCACCGTATCACAGAACTGGCGACTCTGCTGGGGACTACTACTCAAAGTGGGGTTACCTTAGGGTTTAGATCACCTTTATTTTCAATTGATTGCTTTGTTTGCTTTTACGTTTGTGGGCTTTGTATCGGAGTTTCATAGATCCTAACCCGTATCTGAGGAAATACCCTTTTAGGTAGCATAATCTGTGAGGGACCTGTCCGGCGTATACCGATATGGGTGAAGCAGTGGCTACGTTGGTGTGGCGCCTTGGTCTGTACCGATATCCCTCGTGTTGAAACGGGGAGAATATGGGTCTTCCAAGGAGTCATTAAGCATCAACCGACCTTAGAACCCTAAATTGACCCAACTTGGCCATAGAACAGTAGCAGTATGCTACACTCATTGAGGCTAAACTCTCGCGATGGTTCCGGCCGCAAGAAAAGATAGCGATGTTGGAGTTATGACCGATCGAGGGTAGCCAATGATTTGAGATCCTCTAGAACCCGGTTACTTTTGATAGGACAGGTTTTAACCAACGAAACTGAAAGAGGGTAGTACCTGAACCTCATGCAAGCCTAAACATAAGGACTTGTTTGCTTTGTGTGAATATGTTTGCCTGTATATACACTCACTTGCTTGTGCATACATGTACATAACATCATGACATCATACCATAGCATTTTCAATAACCATTTCAAGGATCTCGAGGGTTCTTTTGATGCAGGGTTACGTTGAACTAGACGTCTACCAAGGGGTAAGGGGTTCCTCCTCTAAACAAATGCCATCAAAGATCAAGTACAACAACTTGAATCAGTGGCTATGACCCACTTGACATGGTGAGCTTGATTCTAGTGGAAAGACATCCACCGATACAAAGTTCTCCGATCAAAGATCAAGTGCAATAACTTGAATCAGTGGCGATGACCCACTTGACATGGTGAGCTTGATTCTCGTGGAAAGACATCCACCGGTGCGGAGATCTCCAATCCAAGAGCAAAGTTCAACCTCTAACATTTTCTTGTGTTTACCCCAAGAGATCCTGGAAAGCATGCATCCACACATCATGCATTGCATTTTGACAGTCTTTCCTTTTTCAGGTTTCCTTACTCTCCTGCTGTTTATTTCAGCAAGAGATGGCTCTAGAAAGGTCTGTCAAAGACATCCAAGACCAGACTGCTCAGTTGCAGGAGATGTTCCTGAACTTGTCTCTGGGGCAAGAAGAGATGAAAGCTCTCCTCACAAAGGGCTTGGAGAATTCCAACAATGCCAGGAGTGACCAGCTTGCGGAGTTGCAATTTGATCTGACAACATTGAGGACCCAAGTGATGGGACAGTTGGTGGGCCAAATGGCTCTCATCCAAGACCTATCTCAAAGACAAGAGGAACTCAGAGTTCTTGTCCACCAACTGCTTCCAAATAACCAATTGGGGCAAATAGCTGAGGTTGAAGAGCAAGTCACCGCTCAGCCTCCATCCACTCAAGAAGACAAGGGGAAGGCTCCTTCGCTTTCTTCAGGGTCACAAGCCCATCAACAACCTCGCCAGCGTCAACGGGGTAATCGGTGTAAGCAAGAGATGTCGGGAAGACAATTCACGGAGACTGAAATACCATCATTCTTCATACTGAAGCGCGTGTTGGAGGTCAACTTGCTCACCTTAAAGGATCCTCCTCAGAAGCTCAATACCTCCTCTCCTAACTATCATCCCGACGCATTTTGTGTTTACCACTCCTACAGCCCGGGACACGACACCAACGACTGTTGGGTCTTGAAGAACAAGATTCAAGATCTGATCGACATTGGGGTGCTGGAATTCATGCCAGACGGCGAGATGAAAATCTTCCGTTAAGGGGTTCTCCACCTGGAGTGACGAAGCTCAAGCTGAAAGACCTTTTGCTTCTTTTTGAATTTTCAAAGTTGTAATTTATTTTGCTGTCAAACAATTATCTGTTGATGTTAAACTCTGTTTTCATTAATGCATTGCATATGTTTGTCTTGAATTCATCCATTCGTTTCACTACTCTTATGCTTTTCTTTATGATATTTGACTCTTGATAAAAAGCTGTAAGCCTTTAGAGGGAGGATGACGAAACAATACCATAATCTTATACAGTATGCTTTTGAACAGACCTTACTGATGATGTACAGGCATTTCTTTCAAATCCCAAACACTGGAGTTATAAGGAAGATAATCCCTAGTCAACCCCTTCGAGCCAAAGAAGTAGGAGTTTTCTGTTCTAAACGATCAAAACCTTTGATATAAACCCGGGGCAGGGTAGTATCTCAGTTAATTCAAGAGAAAACGCGCATTGAAGTCGCAAACTCTCAATTCGTAATACAACGAACGACGTCGAAAAAGAAAGCATTCCTTTGGAATCAAAAGACAAGGGTGGTTCCCCATCACATAGACAGTCAATCTCTCAAAAAAGAAAGGCCCACCAAGCCAAAACCTATAAAGGAGGCTTAAGAAAGCTGGGGCATCCCGCTAACTGTAATCTCGAAAATGGGAACAGTCAGGCAAAAGTTAGGGATAACAAATCAAAATCAAAATAGTGAGGTCATTACAAAATCCTCAACAACATGAAAAATGCTGAAAAAAGAAAAAAAAAAGGAGATGATTACTGTCTCCCCAAATTCAACTGGTGAACCATCGCCCAAAAGTCATTCCAAACTCAAAACAGAGTATGGCGCACAATTAACTGAGCTTAGGTTGAAGAACATCACGAAGAGCGGGTGGATACAAATATACTTTGAGCCTTTATCCTTTTGTTTCTTAAACTGTGAACCAGACCACGTTACAACCCTTTAAAAGTCCTAATTGAAGCATGGGTTAATTCGAAAGCATACTGTTACAAAAGGTATCCTGACTCCTGTAAGGCTTTGCTCTGAATCTTGTGTTGATCTGTCTTATAAAAGTTTTCTGCTAAAAATGCATTTTTCAAAACTTCGAGACAAACATAAACTTTGCATTGCTTGAATATCACTGTCTGCATTTGGCTTTTTGTTTGACAGCGAAGAAATTCATACAGCGAATGTTCGGAGGATTGAAAACTCTCTCAGTAAGCAAAATCACTTCAAGAGGATAACACTTCCAACGACAAATCTCCTATCAACAAGGGGCATGACATAGCACAATCCAATTAACCTGGGGCAGTCCAGTCAAGGTCCAACAGATCTTTCTAAATCCAGTTAATCTGGGGAAGTCCAGTCAAGATTTCAAGAAATATCTCAATATGCAGAGTAATCTGATTCAAGACTCCTTCATCACCACTTGGGGCATTCGAATGTCAAAAGTGTTCAACAAATCAACTATCACATTTCCAGACTCGATTCCTGTATCTAGCCAGGGCACGTCTGAAGAGTTTGAGGATTCGATTCCTGTATCCAGCCAGGGCATATCTGTTGACGACTATTTCCAGATTCGATTCCTGTATCCAGCCAGGGCATATCTGTTGACGACTATTTCCAGATTCGATTCCTGTATCCAGCCAGGGCATATCTGTTGACGACTATTTCCAGACTCGATTCCTGTATCTAGCCAGGGCACGTCTGAAGAGTTTGAGGATTCGATTCCTGTATCCAGCCAGGGCATATCTGTTGACGACTATTTCCAGACTCGATTCCTGTATCTAGCCAGGGCACGTCTAAAGAGTTCCAGATCAACACCTGTAACAAGCCAGGAAACATCTGTGGACGACCGATTGTAGACCAACACCTGTAACAAGCCAGGAAATTATCTACATCACCTCTTAGGGCATTCGAATGTCAAGAGTGTTCAAAAACTCGATGCAGTTTTACACTGACGCATCATCAGGAAATCCTACACAGATCTCCTCAAAGCAGGAAGACCCCAGTAGTTTGACATACAACCCAAGCTTCTGATTTTCCCAATAGTGGTCCCAAGACTTCTCATTTTCAACAATCAGAAGATTCTTGCCCTCCACAGCAGCAGCCAAGGATTTGTTCTCCCCGGCAGCAGTCAAGATTCTTTTATCCTCAGCCATCTAGGATTCATTTGTCCTCAGCAAGATAGCTCATCAGCTTGCATGCGCATTCATCACATTCATGTCATAAAAATTGATGTCACATACATTGCATCATGCATCATAACATTGCATACAACTAACCCTTTACCTTTTCAGGTAAGATCAGTCGACAGACACAGATCATCTTCCGAGATTCATCCAGAAATAGTTCAGATGTGACTCGGACACGGCGACATTCTGATACTTATTCCAGATTCATCCAGATGCAGTTTTATACGAGCACATCATCAGGAAGCCCTACACCGGTTCCTCTTCAACTTCAAGACTAATGAAAACAGTTTACGGATTCTTCCCAACAACGGATGTTAATCTACCAACTTGTTCAGATGCAATTTTTGAAAACAGTTTACGGACGCTTCCCAACAACGGATGCTGCTCTATTGCTTATTTAACTTCAAGACTTCTGAAAACAGTTCACGGGTTCTCCAGTAACGGATGTTAACCTATCACTTGTTCAGATTCTCTTCAAGACTTCTGAAAACAGTTCACGGGTTCTCCAAGTAACGGATGTTAACCTATCACTTGTTCAGATTCTTCTCAAGACTTCTGAAAACAGTTTACGGATTCTTCCCAACAACGGATGTTAATCTACCAACTTGTTCAGATGCAACTTTTGAAAACAGTTTACGGATGCTTCCCAACAACGGATGCTGCTCTATTGCTTATTCAACTTAAGGACTTCTGAAAACAGTTCACGGGTTCTCCAGTAATGGATGTTAACCTATCACTTGTTCAGATTCTTCTCAAGACTTCTGAAAACAGTTTACGGATTCTTCCCAACAACGAATGTTAATCTACCAACTTGTTCAGATGCATTTTTTGAAAACAGTTTACGGACGCTTCCCAACAACGGATGCTGCTCTATTGCTTATTCAACTTCAAGACTTCTGAAAACAGTTCACGGGTTCTCCAGTAACGGATGTTAACCTATCACTTGTTCAGACTCTTCTCAACTTCTGAAAATAGCTTACGGATTCTTCCCAACACCGGATGTCAATCTATTGCTTGCTCGGACCCCCGGTTCAGAGATGTTCCAAAACATGGGTGCCTTTCTGATACTCGTCCACTCACCATTGACATACAGTTCAACATTACCAGATGGCATCTTTAAGCCCATCCTCCTACCAGCATTCCAAATGGCATCTTTAAGCCCATTCCCAGATGGCATCTCTAAGCCCATCCCCCGACAAGATTCTATCGCATCAGATGGCATCTTTAAGCCCATCACCGAATGGCATCTCCAAGTCCATTCGCCTCTACCATCACATCGCCGAGTGCAAATTTTTTGGGTACTTTAGTGTCCAATCTTCTTTTACCTTCAAGTCGCGAAAGGCAAACTTGCCAATCTAACTCTTCAGGTTCAAGAAGATTGAACAGGGGCAACTGTTGTACCCCAAAATTTTCCCTCGCATTTTTTCCTCAAGAAATCACAGCTTCAGGCGTTTCCTGATTTTTCAGATTGGCTCAAGAATCGGTCAAACAGATTTTTCTCGTCAGCCGGACACAATTAGGGTTTTATTGATTTTCAGGGCTCTGGAATGTTTCACACAGTTGGCTTAGGGTTTTAGTTGACTTTGGCTCAACTTTGATCAGGCGAACGCTCTTTGGCATTTAATCGGGAATTAGGGTTTTCGTGCGCGGTTCCTCAGAAAGATTTAATTCTACGATGCTTTGCAAGTTATTCCGGGATTTGGCTTGAATACGCATTGTTTGATTTAATCAGTAAAAGAAGGCATTTGGTTTGAATTCACATTTGTTTGTTTGAACCAGTCAAAGGATACATTCAGTTTGGATTTGCAGTGTTGGGTAAAAATCAGTGAAAAGGGAATGCGCCTGATCAGTTGTTTTGATTAACTGTTGCTTTGCTTTGGATGTTGGAAATGCCAGGTTTAACTGATCAAATTGCTAAAGCATTGTTTATTTAAATTATTTATTATTCTGAGATTAAGTGATTGGAATTTATTTTTCAATTATGTTAATTCAAAGAATTTTAAATAATAAATAAACAATAAAGGAAAAAGAATTAATTGGATAATAAAAACTTTTATTTATTTTTAAATTATTCGTACAATTATTGTTTACAATTTATTTACAACAATAATTTTACAGTAATTTAAACTTAAATAAAAAACTATCCTAAACACTTTTCTAATCTTCAATTCTTCATCTGCTATCCTTTGCTCCAGTGCTCCATTTTATTTTATTCATCTGCAAAAGAAAAAAAGAAAAGTCAAATAGCAGATAAATAAATAAAGAGACAGATATAAAATTCATCATTAAGGGCCACTGATTGGGATCAGTTAACCCTCTCTGCAAATCACGGGATTTCTCCCGGTTCACATAGAGGGACGGATATTTATTTGCTAAACTTTGAATGCACAAGTTTAAAAAATGCACAAGTCAAATTGTCCAAACTGCATAAGTTCAAATCTCAAAACTCCAAAGTGCAAATCAAACTACAAAGTCCAAACTGAATCACAATTTTCAAACCATCCAAAAAAACTGTCAAAGTACAAGTTACTGTCACAAAGCTATTCAAAAGATTTGGAAAGATGTCAAAAGCACAAAATCTGGAAGAAAAGAGACAAGAATGCAGAGAAAAATTGTTATGCAAGCAAAACACACTCATTTTCATCATTTCCCAAAGAAGTGGCCCTTTCAGAAAGTACAAAAGCATAAACAATATTTAATGCAAACTATACTGAGAGAGAAGAAAAAGAGAGCAAAGAAAGCAGGTTTAGGCTTGAGGCATGAAGAAAAAGAATATAAAACAAACTGAACACAGTGGATAAAAGGAGAGAGATCAGAAAGATATCAAACAAAGGCTAAGCCAACTGTCAAAACCTTCCAGCCTGTTGAACAAAGGCCAAGCCTACTGAACAAAGGCCAAGCCTACTGAACCAAAGGTCATAACCTGTCAAAAGCCTAACCTGAAGCCTGAGCCTAAAAGCCTCACAACCTGTAAAAACACAAATCTACAAGACCTGCATAAGCCTTATCCCTTTCAAAAAGGGACATAACCATCAGTACTGTAAAAAACCTTCAAGCACACAAACATAACTAACATATGCCCAAGACCTGCAATCAAACAAAAAAGATAACACACAAGCCTGAAAACCTGTGAAAATTTCACAAGCTTGAACCTTCAAAAACCTGTCAACCCTGAAGTCTTAAGCAAAAACCAGGAAAACCAGTAGAAACCAGACCTCAAACCTGCCTGAAGCAAGTCAAAAGCCAAAACCTGCCTGAAGCAAGTCAAAAACCAGATAACCTGCATATGCCAATACCTGCCTGAACAACCCAAGCCTAAAACCTGCTAGGCCTCACCATTCCAAAAGAAAACTCTGTCAAGTATCAAACTTGCCCAGCTCAAAGCCTAAACAAAATTATCCAACATCACAAGCCTCAGAAATCCTCATCACAGGCAAAACGTTCAAAGGCAAATATTCGAGGCAACCAAACAGAAACATTCAAGGCAACTCAGAGACGAAGAAGAGAGACAACAAAAGCGTACAGAGGCATGTAAACAGGGCGATAAGAAGAAGAAAAAAAAGGGTTTTCAGTTCAATGTCATCATCAAACCAAAAGTGAGAAAAAGAGTACCAGATATCCTTGCAAAGCTAGCACCAAGCTCTCATCACGCAACCCCTTCATCGTCGAGCCTCCTAAGCGCCTCCACCATTCCTTCCCCTCTTCAGTAAAGATAGTATAGTTTCTTTCATCCCTTCTCACGTACTTCCAACAAAAACAATAATGAACACAATAACAAATCAAAATCGAAATACATAATCGAAAAAACAGTAAATCATGCAAAAGCAAAATCGTTACCCATTTCACTGTTTAGTTTGATCCAACCATGGAGAGGGAAAGAAGGCGAAGGAAACACTGATGGCTTAGGCGAAGGGGTGATGCTCAAACAACCATGGCCAAAGGAACGAAGACGAACGAGACAAGTGAACGGCGCCGCTTCTGTCGCTCACAAACCCTAAGCTTATTCCAGAATGAAACAAAAACAACTAACCCTAAGCAAAAAAATCGTTCAAGAGCTTGGGCCTTGCCCGTTTTAACCACGCCTAAAGCCCACTGTATTCCTAAATGACACCCCCCCTGCTTCTGAATACTTTTGGGTTTGGGCCCATTCAAATCCTTTTCTTTAAAACTTAAAACCCTTTGTTATTTAACATAACCCTTTTTCTTACATTAAATTATTCTTTTTATAACCTTGAATATAACTTATCCTTTTAATTAAAAATCATTCTTTATTTAACTTAAAACATTTTTAGTTAATAATTTGTATACATTTTTTATATACACAATGTAATTAAAATTGAAAACATTTTCCTTTTCTTTTAAGTAAAATAAATATTTGTACATAAATATATAATTTTTCTTAAGATTAATACTTAATTTGTACATTAATACTTTAACACTCTTAAAATATATTTTTCAATATACATAAACTTTAAAACATTTAATTAAAATGCTTATTAACAATATACAAAAAAAAATACAAAAGATTAAGTAAATAGATATTTAATTCTTTTCACTTAGGTTAAACAATGTTTAATATACATTTAAATTCACATTTTCCTAACCTGTAAATAATTACATATACAAATACATATACACATATACACATACACTTACACAATGTACTTATATTTGATACATTATACATTTGCTTATATTTGTATATTCGTTACATTTACATTTGATCGCAAATTCGATTTGGTTGTAATCTATTGGACACTACATTCCTAAGTCTCATCCCCATTCGTAAATTTGTACCCCCACTCCCGGATACTTATTTTGTAATAGTGTAGACTTTAAATTCTTGCAATTTACCGCTTTCAATTATACCATGGTTAGACCTAGGGTTTGCATGTACATAAAGTCAAACGCTAGATAACCTAATACAAGACAAATACATGAAATCAATACACAATCCCACTTGCACCCTCTAGGGTAATCCCACATGTTGCCTTCCAAAATGGGCCATGTTTGCACGTCGAGTATCTTTGGCAAAACGAATTCAAATGATCATAAGTCCCTCGATGACGCTTTCGAATGTTGCCTAAATGGAATGATCATAGTCCCTTCAAAGCAAATTTCCAAAGACACTTGGCACCATTGCATTCATGGTCCATACGATGACCCGCGCCCGTCCCGTTAAACATCCTAAACGCAAGATTGTCCATCAAATTTTAATGGTGAAACAAAATTGTTAAAAAGGGTTGAAAACATAGAGAAAACCTTTGAGTACAATAGGGTAGACAAAACTCTTAGTTACTTGAGATCAACTTGCAAAAACACTTGCCTTCTTTTCAAAACCACACTCCACAAACACTTTCAAAACAAACTCTCAAAACATTTTGAAACATCTTTTCGAAAAGATACACACCTTTGTAAAACATTCGAGTAAAGAATTGTTACAAGGGTAGCCTAAGACAAGGCATCTTCTTCCAAAACATTTTCAAAAACACTCACACACACCACAATTTCAAAGCAATCGAAAACCAAGGCAAGTGATCTAAAACAAGTAACTAAGAGCCCATGGATAACTATGGATGAAAAGGGTGCTAATACCTTCCCTTTTCATAATCTACCCCCCGGACCCACGAAATATCTCAAAAGGTTTTTGTTGTGCTTTTTTTCAACCTTTCCTTTAGGATAAAATAAAAAGTCGGTGGCGACTCTTGCTCAACCGAACAAGTGCGAATACAAACGCAAAACTCATAGTCAATTCTCCCACCGTATCACAATAATATAAAGGACAAACACAAATAAACATAATTATATTAATTAATAAGCAATAAGAATTTGTAAACATAAACCTAGCAATAACTCTGAAGACAGAAGCACTCCTGCACAAATTGTAGGTTTTGCTTCGATTGGAGAATATATTTAACCGTACAGAAGAAAATAATGCTGAAAGAATAATGCTGGAAAGAAATAACTGGGAAAAGAAAATAATGCTGAAAAGAAATAATGCTGAAAATAATATTCTGCTGAAAATAATATCTGCTTAATAAAATCTCTGAACTTTCTCGCCAAAAAGAAGAACCCTTTCTCTGTGGTCTCAGGCTCTATTTATAGTGCTTGCTTGATTCGTTGCTCTTGAAAATGTAGGAACGGTTCACTTTTCTTCCTTGAGAAATAATAGGCCATTTAATTGTCACGTTCGTTGCTCTTTTGACTGAGTGGGTGAGAGAATGTAGGAACTCGTTGGATTAACCTTTAAACGTGTTTCTGTCCATTGGATGAGGAGAAAGTGGGGTGATAGGCTGTGACGTTCGTCACACGCAAGTGACTATCGTCACTTGGTCTTCATGGAGCGTGACGTTCGTCACGTCCCCTTGACGGTCGTCAGGGCTTGGTTGCTTGTGGGCCTCGTGCTCACACTTGTAATGGGCTTTTGGGCTGGTTTCTTCTCCTTAAGCTCTTTTACTACTTTTTGCACCCTTTTTTCTTCATTTCTTCAAAAGTGTTTGGCTCAGTGCATATCTGCAAAAATAGAAAAATACCTGCATAATACTTATAAAATAATTTAATTCAAACTAAAGTATGAGAAATATTTGGTGTATATCAAGCCAGAAATATCATATATTTGTGTGTAATCAGGAGTACCCTAGGGGTGCAAGTGTGCAACAGTGTTTGTTTTCATATATTTATCTTGTAATTAAGTGATGCTATATTTAATTAGTTTACCCGTCTTTCCATACAATCCTATTAGTCTAAGCATTGCATAAAATATAGTAGCAGAAGGTAAAGGCTGAAGTGTAAACCTAGGCTATTACAGAGCTTTGGGGCAGTTAAATAATAATGAAGAGTGCAGAAAAGAAATCCTAAAACTATTACATCTCGGAAGCAATTACATAATTAGAAGAAAAAAAATGTGAGAAAAGATAAATCTACGCTATTACATTGATAATGCGACCTATACAATTTTCCTAAAAATTAAAATGTAAAAGAATAAATAAAAAGAAATTAAGGAAAAATTAAAACCTAAAATTCTAAGTTAATGTTTTTGGTGTTTTTTTGTAGAAAATAATTTTAAGTTAATTAAAAAACCTAATTCTAACTAATTTTAATTAAAAAAAGTTAATTAACTTAATTTATTAATAAATGAAAAAAAAGCCAAAAATTCAGTTACTAACTAAAACAAAAACCTAATCCTAATTTGTTTTAATTAATAAAAAATGTTAATTTTGAAAAAAAGTTAATTAGAATACCTAAATCCTAATTAATTTTAATTAAAAAAAGGTTAATTTTGAAAATGTTAAGGTTAATTAAAAAACCTAAAACCTAATTAATTTTAATTAAAAAAAGTTAATTTTGAAAAAAAAAAGTTTATTAAAAAAACTAAAACCTAATTAATTTTAATTAAAAAAGTTAATTTTGATAAAAAAAAAAGGTTTATGTTTAATGATTAATAAGAAAGAATTAAGTTTGCCAAAAAATAGATAGGGGAAGAAACATCAATGAAAAATAGGGTTAGAAAATAAAGATAATGCAAATGTCAGAGATGGATGATGAACCACAAATTAATTTAAAACCTAAAATTAAATTAAAAAAAAAACCTAAAATTAATTATTCGAGTTTAGGAGGAAAAATCAAAGGTTTCTGAAAAATGTTAAGTTTTATGAAAAAATATTTTAAACAAAAAGAATAAAAATAGGTAAAAGGATAAATAGAAATGAAGAAAACCAAAACCAATAGTGGTGGTGGTTGAATCCACGCCCTTAACCTCCTCAGGATGTCTGCCTTGCCATGAGTCATGCATTGGTGGTTATTCTATTTTGGCCTCAGTGTTTTGTAATAACCCTGCATTAGATCCTGTCTAAATCTGCAGTGTTGAATCTCATGAACACATTAAATAAATTAGTATATCATGAAATACAAATAAAGCAAAAATATGAAATTTTGTAATATTAAAACCAATATAGCATCTATGAATGATTATACCCTTTTGATCATGGAGATCAAACCAGCCTTACTCTTACTGGAGAAGTAGTGAGATGTGGATTTGTAATAAGGATGGCTTGTTTGTAGTGAGATGGGGGTTTGTAATGATTTCAAGGTTTTAGGGTTCTTGAAAAAATTTGATATTTTGACAGGATTGTGGCAAAGATTTTTTTTCTCTTACTGTTTGTGTGAAAAGAATGAGATTATATAATAGAAATTAGAGAAAAAATGGGCTTTGAATGTGCAATTGGGCCTCCAATAACTACAAGCAATAGTGTAGATTTTTATTCACTTGAGTTCGTCACGTTCCAGGCTAAATCGCAGGAGCTTGAGTGCAATTTTTAAAGTTAAAATGTGAAAACAAAATGTAGCCGACATCGAGAACTAACTCCTGTCCAAAAATGGGCTCAATCGGATAAAAGGTGAATTAGTTATGAATTTTTGAAGTTTTAGCTTAGACAAATTTATTTTGGGCTCCATTGTCGACTCTGACACGTTCTTCAATAAAAACTGTTATTGATCGGAGCATAACCCGGTATTGACTTTTGAAGCAAAGTTGTAGATCTCTGAGTCATTGACCTTGTGTAAACATATGAGCCCAGTCCGATAATAATTGGCCGAGTTATGAATTTTCAAAGTTTTGACCCAGATAAAATAATATTCAGCATTCAGGATTTTCGGCGCATCACGCGCATTCTGAGTAAAAAAATGAAGGCCTTTTGGATACCTTTCGAACTCAATACCTCCTGTGAAAACTTAGCCAACTCAATTTTTGAAATTTTGGCGCCGGAACCAGCTCGATATGATGAAAATTGACCAAGTTATGATTTTCTGAACATGACGTAAATAAACTTCAGTCACAAATTGTTTGTACGAAAATACTTGATAAATCCGCATTTTTGAAGACCTTCTGATCAAAATTGGCTTCCAGCCGTGAGAGATGAAAGCGTAGATAACGTCAAGGCGGAATTTTGGCCACTGGAACGGGTTCAAAACAAGCCACGGTCTTCAAGTTATGAATTTTTTAGCGCGCAAAAACTGCATTTTCAGCACACTTTTTCACCATATTTCTTCGAGAAAACTCACACATTCAGAGATCTTCTTTAAAGAATTGACTCTTGAGCTGAACCTGAATTTGAGAATACGTTATCAGAGATATCTTGGTGAAAGAACACCTGAATATGACGCGTCGGGTTGGACTTGTGAATCTTTGAACCCCGAATCGTTGCAAAATGGCGAACCGATCTTCAGCGTAGAAAATACTCTGAGCATATCTATTGACGAAATAAACGTCACTTGTAACCTGAAGAAGCTTGATAAATATACCTTTATTCCATAACCATAAAACCAATAATATGCGTGTATGAAAAGAGGGCAAATTTTGGGGTACAACAGCTGCCCCTGTTCAATCTTCTTAAACCTGAAGGTTTAGATTGGCTTGTTTGCCTTTCGTGATCTAAAGGTGGAAGATGATTGAACACTAGAGTGCCCAGAAATTTACACTCGTCTGTAATGATGCTTGACTATGTAGATAGTATCGGGAATGGGCTTACATATGCCATTTGGAGGAGATGACGGAAGATCACCGGAGACAGGCTTAAAGATGCCATCCGGAAGATATGATGGAGAATCGTCGGAGATGGGCTTAAAGATGCCATCTAGAGGATGTTGATTTCCCGAGATATTCCTTTGATGAGAATTCATGTTCCTATCATTGAGGAGGAATCTGCTGATGAATGTTGGTCTCTGTCTTAGGAGAAATAGAATTTTAGGAGCTTCAGTTGTCTGTTACTCTACTGGGGAATAACTCCGGTTTGGGGAAGTAGAAGTGAACTGCGTATTTGGTCGGGGTATATGCTGCACCGCGACTTACTGGAGAGATAAGAAACCAATCGTTTTCGATCGGGGCCCGGTCTTACAGTATTGTGGACTGCTGTCTGGGGATAAGAGAGGAAGAACCCGGATAGTAAGGTTATGAGAAGGAACCTGGATAGTAGGGCTTGAGAAGGAACCTGGATAGTAGGGTTACTTCGACATGAGAGCCTGGATAGTAGGGATGTGAGAAGGAACCTCGATAGTAGGGTTACTTCGACATGAAATCCTGGATAGTAGGGTTGTGAGAAGGAACTTGGATAGTAGGGTTACTTCGACATAAAAGCCTGGATAGTAGGGCTGTGAGAAGGAACCTGGATAGTAGGGTTACTTCGATATGAAATCCTGGATAGTAGGGCTATAAGAAGGAACCTGGATAGTAGGGTTACTTCGACATAAAAGCCTGGATAGTAGGGCTGTGAGAAGGAACCTGGATAGTAGGGTTGTGAGAAGGAACCTGGGTCGTAGGGTTACTTTGATATGAAACCCTTGATAGTAGGGCTGTAAGAAGGAACCTGCGTAGTAGGGTTATTTCGATATGAAAGCATGGATGGTAGGGTTTGAGAAGGAACCTGGATAGTTGGGTTGCTTCAATATGAAAAGCCTGGGTAGTATGGTTGTGAGAAGGAACCTGGATAGTAGAGTTACTTCGATATGAAAGCCTGGATAGTAGGGCTGTGAGAAGGAACCTGGGTCATAGGGTTACTTCGACATGAGCCTGGATAGTAGGGCTGTGAGAAGGAACCTGGATAGTAGGGTTACTTTGATATGAAAGCATGGATGGTAGGGCTTGAGAAGGAACCTTGGTAGTAGGTTTACTTCGATATGAAAGCCTGGATGGTAGGGCTTGAGAAGGAACTTGGATAGTAGGGTTGCTTCGATATGAAATGTCTGGGTAGTGGGGTTGTGAGAAGGAACCTGGATAGTAGGGTTGTGAGAAAGAACCTGGGTCATAGGGTTACTTCGACATGAGAGCCTGGATAGTAGGGCTGTGAGAAGGAACCTGGATAGTAGGGTTACTTTGATATGAAAGCCTGGATGGTAGGGCTTGAGAAGGAACCTGGATAGTAGGGTTACTTCGATATGAAATCCTGGATGGTAGGGCTTGAGAAGGAACCTGGATAGTAGGGTTACTTCGATATGAAAGCCTGGATGGTATGGCTTGAGAAGGAACCTGGATAGTGGGGTTTCTTTGATATGAAAAGCCTGGGTAGTAGGGTTGTGAGAAGGAACCTGGGTAAGGTTGCTTCGTGAGGAGTTAAGGTAAAACTGCATCTGAACCGAGAAGGAACCTGGGTAAGGTTGCTTTGTGAGGATTTTGGGTAAAACTGCATCTGAACCAAGAAGGAACCTGGGTAAGGTTGCTTTGTGAGGAGTTTGGGTAAACCTGCATCTGAACTGAGAAGGAACCTGGGTAAGGTTGCTTTAGGATGAGTTCGTGTAAAACTTCAGGAGGAACCTGGGTAAGGTTACTTTGTGATAAGTTCGTGTAAAACTTCATTTGGAAATGTATAAGAAAGGACCCGTGTAAGATTTTTCAGGATAAACCCGTGTGAAGCTGCGTTTAGGAGAAACCCGTGTAAGATTGATTCGTGACGAACCCGTGTAAAGCTGCATTTGGTCACGCTGATAATTATTCTGTTTAATTTCAGGAGCTAATCTTGAACTTGCTGGAAGTTGTTAATGATAACCATCTTTCCTAAAAAGGTACATGATTAATCGTATATGATGCATGAAATGCATTGTATGATGATGTTCTCAAAATAAATGAGCTTATGTTGGATGCAATATGTATGCGCACGTCATGATGTATGAACATGAAATGCTATTGTGGCACGTCCGAGTTTGGGAAAATAAATCCCTGGCTGCTGTTGGAGAGTAATGGAAATTAAGTTCCTGACCATTGTAGAAAAAGTGGTTCTTCTACTTCTACTGGAGATGGTGAACCAGAGACGACTATGCCGGGGATTTGCCCCTTATTTACGGGTATTTTACCGAGGAGAGACTCTGCTTGAGAACAACTCTGCGGGGGAATAATTCTGTTGGAGAGAGAGGCTTCCATAGCTGAAGGGATAAACTTTGCGGGGATTGAGCTTCTGTATTCAAAGAAATAAACTATGTTCGGGAGAAAACTTTATGAACCGCTTACGATTACAAAATTCGGCTGGGGAATATAGATGTCGGCTCTCCGAAAGAGCTTGGTTGGGGAAAGTAACTCCTGTTTGGGGAGGCAGAGATCAAAACTTTGGTTGCCTCTACTCTGTGGGGAGTGTAGATGTTACTGGGACGCATGATGAGGATATGACAATGACTTCGCCTCAAGACTTTTCTGCCCCTGTACCTGCTGGAGAAAGTGCCTGCGGAGGCCTTGTGGATTGAGTGTCGTCCCAACTTATGAGGTTCTTGGTAACTGCCGATCAGAATGATAAGTCTTCTACTGATAGGCAAGTGACAAGATAACAGGACATAGTCGTACGCTTTAATTCCTAACTTTTTTCTGGACTGTCTTTTCAGATTTTCAGTCCACCGGGATACCCTTTCTTTCCCAAGCCGCCTTTTCAGGTTTTCGACTTACCGGGTGTACATATCTTTTTTGTTTTTATCCCTAATTTTTTCCCAAACCCTTTTGGTTCGCTGGGATGCCCTTATTTTTGCCTAGGCCAGTCAACCTAGCGGGTCTTTGTTCATGCGCAGTATTTTCTGACTATGTCCACGCTCTCAGGATGTAGAGTTGTCATTGTCCATAGTAGTAAGTGTTGCCACACTACCAGAAGATGTTTATTTGATCGTACAGGATTCGTTGCTGGGATTTATGCCTAATGCCCCAAGTGTTTCAGATGGAGATCTTCCCCTGGCTATCTGGAACTTTTAGAGAGACTGCCCCAGATGTGTTTAAACATCAGGTCATGCCCCTTGCTTATGGAAGACCTGTTTTTGGAAGTGTCTTTCCTGATGAGGTGATTCTGTCTATTGAGAGGATGTTTGTTCATTGAATATCCATTGTGCAGATTTCTCTGCTGTCAAACAACTAGTCATATGCAAACAATGTCATTTAAAGAATGTAAAACTCATGTCTGTCTTGAAAAAAAAATTGAAAATGTTTTTTGTGTAGTAAAGCGAAATTTGCGAGAATGTGATATCAACTAGGGATTTGTAACAAAGCCTACAGGAGTCGGGATACCTTTGTAACAGTATGCTCTTAAACTAACCCATGCTTCAGCTAGGACTTTTAAGGGTTATAATGTGGCCTAGTTCACGGTTCAAGAAACAAAGGATAAAGGCTCAAATTTTATTTGTACCCAACCCCTCTTCATGATGTTCTTCAGTCCTATGCTCAGTTAATTGCGCGTTTAGATCCCGATTGAGTCTGGAATCTTTGCTCTAATACTTGGTGATGATTCAGAAATTGAACCTTTGTTTTGAAAAGACAGTCATTTTTGTAATCTTCTTTTTTTCGAGGATTTGTAGTAACCTCTTTTTTTTTCGTTATCCCTAATTTTTGCCTGAACTGTTTCTTTTGTGATTACAGTCAGCGGGATGCCCCAATTTTTCTCTTAAGTCTCCTTCATAGGTTTTGACTTAATGGGCTTTTATTTCGAGATAATGACTGCCTGTCTTGACGATTATACGGAACCATCACCGTCTTTTGTTTTGGAAGGACGTCTTTAATGCCATTCATTATGTATGAAGTAGAATATTGCGACTGAATGCACATCTAAATTAACTGAGAAACTACCTTGCCCCAGGTTATGATTAAGGGTTTTAATTTGTGTGAAAAGAAAACTCCTACTTCTTTGGCTCGAAGGGGTTGACTAGGGATTATCTTCCTTATAACTCCACTATTTAGGATTTGAAACAATGCCTGTACATCGTCAGCGGGGTCTGTTCAAAAGCATACTATAGAGATTGTGGTATCATTTTCGTCATCCTCCATCTAAGGCTTAGAGTTTTTAATCGAGAGTTGAATATCACGAAAAAGAAAGCAATTTAAATATAGTGAATACGAATGAATTGATTCAAAATAGACATATGCAATGCATTGATAAAGTAACAGAGTTTGACATGAATAGATGTTCGAACAATCAAAAGAAAATTGCAAATTGAAATTTCTAATGAACAGAAGCCTCTTCGTCTGATCTTGTCACTTCAGAGGAAGTGCCTTGGAGGGATGGTAGAAGAACTCATCCCGACCGTCTTGTGCGAATTCTAGCGCTCCATCATTAATCAGGTCTTGAATTTTATTTTTCAATTCCCAAGCAGTCATCAGTATCATGCCCCGGGCTATTGGAAGGGTATGCACACCTTGCATCAGGATTGTAGTTAGGGGAAGAAGTCTTAGGATTTGGATGAGGTCCTATCAACGTAATCAGATTCATCCTTAACAGGTGTTGCAAAGCTTGAGACAGTAACATGTTGAGTTTGGTTAACTGCCTTTTAGGCATATTCGGCTTACTCTGATTAACCCGTTGTTTTTGGTGAGGTTGTTGTTGGACCCGTGATGTAGAAGAAATTTGGAAAGGTCCACTATTCACCAAACCAACCTTTTTTCTTCTTGGAGGTTGATCAATGACTTGGTCCCCATCCTCGACTGTTTACTTCATACTCTTGTATCCGTCTTGATGAAGTTGGTTGATGATGGCTTTCAGCTCTTCTTGTCTTCGGGCTAGGCCTTGGATAAGAGTCATCCGCCCTAGCATCTGGGTTCTCATTGCACCTACCTCAGCTTGCAGTTGTTCCAGCCGTTCGTCCTTATTATCTTCAGGACTTTTCTTGACCAAGTTCCCAATGAGGGGTGTTTTCAACTCTTCCTGCCCCTTAGATAGGTTTAGGAATATTTCCCTGAACTGAGCTTCTTGAGTTTGAAGAACTCTGTTGTCTTGTTTGAGAGCCATTGCTGAAATAAACAGCGAGAACATGAGAGACTTGTACTGGAAGACCTGTTATGCAATGATATGTATGATATATGTATGCAATGTTTTCAAGGATCACACGGGGTAAACAAGAAACTGTTAGAATTTGATTGCAGCTTGATTGAAGAAACTTCGTGTCGTTGAGAGTCCTTCTTCAGGAGTCAAGCTCACCATATCGAGTGGGTCATAGCCACTGACTCAAGTTATCGTGTTTTGATCTCTAGACGACATTGGCTAGAGGAAAATAAATCCCCTTTCCCCTTGCTAGATGTTTGGTTCATAATAACCTGCACCACAGGCCCCTTAAGATCCTTGAAATGGTTAAGGAAATGCTATGGTATGATGTTATGATGTGTATGCTATGCGTTTAAGAAAAAGTGCGAGGTGATGTAAGAAAGTAAACCAGACAAGAAATCCAAGTTATTGGATAAAGACTGTAAACAAAACCTGTAAGGAACTCATGTTGTCAGATAATAAAACTGTGCAAGTAGTTCAAGTTGAAAGCACACAAGTCATATAAACAGCCTTAGGTTTAGGCTTGCATGGGTTTTAAGGTAGTACCCTCTTGAAGTTTAGTTGGTTTTAAACCTGTCTTAAAAAAGTAACCGGGTTCTAGACGATCTCAATATCACTGACCATCCTTCATCGGTCATGGTTTCAGCTCACACAATCTTTTCTTGCGGCCGAAATTATTCCGGGAGTATAGTCTCAATGAGTGTAGCATCGAGTATCAACCAGTTCTCAGCTCTACACCGAGGCCGACTATCTCGCTAATTTCTAATGGCCAAGTTGGTAGATTAAAGGTTCTAAGGTCAGTTGATGCTTAACGACACCATGCAATGGCCCCGTATTCTCCTCGTTTCTCCACAAGGGATATCGGTACCAACCAAAGTGCCACACCAACGTAGCCACTGCTTCAACCGTATCGGTCTATGCCGTACAATTCTCTCACAGTCTATTGCTACTTACCTAAAAGGTATTCCCCAGATCCGGGTATAGGATCTATAGTAACCCTAAACAAAACCCTCAAAAATAAAGCAAACAAAGCAATCAAGAGAAGTAATTTTAATGGCCTATATCCTAAGTTATACCCCACTTATAACATCCCTAACAGAGTCGCCAGTTCAGTGATACAGTGGCAGAACCGACTGTTATACTGGTTTGCATTTTGTGTTTTTTGTTTGCAAAATGTCTCAGTAAGCAAGAGTCGCCACCAACTTTTATTTTATCCAACAAAGGAAAAGGAAAAAGAACAGAAAAAACCTTTTTCGAGATGTTTCTAAGTACGGGGGGTAGATTATAGAAAGGGAAGGTGTTAGCACCCTTTCTATCCATCGTTCTCCATGGGCTCTTAGGTACTTCCTCATTTTTAAAAATTGCTTGTGTGTGCTTACTTTGAAAAGTTTTGTTTTACTTCGTTTTAACCCTTGTTTCTATCCTCAAGAGTGTTACGAAGTTGTTTTTGAAAACTTTAGTTTGAAAAGTTTGTTTGAAAGTGTATGGTGTAAAAGATTTATCGTTTTGAGCAAGTACCTAACAGTTATCTACCTACTCGAAAAAAAGGCGTTATTTTCCTCCTATCCTTTAGACCGTGTTATCCTACTATTACTGAGTAGGTAACCCCAGTCATTGGATGTTTGAGGGACTATCGAAAGGGACGTAATGGTCATTGAAGGCAACATGTAAGGATACCTTAGCATTTCGAAGGGACTGTCATCCTATATTTATAGGCAACATCGAGGGACAAGATCATTTCTCGTAGATAACTCGAGGGATGTTAAGGGACTATGATCTTTATGATGACTTTAACCGAGGGTCTTTGCTAAGGGTATCCCTACGTTCGAGGGTCATGACCATTGTTTTCCGAGGCAACCAAGTGGGGAGTACCCTAGGGGTGCAAGTGTGCAACAGTGTTTGTTTTCATATATTTATCTTGTAATTAAGTGATGCTATGTTTAATTAGTTTACCGGTCTTTCTATACAATCCTATTAGTCTAAGCATTGCATAAAATATAGTAGCAGAAGGTAAAGGCAGAAGTGTAAATCTAGGCTATTACAGAGCTTTGGGGCAGTTACATAATAATGAAGAGTGCAGAAAAGAAATCCTAAAACTATTACATCCCGGAAGCAATTACATAATTAGAAAAAAAATGCGAGAAAAGATAAATCTACGCTATTACATTGATAATGCGACCTATACAATTTTCCTAGAAATTAAAATATAAAAGAATAAATAAAAAGAAATTTAGGAAAAATTAAAACCTAAAATTCTAAGTTAATGTTTTTGGTGTTTTTTTGTAGAAAATAATTTTAAGTTAATTAAAAAACCTAATTCTAACTAATTTTAATTAAAAAAAAGTTAATTAACTTAATTTATTAATAAATGAAAAAAAAAGCCAAAAATTCAGTTACTAACTAAAACAAAAACCTAATCCTAATTTGTTTTAATTAATAAAAATTGTTAATTTTGAAAAAAATTCAATTAAAATACCTAAATCATAATTAATTTTAATTAAAAAAAGGTTAATTTTGAAAATGTTAAGGTTAATTAAAAAACCTAAAACCTAATTAATTTTAATTAAAAAAAGTTAATTTTGAAAAAAAAGTTTATTAAAAAAACTAAAACCTAATTAATTTTAATTAAAAAAAGTTAATTTTGAAAAAAAAAAGGTTTATGTGTAATGATTAATAAGAAAGAATTAAGTTTGCCAAAAAATAGATAGGGGAAGAAACATCAATGAAAAATAGGGTTAGAAAATAAAGATAATGCAAATGTCAGGGATGGGTGATGAACCACAAATTAATTTAAAACCTAAAATTAAATTTTAAAAAACCTAAAATTAATTATTCGAGTTTAGGAGGAAAAATCAAAGGTTTCTGAAAAATGTTAAGTTTTATGAAAAAAAGATTTTAAACAGAAAGAATAAAAAATAGGTAAAAAGATAAATAGAAATGAAGAAAACCAAAATCAATAGTGGTGGTTGTTGAACCCACGCCCTTAGCCTCCTCAGGATGCCTGCCTTGCCATGAGTCATGCATTGGTGGTTGTTCTATTTTCGCCTCAGTGTTTTGTAATAACCCTGCATGAGATCTTGTTTAAATCTACAGTGTTGAATCTCATGAACACATTAAATAAATTACTATATCATGAAATACAAATAAAGCAAATATATGAAATTTTTTAATATTAAAACCGATATGTCATGTATGAATGATTATACCCTTTTGATCATGGAGATCAAACCAGCCTTACCCTTACTGGAGAAGTAGTGAGATGTGGATTTGTAACAAGGATGGCTTGTTTGTAGTGAGATGGGGGTTTGTAATAAGGATTTCAAGGTTTTAGGGTTCTTGAAAAATTTTGATATTTTGACAGGATTGTGGCAAAGGTTTTTTTTTCTCTTACCGTTTGTGTGAAAAGAATGAGATTATATAATAGAAATTAGAGAAAAAATGGGCTTTGAATGTGCAATTGGGCCTCCAATAACTACAAGCAATAGTGCATATTTTTATTCACTTGAGTCCGTCACGTTCCAGGCTAAATCGCAGGGGCTTAAATGCAATTTTTGAAGTTGAAATGTGAAAACAAAATGTATCTGACATCGAGAACTAACTCGTGTCTGAAAATGGGCTCAATCGGATAAAAGGTAAATTAGTTATGGATTTTTAAAGTTTTAGCTCAGACAAACTTATTTTGGGCTCCAGTGTCGACTCTGACACGTTCTTCAATAAAAAAATGGTATTGATCGGAGCATAACCCGGTCTCGACTTTTGAAGCAAAGTTGTAGATCTCTGATTCATTGACATTGTGTAAAATATGAGCCCAATCCGATAAAAATTGACTGAGTTATGAATTTTCGAAGTTTCGACCCAGATAAAATAATATTCAGCATTCAGGATTTTCGGCGCGTCACGCGCACTCTGAGCAAAAAACAAAGGCCTTTTGGATACCGTTCGAACTCAATACCTTCTGTGAAAACTTATCCAACTCAATTTTTGAAATTTTGGCGCCGGAACCAGCTCGATATGATGGAAATCGACCAAGTTATGATTTTCTGAACATGACGCAAATAAACTTCTGTCACAAATTTTCTGTACGAAAATACTTGATAAATCCGCATTTTTGAAGACCTTCTGATCGAAATTGGCTTCCAGCCGTGAGAGATGAAAATGTAGATAACATAAATACGGAATTTTGGCCACCGTAACGGGTTCAAAATGAGCCACGATCTTCAAGTTATGAATTTTTTAGCGCATAAAAACTGCACTTTCAGTACACTTTTTCACCATATTTCTTCGAGAAAACTCACACATTCGGAGACCTTCTTTAAAGAATTGACTCTTGAACCGAACCTGAATTTGAGAATACATTATCAGAGATATCTTGGAAAAAGAACACCTGAATATCATGCACCGGGTTGGACTTGTGAATCTTTGAACCCCGAATCATTGCAAAACGGCGAACCGATCTTCAGCACGGAAAATACTCTAAGAATATCCATTGACGAAATAAACGTCACTTGTAACCTAAAGAAGCTTGATAAATATACCTTTATTCCATAACCATAAAACTAATAATATGCGTGTATGAAAAGAGGAAAAATTTTGGGGTACAACAAACTGAAACATCACTTTCAACATTTCTTCGTCAGGTTTTGCAGTGACCAAGTTGAGCAACCGACTATGCTTTTCAGTGAAAGGAGAGCTTTTGGGAATCCTTACTACCAAGTCCCTTAATTGGGGAGATACTTTCACTAGGTTAATCTGAATAGTGTTCCTGCGGGCGGATTCCATATCCTATAAAACAGAGCAAAGATGAGCCCTAGAAACCCTTGAAACAATTAGTATGATATGATATGATATGATGTTTATGATGTCATGATAAATCACAGGTATAGCAAACATAGAAAAATCACACCAAGTCCTTAGGTTTAAGGCCTGCTTGAGTTTTAAGGTCATACCCTCTTGAAGCTGGATTGGTTCAAATTGTCCTATAAATATGTAATCGGGTTCTAAAGGGATCTCAATATTACCGATCTTTTCCCCAAGCCTTGTTCAATCGACGATTGACTCGTAATCAAACAAAACTCAGAAGTTAAACCTCAATGAGTGTAGCATCGAGTATCTGTCGACCTTGGGCATACACCAAAGTCGATCATCTCGCTACGTCCTACTGGCCAAGTTGTGCAATTAAAGGTTCTAAGGTCAGTTAATGCTTTATGACACCACGCAACGGCCCTGTACATCTCCCTTATTGACTCAAGGGTTACGGGTACCAACCAAAGTGCCACATCAACGTAGCTACTGCTTCAACCGGGTCGGTATACCCCAGCACAACTCCCTTACAGTTTATTGCTACTTACCTAAAAGGTGTTTCCCGATCCGGGTGTAGGATCAAATAACCCAAACAGTTCCCATAAATATAAAGCAAGAAAGACAATCAAGAGAAAGAAATTAAATATGACCTAGATCCTAAGGTTTACCCAACTTTATATTTCATTCCCCAGCAGAGTCGCCAGTTCTATGATACGGTGGTAGAACCGACTGTTAATACTGGATTGTGTTTTTTGTTCACAAAATGTCGCGGTAAGCAAGAGTCGCCGCCAACTTTTATTTTATCCAATCAGGAAAAGGAAAAAGAACGGAAAAAAACCTTTTTCGAGATGTTTCTGAGTACGGGGGGTAGATTATAGAAAGGGAAGGTGTTAGCACCCTTTCTATCTGTGGTTTTCCACGGGCTCTTAGGTACTTTCTCATTTTGAAAACTGCTTGTGTGTGCTTGTTTTGAAAAGTTTTGTTTTACTTCGCTTTAACCCTTGTTTCTGTCCTCAAGAGTGTTACGAAGTTGTTTTTGAAAACTTTGTTTGAAAAGTGTTGGTGTGAAAAAGTTTTTGTTTGTTTGAGAAAGTACCTAGGAACTAATCTACCTACTCGAAAAATGTCTGTTTGTTTTCCTTTTAGACAATGCTATCCCATTATTGAGAAATAGGTAGCATCGTCGTTGGAGTTTTTTAGGGACATTCGAAGGGACAAATACGATCACAAAAGCAATGTTAGGAAATGTTAGTAATCATCCTAAAGCCTTAAAGATCTTTTTCCGAGGCAACATCTGAATGGGTCATTTTAGATCTTTCGGGGCTAGAGGACAACCATTAACAATCCCTATACTTCATGATCGTTTACCGAAGGAAATCGGAGTGGAGTAAACCCTAGGAGTGAACATGTGTAAGTGTAATTTTCAGTTAATTTATCTTTGCACATTTAGGGTTTTCTACCGTATTAATTTTTAGTTTGTCTTTCCATACAATCCTACTAACATACATCTAAGCAGTTTATAGTTTACGGAAATAAAATGCAGGAAAGTTAAAAGTCTTAGCTATTACAGGGCTTTTGCAGATACATAATTATCTTGGACTGAAAATAATGATGCGGAATTGAAACCCTAATTACTATTACAAACTCGGAGCAATTACAATAATAATAAAAAGGAAATTAAAAAATGTGTGCGGCGAATTAAATGCGAGAATAATTAGCAAAACCTAAAAGATCTAATTAAAAAAAAAGATTTAGGTTATTTTTTTAGAAAAGATTAAATTATATACAAATTAACCCTAATTCTAATTTATTTAAATTATGATAAAAGGATTAAATTTCCCTATATAATTAAACTAATTAATTAAGGAAATAAAATATTTTTATGAAAAAAATCATTTTTGATGTTTTTTAGGATTTTTGATTTGATAAAAAAACATGATTTTTTGTGTTATTTTTGTAAAAGAAAATAATTAGTAAATAATAAAAAGAAAAGAAAATAAAAAAGTAAAAGAGATGGGCCCATATAAGCAACCCAGGGGGTGTATGTTGAATTGTTCAGGCCCAAGAACTGTTGAGCCCATTCCATGCGTGAGATCCAGTGCTGCCCCTTTCTGATGGTGTACCATGTTCTTTGCTTGCTGAGCGTTTAGATCTAGGATGGAGATGATCTTATGGTTATGCATCTTGGCCGTGTGGTGGACGCTGGAGGGTGGCGCGTGTTGGATCTGAAATAAGAAACTAGGAAAATATAAAATATCTGGACCTAGGATCGAACCTAGGTCCCTCTCTTCACAAACATGCTTCCTTTACCAACTGTGCCACTAGACCAATCGTTAGTATACTTAAACAAATAAAAGATAAAGTAATCCAGATAGTATTTCCCCAAAAAACGTGCGTGATTCAAATCCACCATTCAGATATTGACACGCCTTCATCCTCTTCCATGTTCCATCGTTTTAGACAATAGCCCTTTACCAACAACAATTTCCGTCACTATAGGCTTTAGTGAAGGTTTTTGTGTGTTGCTATAGACCTGCAATATCTCAAAATGCAAAGCAAGAAATATTAATCAGAACTAAAAACATAGACCCACTAAGAATCTTGTCCTGAGTTCATTGGTATCATTAATCAGTCCTAATTTTGCCTTTACGGAGAATCCCTGATTTGAAGCTTCCAAACCCTAGTAATGGCGTAAGCTTGTTCCTGCACTAGAAATCAAATCCAGGTTATCCAAAATATCACAAACATGATTATGAATACATTTATGCAAGAAAATCGAAGATAAAATGCATAAAACCCTGAAAACAAATTTGAGTTATAAGGGTGCAAACTGTGATCTGTATCTTATATCTCTGGATGTTTTGTGGCTCGAGAATGATTGGAATCACTTCAGAGTACGTCCAGGAATAGATTGGTGGATTTGAATTACTTTGAATCATCCTCTATGTTGGAAACCGATCCACATTTTTGCTTCAAAAATTTAAGTTTTATTTGATGCCTTGCACGACCTCAACCCCTCCTTTTTTTTATTGGTTGTGTTATGTATATGTACTGGGACAAATTAGGTTAACAAAAACAAATTGTATCTTTGAAAATCATGGAGATTTGATTTAATTTTTCTCCTTGTATGATATCTTTCCAAAATATCCTAACGATGCCAATTTTGATTCAATTTACTTTGATTTGATTTGGTTTGATTAATCCAACTTAAATAGATTTGATTCCTACAAAAAAACAAATCAAACTCAATCTTTTGGATTTTTGCCATTTATTTGATTTAATTTGAATTTTAAATAATAAAAAAATCAAAATAAAATAAATAATGAAGAAAATAATGTGTGGATGCTGATTTGGGTCGTGGGCCATGTTTCCAACAAGCTTCAATCATGAAAAGCTAGGCCCATTTGACAAAAAAATGCACTTTTGAACACATTTGACTTTTGGCAATTTTGTAAAAATGGTCAACTTTGTAAAGGCATATCTCCTCCAATTTTAATCCTAGATAGGTGTTCTTGGACTTTTTAGAAAGCTTAGGATGTCCCCTAAACAACACTTTTAGTTTCCTCTCAATTGGGTCTTCCATGTTCATGTAAGAAGCTTTGACCCAAAAGGTGTTTTTGTTGACTTTTCAAAAGGACCTATAATGTAGAAATTCATATCTTTTGATGAGTGCATATTTTGAACTTGTGGGATGAAGATTAGTTGTAGGGAATTTCATCCTATTAAAAATGATCCTTGTATGGAAAATTTCTGATAAAGTATGAAGAAGTTATTCCTGGTCAAAGTTTGGTTGACTTTTCCTAAGAAACCGTAATTTAGCAACTTTTGGGTTTTTATGAATTTGGGGGCATTCCTTGAGGAATCATGATCAACCCTTGATAAAATTATGGATATCTTATCAAAATGTTGATGTTTACCAAAAATATTGAAGTTTGACTGTATAAGGGCCACAATTGACTTTTGACCTAGTACAGTTAATTTTCAGGCATCTGGGCAATTGACTGAGCAAACTTCTTGTGCAAGGCATGAAACTTGACATGGATGATCTTGAGAACATATTGGGACCATGGAAGGCATTTGGGACCTTTGGAGTTCCCACACCCTGATGAAAATGGAAACCCTAGTTTGAGGTACATTACCTTAGAAGAGAGTTTGTCTGGTCAACTCTAGGGCATCCTTGAGCAAGTTAAGGATCTCAATGGGCATGTGTTGAGTAAAATGAGAGGGAAAATTTTGGGTTACAACACCACTCCTTGTTTCCCAATTAGTTGTGATATCATACGGTTGCAAGTGTAGGGCTTGATCAATCTCTTCTGGTTTTGGGTCTCTTTTTGTACCTTTGAAGGGTAGTTGATTGAGAATGGGAATCCTCAAGAGTTGGGAGAATTCTTCCAAAGTTGGCACAAGTTGATAATCTAGAAATTTGAAGTAATGGTGTAGAGGATCAAAGAATTGGAAGAGCACCTTCATCATATCTTCATCCGTGTTGGAGGTAACCAAGTTTAGGAGGCGACCATGTCTTTTGGTAAATGGAGAATTTTCAGGAACCCTTGATGTTAACTCTTTAAGTTGAGGATGGATCCTTACAAGATTGACTTGAATGGTTTTCATGTGAATAGAATCCATATCCTACAAAATAGAACAAAGAGAAATCCCAAAAATCCTTGAAATGGTTAGTGAGTATGAGTATGATGTTATGATGTTTATGATGTCATGTACAAGTAAATATATACAAATAAAACAAACAAGTAATTAGGTTTAGGCTTGCATGGAGTCTCATAGGTAAGTACCCTCTTGAAGTTAGTTGGCTCAAACCTGTCCTGGCAATAGTAATCGGGTTCTAAGGGAGCTCAATATCACTGGTTTGTTTTCTCGGGCATTGTTTCAGCACAAGCCTCTTTAATGGTGACCGAAATATCCCAAAAAAGCAAACCTCAATTAGTGTAGTATTGAGTATCTACCAACTTCAGACTGCACCAAAGTCGGTCATCTCACTACGTCCTAATGGCAAAGTTGGTCAAGTAAAGGTTCTAGAAGTTAGTTAGTGCTTCATGACATCACTCAGTGGTCCCGTATTCTCCTTGACTACTCAAGGGCTTCCGATACCCACAAATATGTCACACTAACTTAGCTATTGCTTAGACCATGTCGGTATACCCCACACAGTTTCCACAACGTATTGCTACTTACCTATAAGGTATCCCAAATCCGAGTAGAGGATTTAAACCCAAACAAAGAACCAAAATGTAAAGCAAACAAATTAAACAATGAAAGCAAGTAAATGTGATCTATCCCTAAGGTAAACCCACTTTTAAAATTTTCCCCAGCAGAGTCGCCAGTTCTATAACACGGTGGGAGAACTGACTTAGTTGTTTTGTATTTGATTGCAAATATTGCGGTTAGCAAGAGTCGCCACTGACTTTTCTCTTATCCAAAAGGAAAGGTTGAAAAGAACAGGAAATACCTTTGAGATATTTTCTTGAGTTCGGGGGGTAGATTATGAAAAGGGAAGGTACTAACACCCTTTTCATTCGTAGTTATCTACAGGCTCTTAGTTGCTTACTAGGTCACTTACTTTTGTTTGAAAATGTGCTTTGTGTGGTTTTTGAAGGTATTTTGAAAAGGCGCCATCGTTTAGGCAAACTTTGTAATGATTCTCGTTCGTAAGAATGTATACAAAGTGTTGATCTTTTGAAAATGTTTTCAAGTTTGAAAGATGTTTTTAAAAGTGTTGGTGTTTGTTTTGAAAATAACAAGGATGTTTTTGGTTTGAAAATGAGCAAGAAACTAGGAGAATTCTACCTACTCAAAATTCTTTCATGTTTATTTCCTCTTTCCTTTGATATTGTTATCTTACCATTGATTTGGTAAGAAACCCTATCTTTGGATGTAAAAGGGACGGCCGTGGGTCATTGTATAGCCATGATAGCAATGTTGTGAAATATCTTAGCAATTCTCTTTGAGGGACTAAGATAATTTTGAAAGGAAACTTTGATAGCGTCATCGAGGGACTATGATCTTGTATTTTTTATTGTTTTTGCTAAGATACTCCACATGCATAACATGGCCATTTTTCATAAGGCAACAAAGTGGATTTACCCTAAGGGTGTAAGTGTGCAAGTGTGTTGGTTTACATGCTTTGTTTTGTCTTATATTAGGGTTTTCTAAGCATTGATTTTATCTTCCCATACAAATCCTAATTACTAGCAATAATGGAAAGCGGTAAATGGAGGAAATTAAATGTCCTACGCTATTACAATGCTTTAGGGGATGGGGATACAAGTTTATGAATGGGGAATGAAAGCAATAAACCCTATTTACTATTACAAATTGATATGTTACACAAATGTAAAATAATAATAAAAATGTAAATGAATGTATAAAGATGGAAAAAGGGCAAAGTATGTGATAAAAACCCTAAAATCTAAGTATTTAAGAAAACAATGTTTTTGTTTGTTTTTGTTTGAGAAAAAGAAGTTTGAATTTTGAAAGAAAAGAAATTAGTCCTAATTTGTATTTACAAATTTAATTAAAATAAAAATAAATTGTGATTGATTAATTTATGAAAATAAATTAAATACTAAAATATTCTAAATGTTTTAAGAAAAATAATTTTGGAGTTTTGTTTTAGGAAAATATTTTTATAGTGTAAAAATAATAATAAAAAACCCTAGTTCTAATTAATTTTATAAACTAATTAATAAAATAAACCTAAGTGTGATTAAATAAAATTAATTTAATTTATGAAAATAAATTAATTAATTTAAAACCTAAGTCAAGAATCTTTTATGATTTTTTTTATATTTTTTATGTTAAATAAAAATGATCAAATAAAAATGATCAAATAAAAATAATTATATGAAATAATAGAGAGAGAAAAAAAAGAAAATATTTTAGGCATGTATGCAAAGAGTAAACAAGGGGTGAGTGTTAGCAAAACAAAGCTAAGCCTAATGACCATGCTGGCCCATACGCCTGTATTATAATCCAGTGTGGGTGGTCTTTTGAGGGTCCATCAAGGTGGAAGCATAGAGTGCGCTGGATCGGGCTTGATGAAGATCAGATGGTGTTGATTGAGGGTATATCATGCACGTGTAGAAGCTGCCTCTACGGGATCTGTAACATTAAAAACATGAAAAAGCAAAAGGGTACCGTTGGGGATCGAACCCAGGTCCCTATAGTCACAGGCGCGCGCTTCTACCACTGGGGTGGCTATACATCTGTTTATTAATACAAAACCAAAAATATATATTTGAAACACATTCCTAGGCCTGTATCATCTTCAACCTCGCGCCAGATCATTCAACATGATTTTTTGAAATTTTTATCTCTTTCATTTCTCAACCATTTTCAAAAGTACAAACATGAAAGTTGCTGGAAATTTCATCACGAATCCAACCATGTAAATAACTTAAGCTAACACTCAAAGATAAACATGAATTTTAAATGGTACCAAATTCTGACCTAATTTTTTCAGAGATTCAAACTTAAAATCCTCTAAGCTCAAGCAATATAAATGAAAACTATGGACATGGTTAGCTTTAGAGCAATGATATCTACATTTTTTTTCCACAAATTAAACCTTAATGATGACTATATGAAGAGTTCAAAAGTCAGAAAACTCACCTTGAAATGGAATTCGTGTTTTGAATTAGAGCTGCTTTCAAAGTGTTTTGATGATTGGATTAGCTTCCTTGAACCTCCAGGAAGCTATTGCAAAGCTTACTTTGTGCTGAGAGTTCTTGAATCAAGCTGAAGAAGTCAAATGTGCAATGCCCTGTTTTTGAAAATGGAGGATGATGCAAATGGTATTACAGTTTGAAAACATGGGTTTGGATAGCTTCTATATGTGTATTAGAAGCTTTGTGGATGGTTTGGCCAAGAAACGCACGAGGGGGTTTGGAGATTGGATTCAAAAATCAGAAATGACAAGTTTTTGTGCTTGTATGGCAATTTTTTGTTTTGTGGAGTTTGAGGGACTTTGATAGCTTATAAAATCGTGTGTTAAGTTGCATAAGAGTGTCTTGATATATAGGAAAAGATTTGGAGACTTATAGAAGTCAAAAGTACAAAATCACATGCTTGTGGATTTTGACTTGTTTTTTAAGCAACATGGACAAACATGGTTTCAAGGCAAGGTAGGGTGGTTGAGAACTTTAAACATACTTCTTCTGATCTTATAGATTTAGTGTGTGCATAAGGAACAACTACAAAGCTCAAGAATTGATTTTGTGCACAAAATCTACTTTTCCAAAATGGCAATGTGCATTTTCTTCCCAAAATGGCATTAAGCATGGGCTATGCATTGAGTGTTTGAGTTGAAGCCTTTAACATCTGTACCAAACATTAATTATGGAGTGCCAAGCAATTTTGAGGCCTGAAAAGCAAAGATTATGCAGCCTAGCATGGATTTGAATTCTTGTTCATCATGAAAATGACCTATAATTCAAGAATGAAATGCCAACTTCATGCCTTCGATTCTCCTTGCTCAAACATGATCTCAAGGAGTTCTTGGATATTTAGAAATCTTGCAATGTGATTTAAAAACCCTATTTTAATCACTTTTGAAAATTCCCCTTGGAACTCTGTGAAAAATTGCCTTGAAGTTAGGTCAAAATCCTGCCTAAACTAGGGCAAATTTTCACTAAGTTTCTAAGTTTCATGAACATGTATTCACAAAATCATAACTTGAAATCCATGCATTTCTAGGATAATTCATGTAAATAAATGTTTTAGATATCATTGATATATATAACTTTCATGTTGAAAGTTTCCTTTGAATCATCTTGCATCATGGTGAAAAATTGGCTTAAAATTATGAAAAAATATGAATTTTTCAACACTTAGAAAAAATTCTAAGTTTGGAAACTTTGACTTTTCAAAATGAAATATTGACTTTTTGATTTCGTGATGAACAAGTTTCATAATTTGACATGTTTTGATGAATTGTGATCTTTGACACTTGATTTTGACCAAAAAGTCAAAGTTTGACTTTTTAGTGTACAATTGACTTTTGATCAGTTGACTGAAAATCAACTATCAATTAATTAATCTTGAGGGAAGTTTTGGGTCATACCATTAGGTAAAAATTATGCATTTGAAACCTTGAGATCATTCCTCCAACCAATTAACCATGTGCTAGGTCAAAAATCAGAAATTGCCCTTTCTCAGTCAAAACCCTAATTTTGACCATTTTGCCCTTTTGATGATCTGATCAAATTTCTTGAGGAATTATGGTCCAAACTTGATCAAATGACATATATGAGTTCACAATGTTGATATGGATCAAAAATTATGAAGTTTGACTGTAAATTGGCCATAGTTGACTTTTTCCCCAATACAGTTGATTTTTAGGTCAACTGATCAATTGACTGAGCAAAAATGTGATCCAAGACTTGAAACTTGATATGAGAAATATTGAGGGTCCATAATGATCCATGAAATTCATATGAGGCATTAAAAGTTCAATTATCCTTGTGCTAATTTCAGTTATCAATGCTTAAGGAGGTGTCTTGAGTTGATCAACCCTAGCGCAGTCTTGAACCAAAGGAGATTTTGTGAGAAAATACTTGATAAATGAGAGGGAAAATTTTGGGGTACAACACTTGGTGATTAATTATAAGTACTATACCCGGACTTGGGCAAACTTTAAGATAGGACGAGCGATATAGTCATGTTAACTTTGAGGGAGTAATCCCAAAAAAGGAGCCATGAGATCCCCCACTTAGTGGAGGCCCCTTCAATTGTAGTGTCGTTTACCGAGTAATCAGGAAGACATACTACTTTTGACCTGGGAGCCTTCTGAAACTGAGGATCGTAGAATTCCAAACCCATCTTAGCCTTTTAGGTGTAGTGCAGAAGTTATGACAGAGTAATTTGGAAATAGTTGTCACGCGATACTACGCTTAGACGAGTTTTTCTTGAGAATATTACTAATTATCGAGTTAACCGAGAAGTTGGTAATATCCGAAGGAAGGATGTAGACTCTGGGAACCTTTATAACCTTGTTTAGCAGGTGATAACTTTTAGACTAATATCTTATGGGTAGTACCTTCGACCTCATGCTCGTGACGTTGAACCTATGAACCCTATATGTGTGATCTTATATGTGATTGTTGCATCATGCATCCATAAGCATCTTTTAAAGAGATCTTATTTCAAGGGATTTAAAAATTGACTATTTGTGAAATATCTCAGGTACTTTTTAACCATGGATTCTGGAAAGAGAAAGACCGGGAAGTACAGTTTCAAGGATCCTAAGATAGATGAGTTGATCAGTCTAATTCCCGAGATTGAGTGTTCTGCAGACTTTCGAAAGAAGTATGGATCCATCATTCCTCTCATGAAGCTGAAGATGAAGGAAGGTATTCTCTCGACCTTGGTCCATTTCTATGATCCGATGTATCATTTCTTTACTTTTCTCGACTATCAGTTGATGTCTACACTGGAGGAGTATTCTTATCTGTTGGATTTACCTGTTATCGATCGTGTTCCTTTTACTAGTTTGGAGGGTGAGCCAAAACCACATGAGATTGCTGCTTTGATTCATCTGGGGAAGTCTGAGGTGAAAGCCCATGTGGCTACCAAAGGAGGGATTAGAGGATTACCATCTCAGTTCTTATTGGAGAAAGCTTGCTACTTTTCCAGGATGAAGAGTACAGTCGCTTTTGAGGCCATCTTTGCTCTACTTGCTTACGGGTTGTTCTTATTTCCTAATGTGGACAGGTTTGTTGACATTAATGCTATCAGGATCTTCATGATCGGAAACCCAGTTCCTACCTTGTCAGGTGATGCTTATTACTCTATTCATCTTCGGAATTCTTATCATGGGGGGTGATTATTTGTTGCACGCCCATGTTGTATAGGTGGTTTATCTCTCATATGCCTCAGTCTGATGCTTTTTGGGATATCAAGAAGGAACCTCGTTGGGCTCCTAAGATCATGGCACTTACTCACTCGGATATTGATTGGTATCATCGAGCTTACCAGGATATAGAGATTATTGACAATTGTGGTAGTTTCCCCAATGTACCTCTTCTTGGTACAAAGGGAGGAATTAACTATAACCATGTTCTTGCACGACGACAACTCGGTTATCCGATGAAGGATAAACCAAATAGTATTCATTTGAGTAATTTCTTTCTGAAGGAGGGAGAAGACCATAGGGAAGCTAGGGAGAAGTATGTGAAAGCCTGGTGTCACCTTCATAAGAAGAGTAGGAAGGATTTAGGACCTAGGGGTGTTGTTTCTTTGGAGCCATATCTTCAGTGGGTCCAAACGAGAGCTATTCAGTTGAAGATGTCGTATTCCCGGGAAACACCTATGGCTGATTTGTTTGTGAAGACCACTCCTCCCCTATTAAATGATCTAGAAGAGCTGCAGCTTGCTTTGGTCAGGATGCAACAGGAAAAGGATGCTTGGAAGAACAAGTGCCAAACTTTAGAGATTTCCTATAAAGCGGATTTGAAGCAGAAAGATGACTTGATTGAGATCCTTAAGAGTCAAGCGGTAGAGACTATGGAGAGGCAAGGGGATTTATTTTCTCCTAAGCCTCAATCAGATGCTGATTACTCACTTCCTGATTCAGGTGATTGGAAGAAGGTTGCCACCAGTTATGCGGGAGAAAACCAGAGGTTGAAGGCTCAGATTTCCAGGCTCATAGGGAAGCGCCAATGTATAGAGTGATCTCCATCAGTTTTACTTCTCAGGGTTTTAGATTTTATTTTCATCTTGTACTTGGGATCATTGAAACTTGTAATCCATTTTGGAGTTGTTATAATGAAATTTTTCAGTATTTCAAATGCGTTATTACTTTGATATTTGCAATATGTCCATAAATTGTAAATCCCTTGAAATATTAAATAATAAAATAAAATCATGTGCATTGCATACCATGCATCATATTACATATATTTCATGCATTTTTTATGCATATCCAAATGTCTTACCAAGCGTCTTTACTTCGTTCAGCAATCTGACTCACCACTACAACACTTGGGCTAATTTCAGAAAGAATATGGACAATTTAGAACAAGAGAATCACGAGCTGCGCGAGGGGGTTTCTACTTTGAAGGCCGGCATGGCCAATCTGACTGCTCTGATGGAATCTCTGGTGGCTGCTCAAAATCAGCCACCGAGTGCCCAACCTCAACCAAAAAGGGTAACTACTGAAGCTCTGATTGTTCATGTATTTGTTACTCCAGTTGTTGTTCAAAATCGCATGCCTCAAGGTTATCCATGGGGAATGCCAGAGAATTTTGCACCTGAAGGTTTCAATATTGGTCCTCAAGATACTCCAATTGTTCAGATTATTGTTACTCCGGCACCTCATGTGGTGCATGTTGCTCCTGATACGCCTCCTTCGAGGAATATGGTTCCATTTGTTAACAATGATATGTGTCATCCTTTCCCTCCACCGAGTGAAGACTTGGGTCTTTATGACAGAATGGATGATTTTCAAGATCATTTTGACAAGATGCAAAGAGAGATGAAGGCCCTCAGGGGAAAAGAGCTATTTAGGAAGAATGTGAATGAGTTATGCTTGGTCTCGAATGTTAATATACCTGCTAAGTTTATGGTCCCGGAGTTTGAGAAGTACAAGGGCAACACTTGCCCTCATGCTCATCTGGTGATATATGTAAGGAGAATGTCTACCCATACTGATGATCAACGTCTGCTGATTCACTTTTTTCAGGATAGTTTGACTGGTGTTGCACTGAAGTGGTATATGAGTTTGGACAGTGTTAACATCCATACTTTCAATGATTTGGGAGAAGCGTTCATCAAACAATACAAGTACAACATGGACATGGCGTCTGACCGTGATCAACTCAGGGACATGGTTCAGAAAGATAGGGAATCATTAAAAGAATATGCACAGAGATGGCGTGAGGTAGCCGCCCAAGTGATTCTTCCCATGGAAGAGAAGGAGATGACTAAGATTTTCTTGAAAATGCTGGGTGCTTTCTACTACGAGAGGATGGTAGCAAGTGCGCCAAGTGACTTTACTGAAATGGTAGGAATGGGTATTCTCTTAGAAGAGGCTGTAAGAGAGGGTCATTTAACGAGAAGTGAAAGCTCTGGAGGTGTGAAGAAACCATTTTATGGGTTTACCAAGAAAAAGGAAGGGGATGCAAATGTTGTTATGCAAGAGAGGAGGGTTAATACTCCTAGAAGGAATTATCAACGTCATCAGCAAGTCGCCTCAGTTACTCCAGTTGTGGGTGCAGCTCCAACTACCGTTGCTTATCAGAGACCGTCCCAGCAGGGGAAACAAGGGTATAATCAGAGAAGGGAGAGTTATAACCCTATTCCTATGAGCTATACAGAGTTACTATCAGCATTGATTCAGAAGAAGCTGGTTCAGACCCGACCACCTCCCGTTGTACCATCACCATTGCCTTGGCATTATAAGGCCGACCAAACATGTATTTTTCATCAAGGAGCACCAGGGAATAATGTTGAGAATTGTTATCCTTTGAAGACTAAGGTGCCGAAAATTGCTGAAGTCTGGTATTCTATCTTTCAAGGATGTGGGACCTAATGTGAAAAACAATCCTCTACCCAAGCATGGAGGAGTAAATGTTGTGAATATGGTGGCCGATTGTCCAGGCGACTTCTGGATTTTTGATATTAATCTGGTTAGAGGAGATTTGGTGAAAATGCATGCAAACCTTTGTGAATTTAGCTACTACACGCATGACCATTCCAGTTGTTCTATTTGCAGTACAGACATACAGGGTTGCAATAAGATAAAGGTTGATTTACAAGAGATGATGGATGAGGGCCTCATCTACATAATCAGACCTAGGGCAGAGTATAAAGAGGAGGTGAATATGGTTTCTGGATGTCCTGAAGAATTCAGAATTTTTGATGTAGAGTATATGAATGAGGACCTTGTGCAATTGCATGCTACTTTCTGTCAAATGGCTGGTGTGATACGGTGGGAGAGAACTGACTGTTTTTGGAATGCTGGTTCGCATTTTACGTTTTGTTTTCGCAAAACGTCGCGGTAAGCAAGAGTCGCCACCGTCTTTTATTTTATCCAACAAGGAAAGGAAAAAAAAAGCACAGAAAAATTCCTTTTTCGAGATGTTTCTCGGGTTTGGGGGGAAGATTATAGAAAGGGAAGGTGTTAGCACCCTTTCTATCCGTGGTTATCCACGGGCTCTTAGGCACTTGCTCAAAGTGTTTTCAAAATTTTCTTTTCTTGGTGTTTGTGGGTTTGAAAAGAGTTTTTTGTTTGAAAGGTGTAAGTGCGAAAAGTTTTATTTTGTTTTGAAAGAGCAAGTACTTAAGAACCATCTGCCTACTCGAAAAAGGAATCAATCTGTGCTAATATCCTTTAGACAATGCTATCCCACTATTGATGAGTAGGTAGCACCGTCGTTGGAGTTTTAGGGTCAATTCGATTAAGGGACGTGTGGTCACTAAAGCAATGTTAGGACGCCTTAGCGGTAACCCTAATGTCTTAGATCATTTTTCCGAGGCAACCGTTTCGAGGCAACTATGATCTTTGGATAAGAGGGCGACCTCTAAAACTTCCTATACTCAATGACCACGTTCGAAGGAAACCAAGTGAGGTGTACCCTAAGAGTGCGCATGTGCGAGTGTGTTATTTTCAGTTATTTTGTCTTTGTACATGTCAATGGTTATCTATGTTGAATTTAGGTTTAACATTTGATCTTGTCATGCATTCCCTATTTATTAAACATCTAACAGTTTATAAGTTGTGGAGATTAAATTGCGGAAATTAAAATTAACTATTACAAGGCGTCGGGTATTTACATCGCCAAAAGCAACCCTTGAAATTAAAATGCGGAAAATAAATAATGCGATAAAATAATCAAAGTCCTATTTAAACTATTACATTCCGGGAAACAGATATAATAATGTGATAAAATGGATCGCGTGCGGGAAATTAAATCGGGTGCATTTTTTTAGGGTTTTGACCCTTTGGTTTATTAAAGAAAAGATTTTTTTGTTATTTTTGAATTTATGGAAGAAATTAAATTAAGTTAATTACTAAACTAATAAACAAATTAATTAATTAATAAAAATGATATTTTTGGATTTTTGAGTATTTAAAGAAATAAAAATAAATCAATCAATGTTAGTAAAACCTAATTATCTAAATTAATTTTAATTATTGCAAAAATATTAAAAGTTATACCTAATTAAAACTAAATTAATTGAATTAATAGTTATTAACAAAAATAAAATATTGAAATTAATTTTAATAAATAAAATATATTTTTGTTTTTTTTTGATTTTATGAGAAAAAAGTTTAATTGGTTAATTGAATAATAAAATAATAATAATAAACAATAAATAAAAATAAAGAAATAGAAATACTCAGGGGGTTTTGGGCCCAAATTGGAGGTGAGATTAGCAGTTGGATGGCCCAAACGAATTGGCCCTTTGTTGACCTTTCCTGATTCTCTACGGCACGTTGACTAGGGACCATGTTGCACGTCCTGTTTGGACCACCAGATCTAGCCTGGGGCCATCTGGCAAGCATTGGAATGAGGGAGTATCATGCACTGCGCGCTTGGAAAGGCATTGGATAACCTGAAAGAAAATAATAACAAATAATATGGGGACCTAGGATTCGAACCCAGGTCCTTCAAGCCAATGCATACACGCTTTTGCCACTGGACCATTGAACGTTATTTGTATACATAGTGGATAATAATAATAATAAAATATGAAAACGCGTAATATTCCAGAAAATATAAAACAAAGCGCGCGAATTATGAATGGTCCAATGGGGGGAGGCACGTATTCATCTTCTTCGTTGGACCTGGTTTTTTTTTACCTGCAGATTTGCATCCGCGGCTAAATCCGTAGCTGCATCCTAAAATCTATCTTAGGCCATAAAAATCAATTCCAAGATCATAGTCATGATCGTCTAGGCCTCCTGAGCACGTCTATATCCATTAATGGCTCCAATTTTCCCTGTAGCATAAATGCCCAAAAACAAAAACCAAGAACCCTAGATTCGGGTAAGGCACTACAGGTCATATAAACACAATTGGTTAATGCAGATAGCTTGCAAATTGAATGAGCATCATGAATATACCAAAGATTTGTTCAAAAGATGCAAAAATATGGAGTTGCGATTTCAAGTGCAGAGCGGTTTTGTGAGAGACTTACAGTGCGATTGAGAGGGTGTGATGGCTTGCTAGGGGTTGGTTTCGCTTCAATGGATGTCCAGCAATTGATTCACGTTGAGCTTTGCCTTTGAATTCGTCTCTAGGAGTGATTTCAGTCTCAAGCTTTTTCCAAGTTTTCTCAAGTTTGGTTCTTGTGATTTTGCAGCTTCCAAACCTCTAATTCGTGTGCCTTTGTGTTGTATATGTATGCAGCATTGGATTAGGTCAACAATTTGGACTTGAATTTTTATGCATTCGTGTTTTAGGATTTGATTTGATCCTCCATTGATAACTTTCCAAACTTGTCCAAAATCCAATATTTTTGTATATGAAAAGCTTGATATGGATTTGATCATGTCCATGATGATAATTAAGACCTGTAACAATCAAAAAGATCCTAAGTCATCAATATTTGGATTTTATTTGATTTAAATTGATTTAAAATGAACTAATTCAATAAAAAATCAAATAAAATAGAAAATTTAATAAATGGACACAAGGCTGAATCTAGGACACGTGTGTAGTATGACAAGACCAAATCAAGTGGAAAAGAATGGGCCTATTTGACAAAATTTGAAGTTTTAGGGATAGTTGACTTTTGGCAATTTTGCAAAAATGCCCAACTTCAACAATGCATAACTTCTTCAATTTTGAACCTTTGGAAGTGTTCTTGGACTTTTTAGAAAGCTTGAGATGTCCTCTAACCAACCCTTTTGGTCTTATATCATTTTTATATTCCATGCTAAAGTTATAAGCTTTGGAAAAAAAGGTGTTTTTGTTGACTTTCAAAAATGACCTATAATGTCCAAATTTGTAACTTTTTGTGAGTGCATTTCTTGATCTTGGGGTATGAAGATGGATTGTATGAAATTTCATCCTCTTCAAAAGGAACTTTGGATGGGTCATTTCTCATAAAGTATGAGAAAGTTATGCTTGGTCAAAGTTGAGTTGACTTTTCCTACAAAACCCTAATTTAGCAACTTTTGAATCTTGGTGAATTTTGAGCAATCCTTGATGAATCATGATCAACCCTTGATCAAATTATGAAATACCCTTCAAAATGAGAATGTTGACAAAAATGTCTTGAAGTTTGACTGTTTATAGGTCACAGTTGACTTTTGCCCTAGCACAGTCGATTTTTGGACCTCTTGAGCAATTGACTGACCAAACTTCTTCTACAAGGCTTGAAATTTGACATGGATGAACTTGAGAACATATTAGGACATTGGGGAGCACTTGAGCTCATTTGGATGCAAGGACCTTGATGCAACACAAAACCCTAATTTGAGATTGACAGCCTTAGGAGATAGCTTGATTGTCTAACTCTTGAGCAATCTTGAGCAACTTGGAGATTATTCTTGCAATATCTTGGGAAATATGAGAGGGAAAATTTTGGGGTACAACAGCTGGTTAGGTAGAACACCAGTATGGATATTGCCGAATTTGCTGTCAGGACTCCCGAGGATGTTCAATCGTGAAGAAGGGTGTTCAGTTGTTGTTAGATAATGGAGTTATCAAGGTTACAGATCAAAGGGAATATTACCATGAAGTTGATTTGATTGAGGTTTGTTTGGCTGAAGAAGAGTCAGATAAAGAGTATGCCTCCGCAGATGAGTATTTCTCCTCAGATGAGGATTTGTTTTCCAAAAATGACTCAATAATGACTGATTGTGTTGAAGAAGGGGTAAACGTCATTGTACCTTGTTTTGGGGCACCCGCCCATCTTGTAGTTGAATATTATAGCAAGCCAGTTGTTATGCTGGGTCCTATCCCCTACAAGTCAGATAAGGTTGTGCCCTACAAATACAACGCTACAATCTTAGAGGATTGAGTGGAAGTTCCCATCCAGCCAAAGCCTGATGTTGGGAATATTGCTGAAAATAGTAGGGTGACTCGTAGCGGTCATGTGTTTGCACCCGTTATTCGAGGAGATGTTAGTGCTGGAAACAAAATTGCTGAGAATGTTGAACCCAAGAAGGCTACGGGTGAGACTAGTGGGGCTATGTTAGAGAAAGAAGTGGATGATATTTTAAAGATAATCAAGATGAGCGACTACATAATTGTAGATCAACTACTGCAGACTCCTTCAAAAATATCTATCCTGGCTTTATTGATGAACTCATCTGCTCACAGAGAATCCTTGATGAGGGTATTGGACCAAGCTTTTATGGAGAGTGATATGCCAATGGACCAATTCAGCATCATAATAGGGAACATTACGTCATGTAATAATTTGAGTTTCTGCGATGATGAGTTACCAGATGAAGGAAGGAATCACAACCTGGCCCTCCATATCTCTATGAATTACAAGAATGATTCACTATCCAATGTGCTGATTGATAATGGATCCGTTTTGAACGTTATACCGAGGAGCACTCTTATGAAGTTGAAATATCAAGGAACACATATGCGCTCAAGTGGCATCATTGTGAAAGCGTTTGATGGATCAAGAAAATCTGTTATTGGTGAAGTGGACTTGCCTATTCATATAGAACCACAATTGTTTCAGATAACTTTCCAGGTCATGGATATTGTACCCGCTTATAGTTGTTTTCTAGGAAGGCCGTGGATACATGAGGTAGGGGTTATCACTTCAACTTTACACCAGAAACTGAAGTTTGTACGTGAAGGGAAAGCAGTATTCATAAATGGGGAACAGGCATTATTGATATCTCATTTCTCCTCTTTCAGCATTGTGGAGGAGGATGAAGTTGTTGTTGGAACCCAGTTCCAAGCCTTATCCATTGACAACATAAGAGGAAATGAGATTTCCATGGTTTCGCTTAAGGATGCGTAGTAAGTTGTGCAAAAGGGTCATAGCGAGGTATGGGGACAGATTGTGGATCCACCTGTGAACAAGAACAGAGTCGGCTTGGGGTTCTCTTTGAAGAATGACAAAGGTAAGAGCATGAAGTCGAATTCTGCTACGAACAAGTATCAAGACATCTTCTGTAGAGGGGGTTATCTTCATCCAAATGTTTCCAGGATTAATGTCATTGTGGAAGATGAAGCAGAGCAGGAAATTCCGAATTATGTGACGCATGGAGTTAGGGTTCAGAACTGGATCACCATTGATGTTCCCTCTTGCATACATGTTTCAAAGTAATTTGTTTTGTTAAACTTTTTGAAAAGCTTTCATTCTGCCCAAGGTGGAAGTATTAATGTTGTAGGGCTTATCTGTTTGCTGTGACTTTTAAAATCAATGATAAAAGTTGTCTTTGTTTTCCAAATTGTGTCTTTATTTTCTGCTTTTTCTTGGAAAATGGTAATCAGAAAAAACCCTTCAAAATAAATAATAACTGAAATTCAATATGCATGATCACTTGTTATATGTGCCAGTTTCTAAAAGAAATCATAAATCATATGTGCAGATTAATTAAAAAAAACGCTGAATACAATAACCCTGCACCCTCTCCCAACTTTGAATGTCCTGTGTATGGGGCCGAAGAAGAAGATTATGATGAGATTCCAGAAGAGGTCTCACGGTTGCTTGAGCACGAGGAAAATACCATTCATCCATATAAAGAGCCATTGGAAGTGGTCAATCTGGGTTCAGAAGAAGATCCGAAGGAAGTCAAGATTGGAGCATTGTTGTATCCTGATGTGTAGAGCAGGTTGATTGACCTGTTGAAAGAGTATGTGGATATTTTTTCTTGGTATTATCAAGATATGCCTGGTCTAGATACATATATTGTAGAGCACCATTTGCCGTTGAAGCCAGAGTGTCCGCCAATCAAACAGAAGTTGAGAAGAACTCGCCCAGATATGGCAGTGAAGATCAAAGAGGAGGTTCTAAAGCAGATTAATGTTCGTTTTCTTGTGACATCAGTGTATCCTCAATGGATTGCGAATATTGTCCCAGTACCGAAAAAAGACAGAAAATTTCGTATGTGCGTAAATTATAGAGATCTAAATAAAGCTAGTCCAAAAGATGATTTTCCATTGCCACACATTGATATGTTAGTGGATAGCACAAAGAAATTCAAAGTATTCTCGTTCATGGACGGATTTTCCAGGTATAATCAAATAAGAATGGTTTCGGAGGACATGGAAAAAATAACGTTTATCACACCCTGGGGAACATTCTGTTACAGAGTGATTCCCTTCGGGTTGAAGAACACTGGTGTGACGTACCAGGGGGCTATGACAACCCTATTCCATGATCTGATGCACAAGGAAATCGAAGTATACATTGATGATATGATTTCTAAATCCCAGACTGAAGAAGGGCATGTAGAAGATTTGTTGAAGTTATTTCAGCGTTTGAGGAAGTATCATCTCCACTTGAATCCAAATAAATGCACCTTTGGTGTTCGATCAGGAAAATTGTTGGGTTTCATTGTTATCCAGAAAGGAATTAAAGTTGACCCTGATAAAGTCAAAGCAATTCAAGATATGCAAGCGCCAAGAACTTAAAATCAAGTCAGAGGGTTCCTCAGGCATTTAAATTATATTTCCATATTCATTTCCCACATGACTCCAACATGTGAACCGATCTTTAAATTGTTAAATAAAGATCAAGGTTGTGTGTGGACGGATGACTGCCAAAGGGAATTTGAAAGTATTAAATAATATCTGCTTGAACCTCCTATCTTGCTCCCTCCTGTCGAAGGAATACCGTTGATTATGTATCTGATAGTGTTAGATATATCCATGGGTTGTATTCTGGGACAACAGGATGAAACAGGGAAGAAAGAGTTCGCCATTTATTACCTCAGTAAAAAGTTCACTGATTGTGAGTCACGGTATTCCATGCTGAAAAAGACATGTTGTGCTTTGGCCTGTGCGGCAAAGCCTTTGCGGCAGTATATGTTGAATCACACTACTTGGTTGATCACCAAAATGGATCCAATCAAGTACATTTTTGAAAAGCCAGCTCTTATTGGGAGAATTGCTCGCTGGCAGATGTTGCTATCTGAATATGATATCGAATACCACACTCAAAAAGCTATTAAAAGCAGTGTGTTAGCCGATTATCTTGCTCACCAACCAGTGAAGGATCACCAGTCTGTAGAATATGAATTCCCCGATGAGGATGTGATGTTCCTGAAAGTGAAAGATTATGATGAACCAATGCCTGAGGAAGGTCCTGACCTTGAATCTCGTTGGAGTATGAAATTTGATGGAGTTGTGAATGCTTGTGGTAAAGGAATTGGGGTTGTGATTGTCACTCCATATGGATCGCACATTCCTTTTACCGCAAGGTTGACATTTGATTGTACTAATATATGGCAGAATATGAGGCTTGCATCATGGGTCTCGAAGAAGCTATTGATCTCAGAATCAAAATTTTAGATGTGTATGGTGATTCAGCTTTGGTAATAAACCAGATTAAAGGAGAATGGGATACTCGTCACCCCGGCTTGATCCCTTACAAATATTATGCTAGAAGGTTATTACCTTTCTTTAATAAAGTTGAATTCCATCATATTCCAAGAGATGAAAATCAAATGGTGGATGCTCTGGAAACTCTGGCTTATATGTATCAAGTAAATACTTGGAATGATATACCTCGAATTATGGTTCGACGACTGGATAGACCCACTCATGTGTTTACAACAGAGGAGGTAGAAGATGAGAATCCTTGGTATTATGATATCAAGCATTTTCTCCAGACTCGGGAATACCCGATTGGTGCATCGAATAAAGATAGAAAGATGTTGAGAAGATTGGTAGGAAGTTTCTTCCTCAGCAAAAATGTGTTGTATAAAAGAAATTATGACATGGTCTTGCTCAGATGTGTAGATAGACACGAAGCAGGCGTGTTGATGCATGAGGTTCATGAAGTTTCATTTGGCACTCATGCCAATGGATATTCGATGGCTAAAAGGATGCTAAGGGTAGGTTACTATTGGCTGACAATGGAATCTGATTGTTATAAATTTCCAAAGAAGTGTCATAAATGCCAGATTTATGAGGACAAGGTTCATGTGCCTCCGACACTTCTCAATGTGATTTCTTCCTCGTGGCCTTTCTCCATGTGGGGGTATTGACATGATTGGGATGATAGAACCCAAAGCTTCAAATGGACACTGTTTTATCTTGGTAGCAATTGATTACTTCACCAAGTGGGTGGAGGTTTCTTCATATGACAATGTTACTAAGCAGGTGGTTGTGCGCTTCATCAAGAATAACCTTATATGTCGGTATGGTGTGCCAAGAAGAATTGTCACCAACAATGGCTCGAATTTGAACAATAAAATGATGACAGAACTGTGTGAAGAATTCAAGATTGTCCATCATAATTCATCTTCGTACAGGCCAAAGATGAATGGGGCTGTTGAAGCTGCTAATAAGAATATCAAGAAGATTATCCAGAAAATGGTCGTTACTTATAAGGATTGGCATGAAATGCTCCCTTTTGCTTTACATGGATATCGAACATTTGTCCGCACTTCAACAGGAGCAACCTCGTTCTCCCTGGTGTATGGAATGGAAGCGGTACTCCCAGTCGAGGTTGAGATTCCCTCTTTGCGTGTGTGATCAGTGGATTTAGAACTGACTGTTTTTAGCTGGTTTCGCGAAATGTCGCGGAAGCAAGAGTCGCCACCGTCTTTTATTTTCTCCAACAAGGACAGGACAAAAGCACAGCAAAATTCCTTATGAGATTGTTTCTCGGTTCGGGAGGTAGATTTATAGAAAGGGAAGGTGTTAGCACCCTTTCTATCTGTGGTTATCCACGGGCTCTTAGATACTTGCTCTTATGTTTTCAAAATGTTTGCTTTTCAAATGTGAGTGGGTTTGAAAAAGTTTCATTGAAAGATTTCTGAATGACTCTTGTATCTGTCCTCAAGAGTGTTTGAAAAATTCGTTTTGAAAGCTTTTGAAAGTGTAAGGTGTAAAAAGTTTTTGATTGTTTTTGAAGAGAGCGAGTATCTATGAGTCATCTACCTACCCTAAGGAATTAGGCTGTGTAAATGTCCTTAAGGAAGTGCCATCCCACCATTGAGAGGTAGGTAGCACCACCGTTGGAGGTGTTCGGGTCAATTCGATGGTAGGGACAGTATGGTCACCGAAGCAACAGTAGGACACCTTAGAAGCTACCCTTATGTCCTTGATCTTTTTTTAATCCGAGGCAACCGTTTCGAGGCAACTGTTTCGAGGCAACCGTTTCGAGGCAACTGGACCATGGACATAAGGACCGCTAAAACGTCATATACTTGACGACCACGTTTCGAAGGCAACGAGTGAGGCGTACCCTAGAAGTGGTGTGTGTATTTGTATGTTATTTTCAGTTTAACAGTTATCTTTGATCATGGCATTGTGAGCTACGCTTGTTTTTAATTAACATACATTCTTTCATGCAATTTAGAATTTAAGAGTGCGGAAGATTAAAAGACGGAAAGATAAAAGCTACGCTATTACAAGGCGCGGGTCTATACATCGCCAAAGTACAAAGACCCGTTTTTGATAAAAGATGTGAAAAGTAAAAAATGCGGTAAACCTAATTACTATTACATCCGGAAAGCAGTTACATAATATTCAAAAGAAAATAATGCGCGAAAAGAATAAATTGAACGTCCGAGGGTTTTGACCCTTTGCTTGAAATTAAATTAAATTAAAGTCTAATTATTATTTAATTAAAGAAAAGTGTTTTTTATGTTTTTGTATTTATTATGGAAATAAAGAAAATTAAAATCAAGATGAAACCCTAATTCTAAGTTATTTTAATTATTTAAGAAAATATTAAAGTTAACCTAATTTACTAATTAATTAATTTACATATTTATGTACAAAAATAATGGTTAATAAATAGTAATAATGAATAATGATACAAATAATTAATTAAGAAGAAAAAAAAGTGTCAAAAACCTAATTCTATGTAATTTTTATTTATTAAGAAAAAGTGTTAAAATTAAAACCTAAATTAACTAAGTTAATTGTTAATTATTTATTTACAAAAAAATATGGTAATGGTGAAATTAATAATAATTAAATATATTTTACAATTTTGACTTTCTGTTTTTATTATGGAAAAATTATTTTATGGTGAAAAACAATTAAAACAATTAAAAAGAATTAGAAAAGAAAAAAAAATAAAATTAAAAAGGATGCAAACCAATGGGGGTTTCAGGCCCAAAGGGGAGGTTAACTGAAGCAATTCTGGCCCAAGAGACAAGGCCTTTGTTTGACTTTCCAGATTGAGTGCACGTGGTTGACTGGGGTATACCCTGGATCTCCTTCTGAGGCCACTGGATTGGACCTTGAAGCCACTTGGCAGGCTAGCGCATGAGCATGTATGGTGGAACGTTTGATGGAAGCTGCATTGGAATATAATAGAACAAAAAATATCAATTATATGGGGGGACCTGGGAATCGAACCCAGGTCCCAACGCTTGCAGGATACGTCCTCTACCAACTGAGCCACTTAGCGCGTTTGTAAACAATATAACAAAGAATTATAATATATGAAAAAAGACAATTAGGCTGAAACAAAGAAAAACGCGCTAATATTTGAATCTGCCAGTAGCGCTTGGACACCTCAGCTTTCTTCTTCGTTTTCACCTGCAATATGAATGAGATGGCGGGGGTTTTAAACCCCCACTAACCATAGCCACGAAAAATAGCGAATAGAAGAGGCGTTAATATAAATTGGGCGCGAGTATCTCAATGAATCAGGCTTCTTGCAACGAGTTCATCCATATTGGTCTTGAGGTCCAATTTTACAATATATGAAAACCCCCAATATTGAAGCTCTGAAACCCTAAAACATGTTAATGGCAAATCACGATACAGGGCCTTATAATGCAATCAAATCATATCATTAGCTTCAGAAGGTTCCTGTGAATAGAAAACAACCAACAATATGCATCAAATGCGCATGAATTATGATATGAATTTCTGGAAAATATGGCAAACCGTATAGCTTATGTTCTTCGATTCCTTGCGCGTTTGGACTGGTTCTTGATGCTAATAGACTCCTGGAAGGTCTAGCAATGTGTTAGAATCCTTTTTAGGCCTTGAATTGTACTGCAAGTATGAAATCAGTTTCAAGATTTTTTTCTATTTTTTGCAAATTGGTTATGAGTTTTCAGCAGCTTTTTCGTGTCCTCCTGAATGGGGTTAGGTCTTGCATATGTATGTGATGCAAATTAGGTCAAAATAAAGCCCATGAATCCATGAATTGATGACTTGAATCTTTGATTGCTAATCATATCTTTTTTCAATCTTTTTCCATGGAAACTTTGCCAATTATGGAAGATCTTGTCTTGTTGATTGATGCACGAAATCCTTAGCATGTGTGGAGTATATTTGCTGCATAAAAAGATTTGACAACCATTATTTGATATTTTTCTACAATTAAAACTAATTAAATGAATTAATAAGAATAAAAATTTAATTAATTAATTAAAAATAAGAAAATAAATCCTTTTAAGCTCAATGGGTCGTGCATAGGCTTTGGGTAATGATTCAAGGAAGAATATTAGGCCCATTGGCAAATTTGAAGCTTTTTTGGGCAATGTTGACTTTTGAAAGTTCCCAAAAATTTCCCAAATTCTCCAATGCATATCTTGCTCAATTTTGAAGCTATGAACATGTTCTTGGACATTTTGGAAAGGTCTTGAAGTCCTCTAACCAATGCCTTTGGTCCCATGTCATTTTGATTTACCAATCTCAAGTTATGGTCTTTGACTTAAGGTGTCTTTTTGTTGACTTTTGAAAATGACCTATAATGTTGAAATTGATAACTTTTTGTGAGAGCATTTCTTGGACTTGGAGTGTGAAGATGAGTTTTAGGAAATGTCATCCCCTTCAAAATGAGCTTTGGATGAGATTTTTCTGATGAACCATGAAAAAGTTATGCCTTGGTCAATTTGCAGTTGACTTTTCAGATGTCCAAAAATAGAAACTTTTGCATCTTGAGACTTTTTGAGCCATTCTTGTGGAATCATGATCAAGAATTGATCAAATGATGATTGTGGCTTCAAAATAAGATGTTGACCAAAAATTTTGACTTTTGACTGTCAAATGACCATTTTGCACCTGCAGTTGACTATGAAGCAATTAGGGTTTTTGATTGTGCAACTTGATGCTGCGAGTCTTGCAACTTGACATATGGATGCTTGACAATGTATATAAGCCTATGGGACTTGATTGGACCCTTGGGAACCTCAATTTCTTTGCAAGAACCAAAACCCTAATTTTGATTGTGTTAGGAGGCAATTGGACTGTGCAACCCTTGAGAGATTTTGGACCATCTAGAGATTGATCTTGCCAAATCTTGAAGAATATGGGAGGGAAAATTTTGGGGTACAACAGTTGCCCCTGTTCAATCTTCTTAGACCTGAGGATGTAGATTGGCTGGCGTGCCTTTCGTAATCCGAAGGTGGAAGATGATTGAACACTAGAGTGCCTAGAAATTTGCGCTTACATGTTAGCAGTGTGATGGTGGGAATGGGCTTACAGATGCCATTTGGAACTGTAATGGGAGGATGGGCTTATAGATGCCATCTAGGTGTCGATCGCGTCAGAGATTCCTTAGCGAGAACTTGTGTACCTGAGAAAGAAAATAATTACCTGGCCTGTTACAGGAGTTGATCTTCAAACTCTTTATGTAGATGTGCCCTGGCTGGATACAGGTATCGAATCTTCAATCAGTTACTCACAGATGTGCCCTGGCTAGATACAAGAATCGAATATGGAAATAGTCGTCAACAGATACACCCTAGCAAGATACAGGAATCGGATCTTCAAACTCTTCAGACGTGCCCTGGCGAGATACAGGAATCGAATCTGGAATTAGTCGTCGACAGATACACCCTGGTAGGATACAGGAATTGGATCTTCGAACTCTTCAGACGTGCCCTGGCAAGATACAGGAATCGAGTCTGGAATTAGTCGTCAACAGATACACCCTAGCAAGATACAAGAATCGGATCTTCAAACTCTTCAGACGTGCCCTGGCAGGATACAAGAATCGAGTCTGGAATTAGTCGTCAACAGATACACCCTGGCAAGATACAGGAATCGGATCTTCAAACTCTTCAGACGTGCCCTGGCAGGATACAGGAATCGAGTCTAGAATTAGTCGTCAACAGATACACCCTGGCAAGATACAAGAATCGGATCTTCAAACTCTTCAGACGTGCCCTGGCAGGATACAGGAATCGAGTCTGGAATTAGTCGTCAACAGATACACCCTGGCAAGATACAGGAATCGGATCTTCAAACTCTTCAGACGTGCCCTGGCAGGATACAGGAATCGAGTCTGGAATTAGTCGTCAACAGATACACCCTGGCAAGATACAGGAATCGGATCTTCAAACTCTTCAGACGTGCCCTGGCAGGATACAAGAATCGAGTCTGGAATTAGTCGTCAACAGATACACCCTGGCAAGATACAGGAATCGGATCTTCAAACTCTTCAGACGTGCCCTGGCAGGATACAGGAATCGAGTCTGGAATATAGTCATCAATAGATACACCCTGGCAAGATACAGGAATCGGATCTTCGAACTCTTCAGACGTGCCCTGGCAGGATACAGGAATCGAGTCTGGAATTAGTCGTCAACAGATACACCCTGGCAAGATACCGGAATCGGATCTTCAAACTCTTCAGACGTGCCCTGGCAGGATACAGGAATCGAGTCTGGAATTAGTCGTCAACAGATACACCCTGGCAAGATACAGGAATCGGATCTTCAAACTCTTCAGACGTGCCCTGGCAGGATACAGGAATCGAGTCTGGAATTAGTCGTCAACAGATACACCCTGGCAAGATACAGGAATCGGATCTTCAAACTCTTCAGACGTGCCCTGGCAGGATACAGGAATTGAGTCTGGAATTAGTCGTCAACAGATACACCCTGGTAAGATACAGGAATCGAATCTTCAAACTCTTCAGACGTGCCCTAGCAGGATACAGGAATCGAGTCTGGAATTAGTCGTCAACAGATACACCCTGGCAAGATACAGGAATCGGATCTTCAAACTCTTCAGACGTGCCCTGGCAGGATACAGGAATCGAGTCTGGAATTAGTCGTCAACAGATACACCCTGGCAAGATACAGGAATCGGATCTTCAAATTCTTCAGACGTGCCCTGGCAGGATACAGGAATCGGATCTTCAAACTCTTCAGACGTGCCCTGGCAGGATACAGGAATCGAGTCTGGAATTAGTCGTCAACAGATACACCCTGGCAAGATACAGGAATCGGATCTTCAAACTCTTCAGAAGTGCCCTGGCAGGATATAGGAATCGAGTCTGGAATTAGTCGTCAACATATACACCCTGGCAAGATACAGGAATCGGATCTTCAAACTCTTCAGACGTGCCCTGGCAGGATACAGGAATCGAGTCTGGAATTAGTCGTCAACAGATACACCCTGGCAAGATACAGGAATCGGATCTTCAAACTCTTCAGACGTGCCCTGGCAGGCTACAGGAATTGAGTCTGGAATTAGTCGTCAACAGATACACCCTGGCAAGATACAGGAATCGGATCTTCAAACTCTTCAGACGTGCCTTGGCAGGATACAGGAATCGAGTCTGGAATTAGTCGTCAACAGATACACCCTGGCAAGATACAGGAATCGGATCTTCAAACTCTTCAGACGTGCCCTGGCAGGATACAGGAATCGAGTCTGGAATTAGTCGTCAACAGATACACCCTGGCAAGATACAGGAATCGGATCTTCAAACTCTTCAGACGTGCCCTGGCAGGATACAGGAATTGAGTCTGGAATTAGTCGTCAACAGATACACCCTGGTAAGATACAGGAATCGAATCTTCAAACTCTTCAGACGTGCCCTAGCAGGATACAGGAATCGAGTCTGGAATTAGTCGTCAACAGATACACCCTGGCAAGATACAGGAATCGGATCTTCAAACTCTTCAGACGTGCCCTGGCAGGATACAGGAATCGAGTCTGGAATTAGTCGTCAACAGATACACCCTGGCAAGATACAGGAATCGGATCTTCAAACTCTTCAGACGTGCCCTGGCAGGATACAGGAATCGGATCTTCAAACTCTTCAGACGTGCCCTGGCAGGATACAGGAATCGAGTCTGGAATTAGTCGTCAACAGATACACCCTGGCAAGATACAGGAATCGGATCTTCAAACTCTTCAGACGTGCCCTGGCAGGATATAGGAATCGAGTCTGGAATTAGTCGTCAACATATACACCCTGGCAAGATACAGGAATCGGATCTTCAAACTCTTCAGACGTGCCCTGGCAGGATACAGGAATCGAGTCTGGAATTAGTCGTCAACAGATACACCCTGGCAAGATACAGGAATCGGATCTTCAAACTCTTCAGACGTGCCCTGGCAGGCTACAGGAATTGAGTCTGGAATTAGTCGTCAACAGATACACCCTGGCAAGATACAGGAATCGGATCTTCAAACTCTTCAGACGTGCCTTGGCAGGATACAGGAATCGAGTCTGGAATTAGTCGTCAACAGATACACCCTGGCAAGATACAGGAATCGGATCTTCAAACTCTTCAGACGTGCCCTGGCAGGATACAGGAATCGAGTCTGGAATTAGTCTTCAACAGATACACCCTGGCAAGATACAGGAATCGGATCTTCAAACTCTTCAAACGTGCCCTGGCAGGATACAGGAATCGGATCTTCAAACTCTTCAGACGTGGCCTGGCAGGATACAGGAATCGAGTCTGGAATTAGTCGTCAACAGATACACCCTGGCAAGATACAGGAATCGGATCTTCAAACTCTTCAGACGTGCCCTGGCAGGATACAGGAATCGAGTCTGGAATTAGTCGTCAACATATACACCCTGGCAAGATACAGGAATCGGATCTTCAAACTCTTCAGACGTGCCCTGGCAGGATACAGGAATCGAGTCTGGAATTAGTCTTCAACAGATACACCCTGGCAAGATACAAGAATCGGATCTTCAAACTCTTCAGACGTGCCCTGGCAGGATACAGGAATCGAGTCTGGAATTAGTCGTCAACAGATACACCCTGGCAAGATACAGGAATCGGATCTTCAAACTCTTCAGACGTGCCCTGGCAGGATACAGGAATCGAGTCTGGAATTAGTCGTCAACAAATACACCCTGGCAAGATACGGGAATCGGATCTTCAAACTCTTCAGACGTGCCCTGGCAGGATACAAGAATCGAGTCTGGAATTAGTCGTCAACAGATACACCCTGGCAAGATACAGGAATCGGATCTTCAAACTCTTCAGACGTGCCCTGGCAGGATACAGGAATCGAGTCTGGAATATAGTCGTCAATAGATACACCATGGCAAGATACAGGAATCGGATCTTCGAACTCTTCAGACGTGCCATGGCAGGATACAGGAATCGAGTCTGAAATTAGTCGTCAACAGATACACCCTGGCAAGATACAGGAATCGGATCTTCAAACTCTTCAGACGTGCCCTGGCAGGATACAGGAATCGAGTCTGGAATTAGTCGTCAACAGATACACCCTGCCAAGATACAGGAATCGGATCTTCAAACTCTTCAGACGTGCCCTGGCAGGATACAGGAATTGAGTCTGGAATTAGTCGTCAACAGATACACCCTGGCAAGATACAGGAATCGGATCTTCAAACTCTTCAGACGTGCCCTGGCAGGATACAGGAATCGAGTCTGGAATTAGTCGTCAACAGATACACCCTGGCAAGATACAGGAATTGGATCTTCAAACTCTTCAGACGTGCCCTGGCAGGATACAGGAATCGAGTCTGGAATTAGTCGTCAACAGATACACCCTGGCAAGATACAGGAATCGGATCTTCAAACTCTTCAGACGTACCCTGGCAGGATACAGGAATCGGATCTTCAAACTCTTCAGACGTGGCCTGGAAGGATACAGGAATCGAGTCTGGAATTAGTCGTCAACAGATACACCCTGGCAAGATACAGGAATCGGATCTTCAAACTCTTCAGACGTGCCCTGGCAGGATACAGGAATCGAGTCTGGAATTAGTCGTCAACAGACTCACCCTGGCAAGATACAGGAATCGGATCTTCAAACTCTTCAGACGTGCCCTGGCAGGATACAGGAATCGGATCTTCAAACTCTTCAGACGTGGCCTGGCAGGATACAGGAATCGAGTCTGGAATTAGTCGTCAACAGATACACCCTGGCAAGATACAGGAATCGGATCTTCAAACTCTTCAAACGTGCCCTGGCAGGATACAGGAATCGAGTCTGGAATTAGTCGTCAACATATACACCCTGGCAAGATACAAGAATCGGATCTTCAAACTCTTCAGACGTGCCCTGGCAGGATACAGGAATCGAGTCTGGAATTAGTCGTCAACAGATACACCCTGGCAAGATACAAGAATCGGATCTTCAAACTCTTCAGACGTGCCCTGGCAGGATACAGGAATCGAGTCTGGAATTAGTCGTCAACAGATACACCCTGCCAAGATACAGGAATCGGATCTTCAAACTCTTCAGACGTGCCCTGGCAGGATACAGGAATCGAGTCTGGAATTAGTCGTCAACAGATACACCCTGGCAAGTTACAGGAATCGGATCTTCAAACTCTTCAGACGTGCCCTGGCAGGATACAAGAATCGAGTCTGGAATTAGTCGTCAACAGATACACCCTAGCAAGATACAGGAATCGGATCTTCAAACTCTTCAGACGTGCCCTGGAAGGATACAGGAATCGAGTCTGGAATATAGTCGTCAATAGATACACCCTGGCAAGATACAGGAATCGGATCTTCGAACACTTCAGACGTGCCCTGGCAGGATACAGGAATCGGATCTTCAAACTCTTCAGACGTGGCCTGGAAGGATACAGGAATCGAGTCTGGAATTAGTCGTCAACAGATACACCCTGGCAAGATACAGGAATCGGATCTTCAAACTCTTCAGACGTGCCCTGGCAGGATACAGGAATCGAGTCTGGAATTAGTCGTCAACAGACTCACCCTGGCAAGATACAGGAATCGGATCTTCAAACTCTTCAGACGTGCCCTGGCAGGATACAGGAATCGGATCTTCAAACTCTTCAGACGTGGCCTGGCAGGATACAGGAATCGAGTCTGGAATTAGTCGTCAACAGATACACCCTGGCAAGATACAGGAATCGGATCTTCAAACTCTTCAGACGTGCCCTGGCAGGATACAGGAATCGAGTCTGGAATTAGTCGTCAACATATACACCCTGGCAAGATACAAGAATCGGATCTTCAAACTCTTCAGACGTGCCCTGGCAGGATACAGGAATCGAGTCTGGAATTAGTCGTCAACAGATACACCCTGGCAAGATACAAGAATCGGATCTTCAAACTCTTCAGACGTGCCCTGGCAGGATACAGGAATCGAGTCTGGAATTAGTCGTCAACAGATACACCTTGGCAAGATACAGGAATCGGATCTTCAAACTCTTCAGACGTGCCCTGGCAGGATACAGGAATCGAGTCTGGAATTAGTCGTCAACAGATACACCCTGGCAAGTTACAGGAATCGGATCTTCAAACTCTTCAGACGTGCCCTGGCAGGATACAAGAATCGAGTCTGGAATTAGTCGTCAACAGATACACCCTAGCAAGATACAGGAATCGGATCTTCAAACTCTTCAGACGTGCCCTGGCAGGATACAGGAATCGAGTCTGGAATATAGTCGTCAATAGATACACCCTGGCAAGATACAGGAATCGGATCTTCGAACACTTCAGACGTGCCCTGGCAGGATACAGGAATCGAGTCTGAAATTAGTCGTCAAAAGATACACCCTGGCAAGATACAGGAATCGGATCTTCAAACTCTTCAGACGTGCCCTGGCAGGATACAGGAATCGAGTCTGGAATTACTCGTCAACAGATACACCCTGGCAAGATACAGGAATCGGATCTTCAAACTCTTCAGACGTGCCCTGGCAGGATACAGGAATTGAGTCTGGAATTAGTCGTCAACAGATACACCCTGGCAAGATACAGGAATCGGATCTTCAAACTCTTCAGACGTGCCCTGGCAGGATACAGGAATTGAGTCTGGAATTAGTCGTCAACAGATACACCCTAGCAAGATACAAGAATCGGATCTTCAAACTCTTCAGACGTGCCCTGGCAGGATACAAGAATCGAGTCTGGAATTAGTCGTCAACAGATACACCCTGGCAAGATACAGGAATCGGATCTTCAAACTCTTCAGACGTGCCCTGGCAGGATACAGGAATCGAGTCTGGAATATAGTCATCAATAGATACACCCTGGCAAGATACAGGAATCGGATCTTCGAACTCTTCAGACGTGCCCTGGCAGGATACAGGAATCGAGTCTGGAATTAGTCGTCAACAGATACACCCTGGCAAGATACCGGAATCGGATCTTCAAACTCTTCAGACGTGCCCTGGCAGGATACAGGAATCGAGTCTGGAATTAGTCGTCAACAGATACACCCTGGCAAGATACAGGAATCGGATCTTCAAACTCTTCAGACGTGCCCTGGCAGGATACAGGAATCGAGTCTGGAATTAGTCGTCAACAGATACACCCTGGCAAGATACAGGAATCGGATCTTCAAACTCTTCAGACGTGCCCTGGCAGGATACAGGAATTGAGTCTGGAATTAGTCGTCAACAGATACACCCTGGTAAGATACAGGAATCGAATCTTCAAACTCTTCAGACGTGCCCTGGCAGGATACAGGAATCGAGTCTGGAATTAGTCGTCAACAGATACACCCTGGCAAGATACAGGAATCGGATCTTCAAACTCTTCAGACGTGCCCTGGCAGGATACAGGAATCGAGTCTGGAATTAGTCGTCAACAGATACACCCTGGCAAGATACAGGAATCGGATCTTCAAACTCTTCAGACGTGCCCTGGCAGGATACAGGAATCGGATCTTCAAACTCTTCAGACGTGCCCTGGCAGGATACAGGAATCGAGTCTGGAATTAGTCGTCAACAGATACACCCTGGCAAGATACAGGAATCGGATCTTCAAACTCTTCAGACGTGCCCTGGCAGGATATAGGAATCGAGTCTGGAATTAGTCGTCAACATATACACCCTGGCAAGATACAGGAATCGGATCTTCAAACTCTTCAGACGTGCCCTGGCAGGATACAGGAATCGAGTCTGGAATTAGTCGTCAACAGATACACCCTGGTAAGATACAGGAATCGGATCTTCAAACTCTTCAGACGTGCCCTGGCAGGCTACAGGAATTGAGTCTGGAATTAGTCGTCAACAGATACACCCTTGCAAGATACAGGAATCGGATCTTCAAACTCTTCAGACGTGCCTTGGCAGGATACAGGAATCGAGTCTGGAATTAGTCGTCAACAGATACACCCTGGCAAGATACAGGAATCGGATCTTCAAACTCTTCAGACGTGCCCTGGCAGGATACAGGAATCGAGTCTGGAATTAGTCGTCAACAGATACACCCTGGCAAGATACAGGAATCGGATCTTCAAACTCTTCAAACGTGCCCTGGCAGGATACAGGAATCGGATCTTCAAACTCTTCAGACGTGGCCTGGCAGGATACAGGAATCGAGTCTGGAATTAGTCGTCAACAGATACACCCTGGCAAGATACAGGAATCGGATCTTCAAACTCTTCAGACGTGCCCTGGCAGGATACAGGAATCGAGTCTGGAATTAGTCGTCAACATATACACCCTGGCAAGATACAGGAATCGGATCTTCAAACTCTTCAGACGTGCCCTGGCAGGATACAAGAATCGAGTCTGGAATTAGTCTTCAACAGATACACCCTGGCAAGATACAAGAATCGGATCTTCAAACTCTTCAGACGTGCCCTGGCAGGATACAGGAATCGAGTCTGGAATTAGTTGTCAACAGATACACCCTGGCAAGATACAGGAATCGGATCTTCAAACTCTTCAGACGTGCCCTGGCAGGATACAGGAATCGAGTCTGGAATTAGTCGTCAACAAATACACCCTGGCAAGATACGGGAATCGGATCTTCAAACTCTTCAGACGTGCCCTGGCAGGATACAAGAATCGAGTCTGGAATTAGTCGTCAACAGATACACCCTGGCAAGATACAGGAATCAGATCTTCAAACTCTTCAGACGTGCCCTGGCAGGATACAGGAATCGAGTCTGGAATATAGTCGTCAATAGATACACCATGGCAAGATACAGGAATCGGATCTTCGAACTCTTCAGACGTGCCCTGGCAGGATACAGGAATCGAGTCTGAAATTAGTCGTCAACAGATACACCCTGGCAAGATACAGGAATCGGATCTTCAAACTCTTCAGACGTGCCCTGGCAGGATACAGGAATCGAGTCTGGAATTAGTCGTCAACAGATACACCCTGCCAAGATACAGGAATCGGATCTTCAAACTCTTCAGACGTGCCCTGGCAGGATACAGGAATTGAGTCTGGAATTAGTCGTCAACAGATACACCCTGGCAAGATACAGGAATCGGATCTTCAAACTCTTCAGACGTGCCCTGGCAGGATACAGGAATCGAGTCTGGAATTAGTCGTCAACAGATACACCCTGGCAAGATACAGGAATTGGATCTTCAAACTCTTTAGACGTGCCCTGGCAGGTTACAGGAATCGAGTCTGGAATTAGTCGTCAACAGATACACCCTGGCAAGATACAGGAATCGGATCTTCAAACTCTTCAGACGTACCCTGGCAGGATACAGGAATCGGATCTTCAAACTCTTCAGACGTGGCCTGGAAGGATACAGGAATCGAGTCTGGAATTAGTCGTCAACAGATACACCCTGGCAAGATACAAGAATCGGATCTTCAAACTCTTCAGACGTGCCCTGGCAGGATACAGGAATCGAGTCTGGAATTAGTCGTCAACAGACTCACCCTGGCAAGATACAGGAATCGGATCTTCAAACTCTTCAGACGTGCCCTGGCAGGATACAGGAATCGGATCTTCAAACTCTTCAGACGTGGCCTGGCAGGATACAGGAATCGAGTCTGGAATTAGTCGTCAACAGATACACCCTGGCAAGATACAGGAATCGGATCTTCAAACTCTTCAGACGTGCCCTGGCAGGATACAGGAATCGAGTCTGGAATTAGTCGTCAACATATACACCCTGGCAAGATACAAGAATCGGATCTTCAAACTCTTCAGACGTGCCCTGGCAGGATACAGGAATCGAGTCTGGAATTAGTCGTCAACAGATACACCCTGGCAAGATACAAGAATCAGATCTTCAAACTCTTCAGACGTGCCCTGGCAGGATACAGGAATCGAGTCTGGAATTAGTCGTCAACAGATACACCTTGGCAAGATACAGGAATCGGATCTTCAAACTCTTCAGACGTGCCCTGGCAGGATACAGGAATCGAGTCTGGAATTAGTCGTCAACAGATACACCCTGGCAAGTTACAGGAATCGGATCTTCAAACTCTTCAGACGTGCCCTGGCAGGATACAAGAATCGAGTCTGGAATTAGTCGTCAACAGATACACCCTAGCAAGATACAGGAATCGGATCTTCAAACTCTTCAGACGTGCCCTGGCAGGATACAGGAATCGAGTCTGGAATATAGTCGTCAATAGATACACCCTGGCAAGATACAGGAATCAGATCTTCGAACTCTTCAGACGTGCCCTGGCAGGATACAGGAATCGAGTCTGAAATTAGTCGTCAACAGATACACCCTGGCAAGATACAGGAATCGGATCTTCAAACTCTTCAGACGTGCCCTGGCAGGATACAGGAATCGAGTCTGGAATTAGTCGTCAACAGATACACCCTGCCAAGATACAGGAATCGGATCTTCAAACTCTTCAGACGTGCCCTGGCAGGATACAGGAATTGAGTCTGGAATTAGTCGTCAACAGATACACCCTGGCAAGATACAGGAATCGGATCTTCAAACTCTTCAGACGTGCCCTGGCAGGATACAGGAATCGAGTCTGGAATTAGTCTTCAACATATACACCCTGGCAAGATACAGGAATCGGATCTTCAAACTCTTCAGACGTGCCCTGGCAGGATACAGGAATCGAGTCTGGAATTAGTCGTCAACAGATACACCCTGGCAAGATACAGGAATCGGATCTTCAAACTCTTCAGACGTACCCTGGCAGGATACAGGAATCGGATCTTCAAACTCTTCAGACGTGGCCTGGCAGGATACAGGAATCGAGTCTGGAATTAGTCGTCAACAGATACACCCTGGCAAGATACAGGAACCGGATCTTCAAACTCTTCAGACGTGCCCTGGCAGGATACAGGAATCGAGTCTAGAATTAGTCGTCAAAAGATACACCCTGGCAAGATACAAGAATCGGATCTTCAAACTCTTTAGACGTGCCCTGGCAGGATACAGGAATCGAGTCTGGAATTAGTCGTCAACAGATACACCCTGGCAAGATACAGGAATCGGATCTTCAAACTCTTCAGACGTGCCCTAGCAGGATACAGGAATCGAGTCTGGAATTAGTCGTCAACAGATACACCCTGGCAAGATACAGGAATCGGATCTTCTAACTCTTCAGACGTGCCCTGGCAGGATACAGGAATCGAGTCTGGAATTAGTCGTCAACAGATACACCCTGGCAAGATACAGGATTCGGATCTTCAAACTCTTCAGACGTGCCCTGGCAGGATACAGGAATTGAGTCTGGAATTAGTCGTCAACAGATACACCCTGGCAAGATACAGGAATCGAGTCTTCAAACTCTTCAGACGTGCCCTGGCAGGATACAGGAATTGAGTCTGGAATTAGTCGTCAACAGATACACCCTGGCAAGATACAGGAATCGGATCTTCAAACTCTTCAGACGTGCCCTGGCAGGATACAGGAATTGAGTCTGGAATTAGTCGTCAACAGATACACCCTAGCAAGATACAAGAATCGGATCTTCAAACTCTTCAGACGTGCCCTGGCAGGATACAAGAATCGAGTCTGGAATTAGTCGTCAACAGATACACCCTGGCAAGATACAGGAATCGGATCTTCAAACTCTTCAGACGTGCCCTGGCAGGATACAGGAATCGAGTCTGGAATATAGTCATCAATAGATACACCCTGGCAAGATACAGGAATCGGATCTTCGAACTCTTCAGACGTGCCCTGGCAGGATACAGGAATCGAGTCTGGAATTAGTCGTCAACAGATACACCCTGGCAAGATACCGGAATCGGATCTTCAAACTCTTCAGACGTGCCCTGGCAGGATACAGGAATCGAGTCTGGAATTAGTCGTCAACAGATACACCCTGGCAAGATACAGGAATCGGATCTTCAAACTCTTCAGACGTGCCCTGGCAGGATACAGGAATCGAGTCTGGAATTAGTCGTCAACAGATACACCCTGGCAAGATACAGGAATCGGATCTTCAAACTCTTCAGACGTGCCCTGGCAGGATACAGGAATTGAGTCTGGAATTAGTCGTCAACAGATACACCCTGGTAAGATACAGGAATCGAATCTTCAAACTCTTCAGACGTGCCCTGGCAGGATACAGGAATCGAGTCTGGAATTAGTCGTCAACAGATACACCCTGGCAAGATACAGGAATCGGATCTTCAAACTCTTCAGACGTGCCCTGGCAGGATACAGGAATCGAGTCTGGAATTAGTCGTCAACAGATACACCCTGGCAAGATACAGGAATCGGATCTTCAAACTCTTCAGACGTGCCCTGGCAGGATACAGGAATCGGATCTTCAAACTCTTCAGACGTGCCCTGGCAGGATACAGGAATCGAGTCTGGAATTAGTCGTCAACAGATACACCCTGGCAAGATACAGGAATCGGATCTTCAAACTCTTCAGACGTGCCCTGGCAGGATATAGGAATCGAGTCTGGAATTAGTCGTCAACATATACACCCTGGCAAGATACAGGAATCGGATCTTCAAACTCTTCAGACGTGCCCTGGCAGGATACAGGAATCGAGTCTGGAATTAGTCGTCAACAGATACACCCTGGTAAGATACAGGAATCGGATCTTCAAACTCTTCAGACGTGCCCTGGCAGGCTACAGGAATTGAGTCTGGAATTAGTCGTCAACAGATACACCCTGGCAAGATACAGGAATCGGATCTTCAAACTCTTCAGACGTGCCTTGGCAGGATACAGGAATCGAGTCTGGAATTAGTCGTCAACAGATACACCCTGGCAAGATACAGGAATCGGATCTTCAAACTCTTCAGACGTGCCCTGGCAGGATACAGGAATCGAGTCTGGAATTAGTCGTCAACAGATACACCCTGGCAAGATACAGGAATCGGATCTTCAAACTCTTCAAACGTGCCCTGGCAGGATACAGGAATCGAGTCTGGAATTAGTCTTCAACAGATACACCCTGGCAAGATACAAGAATCGGATCTTCAAACTCTTCAGACGTGCCCTGGCAGGATACAGGAATCGAGTCTGGAATTAGTTGTCAACAGATACACCCTGGCAAGATACAGGAATCGGATCTTCAAACTCTTCAGACGTGCCCTGGCAGGATACAGGAATCGAGTCTGGAATTAGTCGTCAACAAATACACCCTGGCAAGATACGGGAATCGGATCTTCAAACTCTTCAGACGTGCCCTGGCAGGATACAAGAATCGAGTCTGGAATTAGTCGTCAACAGATACACCCTGGCAAGATACAGGAATCGGATCTTCAAACTCTTCAGACGTGCCCTGGCAGGATACAGGAATCGAGTCTGGAATATAGTCGTCAATAGATACACCATGGCAAGATACAGGAATCGGATCTTCGAACTCTTCAGACGTGCCCTGGCAGGATACAGGAATTGAGTCTGGAATTAGTCGTCAACAGATACACCCTAGCAAGATACAAGAATCGGATCTTCAAACTCTTCAGACGTGCCCTGGCAGGATACAAGAATCGAGTCTGGAATTAGTCGTCAACAGATACACCCTGGCAAGATACAGGAATCGGATCTTCAAACTCTTCAGACGTGCCCTGGCAGGATACAGGAATCGAGTCTGGAATATAGTCATCAATAGATACACCCTGGCAAGATACAGGAATCGGATCTTCGAACTCTTCAGACGTGCCCTGGCAGGATACAGGAATCGAGTCTGGAATATAGTCGTCAATAGATACACCCTGGCAAGATACAGGAATCGGATCTTCGAACACTTCAGACGTGCCCTGGCAGGATACAGGAATCGAGTCTGAAATTAGTCGTCAAAAGATACACCCTGGCAAGATACAGGAATCGGATCTTCAAACTCTTCAGACGTGCCCTGGCAGGATACAGGAATCGAGTCTGGAATTAGTCGTCAACAGATACACCCTGGCAAGATACAGGAATCGGATCTTCAAACTCTTCAGACGTGCCCTGGCAGGATACAGGAATTGAGTCTGGAATTAGTCGTCAACAGATACACCCTGGCAAGATACAGGAATCGGATCTTCAAACTCTTCAGACGTGCCCTGGCAGGATACAGGAATTGAGTCTGGAATTAGTCGTCAACAGATACACCCTAGCAAGATACAAGAATCGGATCTTCAAACTCTTCAGACGTGCCCTGGCAGGATACAAGAATCGAGTCTGGAATTAGTCGTCAACAGATACACCCTGGCAAGATACAGGAATCGGATCTTCAAACTCTTCAGACGTGCCCTGGCAGGATACAGGAATCGAGTCTGGAATATAGTCATCAATAGATACACCCTGGCAAGATACAGGAATCGGATCTTCGAACTCTTCAGACGTGCCCTGGCAGGATACAGGAATCGAGTCTGGAATTAGTCGTCAACAGATACACCCTGGCAAGATACCGGAATCGGATCTTCAAACTCTTCAGACGTGCCCTGGCAGGATACAGGAATCGAGTCTGGAATTAGTCGTCAACAGATACACCCTGGCAAGATACAGGAATCGGATCTTCAAACTCTTCAGACGTGCCCTGGCAGGATACAGGAATCGAGTCTGGAATTAGTCGTCAACAGATACACCCTGGCAAGATACAGGAATCGGATCTTCAAACTCTTCAGACGTGCCCTGGCAGGATACAGGAATTGAGTCTGGAATTAGTCGTCAACAGATACACCCTGGTAAGATACAGGAATCGAATCTTCAAACTCTTCAGACGTGCCCTGGCAGGATACAGGAATCGAGTCTGGAATTAGTCGTCAACAGATACACCCTGGCAAGATACAGGAATCGGATCTTCAAACTCTTCAGACGTGCCCTGGCAGGATACAGGAATCGAGTCTGGAATTAGTCGTCAACAGATACACCCTGGCAAGATACAGGAATCGGATCTTCAAACTCTTCAGACGTGCCCTGGCAGGATACAGGAATCGGATCTTCAAACTCTTCAGACGTGCCCTGGCAGGATACAGGAATCGAGTCTGGAATTAGTCGTCAACAGATACACCCTGGCAAGATACAGGAATCGGATCTTCAAACTCTTCAGACGTGCCCTGGCAGGATATAGGAATCGAGTCTGGAATTAGTCGTCAACATATACACCCTGGCAAGATACAGGAATCGGATCTTCAAACTCTTCAGACGTGCCCTGGCAGGATACAGGAATCGAGTCTGGAATTAGTCGTCAACAGATACACCCTGGTAAGATACAGGAATCGGATCTTCAAACTCTTCAGACGTGCCCTGGCAGGCTACAGGAATTGAGTCTGGAATTAGTCGTCAACAGATACACCCTGGCAAGATACAGGAATCGGATCTTCAAACTCTTCAGACGTGCCTTGGCAGGATACAGGAATCGAGTCTGGAATTAGTCGTCAACAGATACACCCTGGCAAGATACAGGAATCGGATCTTCAAACTCTTCAGACGTGCCCTGGCAGGATACAGGAATCGAGTCTGGAATTAGTCGTCAACAGATACACCCTGGCAAGATACAGGAATCGGATCTTCAAACTCTTCAAACGTGCCCTGGCAGGATACAGGAATCGGATCTTCAAACTCTTCAGACGTGGCCTGGCAGGATACAGGAATCGAGTCTGGAATTAGTCGTCAACAGATACACCCTGGCAAGATACAGGAATCGGATCTTCAAACTCTTCAGACGTGCCCTGGCAGGATACAGGAATCGAGTCTGGAATTAGTCGTCAACATATACACCCTGGCAAGATACAGGAATCGGATCTTCAAACTCTTCAGACGTGCCCTGGCAGGATACAGGAATCGAGTCTGGAATTAGTCTTCAACAGATACACCCTGGCAAGATACAAGAATCGGATCTTCAAACTCTTCAGACGTGCCCTGGCAGGATACAGGAATCGAGTCTGGAATTAGTTGTCAACAGATACACCCTGGCAAGATACAGGAATCGGATCTTCAAACTCTTCAGACGTGCCCTGGCAGGATACAGGAATCGAGTCTGGAATTAGTCGTCAACAAATACACCCTGGCAAGATACGGGAATCGGATCTTCAAACTCTTCAGACGTGCCCTGGCAGGATACAAGAATCGAGTCTGGAATTAGTCGTCAACAGATACACCCTGGCAAGATACAGGAATCGGATCTTCAAACTCTTCAGACGTGCCCTGGCAGGATACAGGAATCGAGTCTGGAATATAGTCGTCAATAGATACACCATGGCAAGATACAGGAATCGGATCTTCGAACTCTTCAGACGTGCCCTGGCAGGATACAGGAATCGAGTCTGAAATTAGTCGTCAACAGATACACCCTGGCAAGATACAGGAATCGGATCTTCAAACTCTTCAGACGTGCCCTGGCAGGATACAGGAATCGAGTCTGGAATTAGTCGTCAACAGATACACCCTGCCAAGATACAGGAATCGGATCTTCAAACTCTTCAGACGTGCCCTGGCAGGATACAGGAATTGAGTCTGGAATTAGTCGTCAACAGATACACCCTGGCAAGATACAGGAATCGGATCTTCAAACTCTTCAGACGTGCCCTGGCAGGATACAGGAATCGAGTCTGGAATTAGTCGTCAACAGATACACCCTGGCAAGATACAGGAATTGGATCTTCAAACTCTTTAGACGTGCCCTGGCAGGTTACAGGAATCGAGTCTGGAATTAGTCGTCAACAGATACACCCTGGCAAGATACAGGAATCGGATCTTCAAACTCTTCAGACGTACCCTGGCAGGATACAGGAATCGGATCTTCAAACTCTTCAGACGTGGCCTGGAAGGATACAGGAATCGAGTCTGGAATTAGTCGTCAACAGATACACCCTGGCAAGATACAAGAATCGGATCTTCAAACTCTTCAGACGTGCCCTGGCAGGATACAGGAATCGAGTCTGGAATTAGTCGTCAACAGACTCACCCTGGCAAGATACAGGAATCGGATCTTCAAACTCTTCAGACGTGCCCTGGCAGGATACAGGAATCGGATCTTCAAACTCTTCAGACGTGGCCTGGCAGGATACAGGAATCGAGTCTGGAATTAGTCGTCAACAGATACACCCTGGCAAGATACAGGAATCGGATCTTCAAACTCTTCAGACGTGCCCTGGCAGGATACAGGAATCGAGTCTGGAATTAGTCGTCAACATATACACCCTGGCAAGATACAAGAATCGGATCTTCAAACTCTTCAGACGTGCCCTGGCAGGATACAGGAATCGAGTCTGGAATTAGTCGTCAACAGATACACCCTGGCAAGATACAAGAATCAGATCTTCAAACTCTTCAGACGTGCCCTGGCAGGATACAGGAATCGAGTCTGGAATTAGTCGTCAACAGATACACCTTGGCAAGATACAGGAATCGGATCTTCAAACTCTTCAGACGTGCCCTGGCAGGATACAGGAATCGAGTCTGGAATTAGTCGTCAACAGATACACCCTGGCAAGTTACAGGAATCGGATCTTCAAACTCTTCAGACGTGCCCTGGCAGGATACAAGAATCGAGTCTGGAATTAGTCGTCAACAGATACACCCTAGCAAGATACAGGAATCGGATCTTCAAACTCTTCAGACGTGCCCTGGCAGGATACAGGAATCGAGTCTGGAATATAGTCGTCAATAGATACACCCTGGCAAGATACAGGAATCAGATCTTCGAACTCTTCAGACGTGCCCTGGCAGGATACAGGAATCGAGTCTGAAATTAGTCGTCAACAGATACACCCTGGCAAGATACAGGAATCGGATCTTCAAACTCTTCAGACGTGCCCTGGCAGGATACAGGAATCGAGTCTGGAATTAGTCGTCAACAGATACACCCTGCCAAGATACAGGAATCGGATCTTCAAACTCTTCAGACGTGCCCTGGCAGGATACAGGAATTGAGTCTGGAATTAGTCGTCAACAGATACACCCTGGCAAGATACAGGAATCGGATCTTCAAACTCTTCAGACGTGCCCTGGCAGGATACAGGAATCGAGTCTGGAATTAGTCTTCAACATATACACCCTGGCAAGATACAGGAATCGGATCTTCAAACTCTTCAGACGTGCCCTGGCAGGATACAGGAATCGAGTCTGGAATTAGTCGTCAACAGATACACCCTAGCAAGATACAAGAATCGGATCTTCAAACTCTTCAGACGTACCCTGGCAGGATACAGGAATCGGATCTTCAAACTCTTCAGACGTGGCCTGGCAGGATACAGGAATCGAGTCTGGAATTAGTCGTCAACAGATACACCCTGGCAAGATACAGGAACCGGATCTTCAAACTCTTCAGACGTGCCCTGGCAGGATACAGGAATCGAGTCTAGAATTAGTCGTCAAAAGATACACCCTGGCAAGATACAAGAATCGGATCTTCAAACTCTTTAGACGTGCCCTGGCAGGATACAGGAATCGAGTCTGGAATTAGTCGTCAACAGATACACCCTGGCAAGATACAGGAATCGGATCTTCAAACTCTTCAGACGTGCCCTAGCAGGATACAGGAATCGAGTCTGGAATTAGTCGTCAACAGATACACCCTGGCAAGATACAGGAATCGGATCTTCTAACTCTTCAGACGTGCCCTGGCAGGATACAGGAATCGAGTCTGGAATTAGTCGTCAACAGATACACCCTGGCAAGATACAGGATTCGGATCTTCAAACTCTTCAGACGTGCCCTGGCAGGATACAGGAATCGAGTCTGGAATTAGTCGTCAACAGATACACCCTGGCAAGATACAGGAATCGGATCTTCAAACTATTCAGATGTGCCCTGGCAGGATACAGGAATTGAGTCTGGAATTAGTCGTCAACAGATACACCCTGGCAAGATACAGGAATCGGATCTTCAAACTCTTCAGACGTGCCCTGGCAGGATACAGGAATCGAGTCTGGAATTAGTCGTCAACAGATACACCCTGGCAAGATACAGGAATTGGATCTTCAAACTCTTTAGACGTGCCCTGGCAGGTTACAGGAATCGAGTATGGAATTAGTCGTCAACAGATACACCCTGGCAAGATACAGGAATCGGATCTTCAAACTCTTCAGACGTACCCTGGCAGGATACAGGAATCGGATCTTCAAACTCTTCAGACGTGGCCTGGAAGGATACAGGAATCGAGTCTGGAATTAGTCGTCAACAGATACACCCTGGCAAGATACAAGAATCGGATCTTCAAACTCTTCAGACGTGCCCTGGCAGGATACAGGAATCGAGTCTGGAATTAGTCGTCAACATATACACCCTGGCAAGATACAGGAATCGGATCTTCAAACTCTTCAGACGTGCCCTGGCAGGATACAGGAATCGAGTCTGGAATTAGTCGTCAACAGATACACCCTGGTAAGATACAGGAATCGGATCTTCAAACTCTTCAGACGTGCCCTGGCAGGCTACAGGAATTGAGTCTGGAATTAGTCGTCAACAGATACACCCTGGCAAGATACAGGAATCGGATCTTCAAACTCTTCAGACGTGCCTTGGCAGGATACAGGAATCGAGTCTGGAATTAGTCGTCAACAGATACACCCTGGCAAGATACAGGAATCGGATCTTCAAACTCTTCAGACGTGCCCTGGCAGGATACAGGAATCGAGTCTGGAATTAGTCGTCAACAGATACACCCTGGCAAGATACAGGAATCGGATCTTCAAACTCTTCAAACGTGCCCTGGCAGGATACAGGAATCGGATCTTCAAACTCTTCAGACGTGGCCTGGCAGGATACAGGAATCGAGTCTGGAATTAGTCGTCAACAGATACACCCTGGCAAGATACAGGAATCGGATCTTCAAACTCTTCAGACGTGCCCTGGCAGGATACAGGAATCGAGTCTGGAATTAGTCGTCAACATATACACCCTGGCAAGATACAGGAATCGGATCTTCAAACTCTTCAGACGTGCCCTGGCAGGATACAGGAATCGAGTCTGGAATTAGTCTTCAACAGATACACCCTGGCAAGATACAAGAATCGGATCTTCAAACTCTTCAGACGTGCCCTGGCAGGATACAGGAATCGAGTCTGGAATTAGTTGTCAACAGATACACCCTGGCAAGATACAGGAATCGGATCTTCAAACTCTTCAGACGTGCCCTGGCAGGATACAGGAATCGAGTCTGGAATTAGTCGTCAACAAATACACCCTGGCAAGATACGGGAATCGGATCTTCAAACTCTTCAGACGTGCCCTGGCAGGATACAAGAATCGAGTCTGGAATTAGTCGTCAACAGATACACCCTGGCAAGATACAGGAATCGGATCTTCAAACTCTTCAGACGTGCCCTGGCAGGATACAGGAATCGAGTCTGGAATATAGTCGTCAATAGATACACCATGGCAAGATACAGGAATCGGATCTTCGAACTCTTCAGACGTGCCCTGGCAGGATACAGGAATCGAGTCTGAAATTAGTCGTCAACAGATACACCCTGGCAAGATACAGGAATCGGATCTTCAAACTCTTCAGACGTGCCCTGGCAGGATACAGGAATCGAGTCTGGAATTAGTCGTCAACAGATACACCCTGCCAAGATACAGGAATCGGATCTTCAAACTCTTCAGACGTGCCCTGGCAGGATACAGGAATTGAGTCTGGAATTAGTCGTCAACAGATACACCCTGGCAAGATACAGGAATCGGATCTTCAAACTCTTCAGACGTGCCCTGGCAGGATACAGGAATCGAGTCTGGAATTAGTCGTCAACAGATACACCCTGGCAAGATACAGGAATTGGATCTTCAAACTCTTTAGACGTGCCCTGGCAGGTTACAGGAATCGAGTCTGGAATTAGTCGTCAACAGATACACCCTGGCAAGATACAGGAATCGGATCTTCAAACTCTTCAGACGTACCCTGGCAGGATACAGGAATCGGATCTTCAAACTCTTCAGACGTGGCCTGGAAGGATACAGGAATCGAGTCTGGAATTAGTCGTCAACAGATACACCCTGGCAAGATACAAGAATCGGATCTTCAAACTCTTCAGACGTGCCCTGGCAGGATACAGGAATCGAGTCTGGAATTAGTCGTCAACAGACTCACCCTGGCAAGATACAGGAATCGGATCTTCAAACTCTTCAGACGTGCCCTGGCAGGATACAGGAATCGGATCTTCAAACTCTTCAGACGTGGCCTGGCAGGATACAGGAATCGAGTCTGGAATTAGTCGTCAACAGATACACCCTGGCAAGATACAGGAATCGGATCTTCAAACTCTTCAGACGTGCCCTGGCAGGATACAGGAATCGAGTCTGGAATTAGTCGTCAACATATACAACCTGGCAAGATACAAGAATCGGATCTTCAAACTCTTCAGACGTGCCCTGGCAGGATACAGGAATCGAGTCTGGAATTAGTCGTCAACAGATACACCCTGGCAAGATACAAGAATCAGATCTTCAAACTCTTCAGACGTGCCCTGGCAGGATACAGGAATCGAGTCTGGAATTAGTCGTCAACAGATACACCTTGGCAAGATACAGGAATCGGATCTTCAAACTCTTCAGACGTGCCCTGGCAGGATACAGGAATCGAGTCTGGAATTAGTCGTCAACAGATACACCCTGGCAAGTTACAGGAATCGGATCTTCAAACTCTTCAGACGTGCCCTGGCAGGATACAAGAATCGAGTCTGGAATTAGTCGTCAACAGATACACCCTAGCAAGATACAGGAATCGGATCTTCAAACTCTTCAGACGTGCCCTGGCAGGATACAGGAATCGAGTCTGGAATATAGTCGTCAATAGATACACCCTGGCAAGATACAGGAATCAGATCTTCGAACTCTTCAGACGTGCCCTGGCAGGATACAGGAATCGAGTCTGAAATTAGTCGTCAACAGATACACCCTGGCAAGATACAGGAATCGGATCTTCAAACTCTTCAGACGTGCCCTGGCAGGATACAGGAATCGAGTCTGGAATTAGTCGTCAACAGATACACCCTGCCAAGATACAGGAATCGGATCTTCAAACTCTTCAGACGTGCCCTGGCAGGATACAGGAATTGAGTCTGGAATTAGTCGTCAACAGATACACCCTGGCAAGATACAGGAATCGGATCTTCAAACTCTTCAGACGTGCCCTGGCAGGATACAGGAATCGAGTCTGGAATTAGTCTTCAACATATACACCCTGGCAAGATACAGGAATCGGATCTTCAAACTCTTCAGACGTGCCCTGGCAGGATACAGGAATCGAGTCTGGAATTAGTCGTCAACAGATACACCCTGGCAAGATACAGGAATCGGATCTTCAAACTCTTCAGACGTACCCTGGCAGGATACAGGAATCGGATCTTCAAACTCTTCAGACGTGGCCTGGCAGGATACAGGAATCGAGTCTGGAATTAGTCGTCAACAGATACACCCTGGCAAGATACAGGAACCGGATCTTCAAACTCTTCAGACGTGCCCTGGCAGGATACAGGAATCGAGTCTAGAATTAGTCGTCAAAAGATACACCCTGGCAAGATACAAGAATCGGATCTTCAAACTCTTTAGACGTGCCCTGGCAGGATACAGGAATCGAGTCTGGAATTAGTCGTCAACAGATACACCCTGGCAAGATACAGGAATCGGATCTTCAAACTCTTCAGACGTGCCCTAGCAGGATACAGGAATCGAGTCTGGAATTAGTCGTCAACAGATACACCCTGGCAAGATACAGGAATCGGATCTTCTAACTCTTCAGACGTGCCCTGGAAGGATACAGGAATCGAGTCTGGAATTAGTCGTCAACAGATACACCCTGGCAAGATACAGGATTCGGATCTTCAAACTCTTCAGACGTGCCCTGGCAGGATACAGGAATCGAGTCTGGAATTAGTCGTCAACAGATACACCCTGGCAAGATACAGGAATCGGATCTTCAAACTATTCAGATGTGCCCTGGCAGGATACAGGAATTGAGTCTGGAATTAGTCGTCAACAGATACACCCTGGCAAGATACAGGAATCGGATCTTCAAACTCTTCAGACGTGCCCTGGCAGGATACAGGAATCGAGTCTGGAATTAGTCGTCAACAGATACACCCTGGCAAGATACAGGAATTGGATCTTCAAACTCTTTAGACGTGCCCTGGCAGGTTACAGGAATCGAGTATGGAATTAGTCGTCAACAGATACACCCTGGCAAGATACAGGAATCGGATCTTCAAACTCTTCAGACGTACCCTGGCAGGATACAGGAATCGGATCTTCAAACTCTTCAGACGTGGCCTGGAAGGATACAGGAATCGAGTCTGGAATTAGTCGTCAACAGATACACCCTGGCAAGATACAAGAATCGGATCTTCAAACTCTTCAGACGTGCCCTGGCAGGATACAGGAATCGAGTCTGGAATTAGTCGTCAACAGACTCACCCTGGCAAGATACAGGAATCGGATCTTCAAACTCTTCAGACGTGCCCTGGCAGGATACAGGAATCGGATCTTCAAACTCTTCAGACGTGGCCTGGCAGGATACAGGAATCGAGTCTGGAATTAGTCGTCAACAGATACACCCTGGCAAGATACAGGAATCGGATCTTCAAACTCTTCAGACGTGCCCTGGCAGGATACAGGAATCGAGTCTGGAATTAGTCGTCAACATATACACCCTGGCAAGATACAAGAATCGGATCTTCAAACTCTTCAGACGTGCCCTGGCAGGATACAGGAATCGAGTCTGGAATTAGTCGTCAACAGATACACCCTGGCAAGATACAAGAATCAGATCTTCAAACTCTTCAGACGTGCCCTGGCAGGATACAGGAATCGAGTCTGGAATTAGTCGTCAACAGATACACCTTGGCAAGATACAGGAATCGGATCTTCAAACTCTTCAGACGTGCCCTGGCAGGATACAGGAATCGAGTCTGGAATTATTCGTCAACAGATACACCCTGGCAAGTTACAGGAATCGGATCTTCAAACTCTTCAGACGTGCCCTGGCAGGATACAAGAATCGAGTCTGGAATTAGTCGTCAACAGATACACCCTAGCAAGATACAGGAATCGGATCTTCAAACTCTTCAGACGTGCCCTGGAAGGATACAGGAATCGAGTCTGGAATATAGTCGTCAATAGATACACCCTGGCAAGATACAGGAATCAGATCTTCGAACTCTTCAGACGTGCCCTGGCAGGATACAGGAATCGAGTCTGAAATTAGTCGTCAACAGATACACCCTGGCAAGATACAGGAATCGGATCTTCAAACTCTTCAGACGTGCCCTGGCAGGATACAGGAATCGAGTCTGGAATTAGTCGTCAACAGATACACCCTGCCAAGATACAGGAATCGGATCTTCAAACTCTTCAGACGTGCCCTGGCAGGATACAGGAATTGAGTCTGGAATTAGTCGTCAACAGATACACCCTGGCAAGATACAGGAATCGGATCTTCAAACTCTTCAGACGTGCCCTGGCAGGATACAGGAATCGAGTCTGGAATTAGTCTTCAACATATACACCCTGGCAAGATACAGGAATCGGATCTTCAAACTCTTCAGACGTGCCCTGGCAGGATACAGGAATCGAGTCTGGAATTAGTCGTCAACAGATACACCCTGGCAAGATACAGGAATCGGATCTTCAAACTCTTCAGACGTACCCTGGCAGGATACAGGAATCGGATCTTCAAACTCTTCAGACGTGGCCTGGCAGGATACAGGAATCGAGTCTGGAATTAGTCGTCAACAGATACACCCTGGCAAGATACAGGAACCGGATCTTCAAACTCTTCAGACGTGCCCTGGCAGGATACAGGAATCGAGTCTAGAATTAGTCGTCAAAAGATACACCCTGGCAAGATACAAGAATCGGATCTTCAAACTCTTTAGACGTGCCCTGGCAGGATACAGGAATCGAGTCTGGAATTAGTCGTCAACAGATACACCCTGGCAAGATACAGGAATCGGATCTTCAAACTCTTCAGACGTGCCCTAGCAGGATACAGGAATCGAGTCTGGAATTAGTCGTCAACAGATACACCCTGGCAAGATACAGGAATCGGATCTTCTAACTCTTCAGACGTGCCCTGGCAGGATACAGGAATCGAGTCTGGAATTAGTCGTCAACAGATACACCCTGGCAAGATACAGGATTCGGATCTTCAAACTCTTCAGACGTGCCCTGGCAGGATACAGGAATCGAGTCTGGAATTAGTCGTCAACAGATACACCCTGGCAAGATACAGGAATCGGATCTTCAAACTATTCAGATGTGCCCTGGCAGGATACAGGAATTGAGTCTGGAATTAGTCGTCAACAGATACACCCTGGCAAGATACAGGAATCGGATCTTCAAACTCTTCAGACGTGCCCTGGCAGGATACAGGAATCGAGTCTGGAATTAGTCGTCAACAGATACACCCTGGCAAGATACAGGAATCGGATCTTCAAACTCTTCAGACGTGCCCTGGCAGGATACAGGAATCGAGTCTGGAATTAGTCGTCAACAGATACACCCTGGCAAGATACAGGAATCGGATCTTCAAACTCTTCAGACGTGCCCTGGCAGGATACAGGAATCGGATCTTCAAACTCTTCAGACGTGGCCTGGCAGGATACAGGAATCGAGTCTGGAATTAGTCGTCAACAGATACACCCTGGCAAGATACAGGAATCGGATCTTCAAACTCTTCAGACGTGCCCTGGCAGGATACAGGAATCGGATCTTCAAACTCTTCAGACGTGCCCTGGCAGGATACAGGAATCGAGTCTGGAATTAGTCGTCAACAGATACACCCTGGCAAGATACAGGAATCGGATCTTCAAACTCTTCAGACGTACCCTGGCAGGATACAGGAATCGGATCTTCAAACTCTTCAGACGTGGCCTGGCAGGATACAGGAATCGAGTCTGGAATTAGTCGTCAACAGATACACCCTGGCAAGATACAGGAACCGGATCTTCAAACTCTTCAGACGTGCCCTGGCAGGATACAGGAATCGAGTCTAGAATTAGTCGTCAAAAGATACACCCTGGCAAGATACAAGAATCGGATCTTCAAACTCTTTAGACGTGCCCTGGCAGGATACAGGAATCGAGTCTGGAATTAGTCGTCAACAGATACACCCTGGCAAGATACAGGAACCGGATCTTCAAACTCTTCAGACGTGCCCTGGCAGGATACAGGAATCGAGTCTAGAATTAGTCGTCAAAAGATACACCCTGGCAAGATACAAGAATCGGATCTTCAAACTCTTTAGACGTGCCCTGGCAGGATACAGGAATCGAGTCTGGAATTAGTCGTCAACAGATACACCCTGGCAAGATACAGGAATCGGATCTTCAAACTCTTCAGACGTGCCCTAGCAGGATACAGGAATCGAGTCTGGAATTAGTCGTCAACAGATACACCCTGGCAAGATACAGGAATCGGATCTTCTAACTCTTCAGACGTGCCCTGGCAGGATACAGGAATCGAGTCTGGAATTAGTCGTCAACAGATACACCCTGGCAAGATACAGGATTCGGATCTTCAAACTCTTCAGACGTGCCCTGGCAGGATACAGGAATCGAGTCTGGAATTAGTCGTCAACAGATACACCCTGGCAAGATACAGGAATCGGATCTTCAAACTATTCAGATGTGCCCTGGCAGGATACAGGAATTGAGTCTGGAATTAGTCGTCAACAGATACACCCTGGCAAGATACAGGAATCGGATCTTCAAACTCTTCAGACGTGCCCTGGCAGGATACAGGAATCGAGTCTGGAATTAGTCGTCAACAGATACACCCTGGCAAGATACAGGAATCGGATCTTCAAACTCTTCAGACGTGCCCTGGCAGGATACAGGAATCGAGTCTGGAATTAGTCGTCAACAGATACACCCTGGCAAGATACAGGAATCGGATCTTCAAACTCTTCAGACGTGCCCTGGCAGGATACAGGAATCGGATCTTCAAACTCTTCAGACGTGGCCTGGCAGGATACAGGAATCGAGTCTGGAATTAGTCGTCAACAGATACACCCTGGCAAGATACAGGAATCGGATCTTCAAACTCTTCAGACGTGCCCTGGCAGGATACAGGAATCGAGTCTGGAATTAGTCTTCAACATATACACCCTGGCAAGATACAGGAATCGGATCTTCAAACTCTTCAGACGTGCCCTGGCAGGATACAGGAATCGAGTCTGGAATTAGTTGTCAACAGATACACCCTGGCAAGATACAGGAATCAGATCTTCAAACTCTTCAGACGTGCCCTGGCAGGATACAGGAATCGAGTCTAGAATTAGTAATCAACAGATACACCTTGGCAAGATACAGGAATCGGATCTTCAAACTCTTCAGACGTGCCCTGGCAGGATACAGGAATCGAGTCTGGAATTAGTCGTCAACAGATACACCATGGTAAGATACAGGAATCGGATCTTCAAACTCTTCAGACGTGCCCTGGCAGGATACAGGAATCGAGTCTGGAATTAGTCGTCAACAGATACACCCTGGCAAGATACAGGAATCGGATCTTCAAACTCTTTAGACGTGCCCTGGCAGGATACAGGAATCGAGTTTGGAATTAGTCGTCAACAGATACACCCTGGTAAGATACAGGAATCGGATCTTCAAACTCTTCAGACGTGCCCTGGCAGGATACAGGAATCGAGTCTGGAATTAGTCGTCAAAAGATACACCCTGGCAAGATACAGGAATCGGATCTTCAAACTCTTCAGACGTGCCCTGGCAGGATACAGGAATCGAGTCTGGAATTAGTCGTCAACAGATACACCTTGGCAAGATACAGGAATCAGATCTTCAAACTCTTCAGACGTGCCCTGGCAGGATACAGGAATCGAGTATGGAATTCGTCGTCAACAGATACACCCTGGCAAGATACAGGAATCGGATCTTCAAACTCTTCAGACGTGCCCTGGCAGGATACAGGAATCGAGTCTGGAATATAGTCGTTAATAGATACACCCTGGAAAGATACAGGAATCGGATCTTCGAACTCTTCAAACGTGCCCTGGCAGGATACAGGAATCGAGTCTGGAATTCATCGTCAACAGATACACCCTGGCAAGATACAGGAATCGGATCTTCAAATTCATCAGACGTGCCCTGGCAGGATACAGGAATCGAGTCTGGAATTAGTCGTCAACAGATACACCCTGGTAAGATACAAGAATCGGATCTTCGAACTCTTCAGACGTGCCCTGGCTGGATACAGGAATCGAGTCTGGAATTAGTCGTCAACAGATACACACTGGCAAGATACAGGAATCGGATGTTCAAACTCTTCAGACGTGCCCTGGCAGGATACAGGAATCGAGTTTGGAATTAGTCGTCAACAGATACACCCTGGTAAGATACAGGAATCGGATCTTCAAACTCTTCAGACGTGCCCTGGCAGGATATAGGAATCGAGTCTGGAATTAGTCGTCAACAGATACACCCTGGCAAAATACAGGAATCAGATCTTCAAACTCTTCAGACGTGCCCTGGAAGGATACAGGAATCGAGTCTGGAATATAGTCGTCAATAGATACACCCTGGCAAGATACAGGAATCGGATCTTCGAACTCTTCAGACGTGCCCTGGCAGGATACAGGAATCGAGTCTGGAATTAGTCGTCAACAGATACACCCTGGCAAGATACAGGAATCGGATCTTCAAACTCTTCAGACGTGCCCTGGCGGGATATAGGAATCGAGTCTGGAATTAGTCGTCAACAGATACACCCTGGCAAGATACAGGAATTGGATCTTCAAACTCTTCAGACGTGCCCTGGCAGGATACAGGAATCGAGTCTGGAATTAGTCGTCAACAGATACACCCTGGCAAGATACAGGAATCGGATCTTCAAACTCTTCAGACGTGCCCTGGAAGGATACAGGAATTGAGTCTGGAATTAGTCGTCAACAGATACACCCTGGCAAGATACAGGAATCGGATCTTCAAACTCTTCAGACGTGCCCTGGCAGGATACAGGAATCGAGTCTGGAATTAGTCGTCAACAGATACACCCTGGCAAGATACAGGAATCGGATCTTCAAACTCTTCAGACGTGCCCTGGCAGGATACAGGAATCGAGTCTGGAATTAGTCGTCAACAGATACACCCTGGCAAGATACAGGAATCGGATCTTCAAACTCTTCAGACGTGCCCTGGCAGGATACAGGAATCGGATCTTCAAACTCTTCAGACGTGGCCTGGCAGGATACAGGAATCGAGTCTGGAATTTGTCGTCAACAGATACACCCTGGCAAGATACAGGAATCGGATCTTCAAACTCTTCAGACGTGCCCTGGCAGGATACAGGAATTGAGTCTGGAATTAGTCGTCAACAGATACACCCTGGAAAGATACAGGAATCGGATCTTCAAACTCTTCAGACGTGCCCTGGCAGGATACAGGAATCGAGTCTGGAATTAGTCGTCAACAGATACACCCTGGCAAGATACAGGAATCGGATCTTCAAACTCTTCAGGCGTGCCCTTGCAGGATACAGGAATCGAGTCTAGAATTAGTCGTCAACAGATACACCCTGGCAAGATACAGGAATCGGATCTTCAAACTCTTCAGACGTGCCCTGGCAGGATACAGGAATCGAGTCTGGAATTAGTCGTCAACAGATACACCCTGGCAAGATACAGGAATCGGATCTTCAAACTCTTCAGACGAGCCCTGGCAGGATACAGGAATCGAGTCTAGAATTAGTCGTCAACAGATACACCCTGGCAAGATACAGGAATCAGATTTTCAAACTCTTTAGACGTGCCCTGGCAGGATACAGGAATCGAGTCTGGAATTAGTCGTCAACAGATACACCCTAGCAAGATACAGGAATCGGATCTTCAAACTCTTCAGACGTGCCCTGGCAGGATACAGGAATCGAGTCTGGAATTAGTCGTCAACAGATACACCCTGGCAAGATACAGGAATCGGATCTTCAAACTCTTCAGACGTGCCCTGGCAGGATACAGGAATCGAGTCTGGAATTAGTCGTCAACAGATACACCCTGGCAAGATACAGGAATTGGATCTTCAAACTCTTCAGACGTGCCCTGGCAGGATACAGGAATCGAGTCTGGAATTAGTCGTCAACAGATACACCCTGGCAAGATACAGGAATCGGATCTTCAAACTCTTCAGACGTGCCCTGGAAGGATACAGGAATTGAGTCTGGAATTAGTCGTCAACAGATACACCCTGGCAAGATACAGGAATCGGATCTTCAAACTCTTCAGACGTGCCCTGGCAGGATACAGGAATCGAGTCTGGAATTAGTCGTCAACAGATACACCCTGGCAAGATACAGGAATCGGATCTTCAAACTCTTCAGACGTGCCCTGGCAGGATACAGGAATCGAGTCTGGAATTAGTCGTCAACAGATACACCCTGGCAAGATACAGGAATCGGATCTTCAAACTCTTCAGACGTGCCCTGGCAGGATACAGGAATCGAGTCTGGAATTTTGTCGTCAACAGATACACCCTGGCAAGATACAGGAATCGGATCTTCGAACTCTTCAGACGTGCCCAGGCAGGATACAGGAATCGAGTCTGGAATTAGTCGTCAACAGATACACCCTGGCAAGATACAGGAATCGGATCTTCAAACTCTTCAGACATGCCCTTGCAGGATACAGGAATCGAGTCTGGAATTAGTCGTCAACAGATACACCCTGGCAAGATACAGGAATCGGATCTTCAAACTCTTCAGACGTGCCCTGGCAGGATATAGGAATCGAGTCTGGAATTAGTCGTCAACAGATACACCCTGGAAAGATACTGGAATCGGATCTTCAAACTCTTCAGACGTGCCCTGGCAGGATACAGGAATCGAGTCTGGAATATAGTCATCAACAGATACACCCTGGCAAGATACAGGAATAGGATCTTCGAACTCTTCAGACGTGCCCTGGCAGGATACAGGAATCGAGTCTGGAATATAGTCGTCAATAGATACACCCTGGCAAGATACAGGAATCGGATCTTCGAACTCTTCAGACGTACCCTGGCAGGACACAGGAATCGAGTCTGGAATTAGTCGTCAATAGATACACCCTGGCAAGATACAGGAATCGGATCTTCAAACTCTTCAGACGTGCCCTGGCAGGATATAGGAATCGAGTCTGGAATTAGTCGTCAACAGATACACCCTGGCAAGATACAGGAATCGGATCTTCAAACTCTTCAGACGTGCCCTGGCAGGATACAGGAATCGAGTTTGGAATTAGTCGTCAACAGATACACCCTGGCAAGATACAGGAATCGGATCTTCAAACTCTTCAGACGTTCCCTGGCAGGATACAGGAATCGAGTCTGGAATTAGTCGTCAACAGATACACCCTGGCAAGATACAGGAATCGGATCTTCAAACTCTTCAGACGTGCCCTAGAAGGATACAGGAATTGAGTCTGGAATTAGTCGTCAACAGATACACCCTGGCAAGATACAGGAATCGGATCTTCAAACTCTTCAGACGTGCCCTGGCAGGATACAGGAATCGAGTCTGGAATTAATCGTCAACAGATACACCCTGGCAAGATACAGGAATCGGATCTTCAAACTCTTCAGACGTGCCCTGGCAGGATACAGGAATCGAGTCTGGAATTAGTCGTCAACAGATACACCCTGGCAAGATACAGGAATCGGATCTTCAAACTCTTCAGACGTGCCCTGGCAGGATACAGGAATCGGATCTTCAAACTCTTCAGACGTGGCCTGGCAGGATACAGGAATCGAGTCTGGAATTATTCGTCAACAGATACACCCTAGCAAGATACAGGAATCGGATCTTCAAACTCTTCAGACGTGCCCTGGCAGGATACAGGAATCGAGTCTGGAATTAGTCGTCAACAGATACACCCTGGCAAGATACAGTAATCGGATCTTCAAACTCTTCAGACGTGCCCTGGCAGGATACAGGAATCGAGTCTGGAATTAGTCGTCAACAGATACACCCTGGCAAGATACAGGAATCGGATCTTCAAACTCTTCAGACGTGCCCTGGCAGGATACAGGAATCGAGTCTGGACCTAGTCGTCAACAGATACACCCTGGCAAGATACAGGAATCGGATCTTCAAACTCTTCAGACGTGCCCTGGAAGGATACAGGAATTGAGTATGGAATTAGTCGTCAACAGATACACCTTGGCAAGATACAGGAATCGGATCTTCAAACTCTTCAGACGTGCCCTGGCAGGATACAGGAATCGAGTCTGGAATTAGTCGTCAACAGATACACCCTGGCAAGATACAAGAATCGGATCTTCAAACTCTTCAGACGTGCCCTAGAAGGATACAGGAATCGAGTCTGGAATTAGTCGTCAACAGATACACCCTGGCAAGATACAGGAATCGGATCTTTAAACTCTTCATACGTGCCCTGGCAGGATACAGGAATCGGATCTTCAAACTCTTCAGACGTGGCCTGGCAGGATACAGGAATCGAGTCTGGAATTATTCGTCAACAGATACACCCTGGCAAGATACAGGAATCGGATCTTCAAACTCTTCAGACGTGCCCTGGCAGGATACAGGAATCGAGTCTGGAATTAGTCGTCAACAGATACACCCTAGCAAGATACAGGAATCGGATCTTCAAACTCTTCAGACGTGACCTTGCAGGATACAGGAATCGAGTCTGGAATTAGTCGTCAACAGATACACCCTGGCAAGATACAAGAATCGGATCTTCAAACTCTTCAGACGTGCCCTGGAAGGATACAGGAATCGAGTCTAGAATTAGTCGTCAACAGATACACCCTGGCAAGATACAGGAATCGGATCTTCAAACTCTTCAGACGTGCCCTGGCAGGATACAGGAATCGAGTCTGGAATTAGTCGTCAACAGATACACCCTGGCAAGATACAGGAATCGGATCTTCAAACTCTTCAGACGTGCCCTGGCAGGATACAGGAATCGAGTCTGGAATTAGTCGTCAACAGATACACCCTGGCAAGATACAGGAATCGGATCTTCAAACTCTTCAGACGTGCCCTGGCAGTATACAGGAATCGAGTCTGGAATTAGTCGTCAACAGATACACCCTGGTAAGATACAGGAATCGGATCTTCAAACTCTTCAGACGTGCCCTGGCAGGATACAGGAATCGAGTCTGGAATTAGTCGTCAAAAGATACACCCTGGCAAGATACAGGAATCGGATCTTCAAACTCTTCAGACGTGCCCTGGCAGGATACAGGAATCGAGTCTGGAATTAGTCGTCAACAGATACACCCTGGCAAGATACAGGAATCGGATCTTCAAACTCTTCAGACGTGCCCTGGCAGGATACAGGAATCGAGTCTGGAATTAGTCGTCAACAGATACACCCTGGCAAGATACAGGAATCGGATCTTCAAACTCTTCAGATGTGCCCTGGCAGGATACAGGAATCGAGTCTGGAATAAAGTCGTCAATAGATACACCCTGGTAAGATACAGGAATCGGATCTTCGAACTCTTCAGACGTGCCCTAGCAGGATACAGGAATCGAGTCTGGAATTAGTCGTCAACAGATACACCCTGGCAAGATAAAGGAATCGGATCTTCAAACTCTTCAGACGTGCCCTGGAAGGATACAGGAATCGAGTCTGGAATTAGTCGTCAACAGATACACCCTGGCAAGATACAGGAATCGGATCTTCAAACTCTTCAGACGTGCCCTGGCAGGATACAGGAATCGAGTCTGGAATTAGTCGTCAACAGATACACCCTGGCAAGATACAGAAATCAGATCTTCAAACTCTTCAGACGTGCCCTGGCAGGATACAGGAATCGAGTCTTGAATTAGTCGTCAACAGATACACCCTGGCAAGATACAGGAATCGGATCTTCAAACTCTTCAGACGTGCCCTGGCAGGATACAGGAATCGAGTCTGGAAAAGATCGCTCACAGACATGCCCTGGCTAGATACAGGTATCGAATCTGGAATTTGCGATAGTTGATAGTAATTATCTTTGTATTGACCTTTGTCCTGAAAAGACAAAACGTTTGTTGTGTGCAATGTCATGATGTATGACATGCATGATGTAATAAATGAGATTGTATGTCCATGATGCGTATGTGCATGCTATAATGCATGGAGATGTGATGTTCATGAATGTATTTTTGTCTAGGAAAATAAATCCTTGACGGATGCCGGGAAGTTAAATCCTGGGCTGATGTTGAAGAGTAGAATTCTTCGTTTCCGCTGGGGATGATGGTTGCAAGCATAAACCGATAGGAGAAGGTGACTCCGTTGGGGAATAAACTTGGCGAAGAGGTTACTCTGCGGGGAATACTCTGTGGGGAAGAGATGCTTCGCTGAGGTTCGATGATAACTCCGCTGGGGATACCGTTGACAAGTTTTGTTGGAAGTTTTGATGAACTCCGCTGGGGATAGGAATACTTCGTCGGGGACGATCTTTCCGTGGCAATTGACTGAGGATAACCCAGTTATAAGTTGGTGGGGAAATGACCTTTGAATAAAACCGGGGAGGCGTTCGTACTCTGCGGGGGACAAGCTTCCAGAATCTACTGGGGATAAGCTTTCTGAATCCACTGGGGAGATTGATTGAACTCTCCTGGGGAAACTTTTGAGATTGCACTGGGGAAGTGGTTCCGCTTGTAGCGTCTGGATTCCGCCGGGGAACAATCTTATATCAAGACTGTCGAGGATACTTGTAAAGGAATATTTGTATACCGCTGGGGAATACTGAGATCTTCGAGGAATAATCCAACTCCCTTAAGGCTGACAGTGGTCTAACTCTGCTTGGGGGAGAGCGTTGCTTGTTTGCTTGGGGATACTGTGCCTTTTAGGACTGATTGGAGACCCACTGCTTGGGGGGAGAATTGTTGATGCTTGTCTTTCTCGGTGGGGAGTGAAGGTATCTGGGTTACATTCTTCAGCCGAACTTACTTTGGTACCTTAGCGGACAGAGTAGCTAGACCGCTTAGACAATTCTGATTACCCCATCTTCTGTGGGAGAAGGTACCTGTAGAGGTGCTTGATGACTTCCGGTTGACAAATCTTCTTCTGGTAGGCAAGTGACGAGATGACGGAACATAGTCGTACGCTTTTGATCCCTAACTTTTGCCTGGACCGCCCTTTCGGGTTTTCAGTCCACCGGGATACCCATTTTTGCCCAAGCCGCCTTTTCAGGTTTTCGACTTGCCGGGTGTACAGATTTTTTTATTTCATCCCTTATTTTGCCCGAACCCTTTTGGTTCGCCGGGAAGCCCTTATTTTTGCCTAGGTGTGTCAACCTAGTGGGTCTTTGATTATGCGTAGTACTTTTTCGACTTTGTCCATGCTCTCAGAATGTAGGGAGTTGCCCATGTCAGTAGCATTGTGTTGCCATACCACCAGAAGATCTTCGTTTGATCGTCCAATGCCCCCAAGTGATCTAGATGGAGATTTGCCCCTGGCTGGCTGGCCTTTTGAGAGATTCTCTGAATCTTGACTTAACTGCCCCAGATGATGGACAATGATCAGGCCATGCCCCTTGATTGGAGGTGCTTTTGTTCATTAGACATTCGTCGTGCGAACTTCTATGCTGTTCAAACAAATAGTCACATGAAAACAGTGTTATTTAAAAATGCAAAGCTTATGTTTGTCTTGAAATTTTTTGAAAAATGAAGTTTTCCATAAAAACAAGTGAATTTTTTTGTAAACTGTGATGTCAACTCGTTATTTTACCGCAAGCCTTAAGGAGTCAGGATACCTTTCGTAACAGTATGCTTTCGACCTAACCCATGCTTCAGCTAGGACTTTTGAGGGTTATAACGTGGCCTGGTTCACGGTTTAAGAAACAAAGGATAAAGGCTCAAATTATATTTGTACCCACCCGCTCTTCGTGATGTTCTTCAAACCTAAACTCAGCTGATCGTGCGTTAGACCTTGTTTGGGTCTTCGCTCTGATATTCCGGTGATGGTCCGGATACTGATAGTTTATTTTGACCAGGCAGTCATTTCTTTTTGTTGAGGGTTTGTAGGACCTCTTTCTTTTTGATTTTGTTATCCCTGTCTTTTTGCCTGAACTGTTTCTTTTATAATTACAGTCAGCGGGATGCCCCAGTTTTGTAAGTCTCCTTCATAGGTTTTAACTTATTGGGCTTTTATTTTTGAAAGATAACGACTGCCTGTCTTGACGATTGTAGGGAACCATCACTGTTTTTTTTATTTTGTAAGGACCTCTTTGGTGCCATTAGTTATGCACTTGGATCAGCTGAGAGAACTACCCTGCCCCAGGTTATGATTAAGGGTTTTAATTTTCGAAAAGAAAAACTCCTACTTCTTTATCTCAGAGGGGTTGACGAGGGATTATCTTCCTTATAACTCCAGTGTTTAGGAATTGAAACAATGCCTGTACCTCATCAGCGGGGTCTGTTCAAAACCATACTGTAGAGATCGTGGTATCGTTTTCGTCATCCTCCCTCAAGAGGCTTAGAATTATTAATTGAGAGTTGACATCAAAAAATGAAAGCAATTTTGAAAATAGCGAATGAAAATATATTGATTCAAAACAGACATATCTGATGCATTGATAAAGTAATAAAGTTTGCTATGACAATAATTGTTTGAACGATCAAAAGAAAATTACAACTTGAAAATTCTAATGGACAAAAAGTCTTCTCATCTCAGGACTTGTTACTTCAAATGGTGAATCCTGTAGGGATGGTAGAAGAACTCAGCCTGACCCACTTGGGTGAAATCCACTACTCCTTCATTAATCAGGTCCTGTACTTTATTCTTCAGAGCCCAGCAGTCGGTAGTGTCATGTCTAGGACTATCAGAGTGGTATGCACATCTTTTGTTGGGATGATAGTTAGGAGCAGAAGTGTTTGGATTCCGAAGAGGAGCCCTTAGTGTAATCAGATTCAAACCCAATAGGTGTTGTAAAGCTTGAAACAGCGACACGTTGAGCTGGGTGAATTTCCTCCTGGACCTGCTTGGCTTACTTTGATCAACCTGTTGCTCTGGGCGGGGTTGTGGTTGGACCTGTGAAGTGGTATCAATTTGGAGAGGTCTATTCTTCACCATGCCAGACTCTTGTCCTCTTGGAAGCTGATCCATGACCTGGTCCCTGACTTGGGTTGGTTGCTTCATGTCTTGATGAAGCTGACTGATCATGGTCCTCAACTCTTCTTGCTCCCGAGCTAAGCCTTGGATGAGAGTCATTTGCCCCAGCATATGGGTTCTCATTGTATCTACCTCATCTTGCAGACGTTTCAGCCGTTCGTCCTTGTCGTCTTCAGGACTTTTCTTGGCCAAATTCCCCATGAGGAGTGTCCTTAACTCTTCTTGCCCCTTGGATAGGCTTAAGAAGATCTCCCTGAACTGAGCCTCTTGAGCATGAAGACCCTGGTTATCTTGTTGGGAAGCCATTGCTGAAATAAACATCGAAAAAGGTAAGTGACCTGCAACAAGGGCACCTGTAATGCAATGATATGTATGATATGCATGCAATGTTTTCAAGGATCTCGCGGGGTAAACAAGAAAATTGTTAGAGTTGGGATCCGGTAGCTTGATTGAAGGAACTTCATGTTGTTGAGAGTCCTTCTTCAAGGGTCAAGGCTCACCATATCGAGAGGGTCATAGCCTATGACTCAAGTCATCAACCTTGGTTAGAGGAAAATGAATCCCCTTTGCCCCTTGCTAGACATTTGATTCATCATGACCTGCATCACAAACCCTTGAGATCTTTGAAATGGATTAGTCCTTATGTAGGATGTATGCAATGGTATGATGGTATGATGTTATGCTATGCGTGGGGTAATGTAAGTAACCTTGTTATGAGTCCAGATTAGGGACTGTAAACAAAACCTGCGAGAAACTCAAGTGTCAGATAACAAGTATGCAAGTAGTCAAGTACGAAGGCACACAAGTCACACGAGAGAGCCCTTAGAGTTTAGGCCAGCATGAAGTTTGGGGTACTACCCTCTTGAAGTTGGTGGGCTCAAAACCTGTCCTATCGAAAGTAACCGGGTTCTAAGGATCTCAATATCATTGGATTGTTTTCTGTGTTCATCGTTTCGATTTATCCACTGAACTGGCGATCGAAATATTCCAAGAAAACAACCCTCAACTGAGTGTAGTATCGAGTATCAACCAACTTCGGACTGCACCAAAGTCAGTTATCTCACTACCCTAAAGAGGCCAGGATGGTTCAATTAAGGTTCCTAAGGTCAGTTGATGCTTCACGACACCACGCGGCGGCCCCGTACTCTCCTTGACTTGACTCAAGGGTTACCGGTACTCACCAAAGTGCCACATCAACGTAGCAGACTGCTTCAACCGTGTCGGTATACCCCGCACAGTTCCCTCACAGTCTTGTTGCTACTTTCTAAGAAGGTATCCCCCAGATCCGGGTTAGGATCTATAGAACTCCCAAGACAGTGCCCGAGATGATAAAGCAAACAAAACAAAGCAATTGAAAACACAAGTATGAGCTATCCTAAGGTACACCTCACTTTTAAGTTTCCCCAGCAGAGTCGCCAGTTCTGTGATCGGTGGATTTAGAACTGACTGTTTTTAGCTGGTTTCGCGAAATGTCGCGGAAGCAAGAGTCGCCACCGTCTTTTATTTTCTCCAACATGGACAGGACAAAAGCACAGCAAAATTCCTTATGAGATTGTTTCTCGGTTCGGGAGGTAGATTTATAGAAAGGGAAGGTGTTAGCACCCTTTCTATCCATGGTTATCCACGGGCTCTTAGATACTTTCTCTTTTGTTTTCAAAATGTTTGCTTTTCAAATGTAAGTGGGTTTGAAAAAGTTTCATTGAAAGATTTCTGAATGACTCTTGTATCTATCCTCAAGAGTGTTTGAAAAATTCGTTTTGAAAGCTTTTGAAAGTGTAAGGTGTGAAAAGTTTTTGATTGTTTTTAAAGAGAGCAAGTATCTATGAGTCATCTACCTACCCTAAGGAATTAGGCTGTGTAAATGTCCTTAAGGTAGTGCCATCCCACCATTGAGAGGTAGGTAGCACCACCGTTGGAGGTGTTCGGGTCAAATCGATGGTAGGGACAGTGTGGTCACCGAAGCAACAGTAGGACACCTTAGAAGCTACCCTTATATCCTTGATCCTTTTTTAATCCGAGGCAACCGTTTCGAGGCAACTGTTTCGAGGCAACTGGATCATGGACATAAGGACCGCTAAAAAGTCCTATACTTGACGACCACGTTTCGAAGGCAACGAGTGAGGCATACCCTAGAAGTGGTGTGTGTATTTGTGTGTTGTTTTCAGTTTAACAGTTATCTTTGATCATGGCATTATGAGCTACGCTTGTTTTTAATTAACATACATTCTTTCATGCAATTTAGAATTTAAGAGTGCGGAAGATTAAAAGACGGAAAGATAAAAGCTACGCTATTACAAGGCGCGGGTCTATACATCGCCAAAGTACAAAGACCCGTTTTTGATAAAAGATGCAAAAAGTAAAAAATGCGGTAAACCTAATTACTATTACATCCGGAAAGCAGTTACATAATATTCAAAAGAAAATAATGCGCGAAAAGAATAAATTGAACGTCCGAGGGTTTTGACCCTTTGCTTGAAATTAAATTAAATTAAAGTCTAATTATTATTTAATTAAAGAAAAGTGTTTTTTATGTTTTTGTATTTATTATGGAAATAAAGAAAATTAAAATCAAGATGAAACCCTAATTCTAAGTTATTTTAATTATTTAAGAAAATATTAAAGTTAACCTAATTTACTAATTAATTAATTTACATATTTATGTACAAAAATAATGGTTAATAAATAGTAATAATGAATAATGATGCAAATAATTAATTAAGAAAAAAAAAGTGTCAAAAACCTAATTCTATGTAATTTTTATTTATTAAGAAAAAGTGTTAAAATTAAAACCTAAATTAACTAAGTTAATTGTTAATTATTTATTTACAAAAAAATATGGTAATGGTGAAATTAATAATAATTAAATATATTTTACAATTTTGACTTTCTGTTTTTATTACGGAAAAATTATTTTATGGTGAAAAACAATTAAAACAATTAAAAAGAATTAGAAAAGAAAAGAAAATAAAATTAAAAAGGATGCAAACCAAGGGGGGTTTCAGGCCCAAAGGGGAGGTTAACTGAAGCAATTCTGGCCCAAGAGACAAGGCCTTTGTTTGACTTTCCAGATTGAGTGCACGTGGTTGACTGGGGTATACCCTGGATCTACTTCTGAGGCCACTGGATTGGACCTTGAAGCCACTTGGCAGACTAGCGCATGAGCATGTATGGTGGAACGTTTGATGGAAGCTGCATTGGAATACAATAGAGCAAAAAATATCAATTATATGGGGGGGGACCTGGGAATCGAACCCAGGTCCCAACGCTTGCAGGATACGTCCTCTACCAACTGAGCCACTTAGCGCGTTTGTAAACAATATAACAAAGAATTATAATATATGAAAAAAGACAATTAGGCTGAAACAAAGAAAAACGCGCTAATATTTGAATCTGCCAGTAGCGCTTGGACACCTCAGCTTTCTTCTTCGTTTTCACCTGCAATATGAATGAGATAGCGGGGGTTTTAAACCCCCACTAACTATAGCCACGAAAAATAGCGAATAGAAGAGGCGTTAATATAAATTGGGCGCGAGTATCTCAATGAATCAGGCTTCTTGCAACGAGTTCATCCATATTGGTCTTGAGGTCCAATTTTACAATATATGAAAACCCCTAATATTGAAGCTCTGAAACCCTAAAACATGTTAATGGCAAATCACGATACAGGGCCTTATAATGCAATCAAATCATATCATTAGCTTCAAAAGGTTCTTGTGAATACAAAACAACCAATAATATGCATCAAATGCGCATGAATTATGATATGAATTTCTGGAAAATATGGAAAACCGTATAGCTTATGTTCTTCGATTCCTTGCGCGTTTGGACTGGTTCTTGATGCTAATAGACTCCTGGAAGGTCTAGCAATGTGTTAGAATCCTTTTTAGGCCTTGAATTATACTGCAAGTATGAAATCAGTTTCAAGATTTTTTTCTATTTTTTGCAAATTGGTTATGAGTTTTCAGCAGCTTTTTCGTGTCCTCCTGAATGGGGTTAGGTCTTGCATATGTATGTGATGCAAATTAGGTCAAAATAAAGCCCATGAATCCATGAATTGATGACTTGAATCTTTGATTGCTAATCATATCTTTTTTCAATCTTTTGCCATGGAAACTTTGCCAATTATGGAAGATATTGTCTTGTTGATTGATGCACGAAATCCTTAGCATGTGTGGAGTATATTTGCTGCATAAAAAGATTTGACAACCATTATTTGATATTTTTCTACAATTAAAACTAATTAAATGAATTAATAAGAATAAAAATTCAATTAATTAATTAAAAATAAGAAAATAAATCATTTTAAGCTCAATGGGTCGTGCATAGGCTTTGGGTAATGATTCAAGGAAGAATTTGAGGCCCATTGGCAAATTTGAAGCTTTTTTGGGCAATGTTGACTTTTGAAAGTTCCCAAAAATTTCCCAACTTCTCCAATGCATATCTTGCTCAATTCTGAAGCTATGAACATGTTCTTGGACATTTTGGAAAGGTCTTGAAGTCCTCTAACCAATGCCTTTGGTCTCATGTCATTTTGATTTACCAATCTCAAGTTATGGTCTTTGACTTAAGGTGTCTTTTTGTTGACTTTTGAAAATGACCTATAATGTTGAAATTGATAACTTTTTGTGAGAGCATTTCTTGGACTTGGAGTGTGAAGATAAGTTGTAGGAAATGTCATCCCCTTCAAAATGAGCTTTGGATGAGATTTTTCTGATGAACCATGAAAAAGTTATGCCTTGGTCAATTTGCAGTTGACTTTTCAACTGTCCAAAAATAGAAACTTTTGCATCTTGAGACTTTTTGAGCCATGCTTGTGGAATCATGATCAAGAATTGATCAAATGATGATTGTGGCTTCAGAATAAGATGTTGACCAAAAATTTTGACTTTTGACTGTCAAATGACCATTTTGCCCCTATAGTTGACTATGAAGCAATTAGGGTTTTGACTGTGCAACTTGATGCTGTGAGTCTTGCAACTTGACATATGGATGCTTGACAATGTATATAAGCCTATGGGACTTGATTGGACCTTTGGGAACCTCAATTTCTTTGCAAGAACCAAAACCCTAATTTTGACTGTGTTAGGAGGCAATTGGACTGTGCAACCCTTGAGAGATTTTGGACCATCTGGAGATTGATCTTGCCAAATCTTGAAGAATATGGGAGGGCAAATTTTGGGGTACAACAGCGTGTGATAATGGAAACCAAGTTGACTGAGGTTGAATGGGTTTAAATCCGGTTTGACCAATTGAATTTGATCGAGGAGAAGAGAATGACAGCTTTGTGTCACAGACAGTTATATCGGAAAAGAATGAAGAAAGCTTTCGATAAAAAGGTCAAAACTTGTGAATTTAGAGAAGGTGACCTCGTGCTACGGAAGATCGTGTCTTTCAACACTGATTCTAGGGGCAAGTGGACTCCCAACTTTGAAGGCCCATATGTTGTCAAGAAAGCCTTCTCTAGCGGTGCATTAATTCTTGAAACTATGGATGGCGAGGAGTTTCCACGTCCCATGAATGCTGATGTAGTCAATAAATACTTCGCCTGAAGAAATAAAAGAACATCTCGCTAAGTTGAAAACCCGAAAGGGAGGATTAGGCAAAAAAGAGCGTCTCGGTAGGCCGAAAACCCGAAAGGGCGGTCTAGGAAAAAGTTAGAGACATAAACAAAATAAATTTCCCGCTATGTTGAAAACCCGCAAGGGAAGCTTAGGCAAAAGTTATGGACTTTCTTGGCAAGTAACTGCATCATGCAAGATCTGATCATTGAAGCAACAATCTTCTCAAATCCTCATCATACTTCAACGGAGGCTGCTGCTCAGGATTTCAAAAATTGTTAGAGGGGATAGTGGTCATTGTATCTCAATGTATCTTTTCCATTATATATTACCATTTTCCAAACTTTGTAATCATCTATGGAGTCTCGTCGTTCGCAGACTACCATTCTATTAATAAAGTTTGAGTTGCTACCTAACTCTTTGTGTTTCTTATTTTATTTAGATTGCAAAGACTCCATTTATTATTGATAATAACTTTCAAAGCAAAAATATTAAATAACAAAATCAATTTTTCAAAAAGAATTTACAATTTTCTTTTGCTTTAGAATTTGTGATGCGAAAAAGAAATGGTGATCCCAGGAATGGACAAACTCCAGTTGTTTTAAGAAGTTTTTGTTCCCCTCGAGAAGGTTTACTCAGGATGATTCACCATATTGGGTTCGTGACTCTGGTATCCTTGGTCAAATTTGGATTCATTTCTCCTCCTTGTCTGAGTTCTCATGATGTAAGGTTTTAATCCGAGATTTCTCTAGTGAAGTTTTCATTCGGTCTAATGGAAGTTATTTTTTCCAGAGAAGTCAGTACCATAATCACTCTTGAAGAATGCAAGTCCCCGGTTTCTCTAGTGAAGATCGTATTGTGATTTTCCCTTTAAGGATGTGGTGATTAACCTCCCCAATGAAGTGGACCTGAATTCTCCAGTGAATGTTTTGATGATTTGGTGTTCATCTACTTTACTTGAGATTGGTTTTGCAAACCCCAGTAAGAGCGTTACTCTTGAAAACATTTGTTTCCCCGGTGAAGCCTGGAGAAGGATGTTCTATCCCTGTATCTGTACTATTCTATCACTTTGTTTTGTTTACTTTCGGATTATGTTTCTCCTCAGTAAAGCTAAAGCAGGCAGTAGGTTATGTTTCCTCAGCTGGCATTTACCTCTTTTTGGAATGATCATCTCGGATGTGATTTAGCTGAGTATTGTTTGTGCCCGAGTTGGTTTTACCTGGTTACTCCTAGTGTTGTATATTTGTTTTGTCAGCATACGCACGATAACACTCATACATTCATACATACACCATGCATAGCTAAAATTGGCAAATCATTGCTCATTAACATTTGTTAATATTTTTGTTAACATATCACCCTGTTTTGCAGAGTTACGTTTTCCTCTCTTAAATAGAGTGTTGGCCTTAAGCAGAAAGCGTATATTCTTTAAATTTCCCCACTGAGTTATCCCTCGTGGAAGATTTTTGCTTTAGCCTTCCTGTACAGCTCCTTGTTTGGATGGATTTGGTTTTCCCTCTTGAGTTTATTTCTCAAAGGATGTATTTTGGTTGACTGTTTCATTCCAGTTTATTTCTGATTTGAATCTTTGTTTCCCAACAATATTATTTACTCTAGATTTCTGAAATCTTTGAGTTTTGGTTTGTGCATTTATTTTGCACAAGAAGACTTTATCTCCTCAGCAGGAATATTGTGGTATTTCCCCAAGAAGTCATATTTCATTCCCCATGAAGCCATACTGTTCTCCCCATAAAGTCATTTATTTTTACAATCCTTCATGAAAACAAGTAGAAGATCTCTTTATTTGAGCAACTTGTGCTTCCCTGTAAAAGTCGACGTAACTTTTTTTTGCTATCTCCTCTATGAGTGGATAGTTTGCAGTCTGTCGTCAGCTTATGTCAGTGGATAACAAGACTTTCAAATTAGCAGAGACAGTTCGTTGTGAAATCTTTGCAGATGATAGTCTCTTTATTTGAGACAGTTTATATATTATCCTTTCCAGGCAGAGTGCCTCGGTTAAAGAAGAAGTTGAGACCCTTTCTAGGTAAAATGCCAGAATTTTGGGGAAACTTGTTATCTTTTTGCTACCCTCAGCGAATGTTGGTAGTTCATCATCAGTGAACAGCGATGCTATGATATATTCTCTTCCTACCTTCAGTGAAAGTTGGTAGGTCATCGGCAGTGAACGTTGATGATATTTTCTCTCTACCTTCAGTGAAAGTTGGTAGGTCACCTTCAGTGAAAGTTGGTGATTGTTATCTTTTTGCTACCTTTAGTGAACGTTGGTAGTTCATCGTCAGTGAACGGCAGTTCCATGATATTTTCTCTCTACCTTCAGTGAAAGTTGGTAGGTCACCTTCAGTGAAAGTTGGTGATTGTTATCTTTTTGCTACCTTCAGTGAACGTTGGTAGTTCATCGTCAGTGAACGGCGGTGCTATGATATTTTCTCTCTACCTTCAGTGAAAGTTGGTAGGTCACCTTCAGTGAAAGTTGGTGATTGTTATATTTTTTCTACCTTCAGTGAACGTTGGTAGTTCATCGTTAGTGAACGGCGATGTTATGATATATTTTCTCTCTACCTTCAGTGAAAATTGGTAGGTCACCTTCAGTGAAAGTTAGTGATTGTTATCTTTTTGCTACCTTTAGTGAATGTTGGTAGCTCATCATCAGTGAACAGTGATGCTATGATATTTTATCTCTACCTTCAGTGAAAGTTGGTAGGTCATCGATAGTGAACATCAATGATTGTTATCTTTTTTCTACCCTCAGTGAACGTTGGTAGTTCATCGTCAGTGAACAACGATGCTATGATATTTCTTTTCCTTCTACCTTCAAGGAATGTTGGTAGCTCACCATCAGTGAACGTCGATGTTGTTATTTCTTTTCTCTCTACCTTCAGTGAAAGTTGGTAGGTCATCGGCAGGGAATGTCGATGATTCTTTCTCTTTGCCTTCAGTAAACGTTGGTAGCTTTACCTTCAGTAGGATTTGGTGTATCCTTTGACCATTTTTCCATCCTCTCTGATTCAGGTCTTTTCGATCCACCAGTGATTTATTTTCCTGGTCGGGTTACTCTCTTGTTTCTTTATTTTATTTTTGTTACATCCCCAATGGTAATTTGCATCCCTTTGGAATTGTCCATGTGCACTCATATTCATAAGCATTGCATGGCATCTTAGGGCCAAAAATAGGGTTTGTTTTATATTTAAGTATCTTCGATCGCATCGACACAAAGATTTTTAACCTTCGTATCTCCAGATAGAAGAAACTTAAATAAGGGCAGTTCTTATACCCTAATTTTTCCCCCTAAGATCCCTTCATCATACGATGTTGATTCATTCACAATAAGATCACACTAGGATTCTTGGTTCCCCTCCCTATATATAGCTTTGCTCTTTGAGGGATCACCAAGCACCTTGACTTGTGTTATTTTGTGATCATGAATATTTTTGTCTTGATCTCTCCTCTTAATTAATAAAATGCAATGTTGGTTTGTCTTGCTTGTTACTCATGTAGGTAAAGGCAATAAGATTCAGCAAGTTGCTCCATGGGTTCATGAGTTTATTTCCATGCCCTAGTCAATAAAGCTTGAGAAGTTAAAACCTCACCATTGGATTTATTTTGGAGTAAATGGCATGGCAAGATTATTTTGGTTCACCACATTTCAAGATTATCAAATTTGGTTCAAAAGTACAAGGGATTTATTGGAGAAGTTGTCATGCTTGGACAAGGCTTTGTTCCCATTGGTCACAAATGCATATTTCTCTCAATTATCAAGATATGGAAGTGGATGTGGTTGCTATGAGTTCTCATTATCATCCTCAACAACTTATATTTACAAGGCATTTGTGTTGGTACAAGAAGTTTGTTCAAAATTTCCAAAGTTCCTCAAGGCATGTTTCTTGATCTAGGAGCTAGGGTTTTGAACTTCAAAGGAGTATATCTTGCTCATCTTTTGGTATTTTTGAGTGATTCCAAATAAATAATTCTCTTAAAAGGGTTATCAACAAATCAATTCAAAAGTTCCAAGGATTTTTCATGTGGAAGAAACTTGATGAAGAAGAAAGATTACAAGTCCTCCAGATGAATCCCCAATTTTGCATGTGTGACTTCAAATGATCATAACTTGGTCAATTATTATCACCTTAATCCCATTCTTTTTCCATAATGATATTGAGGATGTGAAATTTATTCCTTCTTTTATGTGAAAAGTGAGAAAATGGATAGAAGTTTCCTGAAGGATACAAAATATTATAGGTCATTTCATGATTTTTTGCCAACTTCAACAATTCATAACTCTCTCAATTTTTGGAGATTTTGAATGGTTCAAGTCTCAAAATTCCATTCAAGATATTGAGATCAATCGCCTATTGAACGAAGCTTGTGGGAAAGGTCAATGATATTGAGATCCCTTAGAACCCGGTTACTATTAACTAGGACAGGTTGAGCCAACTAAACTTCAATAGGGTACTTACCTACAAACTCCATGCAAGCCTAAACCTAAAGATTTGTCTGCTTTGTGTGCATATAAACTTGCTTACTTTGCATACTTGTACATAATATCATAACATCATACCATAAAATTATCAATAACCATTTCAAGGATCTTGAGGGCCTTTGATACAGGGTTACATTGAACCAGACGTCTATTAGGGGGCAAGAGGATTTGTTTTCCTTTAACCAAACACCGTCAAGGATCAATTACAACAAACTTGAGTCAAAGGCTACAACCCACTCGACATGATGAGCTTAATTCTCGTGGAAGGACATCCACTGATACAAAGTTCTCCAATCAAAATTGTAAGTGACTACTAACCCCGCGAGATCCTTGAAAACATGCATCCACATATCATGCATCATATCATGACAGGTTTCTCCCATACGGGCCTCCTTATCTTCCTACTGTTTATTTCAGAAAGATGGATTTTGAACAAATGGTGAAAGACATCCAGGCTCAAAACGCCCAACTTCAAGAGATGTTCTTGAACCTATCCAAGGGGCAAGAAGAGGTGAAGGAACTCCTCACCAGGGGCATGATCATGGGAAATTCTAGGGACGATAGAAATGACCAGTTGGAGCGGCTACAAACCAAGATATCCGTAATGAAAGTCTAGATGATGGGACAACTAGTGGGCCAGATAGCTCTCATCCAAAACTTAGCTCAGGGACAAGAAGAGCTGAGAGTCCTCATCAACAAGCTGTGTCAAGACGAATGTAACCAAATGGGGAAAACATCTAGAATTGGGGATCAAGTCATCATTCAGCCTCCCATGAGACAAGAAGTCGGTTTAAGGGAGAGAAGACCTTCCCAAATTTCTTCCACATCACGAGCCCAACAACGACTTTGTCAACATCAACCGGAAAATCAACAAAGGTAAAGAGAGCCCAAAAGACAGTTTACCAACATAAACATACCATTGTCTCAAGCTTTGCAACACATGTTGAGGAGGAATCTGATTACACCAATAAGACCTCATCCAAATCCCAAAACTTTTTCTCCCAGCTACAATCCTGATGCCATGTGTGCCTATCATTCCAATAGTCCTGGGCATGATACAAATGATTGTTGGGCACTGAAGTACAAAATTCAAAACCTGATCAACGAAGGAATGTTAGAGTTCATACAAGATGGCCAGACTGAATTCTTCAGTTGTCCCTCAAAGGCTCACCACCTAAAGTCACAAGCTAGGACAAAGAAGCTTCTTTTCATTTGAATTTTCAGTTGTATTTTCTTTTGCTTGTTCAAACACTTATCTATTAATGTCAAACTTTGTTTCATTAATTCATTGCATATGTTTGTCTTGAATTAATCCACTCGTTTTCATTATATTTAAACTATATTGTTTTTACTTCCTTTGTGACATTCAACTCTTGCTAAAAGTTACAAGCCTTTAGAGGGAGGATGACAAAAACAAGGCCATAATCTCATACAGTATGCTTTTGAACAGACCTTGCTGACGATGTACAGGCGTTCTTTTAAATCCTAAACACTGGAGTTATAAGGAAGATACTAGTCAACCCCTTTGAGCCAAAGAAGTAGAAGTTTTCTTTCTTACACAAATTGAAACCTTTAATCAAAACCTGGGGCAGGGTAGTCTCTCAGTTAATTCAAATGTGCGTTCAGTCGCAAACTTTCACTTCAACAAGTGATATCAAAGATATTCCTGTGGGATCAAAAGAAAGTGATGGTTCCCTACCAAATAGGCAATAATTATCTCTTAAAAGGAGAAGCCCACTAAGTTAAAACCTACAAAGGAGACTTAAGAAAACTAGGGCATCTCGCTGACTGTAATCTCAAAACAAGAACAGTAAGACAAAAATCAGGGATAATAAATCAAAATAAATAGGTCACTATAAATCCTCAAGAAACATGAAAAATGTTGCAAAAATGACTGTCTTCCGACAAACTTAACTTGTTTGAACCATCACTAAAGCGCCATTCCAGACTCAATTGGAGTTCAAACGTATAATTAACTGAATTTAGGACCGAAGAACGGGTGGGTACAAATACACTTTGAGCCTTTACCCTTTGTTTCTTAAACCGTGAACCAAGCCACATTACAACTCTTCAAAAGTCCTAATTGAAGCATGGGTTAGTTCGAAAGCATACTGTTACAAAAGGTATCCTGACTCCTGTAAGGCTTTACTCTAAATCCTGAGTTTGAATTTTCTTACAAAATTTCTTTACTTGCTAAAAATCATTTTCAAAACTTCAAGACAAGCATAAACTTTGCATTATTTGAATATCGTTGTTTGCATATGGCTATTTGTTTGACAACAGAGAAATTCACACGATAAATATTCGATGAACGAAAGCTCTCCTAGTGAACAAAATCACTTCGAGTGGGATGACACTTACAATGAAAAATCTCCTATCAACAAGGGGGCATGACATGTCACTATCCAAGCACACCTGGGTAAGTCTAGTCAAGATTCCAAGAAATCTCTCAAGAAGTACAGAATATCCAGGGGCAGGTCTCCATCTCTATTACTTGAGGCATTGAACGCAAATCCAAACAAAGGGTTACGTACAGTCAATTAGTTCCTAGCGGTGCCATAAACACTTTCTACTAGGGGCAGTGACAAATCTCCCTAAAATCCTTCTCAAAGGATGATTCCCCAGCCAAATTTTCAATCTCTGAAAACCTCTTCCCAACTGAGTCGACTTCAAGAATCCTCGAGGATTTCTGCCAGTGAAGTCTCCGCCTCTCCAATAGAGTAAGCAACAGGGTTTATTTCCCTAACAAACGGCAGGATTCCCTAGCTTGAGGTGGCCTCTCCGACTACTATAAATCAAAGGACCACAACTCCTCTTCCCCAATAGACTACTCTACAATCCCCAACAAGTTATTGTGAAATCTGGACCTGACCAGATATCAATTCAACTTCGACTCCCTAGTAGAGCAACGGACAATCGAGACTTCTGAACTTTTTCCCCAAGCAGGAATCAACACTCTCCATAGAGTTTTCAAGTTTCCCAAGCAGAGTTCTCCTCAACAAAACATGGATCCTCAGTGGAAATATTCTAAGCAAAGTTTGAAGACATACCTACTCTTCAACAGCAATTCGGGATTTAATAACTCCCCAACACTTGTCATGGATTTATTCTCCAAGACAAAATTACATTTCAACAACATTCATAGCACATGCATACAAAATACATATAACATAAATCTCATTTATTTTGAGAACATCATTACGCAATGCATACATCATGATAGTGCATACAACTAACTCTTTACCTTTTTATGAAAGATCGATCGACAGATAAAGGTTATCATCTTTTGAGGTAGTAATCGTCATAGATTCCTTCATCATCCTGCTGAGGTAGTAATCGTCCAAGATTCCTTCATCATCCTACTGAGGTAGTAATCATCCAAGATTCCTTCATCATCCTGCTTAGGTAGTAATCGTCCAAGATTCCTTCGACATCCTGCTGAGGTAGTAATTGTCCAAGATTCCTTCATCATCCTGCTGAGATAGTAATCGTCCAAGATTCCTTCATAATTTTGCTGAGGTAGTAATCATCCAAGATTCCTTCATCATCCTGCTGAGGTAGTAATCGTCCAAGATTCCTTATCATCCTGCTGAGGTAGTAATCGTCCAAGATTCCTTTATCATCCTGCTGAGGTAGTAATCATCCAAGATCCTTCATTATCCTGCTGAGGTAGTAATCGTCCAAGATTCCTTCATCATTCTACTGAGGTAGTAATCATCCAAGATTCCTTCATCATCCTGCTAAGGTAGTAATCATCCAAGATTCCTTCATTATCCTGCTGAGGTAGTAATCGTTCAAGATTCCTTCATCATCCTGATGAGGTAGTAATCATCCAAGATTCCTTCATCATTCTGAGGAGGTAGTAATCTTCCGAGATTCCTTCATCACCCAGCTAAGGTGGTAATCGTCCAAGATTCCTTCATCATCTTGCTGAGGTAGTAACCGTCAAAGATTCCTTCATCATCTTGCTGAGCATTCAAATACAGTTCAGATACGCTCCAGACACGGATGCCATCCTGATACTCATTCAGATTCAGCTTTCAGATACAGTTCAGATACGCTCCAGATACGGATGCCATCCTGATACTCATTCAATTTCAGCTTTCAGATATAGTTCAGATACGCTCTAGATACATATGCCATCCTGATACTCATTCAGATTCACCTTTCAGATACAGTTCAGATACACTCCAGACACGGATGCCATCTTGATACTCATTCAGATTCAGCTTTCAGATACAGTTCAGATACGCTCCAGATACGGATGTCATCCTGATACTCATTCAGATCCAGCTTTCAGATACAGTTCAGATACGCTCCAGATACGGATGCCATCCTGATACTTATTCATATTCGGCTTTCAGATACAGTTCAGATACGCTCCAGACACGGATGCCATCCTGATACTCATTCAGATTCAGCTCTCAGATACGAGTTAGATACAATCCATTTATGGATATTATTCTGATACTCAATCCAACACATCCACTATTCCAGGATAAATCAACCAGAGATTTATTCTGACACTTCTTCTATTCCTACCAGCAATCATTTTGGATGGCATCTACAAGCCCATCCCCAACAACTTTTTATCTCCTCTCCAAATGGCATTTTTAAGCCCATTTCCTATACCATTAACCATCACATTATCGAGTGTAAATTTCTAGGCACTCTAATGTCCAATCGTCTTCCACCTTCGAGTCACGAATGGTGGGCTCGCCAATCTAACTCTTCAGGTTTAAGAAGATTGAACAGGGGCAGTTGTTGTACCCCAAAATTTTCCCTCTCATTAACTCAAAACGTTTCTCACAAGATCTTCAATGGTTCAAGTTTGCAACATTGATACATCAAATTAGGGTTTGAGTTTGCATAAGGACAATTGGACTTCTAATACTTTAAGTGACGTTATTGGATCATTATGGACCTTCTAGAATGCTCATGTCAAGTTTCAAGTCTTCTCAGTCAATTGACCAAGACACCAAAAATCAGCTGTACTGATGAAAAAGTCAATTGTAGCACCAAAAGTCAAACTTTGACTTTTTGGTCAACATTAAGTCTCAAAGATCAAAATTCATTAATACATTCAAAAATATGAAACTTGATCATCAAGAAATCAAGAAAGTCAAAAGTCAATGTGAAAATTCAAATTCTTCAAGATTTAGAAATTTTTCTAAGTGTTTTTTATACATGATAATTTCATTTCTTCATGCCAACTTTTCACCATGATGTAAGATGATTCAAGGAAAAATTCTAACATGAAAGTTGTAGATCTCAATGAGATCTAAAACTTTGTAGGGAAGGACTTTTTCTAGAAATGGTTGGATTTTGAGTTATAAATTCATGAAGTCATGGCATTTTTGAATAAACACTTAGAGAAATTTTCAACAGTTTTGGTCAGGATTTTATCCCAACTTCTTGGCATTTTTTCACATAGTTACAAGATGATTTTGTCAAAGTGGCCAGCATGAAAGTTATAGAGGGTGTTTCAAGCTTTCCAAAACATCCAAGAGCATGAATTTATCATATTTGAGCTAGGAGATACAAGGATCTTAAGTTGGACATTCATTCTTGATTTACAAGGTAGATTTGTGATGAATAGGGAACAAAAATCTTAGCCATGCTGCATAATCTTCACTTTGAAGGCCTCTTGACTTGCAAATATATCCATGATCAGATGTTTACACAATTGATTGAACCATTATCCAAGTGGTTCAAGTATTTTCCATTGCATCTTTCCATTTTTGGCACAAAGGCACCATTGCCATTCTTGCAAAGTTCACTTTAATCATAAAGTCAATTTCTTGAGCCTCTAACTTGTTATTATAATCACACTCAACTTCTACAAGTCAGAACAAACATGTTTAAAGTGATCAACCACTTTAGATAGCTTGGTACAAGAATTAGAAACATGTTCTTCATGCTTGCTTCAAAAACAAGCAAGATAACCATAACATGTGATTCAAAATCTAAGTTGTTTGAAGTCTCAAACCTTCTCTATAAATAGAGAGGCCAATTGCAAGAGAAAGGGTCAGAAAAAAAGAAGGGGAAACTAACATTCAAAATTATTCTTGCTGTCAAAAACCAGAATTGCCCATAAAACCTCCATTTTTTTGAGCTTTGAAGTCCAAATCTTTGAATCTCATACCTTGCAAGTTTTCTCCAAACAAACCATCCAAACACTCCACATACATCATATAGAAGTTTTTCAAACACAAAAACAACTTCTATAACATTACTATCATCACTTCCTAAGCTCAACAACAGCCCATACAGCAGCTCAAACTCAAAGCACAAATTTCAGTTTCAAGGTACGATTTCTTGACTTTGAACTCTTCATACAAGCATCATTAATGGTTCATTTGTGAAGATAAAATGTAGATATAATTGCCTTAAAGCTAACCATATGCTTGCTTTTCATTTTCACTAAGCATGTGTTGAGAACTAACTTTTACATGTAGTAAAACAGTGATAAAAGCAAAAAACAGCAGTTATGCGTCGATACGAAATGCTATGAGTCGACACATACTATGTTCAAAACAGGTTATGAGTCGACACGAAACACGTATGCTTCGATACAAAATGATTATGAGTCGATACGAAACCAGTATGCGTCGACTCATACTGAGTTGTTTTGACTTCCAGGAGCATGAGTCAACACATGAGCCAACACATGAGCCAATACGAAATCTGCATGAGCCAATACGAAATCTGCACGAGCCAATACATAAGCTCTTGTGTCAGCTTATAAAACTTTGTTTTTTTTAATCTTTTTTTATTTTTATTTTTATTTTTTCTTTATACTTTTATTATTATTATTTTCATATAAAAAAAATCAAAAATATATATATTTTATTGGGTTAATACCTATTTTCACCCCTGACATATGGGGTGTATTTGAAAAACCCCCCTGCCAAAAAAAAAGTTCCAATAGTTACCTTGACAAATTTTAAAAGTTTCAATTTTTACCTTGAGGCTGCCACATCCCCTAAAAGGCTGATATGGCTTATTTTTTTGTTACAGTTGTAAGTTTTTTTTTTCCATGTCACACAAGACCAAGTAAAATGTCTAGAATGCCCTTTTCTTAAAATCCCAAATTATTTGGCAAAATTAGGGCGCAGCATCTTCATCTTCATCTTACAAAAAAAGCCAGTTTCAATTCAGACCCTGCGATTAGGGTTCTTCATCCTTGCAAATGGGTGTGTTTAATTTAGTGTTTCATCATGGGGGAAGTTTCGTGCAAGACGGCCATACGTATTATAGAGGAGGTAGTGAGACTACTGTTGAATGTCAGGACGAAGATAAATGGAGCTTTTTTGAAGCTGTTAGTCTGGTTAAAGATTGGGGTTATGAAGGTTTTAGGCTATGGAGAAAGATTCCGCAAACGGATAAAGGGTTTACAAATGTTGTTGATGATGCAGGAGCTGTAGAAGTTGCTAAGCATTGTATGTCTTGTAGGGTTCACGGCGATCTTTGGGTAGAGCACGGTGTAGAAGACATGATGACCAAGGTTCTGGTACCTAATGTTGATGACTTTAGCACCTCTAGTGGAGATGATAGTTCTGGTGACTATGTTGATGCAAGCCAATGTTTCAATGACAGTGAAGAGGAAAGAGTAATTGAAGTAGAAGAAGAGCAATTTGAACGAGTGGAGATAGTTGTTCCAGTTAGTGGGAATAGGGTGGAGATCAAAGGGAAATCATTTAGATTCAAGCGTTGTGCATCCAAGGATCCCAAAAAGATGAAAGAAAAGAGCAAAAGGGACAAGGTCAGTGTTTTGGTGCCCAAAAGTGTCTTAGGATCTTGTTCAAAGAGGGCTACAAGGATATGTGAAGATGTGGATTATGCTAGTGAGGAACTTGAAAGTTCAGATGCTGATGAAAGTGACATGGATGACAAACCTTCCAAGCCAAAGTATGAGAAGTTCAGATCAGAGCTGCTTAACAAAGACTTTCAATTCAAATTAGGTATGGAGTTCATTTCTCTTTCTGAATTTAAAGATGCTATCAGGGATTGGTCAGTATTAAATGGTAGAGAAATAACGTTTGTTAAGAATGAGAGTTATAGGGTTAGGGTTGAGTGTAAGAGTAAATGTGGGTTTTTGGCATTGTGTAGCAAAGTGGGAGGTAGCCTCACTTACCAGATAAAGACTTGGGTGGGGACCCACACATGTGCAAGGGTATTAAATAATAATTCTGCCAATTCCAAGTGGGTCTCTAAGTTAGTGGTTGAAAAGAGGAAGTCACAAGGGAAAGTTAAACTGTCTGAAATTATGTCTGAGCTTAGACAGAAATATTCAGTGGGCATTACCAAAGGGAAAGCTTGGAGAGCCAAAGCTATGGCTGAAGAAATAATTGAAGGTGATGCAAAGGAACAGTATAACATGTTATGGAGATATGCAGCTGAGTTGAGAAAACATTATGCTGGGAACACTGTCAAACTAAATACTGAGAGACCACATCCAACACTACCACTAAGATTTGGTAGATTTTACTTCTGTTTTGATGGATGCAAGAAAGGGTTTACCAAGGGTTGTAGACCATTTATAGGGGTAGATGGGTGTCATCTTAAGACACAAGAAAGAGAGTCAGTGAAAGATTGAAGGAAGTGAGGAATGCCAAAAGACATGGTGGGTCTGGATCAACACCTGATGCACCTTTGACCATAGGTGAAGAAACTGGTGGTGGTACCTCAAAGAAGATATCAAGGAAGAAGAGGAAGGGCATTGATCAGTAGTTGTGCACATAGTGTGCTATTTTGTAAAATTCAATTTGAAAGTTTCCTGTGTCATTTTGTTACTTTGACTTATTATCAGAACAGGCTTGGCTTAAGTTATGTATCATGTTATTGTCATTTTGTATCACAGATGTACTTGACTATGTATCACAACAGATTTGCTTGACAATGTTAAAGTCATTTTGTACAACAGATGTACTTGACTATGTATCACAACAGATTTGCTTAACAATGTTAAAGTCATTTTGTACAACAGATTTTGGCTTAACTATGTTATTGTCATTTTGTACAACAAATTTGCTTAAGAACAGAATTACTTAACAACAGATTTGCTTAACAACAGATTTTGTAAAACAGAATTACTCAACAGAATTGCTTAAGAATAGATTTCAAAAATATCAGAACAGATTTCCAAAATATTCCAAAACAGAATTGCTTAAGAACAGATTTCCAAAATATCAGAACAGATAACCAAAACTCATGAGAGTAATATATTCCATATTCCATAACAAAGAAATATAATTCATGAACTAAATTTTACTTAGGTTACAGCTTCCTAGAACATAAGCCACGGCTTCATGAATTTTTACATGAACTAAGTAAGAAATGAACCAAAAGACAAATAAACCCAACTAAAACATAATTCAGCTTCTTTTGTAACTCATCCATTTTTTTCTCCATGGCTTCCATCTTCAGTGCGATATCTCTCTCCAGTTTGCTCATCAGTTCTACTGAAACTACATCCGAATGGCCGTTATCACCGAAATCATCAGAAAATTCATCATCCCAAACAAATGCGTTGCAGTCATCTCCTTTACCCCAGAACTTACACTTCCAGTATTTTCTCCCGGGATTTGCAACCGATTTTGAAACAAATAACTTCATGGAGACATTGTGGCCGCATTTGGGAGTTAGTCTACCATTTGAAGATAAGCATGAAGTAGAACAATTTGGTTGACTCATGTTTATGAAATCAAAGAAAACTTAAAGATGAAGAGGAAAGAGGAAAGCAAAAGTTGGGTTGCTGAGATGAAGATGTTGCGCCCTAATTTGGAGGTGGAGGGTCTGAATTGAAACATAGCATTTGCCAAATTATTTGGGATTTTAAGAAAAATGTAGAAAGGGCATTCTGGACATTTTACTTGGTCTTGTGTGACATGGCAAAAAAAAACTTACAACTGTAACAAAAAAATAAGCCACATCAGCCTTTTAGGTGATGTGGCAGCCTCAAGGTAAAAATTGAAACTTTTAAAATTTGTCAAGGTAACTATTGGAACTTTTTTTTTGGCAGGGGGGTTTTTCAAATACACCCCATATGTCAGGGGTGAAAATAGGTGTGATCGGTGGATCTGGAACTGACTGTTTAACGCTGGTTCGCGAAATGTCGCGGAAGCAAGAGTCGCCACCGTCTTTTATTTTCTCCAAATGGAAAGGACAAAAGCACAGAAAAATTCCTTAAAGAGATTGCTCTCGGTTCGGGAGGTAGGTTATAGAAAGGGAAGGTGTTAGCACCCTTTCTATCCATGGTTATCCATGGGCTCTTAGATACTTGCTCATTGTGTTTTCAAAATTGTTTGTTTGCTTTTCAACTGTGGGTTTTAAAAAGTTTCTTTTGAAAATTTCAGATCGACTCGTGCGTCAGAGTGTTTGAAAAATTGTTTTGAAAGCTTTTGAAAAGTGTTGGTGTGAAAAGTATTTTGTTTTGTTTTGAAGAGAGCAAGTATCCATGAGAACCTACCTACCCTAAGGAATTCGTCTATGTAAATGTCCTTTAAAGTAATGTCATCCCACCATTGAGAGGTAGGTAGCACCACCGTTGGAGGTGTTCGGGTCAATTCGAGGTTCGGGACATGGTGATCACCAGAGCAATGGGAAGACACCTTAGAAGCTACCCTCATGCCAGGTTCCCGGATCATGAGGACTTACTAAGACGTCCTCTACTCGACGACCACCTTTCGAAAGGCAACAGTGAGGCGTACCCTAGGGGTGGTGTGTGCGAATTGTGTGTCATGTTTCAGTTATTTGTCTTGTCATGTTTGTTGTGTTCTACGCTTGATTTTAATTAGGTCCATACATTCTTGCATGCTTATTTAACAGTTAATATTTGCGGGAAAATAAATCTATAACTATTACAAATGGCGCGGGTCCACATCGCCAAAATTAAACCGGACCCGATTTGACGGAAGATAAATAAAGCGAATAAAAGTGAAGTGCGAGAAATTGTTACAACGCTTTGGGAGAATTACATAATTATAATAAGCGACATAAAATAAATGTGCGAAATTAACAATTAAAAATATGGGCGTTGGACCCTTTTGCAAAAAATTAAAGTTAATGAATTAATTAATTAGAATTAATGTGGAATTAGAATTAAAGATTAAAAGAAAATGTTTTTAGTATTTTATATTTTTTTAAGATTTAAAAGAAAAAGAATTTATTGAAATTAAAATAAAATGCTAAACCCTAGTTCTAATGGTTTTTAAGTTTATTGCGAAAATATTAAGTTTTGACCTAATTTAAATCTAAGTTAATTTACATGCAAAATTTAATTATAGAAAATAAATAAAATAAGCAATATTATTGTAAAAAAGGAAATTAAGAAGAATAAAAATTAAACCTAATTCTATTTTTGGATTTTAGTTATTAAAAGGATTAAAATTATAACCTAATTAAACTAAATATTTACATGTAATTTATTTATGGAAATAATTAAAATAAAATAAATATTATATTTTTTGCCTTTTTCTGATTTTATGATATTTTCCATATTTTGTAAAAATAATTAATTAATTAAAAAAAATAAAAAATAAATAACATAACAATTAAAAAAATAAAATATGAAAAGAAAAGCAAACCAGGGGGGGGGTAGCCCCAAAATTGGAGGTAAGGTTCAGCAAATCAGGCCCATTAAGCATTGAAATTCGCTGACTTTCCCAGATTGTGTGCTAACGCGTTGACTTGCGTTCATGGTACACCTTGGATCGTGGCACTCTGATTAGTTCTCATAGGCACGTGGACGTCTGGATGATGGTGGAGCATGGTGTGCATCAATGATAGCGCTGCATGGGATTTTACATTGAAAAATAATATTGAAATTTGCCAGACCTGGGACTTGAACCCAGGTCACGAGGGTTAATGCAATCAACGTTCACCATCTGAGCCACTACGCGCCTGTTATTATATTATAACAAATAAATAATAAAAAGAAACATTGGTTAGTGGCCCCAAAAAAAACACAAAAGCGCGCGCTGGTTTGAATGAGCCACCCAGTGGTTGCCAGCACATCGTCTTCCTCACGTATTTCTTTTTTTTCTGAAACAAGATCCTATTGCAACGGTTTTAGAAGCGTGGTTTTAGGCAGGCTTCAAGAAAATAGCGACTAGCGCTATGGTGATCATAAATTGATCGCGACTAGTGCTTTTTCTTCGTCTTGATGAGCTGATTGCAATGGTGGTACTGGGATGGTCTAATTTTGCTTGTATTAAGAATCCCTAATTTTGAAACCTGCAAACCCTAAATCTCATTCATGGCATCATCGTGTTTGGTCAATAAAAAGACAATTAAACACAATGGTTAGCTTGGAAACTTCATACTGAACAAGAATTCATAAATAAAAATGCAAAAAGATGTATGAATTATGATATATGATTTCAAAAGTTTTGTGACACAGTTCGAGTTCTATCTACCAATTCTTGGAGCTTTGCTTGTTGTTTGTGATTGGCACACGTTCAGAGAATAACAATGAAGCTATTGGAATGGAAATTAAGGCTTGAATCGTCTCGTAACCTTGAAATCAGTTTTGTGTTTTATGGAAAAAAATTCAAGTTTGCAAAGTGGTCTTGGGCGCAGCTTTTTGTGTAATGCCATTAGGTTTCTATTCCTGATTATGTATAGAAGCTTTTAGGTCAACAAAATTGCACAAAATCCATGGCATTCAATGATTTGCATATTTGATTTTGTAAGATCTTTTTGAATCTTTTTCACATGGTTCTTTGTGTCAATTAGCTCCAATCACACCAATTCTTTCCATAATTGAACAAGCACGAAATATTGAGAGTAGAATGTGCACAAAAAGATTTTTTTAGGTCAAGTTTATATTTTCTACATATTTAAATGATTTAAATGAATTAATATTAATATAAATTCAAATAAATAAATAAAAATTGAGAAAATACTTCCCTTTGGGCCAAGTGGTCGTGCATAGGCTTAGAATGATGAATCATGGAAGAAAAATGGGCCCATTAGCAATTTTGGATCATTTGCATCAATGTTGACTTTTCAAAATTCCCAAAAATTTCCCAACTTCCACAAGGCATAACTTGCTCAATATTTAAGCTTTTCACATGTTCTTGGACATTTTGGAAAGGTCTTTGAGTCCTATAACCAATGCCTTTGGTCCCATGTCATTTTGATTTACCAATCTCAAGTTATGGCCTTTGACTTAAAGTCCCTTTTTGTTGACTTTTGAAAATGACCTATAATGTTGAAATTGATAACTTTTTGTGAGGGAATTTCTTGGACTTGAAGTATGAAGATGAATTGTAGGAAATGTCCTTCTCTTCAAAATGAGCTTTGGATGGAATTTTTCTGATAATCCATGTGAAAGTTATGCCCTGGTCAATTTCAGTTGACTTTTTCAACTGTCCAAATATAGTAACTTTTGCATCTTTGATGATTTCTGAGCCAAATTTTGAGAATCATGATCAAGAATTGATCAAATGATGTTTGTTGCTTCAAAATGATATGTTGACCAAAAATTTGAACTTTTGACTGTCAAATGACCATTTTGCCCCTACAGTTGACTGTAGTGCAATCTAGGATTTTGACTGTGCAATTTTGAGCTGAATGCCTTGAAACTTGATGTGAGAATGCTTGACCATCTTTGTAAGCATATGAGACTTGATTGGATTCTTGAAAACTTCATTTTCTTGCTCAGAACACAAACCCTAGTTTTGACTGTATAGGAGATAGTTAAACTGCATGACCCTTGGGGAATTTTGTGACTTGGCTTGGCAATTTCTTGAAGAATATGGGAGGGCAAATTTTGGGGTGCAACAGTTGCCCCTGTTCAATCTTCTTAGACCTGAGGATGCAGATTGGCTGACGTGCCTTTCGTAATCCGAGGGTAGAAGATGATTGGACACTAGAGTGCCCAGAAATTTGCGCTCACATAGTAGCAGTGATGATGGGGGAATGGGCTTATAGATGCCATTTGGAGATTGCTGGATAGAGTGATGGGCTTATAGATGCCATCTAGATGCTGATTGCGTAAGAGATTCCTTAGCGAGAACCTGCTTACCTGCAAAAGAAAAATGAGTACCTGACACGTTGCAGGAGCTGATTTTAGATGCTTGGTATAGATGTGTCCTGACTGGTTACAGGAGCTGAGTCTGGAGCTTCAAACGCTGATGAATGAACCAGAGATGGTTACTGCTTTAGCATGAATGATAAGAGAACCTTGGGCGACTTTAATCTCAACAACGCTCGTTGAGAAAAATCTTGATGGGAATTATTATCTTCGCAGTATTGGGCAGAGAACCATAGGCGATTAAAATCTGAAAGGAATGATCACCTCACACTCATCGTCGGAGAGGGGAACATCTGAAAAAGGGATTACTACCTCACACACCGTCGGAGAGGGAACCATAGGAGACTACCACCTCACACTCATCGTCGGAGAGGGAAACATCTGAAAAAGGGATTACTACCTCACACACCGTCGGAGAGGGAACCATAGGAGACTATCACCTCACACTCATTGTCGGAGAGGGAAACATCTGAAAAAGGGATTACTACCTCACACACCGTCGGAGAGGGAAACATCTTGAAAAAGGGATTACTACCTCACACACCGTCGGAGAGGGAACCATCACTTCTGCTGAGTCTTTATAAGAAAAATCTGTTGGGAGTCGATTTAGCTGGACTAGAGAAGGCCTTGAAATATGTTTGAGAATGATGTGATGAAGGAATCTGAGACGATTGCTACTCCAAATCTATGATGAAGGAATCTGGGACGATTGCTACCTCAGCAGGATGATGAAGGAATCTGGGACGATTACTACCTCAACGGGTGACGAAGGAATCTGGGACGATTACTACCTCAACGGGTGACGAAGGAATCGGGGACGATTACTACCTCAGCAGGATGATGAAGGAATCTGAGACGATTACTACCTCAGCGGGATGATGAAGGAATCTGGGACGATTACTACCTCAGCAAGATGATGAAGGAATCTGGGAAGATTACTACCTCAACGGGATGATGAAGGAATCTGGGACGATTACTACCTCAACGGGTGACGAAGGAATCTGGGACGATTACTACCTCAATGGGTGACGAAGGAATCGGGGACGATTACTACCTCAGCAGGATGATGAAGGAATCTTGGACGATTACTACCTCAGCGGGATGATGAAGGAATCTGGGACGATTACTACCTCAACGGGTGGATGAAGGAATCTGAGACGATTGCTACTCCAAATCTATGATGAAGGAATCTGGGACGATTACTACCTCAACGGGTGGATGAAGGAATCTGAGACGATTGCTACTCCAAATATATGATGAAGGAATCTGGGACGATAACTACCTCAGCAGGACGATGAAGGAATCTGAGACGATTGCTACTCCAACGGGTAACGACTTTTATCTGTTGATCGTTCTTTCCTGAAAAAGTAACGAATTGGTTGTATGCAATGTCATAATGCATGAATTGCCTGATTTTATGATGTTCTCAAAAATAAATGAGATTGGGGTGATATGATGCGTCTATGCATGCTATAATGATGTATGTGACGTTTTATGAATGTGTTTTTCGTCTAGGAAAGTAAATCCTTGACGGGTGCCGGGAAGTCGTATCCTGGGCTGATGTTTGAAGAGTAAGCTTTTACTTCCGCTGGAGATGATAACTGCAAGAATACCGTTAGGAGAAGATGACTCCGTTGCGGAATAAACTTGGCAAATGAAGGATTCTGCGGGGAGAAAAAGATACTCTGACGACCATGCTGGGAAGCAATACTCTGTGGGAAGAGGGATGTCTTGCTGAATGTTGACAGTAGTTTGCTGAGGATACCCTTGTTGTTGGAAGTGTTGATGAACTTCGCTGGGGTAGGAAGACTTCGGCGACGACGCCCGTTCCGTGGCTTTTGGCTGAGGATAACCCAGTTATATCCTGTTAAGGAAATAACTCTTTAAATCAAGCCGGACGACGCGTTCGTACTCTGCGAGGGGATAAGCTTACTGCTTGGGGATATGGATTCCACTTTCCTGGGGAACTGGATTGGACTGCTCTGGGGAAGTATTGAACTGTATTGGTCATGTTCTTCAACGGAACCTACCTTGATACCCTGGAGGACAGAACAGTCAGATTGCTTAGACCACCCATTATTGCCCCTGTTTCTATGGGGGAGGCACTTATGGGGTGCTGATAGTTGTTGATGAGCAAACCTTCTTCTGGTAGGCAGGTGACGAGATAACAGGACATAGTCGTACGCTTTAATCCCTAACTTTTGCCTGGACCGCCCTTTCGGGTTTTCAGTCCACCGGGATACCCATTTTTGCCCAAGCCGCCTTTTCAGGTTTTCGACTTGCCGGGTGTACAGATTTTTTCATTTCATCCCTCATTTTGCCCGAACCCTTTTGGTTCGCCGGGAAGCCCTTATTTTTTTGCCTAGGTATGTCAACCTAGCGGGTCTTTGATTGGGCGTAGTATTTTTTCGACTATGTCCATGCTCTTAGAATGTAGGGAGTTGCCTCTGCTAGAAGTGTTTTGTCATGCCACCAGAAGGTGTTTGATAAGGCGAAATTCGTCGTTGGAATGCCCCAAGTGACTCAGGCAGAGATTTGCCCCAGGCTTTTTGGCCTTTTGAGAGATTCTCTGGATCTTGACTGAACTGCCCCAGATGATGGACAATAGTCGTGCCATGCCCCTTGATTGGAGGTACTTCTGTTCATTAGGCATTCGTCGTGTAAACTTCTATATTGTTCAAACAAAAAGTCATATGCAAACAAAGTTATGTTAAAAATGCAAAGCTTATGTCTGTCTTGAAGATTTTGAAAATGCATTTTTTTTTCATAAAACATGTGAATGTTTGTAAAACATGATGTCAACTCTGTATTTACCGTAGCCTTAAGGAGTCAGGATACCTTCGTAACAGTATGCTTTCGAACTAACCCATGCTTCAGCTAGGACTTTTGAGGGTTATAACGTGGCCTGGTTCACGGTTTAAGAAACAAAGGATAAAGGCTCAAATTTTATTTGTACCCACCCGCTCTTCGTGATGTTCTCCAAACCTAAACTCAGTTGATCATGCGTTAGACCTTGCTTGAGTCTTTGCTTTGATGTTCCAGTAATGGTTCAGACATTGACAGTTTATTTTGAATAGGCGGTCATTTCCTTTTTTTTTGTTGAGGGTTTGTAAGACCTCTTTCTTTTTGATTGTGTTATCCCTATTTTTGCCTGAACTGTTTCCTTTTCGGAATTACAGTCAGCGGGATGCCCCAGTTTCATAAGTCTCTTTTCATAGGTTTAGACTTTTTGGGCTTTTCATTTATGAATTTTGATGATGACTGCCTGTCCTTTTGGTTGTTCTGAACCATCACTGTCTTTGCTCGTTTTGTAAAGATCTCTTCGGTGCCATTCGTCATGCACTTGGATCAACTGAGAAGACTACTCTGCCCCGGGTTATGATTAAGGGTTTAATTTTCGAAAATAAAAACTCCTACTTCTTTGGCTCAGAGGGGTTGACGAGGGATTATCTTCCTTATTACTCCAGTGTTTAGGAATTGAAACAATGCCTGTACCTCATCAGCGGGGTCTGTTCAACAGCATACTGTATATTGTGGTATCGTTTTCGTCATCCTCCCTCAATAGGCTTAGAATTTTAGATCAAGAGCTGACATCAGAAAAAATATGGAAATAATTTGCATTTAGTGAATACGAATATATTGTTTCAGAACAGACATATGCGATGCATTAATGGAATAACAATGTTTTAACATGAATAAATGTTTAAACGGTCAAAAGAAAAACACAACCCGAACATTCAAATGAACAAAAGTTTCCTAGTCTCGGAGCTTGTCACTTCAACTGATGAGCCTTGGAGGAATGGTATAAAAATTCAGCCTGTCCATCTTGTGTGAACTCCAATGCCCCTTCATCGATCAGGTCCTGGATTTTGTTCTTCAGATCCCAACATTCATTGGTATCATGTCCTGGGCTAGCAGAGTGGTAGGCACACCTCTTATTGGGATCATAGGCAGGAGATGTTGTGTTGGGGTTCCGGGGATGAGCCCTCAATGTGATCAGATTCAACCTCAATAGGCATTGCAAAGCTTGAAACAGCGACATGTTGAGCTGGGTGAATTGCCTCCTGGGCTTGTCTGGCTGAACTTGGCGAGGTTGGTGCTGAATTTGTGGCACTGGAGTCATTTGAGGAGCTTTCCCCTTATCCTCTTGTCTCGAGGATGATTGGATGATGAATGGCTTTTTACCCTTAGATGTTTGCCCCAGTTGGTTACCCTGAAGCAGTTGGTTGACGAGAAACCAGAGCTCCTCTTGTCTTTGAACTAGGCCTTGAATGACATTCCTCTGTCCCAGCATCTGGGCTTTCATAGCATCCATCTCAGCTTGTAGGTGTTCCAACTTTTCATCCTCAGCATTGCCCCTGACGAAGGTCTCCGTGAGAAGTATCCTTAGCTCCTCTTGCCCCTTGGATAGATTCAGGAGGATTTCCCCGAACCGATTCTCTTGAGTAAGAAAGTCCTGGTTGTCTTGTGGGCAAGCCATTGCTGAAATAAACAGCGAGAAGGGTGAGTGACCTGCAAAGAACGGGTATCTGTAATGCAATGATATGTATGATATGCATGCAATGTTTTCAAGGATCTCGCAGGGTAAACAGAGAAACTTGTTAGAGTTGGAAACTGGCAACTTGATTGAAGGAACTTCCTGTTGTAGAGAGCCCTTCTTCAAGGGTCAAAGGCTCACCATATCCAGTGGGTCATAGCCCCTGACAACCTTGGCTAGAGGAAACTAAATCCTCTTTTCCCCTGGCTAGATGTTTGATTTATCATGACCTGCATCACAAGCCCTTGAGATCCTTGAAATGGGTTAGGATGTATGCAATGGTATGATGTCATGCCATGCATGGGGTGATGTAGGTAAACCATGTTATGAGTCCTAATTAAGGACTATAAACAACCCTGCAAGAAATTTAGTACCCTGTTATGAGTCCCAATTAAGGACTATAAACAAGACCTGCAAGTAATTTGGTAAACCCTGTCATGAGTCCTAGTTTAGGACTATAAACAAGACCTGCAAGAAACAAGTGTCAGGTAACAAGCACGCAGATAGTCAAGTACGAAGGCACACAAGTCACACAAGAGAAACCCTTAGGGTTTAGGCCAGCATGGGGTCTGGGTAGTACCCTCTTGAAGTTGGTGGGCTCAACCTGTCCTAATCAAAGTAACCGGGTTCTAAGGTTCCCAATATCACGGGATTGCTTTCATTGTTCATCGTTTCGATTTAGCCACTGAACTGGCGACCGAAATATTCCAGGAAAGCAACCCTCAATTGAGTGTAGTATCGAGTATCAACCAACCTCGGACTGCACCAAAGTCAGTTATCTCACTACCCTAAAGAGGCCAAGATAGTTCAATTAAGGTTCCTAAGGTCTGTTGATGCTTCACGACACCACGCGGAGGCCCCGTACTCTCCTTGACTGAACTCAAGGGTTACCGGTACACACCAAAGTGCCACATCAACGTAGCAGACTGTTTCAACCATGTCGGTATACCCCGCACAGTTCCCTCACAGCCTTGTTGCTACTTTATAAGAAAGGTATCCCCCAGATCCGGGTTTAGGATCTATAGAACTCCCAAGCAACCCACAATAATAAAGCAAGCAAAGAAGACAATTGAAAACATAGTTATGACCTAGCCCTAAGGTACACCCCACTTTAAGTTTATTCCCCAGCAGAGTCGCCAGTTCTGTGATCGGTGGATCTGGAACTGACTGTTTAACGCTGGTTCGCGAAATGTCGCGGAAGCAAGAGTCGCCACCGTCTTTTATTTTCTCCAAATGGAAAGGACAAAAGCACAGAAAAATTCCTTAAAGAGATTGCTCTCGGTTCGGGAGGTAGGTTATAGAAAGGGAAGGTGTTAGCACCCTTTCTATCCATGGTTATCCATGGGCTCTTAGATACTTGCTCATTGTGTTTTCAAAATTGTTTGTTTGCTTTTCAACTGTGGGTTTTAAAAAGTTTCTTTTGAAAATTTCAGATCGACTCGTGCGTCAGAGTGTTTGAAAAATTGTTTTGAAAGCTTTTGAAAAGTGTTGGTGTGAAAAGTATTTTGTTTTGTTTTGAAGAGAGCAAGTATCCATGAGAACCTACCTACCCTAAGGAATTCGTCTATGTAAATGTCCTTTAAAGTAATGTCATCCCACCATTGAGAGGTAGGTAGCACCACCGTTGGAGGTGTTCGGGTCAATTCGAGGTTCGGGACATGGTGATCACCAGAGCAATGGGAAGACACCTTAGAAGCTACCCTCATGCCAGGTTCCCGGATCATGAGGACTTACTAAGACGTCCTCTACTCGACGACCACCTTTCGAAAGGCAACAGTGAGGCGTACCCTAGGGGTGGTGTGTGCGAATTGTGTGTCATGTTTCAGTTATTTGTCTTGTCATGTTTGTTGTGTTCTACGCTTGATTTTAATTAGGTCCATACATTCTTGCATGCTTATTTAACAGTTAATATTTGCGGGAAAATAAATCTATAACTATTACAAATGGCGCGGGTCCACATCGCCAAAATTAAACCGGACCCGATTTGACGGAAGATAAATAAAGCGAATAAAAGTGAAGTGCGAGAAATTGTTACAACGCTTTGGGAGAATTACATAATTATAATAAGCGACATAAAATAAATGTGCGAAATTAACAATTAAAAATATGGGCGTTAGACCCTTTTGCAAAAAATTAAAGTTAATGAATTAATTAATTAGAATTAATGTGGAATTAGAATTAAAGATTAAAAGAAAATGTTTTTAGTATTTTATATTTTTTTAAGATTTAAAAGAAAAAGAATTTATTGAAATTAAAATAAAATGCTAAACCCTAGTTCTAATGGTTTTTAAGTTTATTGCGAAAATATTAAGTTTTGACCTAATTTAAATCTAAGTTAATTTACATGCAAAATTTAATTATAGAAAATAAATAAAATAAGCAATATTATTGTAAAAAAGGAAATTAAGAAGAATAAAAATTAAACCTAATTCTATTTTTGGATTTTAGTTATTAAAAGGATTAAAATTATAACCTAATTAAACTAAATATTTACATGTAATTTATTTATGGAAATAATTAAAATAAAATAAATATTATATTTTTTGCCTTTTTCTGATTTTATGATATTTTCCATATTTTGTAAAAATAATTAATTAATTAAAAAAAATAAAAAATAAATAACATAACAATTAAAAAAATAAAATATGAAAAGAAAAGCAAACCAGGGGGGGGGGGTAGCCCCAAAATTGGAGGTAAGGTTCAGCAAATCAGGCCCATTAAGCATTGAAATTCGCTGACTTTCCCAGATTGTGTGCTAACGCGTTGACTTGCGTTCATGGTACACCTTGGATCGTGGCACTCTGATTAGTTCTCATAGGCACGTGGACGTCTGGATGATGGTGGAGCATGGTGTGCATCAATGATAGCGCTGCATGGGATTTTACATTGAAAAATAATATTGAAATTTGCCAGACCTGGGACTTGAACCCAGGTCACGAGGGTTAATGCAATCAACGTTCACCATCTGAGCCACTACGCGCCTGTTATTATATTATAACAAATAAATAATAAAAAGAAACATTGGTTAGTGGCCCCAAAAAAAACACAAAAGCGCGCGCTGGTTTGAATGAGCCACCCAGTGGTTGCCAGCACATCGTCTTCCTCACGTATTTCTTTTTTTTCTGAAACAAGATCCTATTGCAACGGTTTTAGAAGCGTGGTTTTAGGCAGGCTTCAAGAAAATAGCGACTAGCGCTATGGTGATCATAAATTGATCGCGACTAGTGCTTTTTCTTCGTCTTGATGAGCTGATTGCAATGGTGGTACTGGGATGGTCTAATTTTGCTTGTATTAAGAATCCCTAATTTTGAAACCTGCAAACCCTAAATCTCATTCATGGCATCATCGTGTTTGGTCAATAAAAAGACAATTAAACACAATGGTTAGCTTGGAAACTTCATACTGAACAAGAATTCATAAATAAAAATGCAAAAAGATGTATGAATTATGATATATGATTTCAAAAGTTTTGTGACACAGTTCGAGTTCTATCTACCAATTCTTGGAGCTTTGCTTGTTGTTTGTGATTGGCACACGTTCAGAGAATAACAATGAAGCTATTGGAATGGAAATTAAGGCTTGAATCGTCTCGTAACCTTGAAATCAGTTTTGTGTTTTATGGAAAAAAATTCAAGTTTGCAAAGTGGTCTTGGGCGCAGCTTTTTGTGTAATGCCATTAGGTTTCTATTCCTGATTATGTATAGAAGCTTTTAGGTCAACAAAATTGCACAAAATCCATGGCATTCAATGATTTGCATATTTGATTTTGTAAGATCTTTTTGAATCTTTTTCACATGGTTCTTTGTGTCAATTAGCTCCAATCACACCAATTCTTTCCATAATTGAACAAGCACGAAATATTGAGAGTAGAATGTGCACAAAAAGATTTTTTTAGGTCAAGTTTATATTTTCTACATATTTAAATGATTTAAATGAATTAATATTAATATAAATTCAAATAAATAAATAAAAATTGAGAAAATACTTCCCTTTGGGCCAAGTGGTCGTGCATAGGCTTAGAATGATGAATCATGGAAGAAAAATGGGCCCATTAGCAATTTTGGATCATTTGCATCAATGTTGACTTTTCAAAATTCCCAAAAATTTCCCAACTTCCACAAGGCATAACTTGCTCAATATTTAAGCTTTTCACATGTTCTTGGACATTTTGGAAAGGTCTTTGAGTCCTATAACCAATGCCTTTGGTCCCATGTCATTTTGATTTACCAATCTCAAGTTATGGCCTTTGACTTAAAGTCCCTTTTTGTTGACTTTTGAAAATGACCTATAATGTTGAAATTGATAACTTTTTGTGAGGGAATTTCTTGGACTTGAAGTATGAAGATGAATTGTAGGAAATGTCCTTCTCTTCAAAATGAGCTTTGGATGGAATTTTTCTGATAATCCATGTGAAAGTTATGCCCTGGTCAATTTCAGTTGACTTTTTCAACTGTCCAAATATAGTAACTTTTGCATCTTTGATGATTTCTGAGCCAAATTTTGAGAATCATGATCAAGCATTGATCAAATGATGTTTGTGGCTTCAAAATGATATGTTGACCAAAAATTTGAACTTTTGACTGTCAAATGACCATTTTGCCCCTACAGTTGACTGTAGTGCAATCTAGGATTTTGACTGTGCAATTTTGAGCTGAATGCCTTGAAACTTGATGTGAGAATGCTTGACCATCTTTGTAAGCATATGAGACTTGATTGGATTCTTGAAAACTTCATTTTCTTGCTCAGAACACAAACCCTAGTTTTGACTGTATAGGAGATAGTTAAACTGCATGACCCTTGGGGAATTTTGTGACTTGGCTTGGCAATTTCTTGAAGAATATGGGAGGGCAAATTTTGGGGTGCAACAATAGGTATTAACCCTATTTTATTTAAATATGTACGCATACACTTTTGTTGTATTCCTTTTTTTCTAAACTAAAAAAGACAAAAACATTTTCTTATTAAAATCAATTTCTTTTCTTAAAATTAATTTAATATTTAGACTTAGGTTTTATTTCAATTTGTTTATTTTGATTAAATTAATTTAGACATTAGGATTTTAATTATTTTCTTTTCAAATCAATTAGAACCTTCTTCATAAAAAAAACATAAAAACACTTTCTATTCTCTTTGTATTTCTTTGTACATTTTATTATTTCGCACTATAATTATGCAATTGTCAAAGCCTTGTAATAGTAAATTAGGTTTATTTGCTTTCATCTCCCCATTTGTAAATTTTTACACCCCCTCCCCTAATGATGTAATAGCGTAGTAATTTAAATTCCTCAATTTATCGCTTTATATACAAATGCTAGTAATTAGGGTTTTGTATGGAAAGACTAAAACCAACAAAATAGCAAATCCTAATCAAGACAAAAACAAAGTATGAAAATAAATACACTTGCACACCAACACTCCTAGGGTAAATCCACTTGGTTTCCTTACAAAAATGACCATATTACGCATGTGAGATATCTTAGCAAAGACAAGAAAAATACAAGATCATAGTCCCTCAATGACGCTATCAAAAGTTGCCTTTTAAAATGATCTTATTCCCTAATGAAAAATGCTAAGATATCTTGCAATATTACTAATCATGGTTATACGATGACCCGCGCCCGTCCCTTTTAGATCTAAAGATAGGGTTACTTACCAAACAATGGTAAGATAACAATGTCAAAGGAGAAAGGAAATGAACATGAAAGACTTTTGAGTAGGTACATTTTTCCTAGTTACTTGATCCATTTCAAAACAAAAACATCCTTGCTATTTTCAAAACAAACACCAACACTTTCAAAAACATCTTTCAAACTTGAAAAGATTTTCAAAAGATAAAATACTTTGTATACATTCTTACGATGGCGCCTTTTCAAAATACTTTCAAAAACCACACAAAGCACATTTTCAAACAAAAGCAAGTGATCTAGCAAGTAACTAAGAGCCCATGGAAAACCATGGATGAAAAGGGTGTTAATACCTTCCCTTTTCATAATCTACCCCCTGAACTCAAGAAACAATCTCAAAGGTCTTTCCTGTGCTTTTTCACCTTTCCTTTTAGATAAAAGAAAAGTCGGTGGCGACTCTTGATAACCGCAAAATTTACGATCAAACGCAAAACACCCAAGTCAGTTCTCCCACCGTATCACACCTATAAGTAGAGGGTCATTCCCCATTAATTTCCTCAAGCTTGGATGGCCAGAGTCACCCTGCCAAACTTGTTCCATAACTCAAAATTCAGCAACTTCGAAATCTATTCTCAAGCCTTTTTCAATCCAAATTTTCCATCAATTCACCTTTCTTGATCTTCCCTGAAGCTAACCATATAATTACATTCAATAATCGTGCCCTATATTGCTCCATAGAAGTCCAGTTTCAGAGCTCTGCAACTCAATTTCAATAGGTAGATTCCTTCATCAATTCTTCAAAACATTGATATCATTGTAATGCTCTCATTACCCTAGTTCTAGTTGCAACACTTGTTTTTTACTGGAAACACGTTTTGACCATGAAATTTTAAATCCCTTTTTAAAACTTTCCTTCCAAATTGATTGAGCTACAGCTTATATAAATTTGTCGCGAGGGTGTGGTTTTCTTCATCTTGAAGAGACAAAACGAATGGCATAGGTCTCGTGCTCTAATTTTACAGATTAAGTAACCTGGTTTTGGGAATGGTTGGAAGTTGAAGATGACCAACGTGTCATCCTTCAACCAATGAAACAATGCCATTTGGATTTTTTGAATTTCTGATTTACATTTGATTCAGTGCTTTATTCACTAATGACCATGATATGCACAGCGCGCCAGATCCTTTGGATTTGATTACTAATGCGTTTTGACTCTCATCCGATGGTCCACATATTTTTGACTTTTATTTTCTTTTCTGATTTTTATATTTAATTCTTTTAAACTTCAAAAAATCATAGAAAATTCATTTTTAGTCCAAAAATTCTGAAAAAATTATGAAAAATATTTTTGATTATTCTCTTTCTGATTTTTATTTTTTCACAATTTAATTTTGTGTTTTGGTATTTTTTTATAAATTTTCACTTTATTTGAATTATTTTAAATGTTTAAAAATACTTTTATGCTTTTTTAAATTCTGAAAAAATTATGGAATGATCCATTGATATTGTGACAAATATTGGTGACCTCACTTATTTTTTATTTCTGACTTTGGTATTTTTTATCATTTTTAGTTTATTTTACTCATTTCTTTTAATTTTTAAAAATAGTTTCTGACTTTTAAAAATTATCAAAAAATTTATAAAATCATTTGAGTCCTTTTCTGATTTTTCTATGGACTTACTTTTTATTTCTTGATCAATTTGAACATAGTTGATATTTTTCTCTTTTATTTCTATTTTAAAACATTTTTTTAAACTTTTTTTGTATATATTAAATGTACTATTTCTTTGTGACTATTTTCTGGCTGATCTTGGGTTAGATTTTTGATCTTGAACTTTATTAACATCATTGGATCCATGGTGTTGAGTCTAACTCCATAAAAATGGATGAATGATTTTAAGAATAGTTTGATTAAATTTAATTCAAAAGTGGTTTGTATATTCTCTCTCACCCCTCTTCATCTCATCCCTTTCTTATTGCACTAAGTGTTATTGGAGCATGATCTCTATATCATGTCTCAAAATAAATGGTGCATAGATTACTATTGACCGGCCTCAAAATAGGTGCGACTTCTATATAAGTCCACTTACGATTGCTTAACATAGCGCTAAATTTTGTCCCGATTCGAATAAATGATCATTTGTGGCCCAAACTTATGTTTGCAAGCCTAAGTATGTTAATTTGATCTCTTTGATCCAATAACCTTGAGATTCATTGTGTGGAGGCTTTGGTTCTACCAATCCTCTAATGAATCTACAACACCTTTGGTCAACACGGATCACTTAAACATCGTTGATCATCAAATGCTACTCATGAGGATTCCAAATGGATGATATACTTGACAAAAAGCAAATGCAACTTGTGGTGTGGAGGATTTGGTTCTACCAATCCTCTAATGAGTTCCAAATGCAAGTTTCAAGATGATCATCCAACTAACCACTAATCATTAATAATTGACTTTATCCTGTATTATTTATTATATGCCCCTTTTATTTTTATCCACTATTTACTTTTAGCATTTACATTTCATGCCATTTTGATCTTTGCTCATTTGAGCATTTACTTTCTTGTCATTTTTATTTTGCTCACTTGAGATTTTCTTTTATTTTCTTAAGATACCTAATATTCAACATAAGCCCTAAAAATCTTTAATGATACTTGGACTATTTGGTTACTATCCTTGGCATTATGGAGCATTGGACTTCTTGGACTTAGGATTAGAAACCTTGGCTTATGATTGGAGACCTTGTGACCTTATCTGATTATTTTGTCTAGAGATCTTGAGGTTTACCTCAAGACATTGGGTTGTTTGTTTGTTTTGTGTGCAGGTTATTGTGATTACACTCTTTGTTTGTAATCTGGAATTCATCTGTATACAGCCGTTACTCTCCCCAATTTTTGTGAAGACTTAATACATTTGGAGTTTGGTTCTTTCAAGAGGTCTAATATATTTGCTTGCTTGGTTTCAATCCAAAGAATGGTAATTCTATCTTGGATCATAATGTCAAGTATTGGCTTCTTGTTTGTTAGATGGTTCCTATCCCTAGCTTTTACCTTATGCATTAGGATAGTCTCTTCTTCTCCTCCCATCTTCTTAAATTTCACAAAAATCTTCTCCCTCCTTGTGACAAATCTTCTTATTTTTAAAATTGAATCACTTTCATAATAAACTTGGACTTAGGTCCATACATTTTCAAAACGTTTTCATAAATAAACCTCAATAAACTTAATGATACTTCAACATTTTTTTGTGAGAAGACTAAAAGTCAATCAATCTCATTTCAAATCATTTTGCCATTTTGGATTTTATCTTTAAACTTTTCTCAAAAGATTAGACTCTTGTCAATCCTTGTAGTGATGAAAACAACTATACTTCTACAATATGTAGTGAAGAGAGATATTTTTCCACTTGGGTGTTGAGTGAGGCATTGTTGATTTTAAAATCCAAGCCATATCCTCCACTTTGAGATGATGCATATTCTCCTTTCTCATGATTGTGGGTAGTAGGTATGTTTTCCACACGGATAATGACGATGATGTTTTATCTCATAAAAATTAAACCAACACACTTATGTTTTAAAAATTTTTAAAGAGGAACTATGTGTACCTTGATCCCCTATTGCACGAAAAGGTGGTACGTAGGCACTAAAGGTTCGCAACCGCGGCGGGTGCAAAAAAATCCATAAAAATATATTTTTCTTTTCTCACCTCCACCATCCATTTTTATACAACATTTTTTATAGCCAAAATATACAGATTTTACAAAGAAGTTCCTACGGAGTACCGTAGATGTTTAGGGTGCTAATACCTTCCCTTTGCATAACCAACCCCCTTACCTTGAATCTTTCCCACTCTTTTGGGTTATTCGCTCTTTTCCCATTACTTTGGAAATAATAAAGTGCGGTGGCGGTTTTTATTTTGATCTGTATAAGTATAGTCAATCTCATGACTTAGTCTTAAACATTTCTACCGCTACAAGACCCCTGATCATGTACTTAATAGTGTTAGAGAACTCAATGGGGTGTGTAGTGGGGCAACATGACGAGTCTGGTCAAAAAGAGCATGAAATATACTACATTAGAAAAAAGTTTACCAAATGTGAAACAAGATACTCACTGCTCGAGAAAACTTGATGCGCTTTGGCATGGGCTGCTCGCCGACTAAGACAGTATATGTTGACTCATACAACTTTGTTGATCTCTAAGATCGTTCCGATCAAAAAAAATTCAAGAAGCCCGCTCTATCCGGAAGAATATCAAGATGGAAAATGATCTTGAGAGAATAAGACATTCAATATACCACTCAGAAAGCAATCAAAGCAAGTGTATTGGAACATCATTTGGCTCATCAAGCTGTAGACGACTATCAGACTATGAATTTTGAGTTCCCATATGAGAATATTATGCTAGTTAATGATTATGAAGAATCTGGACTGCATGAAGGACCTAAATCAGGATCTCGATGGACTACGGTTTTTGATGGAGCTTCCAACGTGCTTGGTAATGGAATTGGTGTTATGATTGTCTCTCCAAAGGGTTTCCATATGCCATTCACCGTTAGATCATGTTTTGATTGTACCAATAACATGGAAGAGTATGAAGTGTGCATCATGGGTATCAAGGCTACCTTCGACATGAGAATCAAGTTCTTGAATGTATACGGGGATTCAGCTCTAGTGATCAGTCAGATTAAGGGAGAATGGGATACGAAGCACCCGAATATCATTCCTTATCGAGAGCATGTATTGACGTTAATCCCATACTTCAAAGAAATCACTTTTGAACACATCCCGCGAGAAGAGAATCAATTGGCAGACGCATTAACTACCATGTCGTCTATGTTCAAAGTCAGATGGGATAATGAAGCTCCTCGAATCGCTATTGAGAGGTTAGGCGAACCCTCGTATTACTACGAAGCTGATATCAATGGAGTAGAGGAAAAGCCTTGGTACCATGAAGTGAAAAGATACCTCGAGGATCAAGAATACCCTGAAGGGGCATCTATCAACAATAATAAATTCCTACAGAGGTTCTCTTCCAAATTCTTTTTGAGTAACGGAATTTTGTACAAGTGTAATCATGATTCGACTCTTCTTCGTTGTGTAGACAAGAAGGATGTTGAGAAAATCATCGAAGAGATGCATGAGGGAGTCTTAGGTACTCATTCCAACAGGGATATCATGGCTAAGAAAATTCTGAGATCAGGTTATTATTGGTCGACCATGGAAGCTGATTGCCATCTCCATTCCAGCACTTGTCACAAATGCCAGATTTATGTTGACAAAGTACATGTGTTTCCGGTTCCTATGAATGTCTTGACTTCTTTGTGGTCGTTTGCAATGTGGGGTATTGATATGATTGGATAGATTAAGCCTACTTCATCTAATGGGCATTGTTTCATCTTGGTCGCTATTTATTATTTTTCAAAGTGGATTTAAGCAGCCTCATTTGCATCTGTTACCAAGAATGTTGTGGCCCGGTTCATTAAGCATAACCTCATCTATTGGTATGGCATACCCTAAAGGATTATCATAGATAATGGTACCAACCTCAATAATACCATGATCACATAACTCTGCACACAGTTTAAAATTAAACACCATAACTCTTCTGTGTATCGACCGAAGATGAATAGAGTAGTGGAAGCCGCCAACAAGAACATTAAGAAGATTTTGCAGAAAATGACAGCGACATGTAAAGATTGGCATGAGATGTTACCGTTTTCTCTTCATGGTTATCGCACTTCATCATGTACATCAACTGGGGCAACCTCATTCTCTCTTGTCTATGGTATGGAGGCGGTCCTACCGGCCGAAGTCCAGATTTCCTCTCTGATAATTATGAAAGACGTAGGTTTAGACGAAGACGAGTGGATTCAGACCGGGCTGGACCAGATTAATTTGATTTATGAAAATAGGCTCGCGGCTATTTGTCATGGTTAGATGTATCAAAATTGCATGATCAAATCCTTTAACCAGAAGATCAAACCTCAGGTATATCAGATTGGCGGTTTGGTAATAAAGCGCATCATCTTACCACAAGGTAGTCCTAGGGGGAAATTGACTCCCACGTATGAAGGGGCGTTTGTGATCAAGAAAATATTTTCCTGCGGGGCTATGATGCTTACCACCATGGACAGTGAGGATCTTCCACACTCTGAATGCGGTCATAGTTAAAAAATATTCCGCATGAAAAAGAGACCCGCTAGGTTGACTGGCCTAGGCAAAAATAAGGGCGTCCCAGCGAACCAAAAGGGTTCGGGAAAAAATTAGGGATATATATAAAAAAAATTATACACCCAGCAAGTTGAAAACCTGAAAAGGCAGCTTGGGCAAAAAAGGGTATCTCGGTGGACTGAAAACCCAAAAGGGCGGTCCAGGAAAAAGTTAGGGATTAAAGCGTATGATTATGTACCGTTGGATAATCTAATTACAGCCAGCATAATTACCAACGTCAAGTTCAAACAGCACAGATCAATCCAGCCAACTTCTTTCGACAGTAAGGGATGAGATGCTTGAAGACATAGGGGCAATAGCAGAGTTGAAACTCGATGGGATCATTTCCACATAGCTATTTTATGTTTCTCTTTGTACACCTTTTTCTTTTCACGACGATTTCCTCTTACTAGGACCTTTGTCTCTTTGTATAAAACTATCTGTTTATAGATAAATCTTCCTAATCAATACAATCTGTTTCAATTCCAGAAGAAGAAAAAAAGCTATTTTTTTATTTTCTCTGTTTTGTTTGCAAAAATGTCCGATGATTATATTGAATGAACATATGCATTTGAATGTGATTACCATTTACAAATATATGCATGAAAACAGGATTAGCATTTATCGAAGACTCTAGGAATTGGGATAATGTTTAAGTCATTCAAAAATCCCCACAGAGAAATCTCCATGAAACTATCTCTACAGAGCTATCTTCATAATATCATCCCCGGCAGATATATATATATATATATTCCTCAGTAAGTCTAATATGCCCAGACTGAAATTCGGGCATCTTCCAGCAGTGCACCTCCCTGTCCCTAATGGATAGTTTGACTTGATCATCATCCCCAATATATCCCCTAGCAGATAAGGAAATTTGATCATTTCCCCAGCATACAGTGGAAACTTCCTAAGTGCAGCCTATAAAATTCCAACCCCAATCAGAGTTTATTTCCTCGACACAGTTTACCAAAATTTAATTCCCAGCAGAGTTTATTACTCCAACATTGTAAATCCCTAACAAAATTCTCTTCTCCAGTGGGGTTAAATCAAAGTTTCTATCCCCACAAGAGTTGCTACAGTATCTGAAACCTGGACAAATAGCACGCCAGAGGAATATCCATCACTTTTATCCTCAGTCAGGGTACATAAGAACGATGAATGACCAACTCTCCTTGAATGCCTTTATCTTCAAGCAGAAGTCAAAGTTCCCCAGTGGATTATCCTCAAATAGAAAGCAGGAATCCCCAGTAAAATTATTCCCAACAAAAGTTAAAGAAACACTTTCTTCAGTCCCAACAACAGTCCGGGATTTATTTTCCCCAACTAGACATTGTTACAAGGAGCTATCGATATGCTTCAACAACATATTGCATCCATACATCATTTCACAATACATCATAGTATATTCATACCGAAATGCATACAATAGACTCATTTATCTTGAGAGAATCATTAATGCATTACATGCATCACGACATTACATAAAGCTAATTTTGTATTTTCAGGTAAAATTCACAAACAAATGAATATCATCAGCAATTTTCAAACAGGTCATAATTAATTCCTGAAATATGACGGGACAACTATCTATATGACCAAGCGGTATGAATTCCTTAAACAGAACGAGTTTACCAACAAAAAAGTGGATCAAAGATTAATTCCCTAAACAAGATGGGACAACTATCTATATGACCAAGCGGTATGAATTCCCGGAATAGGACGGGTTTACCTACAAAAAATAGGTCATAGATTAATTCTCGAAATAGGACGGGGCAAATATCTATTTGACCATGCGGTATGAATTTCTGGAACAGGACGTGTCTACCAATGAAAAACAGATTACAGATCAATTCCTGAAATAGGACGGGGTGATTATCTGCATGACCTATTGATTTCCCTCAGAGACTCAATTCGAAAAATCATCACCCTTCAGAGACTGAATTCTAAAAAGCATCTCCTTCAGGGCCTTCATTCCGAAAATCGTTTTCTTCAGAAATTTTCCAAAACAAATTTCTCCAGATACAGTCAGGCGTAGACTCATTCTAATACTCCTATCAACAGTTACTTTGGATGGCATCTTTAAGCCCATCCCCGGAGAAATTCTATCATCTCTCCGAACGGAATATTTAAGCCCATTCAAGCAATACTATCAACCAACAACGTTACTTCATGCACCGGGGAGTGAAAAATTTTGGGCACTTAAGTGTTCAATCCTCTTCCACCTTCAGATCACGAATGTCAAATGTTCCAATATGATTCTTCAGGTTTAAGAAGATTGAACACGGGCAGTTGTTGTACCCTAAAATTTTCCCTCCCATTTTCTTTAAGATGTCTCCTCATGGTCCTAGGGTTTTCAATTGCTCAAGGCTACTCAAAGTTTAATCAGACAAATTCTCCTCCTAAGCAGTGGCCTATAATTAGGGTTTTGGTTTTCTCGAGGAAATTTGAGCTTCTAATTCCTTAAGTAGATTTCATGGTTCCTTATATGTCTCAAGGAATGCTCATTCCAAATTTCAAGCCTTGCAGTACAAGTTTGCTCAGTCAATTGCTCAGATGACTGAAAATTAACTATATTGGACAAAAAGTCAATTATGGTCAACATACATTCAAAATTCAAGATTTTTGGTCAACATCAAGATTTTGAAGTCACATTCATCATTTTATCAAGGGTTTATCATGATTTATCAAGAAAACTCAAGATACACCAAAAGTCAAAAGTTACTAAATTAGGGGTATTCTTAATGAGAAGTCAAGTGAACTTTGACCAAGCATAACTTTCACACGCCTCATCATATTTTTCTCAACCAAATCTCATTTTGAATGAAATTAAATTCTCTACATCTTTGTCTCTATAAGCTCAAGTTCAACAAAGGCTTCATTTGAGAGATATGGGCCAAAACATATAGGTCATTTCAAAAAAGTCAACAAAAAGACACTTTTTATCAAAGCAACTTATATCAAGATAAATTCTTCAAATGAAAAATTGACCAACATAGAGATTGTAGAGCATATCTTGAGATTTCTATAAATTCTAATATCGCCTTCATATGATAAAAATTGAGAGAGTTATAATTGGTGTAATTTGGGCAATTTTGAGAAAATGCATGAAACCTAAATTGATCAAACTTGAATTTTTGGGATATCGGGCTTATTTTCAAGATCCAAGAGTGTTTTGTAACTCATAGTGAACCTCTGAATCCATTCATACACCCCTTTTATTTTTACTCCATTTATTTTTAATTTTATTTATTTAAATTCAAAATTAAATTAGAATAAAATCAAGGCTTTCATGACAAGGTCCAAACCCATTATTTTGACCTAACTTTCCTCTCTATATATCCCATATTCAGACAACAACGAGAACAAGAAAATATTGCAAGAAACCATATCCCAAAAACCTCCAAAATTATCCAAAACTAGGGCAAACTTCAAACCCTATTTTCAGTCTCTCTCAAAGCAAGCCAGCCATCCCATTCAATTCCAGGAGTGCTATAGAGTAAGTGGGGATCGATTGTGATGATCCAAGAGGCCTGAAACTCATGAGCATGCATAATTGGTTTTCTATATTTTACATGAATTCATATTTTTCTTTTTATCGTGCTTTGATTGAAACTAACGTTACTAACATGCTTTTGAGATGTATTAGTGCAGGATAGAACCATTGCATGATCCCCATGGTTCCTGGATGAGGTGTTGCCATGTTTACACTGATTTTACATATTTACGTCGTATCTATTTTTACAGGAAGAATTAGCCCAAACCAAGGCAACCATTGGATTCAGGAGGGTTGATTTAGGGGGGTAGGGTCCTTTTAGATCACTAACACTCTCTATTTTGCAGGTTTTGAACAACACCCAGCCGGAGAAGACGACCAGAGCTAGGGCTTCGGCGCTTCTCTGGTCATCCTATTTTAATTTATATTATATATATTTAGGTTTGAATAAATGAACGGATGTATAGCTATCTCAGTGGCAAGCGCGCACATGATAAGGCATTGATACCCCAGGGTGTGGGTTCGATCCCTTCCTTTTGATGTTTTTTCATATTTTCCAATATTTTGCAGGTTTTGTTTTAATTTGCATAATGCCTATTCTACTAACACAAACGTAATACAACTCAGTTGACAAGCAGGCGCGCTATTTTAATTCTTCGTACCTTGTTTTTTTCCTAACACTATTTTCTTCTTCTTAGTTAATAAACCCTAATTATTTTAATTAAAGCTAATTATTTTAATTAAACCTAATTCTTTTAATTAAACCTAAGTATTTTAATTAACCTAATTTTTTCCCCTAACACTAATTAAATTAGGTTTAAGTATTTTATAACAATTAAATTTTGTTTTTTTAATAATTTAATTAATTAACTTTTTTATTTTAAAATTAATTAGATTTTTAGGTTTTATTTAATTAATTATCATTAAACTATTTTCTTCATAAAAAATCACAAAAAAACATTTTCTCTCTATTTTCCTATTTTTCTTATTCTTAGATTAATTGTATAGGTTTCACGTATGTAATATCCTAGGTCTTTATTTCCCGCTTTCTTTTTTTCATCATCATGTAATTGCTTTCGGGATGTAATAGCTTAGGGCTTTATTTCTCCCACTCCTGATTATTATGTAACTACCCCAAAGCTTTGTAATATCTTAGGTTTACATTTCTGCCTTTACATTCTGCTATTATATTTTTATGCAATTGCTAGTAATTAGGGTTTGTATGGCAAGATAAAACCAAACGCTAGAAAACTCTAATCTCAAGATAAATAAATGAAAACAATACATTTGCACACTTGCACCTCTAGGGTAGCCTCTCTTTGTTTCATTCAAAATAAAGGTCATGTCTCTCGAACGTAGGGATGCTTTATCAAAGACCCTCAATCCAAAAGATCATTCGATGACCCTTCGATGTTGCCTTTCGAAAAATGATTTGATCCCTTATGAAACTGCTAAAGCATCCTTACAAGTTGCCTTCGATGACCAAACAATGACCCTACGATGTCCCTTAACATCCAACAGATAGGATTACCTACCAACTAATGGTATGGATAGCATTATCTTTAAAGGAGAAGGAAAAGTACAAGAATAATCTTGAGTGGGTAGGATACTTTTAATCGCTTGCTCACAAACTTTCCTAAACAAAACATTTTCACACATCACTTTCAAAAACATTTTCTAAAACACTTTTTATGTGTTCTTGAGGACTGATACAAGAATCATTACAAAGTTCATCTTACATTGCCATTTTTAAAATATTTTCAAACAAACACACGCATATAAAAAAGAAAATTTTCAAAGTTAGCTAAGCAATTAAGAGCCCGTAGATAACTACAGATGAAAAGGGTGCAAATACCTTCCCTTTTCATAACTTACCCCCCGAACTCAAAATCTATCAAAGTCTTTCTTGTTCTTTTCACCATTTCCTTATTGGATAAAAGAATAGTCGGTGGCGAGTTTTGCTATCCGCAATATTTGCGATAAAATGCAAAAACAACTCAATTCTCCCACTGTATTACAATCTTGAATCATCATCTATAGATGAATCGAGAGCTCCTAAGGGAACACGCTGAGGGTATATTATCTCAAAACATGCACACAAAGATGAAATCAAGTAAGCAAGTCAATAGGCTCAAGAAAGGTAGCTCAAGAGAGCATACACATAATGTCATGAGTAGCACACATTAACCCAGGTCAAATGCCTAACCAAGATATTGAATATCAAGGTAGGAAAACAAATCAACAATCAAAAGGCTCAAGAGATCACACCTAGAGAAATCCTATCTAAGCTAGCATGCCAAAGAAAGTCTAACAAAACTATCCTATTGGGAACATGCAATGAGAGTGAAGTTGTGATCTCAATTTCTAAATTGAGTGACTCATCGATCAACATAAAATAAAGGAAAGCGATAAAATCCTATAGGGAGCATGCACTGAGAGCGAAGTTATGACCTCAATTTCTAAATTGAGTGACTCATCAATCATCAAAAAACAAAGGAAAGCGATAAAATCCTATAGGTAGCATGCACTGAGAGCGAAGTCGTGATCTCAATTTCTAAATTGAGTGACTCATCGATCAACAATCAAGAAAGAAAACACAAGCACGACACATATAGCAAATAAAGTGAGGAATGCCTACTACAGGTCTTTAAACAGCGACTTTTCCACTATGGGGGCTCCCAGAACTATCTAGAAAACTGTAAGGAGTGAAAGAAACAAAAAGGAGGTAGTGCAATACCAAACGGATAATAATCTGTAGCAAGCAAGAAAACATGAGAAACCCAGATAACTTCGAGTAAACTAGCATCATCAAACAAAGCAAGTCAGAAACCGGATGTCCAACATATACCTCGAAGCAAACGGTGTGAAAATAAATCACAAAAATGATGTGCATTGGACACTATCACAAAAGTCATCCTGCATAAAAATACAACAAATATGTGTATTCCTCAAGTCAAGAGGATCAAAGCATAAACTTGTCTGAATCACATTTGTATCTCCCAAGTAAAGTGAAATACAGACCAAATAGGATATCGAATTCATGTTCCCTAAATAAAGTGGAACGTGAATTAATATCATCATGAGAATCCCTTAGTATGAGACTTTGCACAACCAACACACATGTCAAAAATAACAAGGAAAAACTAATCTGAATGAGAAAACACAATGAAAAATGAAACAAAATACAAAAAAAAAAAGAAGTTGTTGTTTTTTGACTTGGGAACCCGATTACCAGAATTTGGATAACCCATTACCCTAACTCAAGAATCTGAGAAAATAGCTACTGACTTGTGGTAACCGGTTATCACAATTGGGTAACCGGTTACCAAAAATTTGATGATTTTGGAAATTTGCTTATGACTTGGGGTAACCGGTTATCACAACTGGGTAACCGGTTACCACGTAACAGTTATGAAATTTTTGTGAATGAAATGGATGGTAACCGGTTACCATAACCGGGTGACCGGTTACTCTCATGTCAGAGACAGTTTTAACAGATTTTTGAGCATTTTCAATGGCTTGAATATTTAATCAAACACAAAGTCTCCATACATTCAACACATGATTTTGCATAATTCATGGTTTAGATTCAAATAACACATGATTGATATAAGAACAAAAATTAGACTTCATGCAGCATCAACCATTTGATTTAACAATTAAGCACTTTCATGAAACAATCACTTAAGTCGAATAAGCACTTAATTCAGTTATCCAATCCCAGATTTACACATGATTGTCAAATTAATTCACAATTCTAGCACTAGATCTAAGTTCTCAATTAAAATTTTAACCTAGATTCAATTCATGCTTAATCAAAAAAGTGCTTCTCAAATAATCACTTATTTCAAAAGTGCTTAATTCAAGAAAACTCATCGATAGAAGTTAAGAGGAGGCTTAGGTATAGAGATCGTAACGAGTGGATCAAAGATCGGAGGAGAATTGCTCTTGATCTTGACTTTGGATTCTTGATAAAATTGTTGTTGTGTTCTTGATCAAAAAGTAGAGAAAACTTTTATTTGATCCTTGAGAATTGAGAGAATTGTTAGACTTGTATTTTTGATAATTGGTGAATTATGAGATCCTCTTCCTTTGAAAATTCAGATTTTAAGATTATACACATGGGCCAATTGGACCTTGGATGAGAAATTGAATTGGGCCTTGACATGAAAGTGTGAGCCCGACACGACTGTGAAGTGCCATGTCATCATCCATACGGAATATTCAAAAAGTTCTAACACAACAAATGAATATAATCAAATTTGTGACGTTTTACCGGAAGAACAGGCTTAATCTGATAAAAGACGAGGAAGTTGTGAATTTTTGAAGTTTTATTGACACTGTGTCAGACAAAAATAATTTATGTGCATAATTTTATTGCGTCACGTGTGAAGAAGACCAAAAACAAAAGCCTTTGGGTCACTTTTTTCTATTAGCATCTAAAGATGAGTTGTAGTAGACGAAATTTGTGAACCAACTCCACTGGTCCCAACTCAATACAATAAAAATCGAGTGAGATATGGACTTTACCGTATCAAACATAAATACAAATGAATTCCAGTTCATCACCAATATATCTTCAGAAACTCAATTCATGGATCTTTCCTTTGTGAATCAGCTTTTAGCCTCCAAAGACGACATCAAGATGACATCGTGACGGAATTTTGTCAATCGAAACCGCGTGCATACGACAATACATCCAAAAGTTATGAATTTTATAATGCACACGAAACCATGATTCAACACACTTTTCTTTGTATTTTTTACTGTATAACTTCTAAGAGATTTGCATATTCAGAGACCTTTCTTCGAGGATTAACCTTTGGTCCAAACATGAAAGTTGGAGAGAACATCCAGACGGGTTCAAATCTTCAATAATAAACCTAAAACACCATTCCTCAAACAGGAGATACGAATTTTTAAACTCAACTCGATTGAAGTGTTGTTTCTAATTCGCATTGCTTTAAATTTACCGGAAACACCCAAATCTTTCACAACTCGGCATGTTTTGAAAAAAATGAGAGCTTTGCTGCATTGATGAAATTCCTAGATCCCATGTGTATGGATACAATGATATGCATGCACGTATATGCTAACAAGAGTATAAGCCAATTAGAATTTTTTTTAAATGAAGAGGGCGAATTTTGGGGTACAACATGTACGACGGAACAACTGACCCAGACAAGCACATCGAGAATATCGATTTCCTACTCGACTACCGAGGCGTCAAAGGCGCCATCAAATGTCAGCTATTCCCCACGACATTGAAGAAGCGGGCTATGGTCTGGGACAAAAGCTTCCCATAAGAGTCTATCACCTCTTGGAAATATCTAGGGAAACAATTCTCAAGGAACTTCACAACCTCCTGTCGACATCCGAAGTCAGAAGCATCACTAAAAGCAATCATAAAGGGGAAAGACGAGTCCTTATGAGCATACATTAAAAATTTTAATTAGGAGGACATCCAGGTCTCTACAAACGATGATATGAAGAAATACTTTCTCGAGCAAAGACTGCATCCACACAATGATTTCCAAGGTTGTTGGCATCAAAACGCCCACAACACTAGACACGCTCCTCCTTAAAGCTCAAGCTTACATTCAATATAAGGAAAAGTAGGCCTCAAATAATGCACAGGACTCACGGCATCAAGATAATGCCAAAGGTTTTAATTATAATAAATCCTCGACATCTTGCTAAGGAGCAAACAAGAGAAAAGAAGACAGACCCTACGAGTCGTAGGAGTACAAAGGGACCATTGGACGGTTCCACGAGTACACACCAATGATTGCTTCATGCGAGTACATCTTGTATGAATGTGCAAATTCATAATTTCTCCAAGTCGGGGTCCGCTTTCCTTGGCAGACGCCATACAAGACCAACACAGAAAAGACCAAATATTGTCGGTTCCACAAGAGCCACGGATATGTCACCGAAGAATGCATCCATATCAAGGACGCATTCGAGATCATCATCTGGGATGGGCATCTCAAATAGTACAAGAAAAAGGAAGCACCTCGATAAGACGCTCATGAATCAAAGAATGTCAAGGAGGAAAAACCATCCTCGGATGATGCCAGTCGACAGGTCATCATGTATATCTCGCGACCATAAGACTTCTACATCCCCGACAATGTCAGCTATCCCCTTTACTTTTAAACACATAGCCCCTGGGAGATTTTCCCCTCTTCCATGGTCATATATACGGGGGGGTTCAACAAACTCACTGTAGGGCCGGTGAAGAGAAAGTTAGAGCACCCCTTAGACACCAGCTGATAACATGAAAACACATCGCATATTCGGCTCGATTAGCATAAATAATGTTACCCTTTTCTATTAATTATGTTACATTATGTTGTTATTTTAAGTGTGTTTCATGTATTTATATTCCACGAGGATTGCATGAGAAAAGAGAAAGAAATGGTAAAGAAATGAGTTGAAAATCACATTGTAGAAGAAAAATAGCAGGAAAATGCATGACAGAAGACTGTGATGATCGTCACAACCTTCATGTCGATCGCCACGCCTTGAAAATATTTGTGCCCCTCGGCGCACATGATGTTATGGTCGGAACATGCTCAAAGTTTGTGTGCCCCATGACACACAATGCATGCCCCTCGCCACGGCTCATTTCTACAGGCCACGTACTTGTTTTCTCCACTACACCCACTCACCCCATGATTTTTTAAACTTCTCCGACCATGATCTCCATTATCTCCACTACTTCTCACGTTATAACTTCCAGAATTTTATCACTATATAAAAGACCTAGCATTCATTGTGTTGATCATCCAAGTTTTATGCACATAAGCGTTGTTCATAGTTTTAGGCAGCAAATTACTCATGTAAAAAGTGGTAGTTTCTCACATTAAGGAATGACCACACCATTAGTGTAGGCCTATAATTTGTGTAACGCTTAGATCAATCTTGCCGACACTATTTCAAAGCTCTATTCAAGTTTCAAGATTTATTTCATTCTTAGTTTTATTCAAATTTATCTCATCTGCTTTACTTCCAGATTTATTTATTTGCAATCATTTTAGTTTCTTGTTCTTATAATGTTTTTTTATCATTACAAATCTAAATATGCTTATGGTCATGGTTAATAATTATAGTTGCATGTTTGTTTCTTTAAGCATGTCCGACTAAATAGTTTTGAGTCCGATATGTAAGGATTGTCGTTTCAGATGGGACTCGGTAGCAACGTTTGCTTAATTAATTAATTTAACATTTATGCTTTGGTCTTTGTTTTTAAACTTAATTTAAATAGCTTTGTCATGAGAGTGAGAGGTTATTTAACATGATTTTGCCACGAGAGTGATAAATTAACTAAGGTTCGAGTCGGCACTGCGAGAGCGTGGGGGTCGAACCGGATGGTAAAAACTAGGCATTAATCTTAAACACAGCGAGAGCACTTTAGGACTAATTAGAACTTGTTCAGTTTTCAAAATGCGTTCCTTGAATCAAGTGGGTGAGAGAGAGCATAATCCTACGGTCAAGGAGCGTGACTTTATCAAAACCACGAGAGTGTGAGATATTGTCTTTAAATTGATATTTTCTACTAAACACTTTTCTAATGTCAGTGTAAGCCAACAAGTTACAGAGTCCCTGAGATACACAGAATCCATATTCCGGCCTCTCTTTTATTATATATTTCCTTAATCTTATTTTAATTTAGTTTTAGTTCTTAGTTTCCCTAAAATTCAATCATTCATTAGCCTTAGCTTTACAAAGCGACAATAGATTATAGTAGGTTGACATTAGTCTCTATGGGTTTGATAATCTTTTATATTACTTCGATATTTCCGTGCATTTGCAGACGCATCACCTGCATAAATTAGAACTCCACTCTTGACAAATCTCAGGAAAATTCTACCCCTATCACATTCTACTGCTAGGAGCTCCCTAGAGGGTCACCAAATTCCAGAATCCACTTGCTCGTAAGAGCACAAATGGCTAACTTCGACGTTCAGTGTATACTTATCGACCAAGGGAGCTCGGTTGACATCGTGTACTCCAAATCGTTCTCCATGTTGCATCTTGATGAGACACATCTAATGCTCTGCATAGGCTCAGATATACATGGCTTCAATGGCGCAGTCATAAAACCATGGGGCTACGTCGAGCTAATCGTCACCTTCAGAGCGGAAGAGACGACCATATCTGTCAAAGTTCAGTTCCTGGTAATAGATTGCCCATCTCTATACAAGTGCATTCTAGGAAGGCCAACACTGGACAAATTCATAGTTATGCCCTTCACCGTGCACTAAAAAAATGAAGTACTACACCTCAAAGGGACTCGTTTCCACTCTCCACAGAGACATAGAGACCGCGAGGAGATGTTTCGAGGAAGCCTCAAAGGGAGTTAACGCCATTAGCACATGTAGCGGTGAAAATCGGAGATCAAGCTATTAATTAACTTGACTCACAAAAGCAAGAGTCGCCACCGCGCTTTATTATTTCCAATGGAAAAGGGAAAAGAGCGAAATAAAACCCTAAAATATGCAATGTAAAATAATACTTAAAAGCAATGAAAATATGATGCGTTTTTTTAAAGAGATCTAAAGTTCGGGGGTTGGTTATGCAATGGGAAGGTATTAGCACCCAATGCATCTGCGGTACTCCGCAAGAACCTTTTGAATATTTGTTTTTAAAATTGTTTGTTTGATTAAAAATGGTTAGTTTGGACGATATTTTGAAGATACGACGACCTAGTGTCGAAGTTTTGACTTAAAAGGTGGTAAGTTTAAAAATTGATTTTTTTTGGGGATTTAACTTAAGTTTAACAAAAAGTAAAATGTATGAAAGGGTCTCGCACAATCGTATCAGATGCTCAATGACATGAAATCAACAAATTTAATTCTTTCCCTTGGAATAGACACAAACAAAGCAAAAATAAGGTGAACATCACAATATAAGTAATCGAGAATTCGCTAGAAAATAAATTTAAAGGGACAAATTAATAACAAGAAAAGAAGTGGGATATTTAATTCTGAAGGACCAAGACGATTAAAAAAACAAAAGAAAAGGTAACTAATTATCCAAAGAAGATATATAAATTACTAAATTTATTCTAAACAAAAAGTAAGATTATGAAATTCCTGAATTACATCTAAATTAAGTTAAAGTTCTAAGACTTAGAAAAATTAAAATTCTAAAATTACTAAATTTAATCTAAATTAAATTAATTCTAAAGTTACTAAACCGTATCTAATATAAACTAAATTGATTTCAAAATTACTAAATTAAAAATACTAAATTATTAAATTGAACCTAAACTAAATCAAAATTCTAAATTTGTTCAAAACATTTCTAAACTAACTAGAAAAAAAATTTCAAATTTACTGAATTAAATCTAAGACAAATAACAGTTCTAAAAATTACTGAATCAAATCTAAATTGATTATAAGATTTACCAATATTAATTATTTTTTTTTTGGGGAAATAAGACTAAAGAACTAACAAAAACGGAAAAGAAATGTCCCAGTAGGAATTGAACTCGTATTTCTTTAATCACAACTAAACTAACTTTGCAATTGGACTAATACTACTTAAATATCATATGCACATTTTAACTAACCTAAAAATGGAAAAGGTTTAAACAAAATTGGGCTAAAAGGCCCATGGATTTGACCCGCTTTTGGAAGGATGAAGAAAGGGTTTTGAAAACCCTAAACATGAGGAAGGGCGCCGCTGCTGGTGGCTGTGTCTTGGAAAAGAAAAAAAAACATATTAATTAATATTATTATTAACAACAACTCTATTCCCCTTTCTATCGTGAAAACCAAAATTAAACTCTCTCTCACATCACCTTCAATCAAGTATCCTCTAAAGAACCAGTAGAAGAAAAAATCGATGCCTCTTGTCAAGCTCCTTCTTTATGATCTCCGCAACATCTTTCTCTACGTTGTGCCTCTCAAAAGCGAGAACGGTGATATCGAAGGCCTCTTTTTGCATGTCCGGTGATGTGTCGGCGCTTTTGACGATGACTTCCTTGGTCGCCGGTGGTACCGGAGAAGCCGATGCAGAGGGTGGTGAAGGAACAAATGGCTTTCGATTTTCGAGGTGAGGTTTCGCCATTAGAGATGTTGTTTCAGCTATGATGTGCTTCTTTGAGTCTTCGCTCATGATTGTTTCCCTAACTCTGAGATATGTGTGTGAGAGCGAGAGAGGGAGGTGTAGAGAAAAGGAGAGCGAGAATTTGGTTCTTTTCTGGTATTGCAGAAAGAGTTCGGAACAGAGGTTTTGTGTGAGTTTTCTTCTCTTATTTTCTATGATGTTTTCCAACCGATTCTCAATTTTTATCTCAAAATTCCTACTCTATTTTCTATCATTTGAAAACAGCAAAGATGAGTTTCATTTTTTCAGGTTCACTCGGTTTAACATCATCACAGTTTCACAATTTAATAGTTACTCAGTTCTACGATTTTTGCATACTGAATAATAACAACAAAATAGAGTTCACAACAACAATCAACAGATTCACAACAATTGCCTAATTATCAGCTCTGAGAATCAAGCATGGAAGTATATAAAAAATTGGTGGAGGAAAATACCTGTCGGAGTCTTTTCGACAGAGCTTCGAACGAGGTAAGTATAAGAAATCCCTTATTCTTCCGATAATCTCTCGAAAAAAACTAGTATCGGTGTTGAAAATTTCAATTGCAGGTTTGTTGTTATTTGCTTCTGTAATGATGAACAAAGTTAAAGTTTGGAGGAATATTGTTGCTAAATTTTTAGAGAGTTTTGTTACTGAATTTTTTTCCCTTTTTTTTTGGGTCTCTCCTCTCCCTTTTATCTCTGTCTTGGAACTGTTTTATACCTGAAAAACCATATGAAATTTAGGACGGAAATTCGATAGGTTGAAAATTGTTTGTGGTTCACTTCTTCTTGCTTTCTTGATGCAGGTTGGTGGTTTTCTATTCTTGTGCAAAATAGCAGGACTAGTTTGACAACTGCAACATTGGCTGATTTTGGACAGAACTTATACAGTTTTGGGACTGTAAGGCAGAGTTTGTAGCAGTTGGTTCTGGACAGCAGACAAAAGACAGTTTTGGGGCATTATTTTTGGACTGATGTGCAGCAGTAAAATTATCATTGAAAGGTCCCTTTTCTACTTTGCATTTTTCTGATTTTCCCATGTAACCATACATGTATTTTCCCTCTCTTTTTCTTTCGAAATATTGGACTGATTTTGCTTCCATATGTTTTGTTGTTTTAGTGGACAGTTTTGGGGTGAAAGTTGGAGCAAGGTTTGTGGACAATTCTATGGCATGATTTGGAAGAATAAATCAAGTTTGAAGATTACGATAGGTTTAGAACTTTTAGAGTTTAGGAAATGGCCATGGAAATGCTTGTAATGATGTATGAAACTTTAAGCACTCAACAGCTGAAGTGTTCTAGTTATGAATTGAATCTTTTGTACCTTAGAATGTCTTGAATGAATTTATTGAATTTCCTTGTAACTTGAAATTTAAGATCTAGGAAACTTGTAATTCTTGAATGGAATTTACAATTGGAATGATGGCCTTAAAAGAAAATGTGTGAGCACTTTTAATTCTCTATGACAAAAAAATTGAATCGTTTAGCCTTGACTTGAATTTAACGATATTTCATGGACGAATCTTCAATTCATGGTAATTCACAATAAAATCCAATGGCGCTTGAAAGAACAATAATTCCTTGAGAAATCCACTTTCATTCAATAATCACCAAATGCTCAGACACAAGTGATTTGAATTGCGAATAATAAGGAGATCAATGAATTTCCAAACTCTGATTCTTATTTTCATGAATAATCTCCAGGTAAGAATCAAGTATCTTGAGAAAATTTTTATGACATGAGTTGAACCTATAAGTTAAGAACATTTTAAGTCAAGAAATGACCCATGACGATTCAATGGCTTTTATGATCTTTTATGCATAATTAACTCTCGATCCTTGAAGAGAACTGGTAGATGACATTACTCATGACAATGTGCAAAAAGAATCGCCTCAAAATGTCGAGAATAAAAGAAATTATGATCCTTGGAAGTTGGGCACAACGGTTTTGAGATTAGGTCAAATTCCACAGAACGACCTCTAAAGTATTCGTACTTTTGATGATCCTCCGCACATAATCAGATCTTGACTGGTAAAGAGGAGTTGGAGATGACATCAAGGAGAACTATATGCAAAAGTAACCATTCAAAAATATTGAATAATGAAAAAGTTACGATCGTTTGAACTTGAATGTGCAAGTATTGACTTTTGGTCAAAGTGCTTTGAATTAACTTGCAAACTTGATCTTTCTTTGCATTCCAAAGCATCTTGATGCACATGTGAACCAATGATGATGAAATCTTGTTTGTGCTCTGAGAAAGTTGTAGAGAAGCTTGAGACCACTTGTCGAACAAGGCGTGGAAATAAACGCACGATTCCCCTGATGAATCAGTCTTCACGAATTAACAATTAATTGTACTTCTGGCTTGAGAGATTCTGAACCCTAATTGAGGTGTGACGCCTGATGCTCTTGATTCAGATCTGTTTCCTGCAAATGAAATCAAAGAAACGAAAAATACACATGCTGGAGTAGAAGTTAATGATACATAGGCTAAGAATGTTTAAAATACTTGACAATTTCTGCATAGCCAATGCTCGAAGGTGAGAGATTAAAACCGACCATATTTAGTGACCTTGACTTCTGTACAAAAATGCAAAAAATAAATATGGGATCTTAGGTCAAAAATTGGGGTATGACAGCTGCCCCTATTTAAGTTTCTTCTATCTGGAGATATGAAGATTGGAATCTTCATTTTGACGAGATTGAAGGGACTTAAATATAGAATACACAATTTTTGGCCTTAAGATACCGCAAATAGTTTATGATATGATATGAATGTGATATTTTAATGAGGGATGATGCCGCATGAGATAAAATACTGTTGGAAAAACCAATCACATTATACAATAATCACATAGGGGAAGAGATTATAACTTAACTGGGGAAACAGAGTCATAGGCATCAAATGAGAGACTCTTGAATGATTTACATCAGTATGGAGACTGGAAAAGAAATTATTTACATCAATAAGGAGACTGGAGAAGGGAAATGATTGGCATCAGTACTGAGACTGGTAACCAAATATCTCTGACTTCTGAATTTCACCAAGAACGGTAACACATTTCTTCTTTAACCAAGATATCGCTTGCCAAGGATAAAATACAAACTTTCCCATGGGACTTTTCCGAAGAGATGCCGTTTTCTGAGTAGACATTATTGTTGGGGATACACAAGTTACTCAAATAAAGAAGTCACCACTTGCTATCTTTCAAAGGTATCAATAACATACAAGTTGCTCATAAAGAGACCGCCGCTTGCTGTTTTTTTCAAAGATATTAATAACATACAAGTTGCTCATGAAGAGACCGCCGCTTGCTGGTTTTTTCAAAGATATTAATAACATACAAGTTGCTCATGAAGAGACCGCCGCTTGCTGTTTTTTCAAAGGTAACAATAACACACAAGTTGCTCATGAAGAGACTGCCGCTTGCTGTTTTTTCAAAGGTATCAATAACATACAAGTTGCTCATGAAGAGACCGCCGCTTGCTGTTTTTTCAAAGGTAACAATAACACACAAGTTGCTCATGAAGAGACCACCGCTTGCTGTTTTTTCAAAGGTAACAATAACACACAAGTTGCTCATGAAGAGACCGCCGCTTGCTGTTTTTTCAAAGGTATCAATAACATACAAGTTGCTCATGAAGAGACCGCCGCTTGCTGTTTTTTCAAAGGTAATGATAACATACAAGTTGCTCATGAAGAGACCGCCGCTTGCTGTTTTGTTGAAGATACTCATAAAATATCGTGAAGATATTGCTGGAGGTGAGAATCAATAATTTCATCGGGGATGGACAAACTGCTCATGAAGAGACCGCCATTTGTCATAACATAAAGAAATTCAGAAATAATCAAACTGCTCAAATAAGGAGTCAGTCTCTTGTTGTCACGTCGATATTCCAGAAGAAGGTTATGATAACACTACTAGGGAACAAAGTTCCTCTTCAATGGGGAACCATGAATAAACCCTTCCTGAGGAGACCACGTATTTAAATTGCAAAGTAAATGCACTCTTCATCTAGGTTTCACATCCTAGAGATATCCACAGGGTATCATTCACAAGAGACAAAGCTCAATCCAGGAATAAACTGGAGAGAAAAACAGTCAAACAAGACTCCACCCAATGAGGAAACAACTCAAATGGGGATTTATCCTATCCAGAGATGGAAAAGGAAAGCTAAAGCAATATTCTTCCACGATAGTTAACTCTGTGGGGAATTAGAAAGGAGGCACACTTTCTGCTTAAGTTGACACTCTATTTGAGGAGAAGAAATATGATAACCAAAGTATACATATCAAGAACATCAACAAATATCAATGTGTGTGCATGATGCAAGTGTGAATGAATAAATGAATGTCATGTATATGCTGACAAAACAAATAGAGGAGATAGACAGAAGATGATAAGACATCACAGCACAACCCGACACTCAGCTAATCTCAACAAGATGGTAACATTACTGGAGATAAAAACAAAAGCCATCATTGGAGCAAAGTCCTTTTACAAGGCTTAAATATCTATGAAGAGGAAGATATTTTTCGGTAGAAAGCCCAAAGTTCAGTCTTCTATCACTAACAATCCGTTGAAAGGATAAAAACACAAACAATGTTTCAGCTGGAAAAAAAATCCTTGCTTAGCTTGGAGATACTGGGAACACCACCCTCTGATAATGTGTGCAATACATATCACATATCTTGAAAAATCTGGATTGCCCTTGGGATTAATTTTAGATGCCCCAAGTTTACTGCTGATAAGCTGCATGTTGCACGACAATTCTTGCGAATAACTTCACTTCTAAAATGCCCCAAGCTATAGGGTTGATGAGGAGAAATCGTCTCAAGAGGATTTTACAAAAGACCTGGCATTCACCATGCTCTGGTGTCTTCAAACTCTTAGAGAGATTCATCAAATCTCGACGTGATTGCCCCGGATTGACTGTAGTTGGCACAACAAAGTCTTCAAATTTTGCCCCAAAAGAGTAAACAAGTTGGGAAAGCATTAACTAGGAGAAGCAACATGTTCGTGCTTAAGGTCTTCATGTGACATGCCCCCTAATATGATTTTTTCTTGAAATGATTCTCTAATTACTCAACAGAGTTTCAGGCCTTAAAAGAATAAACTCATCACTGGTGCTTATGTGAGCTTCCTTGATATCAAACAAATGTTTTGCAGTTAGAAAAAGTTTATTATGAGAATGAAAATTCTAATGCAACAGTTATGTAAGTCTTGAAGGTTTTGAAGGGATATCGCACAAATTTTGCGAGTTAGAGCACCATTTATTTTTGTGTAGGAAAAACATATGATACCAACATAACTATTTAGAACATTCATGGGAGTCAGGAACACTATCTCATTGAAGTATGCTTTCAAAATAACCTTGCTTCAATTAGGACTTTTGAAGGTTGTAACGTGGTCTGGTTCACGGTTTTTTTAGAAAAAAGGTTTTTAAGGCTCAAAATTTATAAGTGCCCGCCCATTCTTCATGATGTTCTTCAGTCCTATGTTCAGTTAATTCAATATGAGTGTTCATCTCTCAAAAGGATTTTGTGACGGTTAAGGAAACGACGAGGCTTTCGGAGTAGAAACCACCCTCATGTCTTCGTGTTTGTAGTCACCAATTTGTTCTTTGCTGAGGAATTTTCTTTGTAGTCCTTTCTTTGCAATTTTTATTTTCCCTAACTTTTGCCTGAACTAATTCTTTTGAATTGATAGTCCAGCGGGATGCCTTAGTTTTTGCCTAAGTCGTAAGTTTTCATGTTTTTGACTTAGCAGGCTTTTTCTTTTTCTTGATTTTTGACTTTTTGAACAAAATGTGTGACATTAGCTTGTCTTTACTGGTTGAGAGGATTGTGACTGCCTCGTTTCTTGATGAATGAGGGATAACATTGTGGTTCCACATCTTCTGGCTTCATTATACATGAAGGATGGCCCTCGCAGTTTCTCTTCAGAAATATCTTCCTTATGAATTTTGAACACTCAATCGGATTAACTGAAAACTACCCTGCCCCAGGTTAAAATTCAAGGTTTTTTCGTATAGAAAAGAAACTCCTACTTCAAGGCTCAAAAGAGGTTAGCAAGGGATTATCTTCCTTATATCTCCAGTGTTTAGGGATTTGAAACAATGCATGTACATCATCAGCAAGATTTTATCCAAAAGCATGCAACCAGAGATTTTGTGTTCTTTAGATCATCATCCTCCCTTCAATCTCTGCCTAGGCTAGAGAATGGGCAACAAGTTGGTATCATAATGCAAAAAGAAATTTAAAATTTGAAAACAAATATGAGTGAAACGAATGAATTTCTTCAAGACAAACATACTCATTGTATTAAGATAATCATTCAGATGCAAACAAGTTCTTACATGCAAACAATGTTTTGATAAACAAGAAAAATTACAAAAAAGAAAAAATAAGTTAATAGTCTGGGAAGGCTTTCCATCTGGACTTGAATCACCGAAAACATCCTTCAAAACTCAAAGTGATCATCAATCGTGTTTACTCTTCGGCGCATGCTTGATTTGAACTTCAAAACCAACGTCCTTGAATGACAAGATACCACTTCTGACCAACTTCTGAACCTCAATCTTCAAAGCAAAGCAACCCTCCAATTCATGCCCAGGAGCACCTTGATGAAAGGTACAAGCCAAATCAGCTTTGTAATACCAATGTATCTTCTCAGGAACCTTTGGTGGAGGTCGGGTCTGAACCAAATTCCTCTGCATCAAGATAGGGAACAACTTTGTATAGGTGATTGGAATTGGATCAAATTGAGTTTTCCTCTGATTAGGAACTTGCTGATTCTGTTGATAAATAGGAGAAACATGATGGTTCTGACGATGATTATTTCTTCCTCTGGTTCTCTTCTTGGAAAAGTTATTATCAAACTTCTTCGCACCATTAGATGAGCTACCATCTTCATATAAACATCCCTTTCAGACATCTTCTTCTAGATGCACTCCCACATTCACCTTGTTAGGAAAGTTACTAGGCGCATTAATTATCATCTTCTCATGAAAGAATGATTTCAGAGTTTCAGTGAAGACCTTTTCCATCACTTCTTCTTTCTTAGAAGGGTTGACTTGGGAGGCAACCAAAATTTCAACCAAACCAGTTAAGTGCTCCATACTAGCTTTCAAAATAGTCATCTCTCTACGGAGTTCAGAAACCTCTTGCTTGATATTCTCCATTGTTCTCTTAGCGCGAGTGTTGTACTGGTGAGACCAAAGGAAAAATAAGACTCGGAAAAAGACCTTTGAAAGTGAAACAAAAAATGTAGAATGATGTATGATATGCAAAAAAGAGTTTTGATTTGATTTTCAAGGAACTCAAGATATTAAGTCGTAAACATCAAAGTATGAAGATAGAAGATGAATTTTAAATTGGCTCCAAACATTGATCAAGTTATCATCAAGATCAATCATCCATTTTGGTGGATTAGGGTTTTCGCCCTATCAACACCCAAGATCCATTGAGCTTGACGAAACTTGTGATGTTTACAAAGAAAGACCTCCAAATTCCTTGAAAGTCAAGTGAAAAGGGTTTTATGGATGCATGAATACATGGCTATGCAACAACCACAAGCAAGGTCACAAATAAAGTTGAAAGGTTCAACGTCACGAGCATGGAGTCAAAGGTAAAGAACATCCCCGAGGTATGTACTAACGGTTTAATCACACCTGCAAGACAAGGTTCTAAGAGTTCCCGGAGTCTACATTCCTCCTTCGGATATTACCAACGTCTTGATTACTCAATAATCAGCAATATTCTCAAGAGAAACTCATCTGAGCGTAGCATCGCGTGACAACTACTTCCGGATTACTCCGTTATAATCTTCGCGCTACACCTAAAAGGCCAAGGTGGGTTAAGGGTTCTACGGTTCTCAGCTTCTTTGGCTCCCAGGTCGAAAATAATAATGTCTTCCCGATTACTCGGTAAACAAATATTACGTTCAAAAGGGCCTTCCACTGAGTGGGGGATCTCATGCCTCCTTCTTCGGGATTACTCCCTCAAAGTTAACATGACTATACCGCCCGTCCTATTCCTAAGTGTAATTTAGTCCGAGTATAGGACTTGTCCTTTGTAAATATTATCAACACCCAAATAATCATAATATATACATATAATCAAACAATCAAATAATGATAAAATAGATAAAACAAATTAGGCTTAACCCACTTAGGGATGGACCAGCAAGAGGTCAATCAGTCCCCAGCAGAGTCGCCAATTCTGTAGCGGTGAAAATCGGAGATCAAGCTATTAATTAACTTGACTCACAAAAGCAAGAGTCGCCACCGCGCTTTATTATTTCCAATGGAAAAGGGAAAAGAGCGAAATAAAACCCTAAAATATGCAATGTAAAATAATACTTAAAAGTAATGAAAATACGATGCGTTTTTTGAAAGAGATCTAAAGTTCGGGGGTTGGTTATGCAATGGGAAGGTATTAGCACCCAATGCATCTGCGGTACTCCGCAGGAACCTTTTGAATATCTGTTTTTAAAATTGTTTGTTTGATTAAAAATGGTTAGTTTGGACGATATTTTGAAGATACGACGACCTAGTGTCGAAGTTTTGACTTAAAAGGTGGTAAGTTTAAAAATTGATTTTTTTGGGGATTTAACTTAAGTTTAACAAAAAGTAAAATGTATGAAAGGGTCTCGCACAATCGTATCAGATGCTCAATGACATGAAATCAACAAATTTAATTCTTTCCCTTGGAATAGACACAAACAAAGCAAAAATAAGGTGAACATCACAATATAAGTAATCGAGAATTCGCTAGAAAATAAATTTAAAGGGACAAATTAATAACAAGAAAAGAAGTGAGATATTTAATTCTGAAGGACCAAGACGATTAAAAAAACAAAAGAAAAGGTAACTAATTATCCAAAGAAGATATATAAATTACTAAATTAATTCTAAACAAAAAGTAAGATTATGAAATTCCTGAATTACATCTAAATTAAGTTAAAGTTCTAAGACTTAGAAAAATTAAAATTCTAAAATTACTAAATTTAATCTAAATTAAATTAATTCTAAAGTTATTAAACCGTATCTAATATAAACTAAATTGATTTCAAAATTACTAAATTAAAAATATTAAATTATTAAATTGAACCTAAACTAAATCAAAATTCTAAATTTGTTCAAAACATTTCTAAACTAACTAGAAAAAAAATTTCAAATTTACTGAATTAAATCTAAGACAAATAACAGTTCTAAAAATTACTGAATCAAATCTAAAATAAACAAAATTGAAAAGTTTAAACTAAATCTAAACTAACTAAAAGAATTCTAAATTAATACTAATTTAAGACTAAAATAAATTGATTATAAGATTTACCAATATTAATTAATTTTTTTTTTTGGGAAATAAGACTAAAGAACTAACAAAAACGGAAAAGAAATGTCCCAGTAGGAATTGAACTCGTATTTCTTTAATCACAACTAAACTAACTTTGCAATTGGACTAATACTACTTAAATATCATATGCACATTTTAACTAACCTAAAAATGGAAAAGGTTTAAACAAAATTGGGCTAAAAGGCCCATGGATTTGACCCGCTTTTGGAAGGATGAAGAAAGGGTTTTGAAAACCCTAAACATGAGGAAGGGCGCCGCTGCTGGTGGCTGTGTCTTGGAAAAGAAAAAAAAACATATTAATTAATATTATTATTAACAACAACTCTATTCCCCTTTCTATCGTGAAAACCAAAATTAAACTCTCTCTCACATCACCTTCAATCAAGTATCCTCTAAAGAACCAGTAGAAGAAAAAATCGATGCCTCTTGTCAAGCTCCTTCTTTATGATCTTCGCAACATCTTTCTCTATGTTGTGCCTCTCAAAAGCGAGAACGGTGATATCGAAGGCCTCTTTTTGCATGTCCGGTGATGTGTCGGCGCTTTTGACGATGACTTCCTTGGTCGCCGGTGGTACCGGAGAAGCCGATGCAGAGGGTGGTGAAGGAACAAATGGCTTTCGATTTTCGAGGTGAGGTTTCGCCATTAGAGATGCTGTTTCAGCTATGATGTGCTTCTTTGAGTCTTCGCTCATGATTGTTTCCCTAACTCTGAGATATGTGTGTGAGAGCGAGAGAGGGAGGTGTAGAGAAAAGGAGAGCGAGAATTTGGTTCTTTTCTGGTATTGCAGAAAGAGTTCGGAACAGAGGTTTTGTGTGAGTTTTCTTCTCTTATTTTCTATGATGTTTTCCAACCGATTCTCAATTTTTATCTCAAAATTCCTACTCTATTTTCTATCATTTGAAAACAGCAAAGATGAGTTTCATTTTTTCAGGTTCACTCGGTTTAACATCATCACAGTTTCACAATTTAATAGTTACTCAGTTCTACGATTTTTGCATACTGAATAATAACAACAAAATAGAGTTCACAACAACAATCAACAGATTCACAACAATTGCCTAATTATCAGCTCTGAGAATCAAGCATGGAAGTATATAAAAAATTGGTGGAGGAAAATACCTGTCGGAGTCTTTTCGACAGAGCTTCGAACGAGGTAAGTATAAGAAATCCCTTATTCTTCCGATAATCTCTCGAAAAAAAACTAGTATCGGTGTTGAAAATTTCAATTGCAGGTTTGTTGTTATTTGCTTCTGTAATGATGAACAAAGTTAAAGTTTGGAGGAATATTGTTGCTAAATTTTTGGAGAGTTTTGTTACTGAATTTTTTTCCCTTTTTTTTTTGGGTCTCTCCTCTCCCTTTTATCTCTGTCTTGGAACTGTTTTATACCTGAAAAACCATATGAAATTTAGGAGGGAAATTCGATAGGTTGAAAATTGTTTGCGGTTCACTTCTTCTTGCTTTCTTGATGCAGGTTGGTGGTTTTCTATTCTTGTGCAAAATAGCAGGACTAGTTTGACAACTGCAACATAGGCTGATTTTGGACATAACTTATACAGTTTTGGGACTGTAAGGCAGAGTTTGTAGCAGTTGGTTCTGGACAGCAGACAAAAGACAGTTTTGGGGCATTATTTTTGGACTGATGTGCAGCAGTAAAATTATCATTGAAAGGTCCCTTTTCTACTTTGCATTTTTCTGATTTTCCCATGTAACCATACATGTATTTTCCCTCTCTTTTTCTTTCGAAATATTGGACTGATTTTGCTTCCATATGTTTTATTGTTTTAGTGGACAGTTTTGGGGTGAAAGTTGGAGCAAGGTTTGTGGACAATTCTATGGCATGATTTGGAAGAATAAATCAAGTTTGAAGATTACGATAGGTTTAGAACTTGTAGAGTTTAGGAGATGGCCATGGAAATGCTTGTAATGATGTATGAAACTTTAAGCACTCAACAACTGAAGTGTTCTAGTTATGAATTGAATCTTTTGTACCTTAGAATGTCTTGAATGAATTTCTTGAATTTCCTTGTAACTTGAAATTTAAGATCTAGGAAACTTGTAATTCTTGAATGGAATTTACAATTGGAATGATGGCCTTAAAAGAAAATGTGTGAGCACTTTTAATTCTCTATGACAAAAAAATTGAATCGTTTAGCCTTGACTTGAATTTAACGATATTTCATGGACGAATCTTCAATTCATGGTAATTCACAATAAAATCCAATGGCGCTTGAAAGAACAATAATTCCTTGAGAAATCCACTTTCATTCAATAATCACCAAATGCTCAGACACAAGTGATTTGAATTGCGAATAATAAGGAGATCAATGAATTTCCAAACTCTGATTCTTATTTTCATGAATAATCTCCAGGTAAGAATCAAGTATCTTGAGAAAATTTTTATGACATGAGTTGAACCTATAAGTTAAGAACATTTTAAGTCAAGAAATGACCCATGACGATTCAATGGCTTTTATGATCTTTTATGCATAATTAACTCTCGATCCTTGAAGAGAACTGGTAGATGACATTACTCATGACAATGTGCAAAAAGAATCGCCTCAAAATGTCGAGAATAAAAGAAATTATGATCCTTGGAAGTTGGGCACAACGGTTTTGAGATTAGGTCAAATTCCACAGAACGACCTCTAAAGTATTCGTACTTTTGATGATCCTCCGCACATAATCAGATCTTGACTGGTAAAGAGGAGTTGGAGATGACATCAAGGAGAACTATATGCAAAAGTAACCATTCAAAAATATTGAATAATGAAAAAGTTACGATCGTTTGAACTTGAATGTGCAAGTATTGACTTTTGGTCAAAGTGCTTTGAATTAACTTGCAAACTTGATCTTTCTTTGCATTCCAAAGCATCTTGATGCACATGTGAACCAATGATGATGAAATCTTGTTTGTGCTCTGAGAAAGTTGTAGAGAATCTTGAGACCACTTGTCGAACAAGGCGTGGAAATAAACGCACGATTCCCCTGATGAATCAGTCTTCACGAATTAACAATTAATTGTACTTCTGGCTTGAGAGATTCTGAACCCTAATTGAGGTGTGACGCCTGATGCTCTTGATTCAGATCTGTTTCCTGCAAATGAAATCAAAGAAACGAAAAATACACATGCTGGAGTAGAAGTTAATGATACATAGGCTAAGAATGTTTAAAATACTTGACAATTTCTGCATAGACAATGCTCGAAGGTGAGAGATTAAAACCGACCATATTTAGTGACCTTGACTTCTGTACAAAAATGCAAAAAATAAATATGGGATCTTAGTTAAAAAATTGGGGTATGACAGCACACCACCCAGAATGGCCAATAAACCATCCTGACCCAGCAGCTCAAAAGAGCCGAAGCCACAACCTCACGTCGACTCGATCGAGCTTGACAACCGATTTACTAAATACAATTTGTAGGATCAAAAGAGGAAGGAAAAAGAGTCCCGACTGACTACAGAAAGTTCCTCGACACCAACGAGCAATGCAGAGCCTTCCCATCCTCTACGCCTGATTCCAGACGGAGAGTTCGAGATCATCCTCTTGGGCGAAGATCCAAACAAGGGATTAAAGATTGGAACCAGCCTCCCTGATCTTACTATGAAGCAACTAAAAGCATGCCTGAGAGAGAGCGTTGATCTGTTCGCATCGTTATAAGTGCAAATTGTATCTATTTTTGTATATACTTTTTGTTGCACTTATCGACTCTTTGATGTTAATTTCGGTTGAATAAACCCGACTTTTGTGTAAATATGTATACTTAGTGTATAATTGTATTGATGATTCATTTATATATAATTTGATAGTTTTAATGTCTTTTGTAGATATTTTTGCGTATTTGGAGCATCGAGGAATAAGGTGTCGAAGGCATGACTCCAAATAGGCATTTTTTTGAGAAATTCAAGAAATAAAGTTTCTTTAGGTCGCGCTTAACGCGCTCTCAGCATGGGTTCTGAAGCACAGGCATAGGCGAGTGGGCTTAGTGCGATATTTAGTGCTTAGCACGCTCTAAGGCGGTTAAGTGAATAAATGAAGGTGTGCTTAGTGCAGTTTTTGGGGCTAAGTGCGGTCTGCAATTTTCAGTTTTGTATAAATAGCTTAGAACTATTTTTTAGGTTTTTTATCATATCTTTCCTGCTTGGAGGAGCTCTGGTCCAATTTTCTGTAGTTTAGAGGTTTACCTAACATCATTGAGTGGTGCATCTTATCGATTGGTTATGGGTTGTCTCAGATTGTGTTGACACCACAAGAAGTTTCCTACTCATCTCCTTATTCTCTATGTATCATTCTAATGATGGGTTTTGTATGTATATCTTTACTCTTTATCTATGTACATTTGTTGATCATGGGATTGTATGAAATATCTTTTACAAATTAATACTGGTGTTTGTTCTTGATTTTTACTTTATTGTGTAGTTTAGGTTTGTCATAGACATATGCTTACCGAATCTTTTTCTTGAATGAATATCTATTAGGTCCTAGACTCTAGACATAGATTTAGGCTTAATATTCATGTGGAAATCAGTTATGAAATGCATCCAGGTTGTTTGAGTTGTGCGCGAAATCGCCTCCGAGAGCGATATAGATGATGTTTCACTTTGTGTTAGAGATAGTCTTAGTGTGAGCGGTACGTGATGGTATTAACGAGTGATTTAGGTTTCTTGAAATTGATCTATAAGTTAAAGTATTTGACAAGTAGAGTGAAATGCGATTCCAGAATGAATTCTCTTAGGCTGCAGATGATTGTTTATCACTTTCTTTATTGCTTTATTTACTTTTCCTGCACTTTTTTTCGCGAACCCTTTTTCCAAACTTAGAAGGATTGAAACGGTTGAACGGTAGTTTATCCCTCTCACTAATCCCTATGGAAACAATATGATATAACCTATATATCACCCTTATAAAAACACTTACTTTTTCTTGCCACTTTACTGCTTCAATGGCGCCGTTGCTAGGGATTAGTGTTGATATTAACTACATCGTAATAGTTTTGCTTTCTAAGTTTTGTAAATATGTCTATATCATATATTTGTGCATAGTTTACATACTTGTTTATTTTATACATATACTTGTTTTGTTTCATGTTTGCCGAAAGTGTGGTTAGATGTGTAGTTCTGGTTAGAGCTTGTAGAGATTTAAGCGAAGGCGGGAGTGAAGCGTTTGGCTCGTCTGAAGAAAGGTTTTAGTTTTTAAATAATAGGCATCGATCTTACGATGTAAAACAAGTATTTTTTATCGTTTTTTGTTTTGTTGTTACTTGTTTAATTAATTTTCACCCATTCTTTTAGTATGTTTATATTAGTTTTTTATGTTGTTATTCTTTGTGGTTTTACTCAAGCTTGTTGTAATTAACTTGTGAAAGTGTGTATGTGTTGTAAATGCTATTTAGATGTGTAAATGAGAGTAATGTAGGTGATTGTGGAGGTCACTTTAGTATTGTGTGTTGTTGTCTTAATTTTTTTGCATTTGGTGTAGCGCGGTTAATACGTGTTTTAGCACTCAGCACGCTCTGCTGTGATCAACCAGTGAATTCTTTTTTTCATTTGGATCTCCTTTTTCCCATTTCCACCAAGGCCTTATAGTAGTAATTAACAATAGTATTGTTTTTCTAATTATTTTGTTGTTTGGACTCAAATTTTGGTCTGGTAACTTGCATAAATTTGAGGTGATTTTTGATTTTGATTGATTCAACTTATGGATGTATGGTAATGATACTTTTTTTTAAAGTCGGTACATGTCAGCTACTCGTTTATCGCTTTCTATAGCATAACATGTTTAGAAAACTTTTCATTTGTATAATTACCATACCATTAATTCTTTTTGCATTACTTGCTTTTGATTTAATCACTTTAGATCCCTTTTTACCTATAAATGTGAAAAAGCTTTCCATTATTTATATATGTTGGAGACCACAATTCTTGTTTTAGCTAGATTTTATTATGGTTAATATTTTGTTTGTATTAATTGTATGAAAGCATGAAAGTGATCAAGGCATTTGTTTTCATTTTAAGCACAACTACCTTGGCCAAATAGTCAATTCACCTTATGAGTGTGTGATCATTAGTATCCCCTTTGAGCCTTTTTTGTCAATGTCCATGTTATTTTTGAACTTAATGATTATCTATGAGTATTTAGTTTTCCTTTTTGAATGAATGTTGATTCTTTGTTTTCTTGAACCCTCAACCATGATTTATGGTTTGAATTTTTACCTTGCCTTAGAAAGTAGGGAGTATTCACATTATGATGATGGTTGAATTCAAGTTGGGGAGAGAAATATTTATGTGCTTATGTTGTGATTTCTATGAGGTTGTAAAAGAAAAAAGAAAAAAAATTGAGAAATAAATAGAAAAAGAAAGAAAAAAATTTGAAAAATCTTTGGAAAAAAAAAAGAAAAACAAAAAGAGTTCGAATAATTGTGTGAACAAGTATTGTGATTGGTTTGAGAAATTTAGAATGAAGAAGAAGTTTGATTGAAATTATATTGCTTGAGTCTTTGCGAGTTGATCACTCCCTCAGGTTAAGGCAAGTTTTTGTTTTGATTAGCTTTAGGAATTATCCCTTGTTTGTTAACCAAGCCGTATTACAACCTTGAAAAGCCCTTGTGATTATTGCATTTGAATTTTCAATATGAGTTTTTGGATGAATGCATAATTTAGTCTATTATTGCAAGATTATGGATGAGTGTTTTTTATTCCTCACCTTTGTATGTTCTTCATCTGTCAACGAATTTTTGCTAGGTGTGATTCATGATTAAGCTTGTTTTGTTTTAGAATGTTTTGTATGATCTTTGTACTTAGGATTCGTTTCGTTTACATGTTACCATTGTAGGATAGTGGTAAGTATTTACTCCACGTGTATGTTTTTGTTTGAACCATACATTTCTTTTTGTTTTCAAAACTTGTTGATTCATAATTTTTTGGTTTGTTACTTTTATTCTTCGAGTTGTTTAGCCTTGTTTGAGGACAAACAAGTTGGGGAGAGTTTGATAAGTGCAAATTATAGCTATTTTTGTATACACTTTTTGTTACACTTATCGACTCTTTGTTGTTAATTTTAGTTGAATAAACTCGACTTTTGTTTAAATATGTATACTTAGTGTATAATTGTATTTATGATTCATTTATGTATCATTTGATAGTTTTAATGTCTTTTTGTAGGTATTTTCGCATATTTGGAGCATCAAGGAATAAGGTGTTGAAGGCACGACTTCGGATGGGCATTTTTGGAAAAATTCAAGAAATAAAGTTGCTTTAGGTCACGCTTAGCATGCTTTCAGCACGGGTTTTGGGGCACAAGCATAGGCGAGTATGCTTAACGTGATATTTGACGCTTAGCACGCTCTAAAGAGGTTTAGTGAATAAATAAATGCGCACTTAGCGCGGTTTTTGGGGCTAAGCGCGGTCTGCAATTTTTCAGTTTTTGTATAAATAGCTTGGAACAGTTTCTTAGGGTTTTTATCATCTTTTTCCCTCTTGGAGAAGCTCTGATCCAATTTTCTGTAGTTTAGAGGTTTACCCAACATCATTGGATGGTGCATCTTGTCGATTGGTTATGGGTTATCTCGGATCGTGTTGACACCGCGAGAAATTTCCTATTCATCTCCTTCTTCCTTATGTATCATTCCAATGGTGGGTTTTGTATGTATATCTTTACTCTTTATGTATGCATATTTGTTGATTATGGGATTGTATGAAATCTCTTTTACAAATTAATACCGGTGTTTATTCTTGATTTTTGCTTTATTGCATAGTTTTGGTTTGTCATAGACATATGCTTACCAAATATTTTTCTTGAATTAATATCTATTAGGTCCTAGACTCTAGACATAGATTTAGGCTTAATATTCATATGGGTATCGGTTATGAAATGCATCTGGGTTGGTTGAGTTGCGCGCAAAATCGCCTTCGAGAGAAATGCGGGTGATGTCTCACTTTGTGTTAGAGATAGCCTTAGTGTGAGCGACACATGATGGTATTGACGAGTGATTTAGGTTGCGTGCAACTGATCCGCAAGTTTAAGTATTTGACGGGTAAAGTGAAATGTGATTCCAAAATGAATTCTCTTAGGCTGCAGATTATTTTTTATCGCTTTCTTTATTGCTTTATTTACTTTTCCTGCACTTTTTACATAGACCCCTTTTCCAAACTTAGAAGGATTGAAACTTTTAAACGGTAGTTTTTCCCTCTTACTAATCCCTGTGGAAACGATATGATATAACTTATATATCACCCCTATAAAAATACTTACTTTTTACTTGCTACTTTACAGCTTCAGCACATGGAGCACCCCCGATATGTCCGGTTTAGACCCAAAAGTGGATTGTTACCAGTTGACTATAGATCCCCCCCCTTAAGGTTGTAGCCCAACATAGGCGTAAGCAGACTCCGAAAAAATGGAGATTGCTGAAAAAGCTATAAAAGACCTCCTAGAGGCAAACTTTGTATGTGAAGCCCAGTACACAACCTGGTTGTCAAATGTTGTACTCATCAAAAAAATAAAATGGAAAATGTGTGTTGATTATACTAATCTTAATAGGGCTTTCCCTAAAGATGCTTATCATTTTCCTAACTTAGATAGACTAGTTGATAAATCTGCTGGTTTTAAATTGTTGTCTTTTATGGATGCATATTATGGATACAACCAGATCCCCATGGAAAAAGACAAAACAAAGTATACGAATTTTATGACCGAGTCGGGCAACTACTATTATAACATAATGCCCTTCGGCTTAAAAAACTTTGGCGCTACATATCAAAGAATGATGAACAAAGTGTTTCAAAGAGAGTTTGGAGACATGCTCGAAGTCTACATGGACGACATGAACATGAAATCCCAAGAGGAGTTCGACCATACACTTCACTTAAAGAGGTTCTTCGACTAGGAAAGGAAATGCAAAATGTGATTCAATCTAGAGAAGTGCACCTTCGGTGTACGAGTAGGTAAATTCCTTGGTTTCTACCTAACAGAGTGAGGAATCAAATCCAACCTCGACAAGCGTAGGGCCTTCTCCGAATTCCCAATGCCGAACTTGAAGAAATCAATCCAATCTCTGAATGGGATGCTCACCTTGTTGTCTCTCTTTGTGGTCAAATCTGCCCAACACACACTTCCTCTTTTCAAACTTCTTTGCAAGGAAACAGCTTTTGAGTGAACCGAGGAGTGCGACCAATCCCTCCTCTACCTCAAACAAGCCCTTTTGCAACCATCGGTCCTCTTGCAACCAGACAATGGAAAAACCATTTACCTCTATCTCGCCATTGCAACCGAGCCCGTCAATGCAACTCTCATCCGGGAATCCCCGAGGGGTAGAAGCCCATATACTTTACGAGCAAGGCCTTACAAGGTCCAGAACTTAGATATCCGCAAATTGAAAAGATATCTCTAGCCCTCATCAACACGGCAAGGAGGTTGAGATACTAATTTATATCCCACACGATCGTGGTACGGATGGACCAACCCGTGAAATAGATACTCGGCCACCCAGATATGGCGAGCAGAATGCTCAAATGGTCATTAGAACTATCTGAGTTCGACATCATGTACGAGAGTAGAAAGGCCCTTAAAGCCCAAGTACTAGCCGACTTCGTGGCAAAAATGACCTCACCAGCCTCCCCGACATATGGGGTGCACAAATGGACAATCTTCGTGCACGAAGTCTCTAGATCGACAGGGAGCGGAGCATGCATCATCCTGGAGAACAAGGAAGGAATCTTGATCAAAGTCTCCCTCACCTTATTTTTCCCAATATCCAACAACCAGGCAGAATATGAAGCCTTCCTCGCAGGGCTACATTTGGCCAAAGACTTAGTGGCTGAAGAAGTGAAAATATTCACGAACTCTCAACTCGTCGCCTCTCAAGTGCAGGGAGAATATCAATTTAAAAATAATAACCTCTCTGAGTACTTGACCCTGGTTCGACAAAGAATAACAAGATTCATATCCATGGAAGTAAAACACGTTCTCTGCAAACATATCACCCAAACATATATTCTATCAAAACTCACAAGCACAAAGAGGAAAGGAGGAAACAAGTATGTCATACAAAAGATACTTCTTCGACCAAGCATCTAAAAACCATCCACGACTCTCGGTGTGAATGCTATCAGCGACAGCGACTGCTGGATGACCCCAGTATACAACTACCTCACAAAGGGGGAGTTGTCGTCTTACCAAAAAGAGGCTAGTATGGTAAGGCGCAGAGCCTACTCTTACATCTTAGTAGAAAATAAACTATACAGACGAGGATTCTCCATACCCTTCCTCAAATGTGTCGAAGAACCCAAGGTCGCCAACATCCTGCGTGAGATCCATGAAGGAATCAATGCCCAACACCTCAGAGGAAGATCCCTTGCCCGAAAGGCTCTATGACTAGGATATTATTGGCCTACCATGTGACACAGTACAAAATAGCACGTAAAAAATGTGACAAATGCCAAAGCCACAGGGACATGTACTTGGCATCACTCGACGAGCTCAAGACTCTTTGGTCCCCATGGCCCTTCGCATGGTGGGGCATGGAAATCCTCGGACCATTTGTAGTAGGATCAAATCAAAACAAGTACCTAATAGTGGGAGTGGATTACTTCACAAAGTGGATAGAAGCAGAAGCCCTAGCTAAAATTACAGCACAGAACATACTTCGTTTCTACAAACGAAACATACTTTCCCAATTTGACATACCCCAACCAATCGCCATCAATAACGGGACACAGTTCACAGACAGAAATTTTAAAGAATTCATCACTAAGCTAGGTATCACCCAACACTTCACATCTGTCGAGCATCCGCAAACAAACGGGCAGGCCGAAGTTGCAAACAGGGTGATCCTACGAGGCCTCAAATGAAGGCTAGACGAAACTAAAAAGAATTGGGTCGAGGAGCTACAGAGAGTGCTTGGGCCTACCGAACAACCCCTCACTCGACTACTTGGAAACCCCATTTCGACTAGTGTACATAATCGAGGTGGTGATCTTGGTCGAAATCAAAGAGTCGTCCAGGCGGACCAAATTGCCCCTCGACGAGGAGATGAACGACGAGGCACTAAGGGAGGATCTCGACTTTGTCGAAGAATTTTGATCAGGAGAAGCCATTTAAGAAGCTTCTTTAAAACAAAAAATTGCCATATGTCTTGACGCCAAAGTCATATGATGAGAATTCAAAGTCAGCGGCCTAGTCTTAAGGAGAAATCAAAAAGATTCTTATGAAGTAAAACTCGCCGCAACCTGGGAAGGCCCCTATCGCATTCGAGTAAAAATTGAAAATGGGGTCTACTACCTCAAACATATTGATGGGGAAGAACTTGCTCGACCATGGAACACCGAAAAGCTAAAACAATATTACAGTTACGGCTAAAAAAGTCTATGTGCTTTGTCAAACAACGAACACGACATTTCCCGACCATAAATGTGTGCTCAAGTACAAGCACAACATCTCAAATTCGAACGAAAAGGCAAGTTTCCACTCTTTAACAAGCATATTCTTGACCCAGTGGGAAAATCTCAAACAAGCTCCACCATCGTCGTACCACGATGGCAAAACACCCAACCCGTGATGGTAGATTCGCGCCGCGAAGCTGAGACCCAAAATCGGGATCCAAGCTATGTCCTTTGCCCGAAAATCAAACCCGGCCATTCGACAAGTTCCCCAAACCGTTGAACATTAACACTGTCAAGCAAAACCTCAAAACACTTGGCAAAAATAATTCGTAAAAAAGCTCAGGACGATGAGCAATCAAACAAACAAAGCTTAAACAAAAGCAATAGAATAAAAGAAGTAAAATCATACACGAGCATACATGTGTTTACCTTGGGTTTTGGTAAACAACCGCTGATCCTCCAAATGGTTACTTATTTGGTTACTCGCAGGATCGATCAGATTGATCCTATGGACATAGGTTGATTTTGAAGTTTGATTAAGGTGGATAAGGCTTTAAATAAAATGTTTCAAGTAAATTGCATAAAGGAAAGACTTGGTAAAATAAACAAGGCTTTAAAGTAAAGGTTCGACAGGAAATGTAAAGAGAAAAACAAGTAAAATTCTGGGAAAGTAAATGACTTTAATTGATAAAATTGGTGTTTCACACATACATTTCTCAACAATTCTTTCTCACACGCTGGGTACTCGAATCTAAATGAGTGACTATGTATATAATTGTGAACACACGCGAGAAACTACATGTCTACTCCTATTTATACAAAAACATTCCAAGTAACCGTCGGGCAGTTACACTGCTTCGAGATCAATCCACTTGGCACGTTCTCCATGCTTGACGCTCCAGATCCTTGCACGTTTGCACGTAGTAACTGCTGGAAACCGTTTTCCCTCCAAAGCTTTGAATTTCAAACTGCTCCACTCTGGACCATCGAACACGTTCGTCAAGAGACATCTTCGACGAGAAACTCCTTCGACGTCGAAGGCAATCAGCCTTCTTTCTTGGAAGAAATCTTCTAAGTATTTTGCCATCTTTCGACAGGCACTTCGACAGACTTAGCCAGCCGAAAGCATCTTTCAGCTTTTAATGGCTGACATCAATCAAAACAAAGGTGTCGAATTTAGGAGCCAACAAATTGCCCCCCAAGAATGCCTTATTTCGACTCTGAAAGAAAAAGGCATTCTTTGAAAACGCCATTCGACACCTGTCTTTCCACGCTTAGTCACAAGTTAACTTGTGCACTTTTTGTTGCTTTTTACCAACTATTGGCAATCCCAAGAAACCATCATTGATTTGATCCTAGGACATCACTTTCAGTACGGCGTGCAGTACCAAACGTCATTTCAGAATTTGTCATTATGACAATTCTCAAAAACGAGGACGCACGCTGCGTCTCTCCACTTCTGCAGAAACGGCCAAAGCAACAAGGGGCTGCCACGCGTCCCACTAATTCCTGCAGCATTAAATGACATTTAATGTCCTCGTTATTGGGGATTTCTCCCACTACTATAAATAGCAGTGAATATCCCATTGTGGGACTTTTTACGCCAATTAGCCTTCAAACTTCCTTGTTTTCGTACAAGCTTGCTCTCTTTGCAGAAAACCCTTCCTCTTTCACTTCATCTTCATCTTCAACAATGGCCTCTGCTTCTACTGCTCCCAGTGCTAACGCACCAACTGAACATGTTAAACCCAAGGTCTTCGTTACTGCCCCAGTAGTAAACTCTACAGGGAAACGAAGGGTTCCTGAACCTTCTGACATCTCCGTTCGCGATGCTTACTCGCGCCACTTGATGATCTCGGTTGGATACTCCAACCAGATCTTCGCAATGTCTGGCCCCATGAATCCTAGCATCTCTGAAGCTCTGAAAATCAAGAGCTATTTCCCAATCGTCGAGAAACTCAAGCCAGTAGCATGCGCCAAGAAGGACGCAGAAGACAACGAAGACCCTACACGCGAAAAAATCGACCTCCGCTTCTTCAACAGAAGTGTTAGGGTCTTCAGGTCTTGCCCTAATCTGACCTCCGATTATGTTGCTTGGCTAACAAAGTTGGAGAAGCATCAAACTCCAATCTGGAAGGATATGGGAATCTTCGACCTAGTGATGCTGTCGAAGACAGGCTTAAACTACTCCCCAGAGATGCTGATAGCCTCACTGTTGTTCTGGGATTACTCTCACTTCACTTTTCATCTTCCATGTGGGATGCTAACCCCCACACTCTTCGACGTAGCAGCTATTACTGGCCTTCGACCAACCGGAGATTACTTCGACCCGGAGGAGATGTCGGAGGACCAAATTGGCTTCTCTGAGACCAAACCCACATACACCACTTTCATCAACCATTTTCATGACAGGTCGACGGATACAGTGTCGGATGTCGAACACATAGCATTTCTAGCCTTATGGCTAACTCGCTTTGTGTTTTGCTCGAAGTCTCTACAAGTGACCAAAAAGATGGTCACTCTTGCTACCCAACTGCATCACCGCCAAAACATCTGTCTGGCAGAACTGATTCTGGCCAGTCTTTATGACTCGATCAGCAATGGGGCCACTCTTCTGAAACATGTCGAGGACAGGGCCAGTTTGCTACTCGCTGGGCCTTTTTGGCTACTTCAACTGTGGCTCAACGCCACTTTCGAATCTTTCTTGCCCAAGAGGGTTCAGATAAATGAACAGGCGCCAGCAATAGCAAACAGGCGCGTCGAAGGCATCAGGCTGGCTCTGCTGACACCTGTGGAAGATGGCCTGGAGTTTCAACAAACCTTCACTAACTTCGTTCTCATGTTCGCTCGAAGGAAGGAATTTGTTTCAACTATGGCTCCATTTGCTCAACGGAGAGTGGGGCCAGCATGGTTCACAAGGCCACATCCAAAGGAGTCGAGTGGTCCCAATGTTGATGAGCACACCATACTGTGGGAGGCATTCCTTACACCAAGGATTATGCCTCTTCGATTTAAGAGTTCTAAGACTCATCTGAGTCTGCTTGCCTATCAACCCAATCTGGTATCTCGCCAGTTTGGTATTATCCAAACCCTGCCTTCTCCGATTTTTCAAAGAGAGAAGTCAATGTTGTACTTCTGCAACGATTATACAGAAGAAGCTGCCATCAAGCATATCGGAAGATATGCTGGTCGAACAATCCTCTCGTTGTTTGACTACCAGCTTAATTTCCTTTGCTCACCATCCTTCGAGGAGTGGTGGAGAAGCTATTATGCTGAGTACTTCTTCGACGAGAAGGACTTCATGGCTGAGTTGCAGAAGTCTTTTGTCCTTGTGTTGGACAAAGTAAAGAAATGTAAGTTCATGCTCTCACATTACTTTTTGTCTTTCTCTTCGACTGCTAGCCTGTTAACTGTTTCTTTTGCTTTCAGTTGTTCGAAAGCCTCTAGCCAAGAAGGCTACAGAAGGCCCACAAGGAGGAGGCCCTTCAACAAAACCTCCACCGCCGGCGAAGACTACAGCGCCGGCGAAGACCATAAGCAACCAACAAGGGGAAGGCTCTTCGAGGAAGCCTCCTGTATCGGTAACCAGATTTTCTTCATTTTTCTTCTGGCTTTCGATTTTTGATTTTCGATGCAATTATTCAATCGAATTCCTGTTGGTTTTCTAGGCCCCTTCGCCCAAGAAACGGGCAGCATTGGTGGTCGAATCTGGGAGTGATGACGAAAGTGATTCCCCTCCTGCTCCCTTAAAGAGGCGAAAGTTAACGAAGGACGCTTCTGTTCCTGCTCCTGCTCCTGAAGGTCGAACTGTCAGAATAAAGGTTGCTGTGAGAAAGCCTAGGCCACCTCCAGTAATCATCGAGGAGCCAACTGAGGAGGAACTGAACGTTCTTCTTAACAAACCTGTCGAGAGTGACAATTCCAGCCCTGGGGCTGAAGTTAATCCACAGGTAATCCCTTAGACCTTTGTTATAACTTAGGCATAGATACCCGTATTCAATTTTGTCTCTTTCGACATCTGAAGATTTGTCTTCTTTCTTCTTTCCCTTTTCAGGACACTACTGAAAGTTCTCCACCAAGGACTTCAGAAACTCTGGAATCTGCTGACCTTAGCAGGCCTCAGGAAAAAGACTTGGGCAATGACGAAGCCCATACTGAGAATGAGGCCAATGCTGAAACAGTGGAGAAAACAACAGAGGAACCTATGGTGGAGGAACCACAGCCAGTGGAGGAACAACAGCCAGAAACAATTCAGGTGGTGGACTTGTCAGAAGAGAATCAAGAAGAAAGGGACCAAGGCAATGGCGAAGAGAATCAAGATGCTGTTGACGAAGAGAACCAAGGTGGTACCGGCGAAGGACACCAGGGCGACGCTAGCGAAGAGCCACAAAATGACGCTGGCGAAGGACCCCAGGGTGATGCTAACGAAGAACCACAAGTCGATGCTGGTACTGCCTCAGTCAGAGTCGAAGAACAACCGGTCGAGACACTTAGCATTCAAGAACCTCAAACCCAAGATAATACTATTGCAAGGGTTACCTCCTCGAAGCACAGGTCAAAAGAGGACTTGGAAATCTTGAAACAAACTGACCCTGTCAGCTACCTCAATGCAATCATTGAGAGTAAGAGTTCATCTGACACTAGTCAGGAAATTCCTACCCTGTCGGGGAAGTCTACTGAAACTTCTCCTCTTGATGATGCATTGGCGAAGGTTAAGGCCCAGTTCTTCAAGAGGGACTTGATGAAGACTTTAGAGGGGGACCCCACTGCTCCATCATGCTTAAAAGAGGTCTTGAATGCTGTCGACTTCGAAGCTGTAGCTCAAGAAATCTCAGACTTGATCATGGAATTACATTCTATGATTGATCAGGTTTCAGCGGATTACAGGCGCCAACGAGGGTTTAACAGTCAACTCGAAGTGTTGTATGGCAGAAGCTCCTCTGCGTGGACTGCTGTCTCAGATTCGACTTCTCGAATTGCTGAGTTGTCGAAACAGAAAGCGTCTGCACAGGAAAGAGTCGATGCCATTGAGCGAGAGAACGTTTCCTTCCGGGCACAAATTGCAGAAATAGAGGCGAAGATAAACGCCAACACTGTACTCCAGGAGGAAATTCTTTCGACCATCTCAGACACTGAGAGCCAGACTGAGATCAAACAAGGCCTGGAATTCGCTGAGAAGGCCCAAAGCCTCGACGCTCAAATTGCCAAACTAGTGCAAGAAAACTCCTGGTGCAAGAAGAGGTTGGAGCTGCAGTACGCCAAGTATCTTCGACTCAAGAATTCTCTTACTTTTTGATTGATTCTCTTTTGTAACCATCTTCTGTAATCGTTTTTCGACAACAATTGCCATCTTGGCTGAAATTAATAAAATTTCCATTTTGGCATTTTTTATGGTTAATTTAGACTTGCTCTTTTATTATTTTATTTTTATCTCTTGAAGTATAGGCTTGTATTTTTTCAAATATTTACCATTTACTCTCAAGAGCCTTTTATCTCCACTCAACTCTTCGACTTCATAGGCTCCACCAGAAAAAGTTTGGATAACTCTGAAGGGTCCTTCCCATTTGGGTGACCATTTCCCCATGCTTCGATCCCGTCGATCCATGGGAAGAATTACCTTCCAAACTAGTTCTTCAGGCAAAAATACCTTAGGTTTTACCTTTTTATTATAAGAGTCTTCTACTCTTTTCTTCTGAAGCCTGAGTAAGTCGAGAGCGCGTAATCTCTCTTCGTCTAAATCCACCAGTTCATCTAACATCATGTTCCAATAAACTTCAGAAGGAATATCATAATGCCTCTGAACCCTTGCAGATTGAAGACAAATTTCCGCTGGCAACACTGCATCATGGCCAAAAGTTAGCCTATATGGTGTTGTCCCAGTGGCTTCTTTTGGGGACGTTCGACAAGCCCATAAAATCTGGTCTAACGTCTTATGCCAATTCTTTGGCTTCTTCCCAACATGTTTCTTTATCAAGCCAATCACCACCTTGTTAGCTGCTTCGACTTGACCATTCGCCTGTGCATAATAAGGCGTGGATGTTAGGAGTTTGAAACCTGTTTCCTGAGCAAATTCCTGCATCTTTCGACCAGTGAAAACTGACCCTTGATCAGTTGTTATTATCTCAGGGATTCCATACCTAAAGATAATGTTCTTTTGAATAAATTCAATGACATTTTCTTGGTCTACATTGACTAAAGGGATAGCTTCGATCCACTTAGTAAAATAATCAATGCCTACCAATATGTATTTCTGACTCTTTGATGATGCTGGTCGAATCTCTCCAATAAGATCCAACGCCCATCCTCTAAAGGGCCAAGGCTTCACTATCGAGTGAAGTTCGCTTGCTGGTACATGTTGGATGCCTGTATGAACTTGACACTCTTGGCAACCTTTGGCGAACTCAACACAATCTTTCAGCATAGTGGGCCAATATAGTCCTTGTCGAAACAACAACCATTTCATCTTATGGCCTGCTTGGTGAGCCCCAGCATGCGTAGTCGAAAGGGCTATGTATGCTTCAGTTTCACTTAAACATTTCAGCAACACCCCTTCAGGCGTCTTCTTGAATAACTCATTACCCATGAGTACAAAACTCAACGCCCTGTATTTTGTTTTTCGTTCTGTCGGAGCTCCTGGATTTTGAAGATAGTCCACAATGGGTTTCCTCCAATCTTGCTCTGACAAATTATCAATGAACGAAATCTCGAAGTTACTGTGATCAGCATAACCTAGTCTCGTCGATTCCAAGTCTGTTGGTGATAGACAAGTTGCCTTTATCTTTTCTCGAACTTCGATTGCTCTTTGTAGTCTCGTTTTTGAAATCTTATACCCAGATGCAATTTGTGCCAAGTCATTGGCTATTTGATTTTCAACCCTGGGTATGTGTCGAATATTGACACTTTCAAATTTTTTTAACAAACGATTTGCTATCACAAAGTACATAATGAGATTTTCTCTTATGCATTTATATTCCTTTGTGACTTGCTTGATGACTAACTCTGAGTCTCCCATTATTTCGACTCGAGTTGCCCCCAATTCCAACAATATCTCAAGGCCAGTAATTAGAGCTTCATACTCAGCCTCATTGTTCGAACAAGAACCTTCGATTTGGTACTTGAATGTTGTTGGAATTTTATCTGGAGAAATAATCAAGACTCCTACTCCTGTTCCATTTTTATGGCTGGAACCATCGAAGTAGAATTTCCAAGGTTCTATCTCCACATAGTTAATATCCTCGACTTGAATTGAGTGGTCGACTATGAAATCTGCAACCACTTGTCCTTTTACTGCCTTAAGAGGCATAAAGGTCAAGGAGTATTCAGTTAATGCTAATGCCCACTTGCCAATTCGACTATGCAAGATAGGTTTCGACAACATATATTTGAAAACATCAAAATGAGACGAAACATAAACATCAACTGGTTTTATATATTGTTTGAGCTTTGTACAAGAGAAATACAGACATAGACACAATTTTTCAACTTCGCTATATCTAGTTTCTGCATCATTCAAAACTCGACTGAGATAATAAATGGGTCTTTCGACTCCATTCTCATCCTCTTGGGCTAACATACTTCCCAGAGTTTTGTCAGATGCAGCTATGTACAATCTCATACTCCTATTGCTACAAGGAGGCACCAAAATAGGTGGCTTAGTGAGGTACCCTTTGATTTTGTCGAAGGCTTCTTGTTGCTCTTGCCCCCATTCGAACCCCTCTTTATTCAGTCGAAGTAAGGGTGAAAAGGCCTGAGCTTTCCCACTTAGATTAGATATAAACCTTCTCAAGAAATTTATCTTGCCTAAGAGAGATTGCAATTCCTTCTTATTCGATGGCGCTTTCGCTTCCAGAATTGCCTTCGTCTTGTTCTGGTTGATTTCAATTCCTTTTTTGTGGACAACGAAGCCCAAGAAATCTCCAGCTTTCACACAGAACGCACACTTCAAAGGGTTCATCTTCAGACCATGTTCTCTCATTCTTTCGAATGATTGTCGAAGGTGGTCAATGTGATTCTTCCTGGAAACAGATTTTATAACAATATCATCAATATAAACTTGCATAAAAGTGTTAATAAAATCATGGAAGATAGTATTCATTGCTCGCTGGTACGTTGCCCCAGCGTTCTTTAGGCCAAAAGGCATCACTACCCATTCGTAAGTGCCTAAGGCCCCAGGGCATCGAAAAGCTGTTTTCGACACATCCTCTTCAGCAATGAATATTTGATTATATCCTGAATAACCATCGAGCATACTCAGGTATTCGTAGCCAGCGGCAGAATCGACTAGCATTTCCGCCACAGGCATAGGATATTCATCTTTGGGGGTGGCAGCATTCAAGTCTCTGAAATCTATGCACACCCTTAATGTACCATTCTTCTTAATTACAGGCACAATATTTGCAATCCATTCGACATACCTTGTAACACGGATGAATTTGCATTTCAGAAGTCTTTCGACCTCCGTTTTGATCTTCGACAGTATCTCAGGAGCGAAGCGCCTTGGATTTTGCTTGATTGGCTTCTTCCCAGGTTTGATTGGCAATTGAAGTTCTACCAATCCTCTGTCGAGACCAGGCATTTCGTCATAATCCCATGCAAAACAGTCTTTAAACTCTTTCAGCAATTGGATTACTTCCAACCTAAGTTCTGGATCAATTTTGGCGCTGATGTAAGTTGGCCTCTTCTCTGATCCTTCGCCTAAGTTGATTTCTTCTAAAGGGTCTTGTGCTAACATCTTAATGTTGTTCGCCAAGGGATCCTTTTCGAAGCCCAAAGGCTCATCGTCATAGATAGCGTCGAGCCTCTGTTCCTGCATTTCTTCTGGCATGATATCAGGAGGTTTTGGATCGAAATCCTTTCCTGGGCCAACAGCAGATATTTGTTGATCATTGGCCTGTGTGGCCATATACTTTACTTCGGCTTCGAGAGCCGTTATCATCTTGGTTTCGGCTACATAAGCCGAAATTCGCTTCAAAGACTGTGACTCAGTCATTATCACTGAATTCACTACCCCAACCAGTTGGTTGGATATCAGTTAGCCCACTGAAGTCTATGTGGGACAAGTCTTCTCTGTCCCATTGGAAACCATGCTCAGGATGCAGGTATAGGGAACAAAAGGTGTTTGGCGCTGGCGCCATGTCGAAGTCAGGAGTTGGACATGGCCCTATGTGAGCCAAGTTTTTGTCGAAATCTGCTACACCCAAGTGATTCACTTCGCCAAGGTAGTAGCTTTGATCTGCCTCTATGTTTTCGACCATCCCATCTGGACGCCATAGCAGCAATCTTTGGTGCATCGATGAAGGCACAGCGCCTACACCATGAATCCACTCACGGCCTAACAAAAGGTTGTAGTTAGGTTTGGCCGATATGACCATGAACATTGTTGGTCGAAGGATGGACCCAACTTTGATATCTAGCTGGATCACTCCCATGGTGGTCCCAATGCCTCCCTCATAGTTCGACAGGACCATATTGTGAGGTTTGATTTCCTCATCTCTTTTGCCAATCTTCCTTAGCATAGAATGAGGGATAATATTGATAGTTGCCCCACAGTCGACCAATATTTTATTCACAGTGGTCTCTTCGAGTTTAGCCCTTATGAACAAAGGCTTGAGGTGATTCTTCATCGCCTCTGTCGGTGGCTCGAAGAAGCCATTTTGTTCCTCAGTAGTGCCATTGTCCATGACAAAATAGCACACTGGCCTATGTTTGGCCATTTCTTGTTCCACCTCCCAGTCACTTGCTTCGACTTCTACCTGTCGATTGAATTCCCTGGGCAGCACTGAAACAATGTTCACCATTATATCCAAAGTATCGTCAGACTCAGCATCATCTTCATCTTCGACTTCACTTTGGTTAGGCCAAACTAGCCTGTTGGTAACTGGTTCTCTCTCAAGAGGCTTCCTTTGTTTCCTTTGAGGAACATTCGAACTAGTTTCTGCCTTAGGTTCGTTGGAAGCCTCCCTTTCAACTTTTCGCCTCCTTTGATATCTCCTCCATTGGGATCGAGACATAGGATTTTTACCCTTGTAGTTACTGGACACTTGAGCAATCTTAGGTGCAGCAACTTGAGGCTCTTTCTTTTGAGTCAGAGAGGAACCTCTTGGCACATCGAAAGAATGCCATTTCTCTTCATTTGGCCTTTTTCGGCCAGAGGTTTTGTACCAAGTGTCTACTGGTACATTTGTTGGAGGCCTAAAAGTCAATGGCCTCTTGTCTTGATTAGAACCCCTTCTGGGATCATGTCGAAGGTCAGCATTCTCCCTTCTCTTGTTCGCTGCTCTCACACCTTGAATGTGTTCAGCAGCTTTTTTATCAAAGATCGAACTGCATCTTGGACACAGCATCACCTCTGATTTCTTCTTCTGGCATCTTTGTAAAAAATCTGCCAAGTTTTCGTTTTCCCGTGGGAAAGCCGTCTTATTAGCCTGCTCTTGCCTTATGGCCTCTTCTGATGCTTTAGGGTCAGAAAGTTCAACCATATTGATATTCATTGTATCTTTGCTAGCAAGAGTTAGTTGCTTCATTTGTATTTCCAGATTCTCCGTCTGGCCTTGAACAGTGGCCAAGTGGGAACTGGGCTTTGGTCCAGTTTTTTGTGTTTCAGCAGTCTTCGACTTCGGGTCCTCGACCGCTTTCTGGACAGCTTCAATTGTCTTCCTGGATAAATTTCCAGAAAAACTGCCAAAGATTGGCATGTTGATGTGGTCCTTTGAGACTTCGACCATGGTAATGCCTGGCTTCTTCGACTGGATCTTGGTTGCCTCTATCATGTTCACCTCGGAGGGTTCAGCATAGTGGGCTTCAGCCTTCAGTGGATTGGAGTCGACAGCCATGGGGGATTTGTCAGCAAACTTTAATCTCCCTTCCTCAATAGCGTCTTGCACAAGATTCCTGAAAAGAAAACATTGAGAAGTTTTATGGCCCAAAAAATTATGATATTTGCAAAAACCTCTCTTCTTTCTTTGATCAAGAGGAGGCACTTTTACCCCAGGGGGTACTATCATTTGGCCATCTTTAACTAGCAAGTCGAATATTTCATCACATTTTGTGATGTCAAAACTATAAGTCTTTTTTGGGAACCTATCGTTGGTATTTTCTGGACCAATGGGATTTTTCCCATTTGAGGGGACTAACTGTTTACAAGAGTATGGTGGCCCTTGTTTTAGTTCTGCTAAATCGACTTCTCCTTCTTCGACAGCTAAAGTATCGTCGAAGGATTCTAGATCTTCGTCATCCATCTCAACGTACGCTATTCTTTCTCTCTTGTGAGTTTTCGTTGCCTTAGCTTTTTCAGCTTTGAGGCGTTCGACCTGTCGAACTCTATCGGCCAGTTGGGCCATGTCTCTTAGGTACTGGGTGTCTAGCTTCTTCCTAATGGAATAATCTAAACCGCCTGCGGCTATTTCGACCAACTCATGTTCTGGCACTTGTGTAAAACATCTCGCCTTGAGCAGCCTAAACCTATTCAGATATTCGTCTATAGGTTCAGTGAAACGTCTCTTCACACTGGCCAGTTCTTTCAGGCTTATCTTGGTTTGCCCCATATAGAATTGTTCATGGAACAATCTTTCCAACTGGGTCCAATGATGGATCGAATTGGGGGGGAGAGTTGTAAACCAAGTAAAAGCGTTCTTGGTTAAAGAACTTGGGAAGTACTTGATCCTTAGGTTTTCGTTATTCGAAATGTCTCCTGCTTCGATCAAGTATCTCGCCACATGCTCGACAGTAGATTCTGTCGTGTCCCCTGAGAACTTAGTAAATTTGGGGACTTTGCATCTAGGAGGTAAGTCAGTTTGTAACACATATTCTGACAATGGAGATGTAAAGTTGGGCCTTCGAAAGCCCATGTTCATCCCATTCTGAGTCATGATCCTTTCAATCATGGTTGCCAGATTGTTTTCCAAACCCATGTTTTGGTATTGGACATGCTGAACCACTTCGTCAGCATTTTGGTTTCTGTTAACTAACCTTACTTCTGGGGCTATTACCCTAGGTTCTTCGACAGGTTGTTCGACAGGCTGTTGAGCCTGGTTAATGGTGGTTTCTTCCTCTACAAATATCCCCTGATTTCCCCTTATTTGCGCCCTTTGGGGCTGTCGAATGGGTGGGGGTACTCCAAAGAAGTCAGCCAAACGCGTCATTTGCGCTGTAACTTGCTGATTCGATTGAGTAGTGTTTTGTATTAGAGGATTTAGCACTGTACTCAAAGTTTGTGCCAACATTTGCACCATATCATGGTTGCTTTCGTCCATTTGTTGCCTCAAGACTGCTGTCGAGGCATTTGTAAGGCCATGGGCTACTTGGGACGTTCCTCCTAAGAGTTGGGTCCTATTTCTATTCGCCATGCCTACTCCAGAGCCTTGGAGTGGCGAAGAAGCACTCACGAAAGGGTCTGAAAAAGTGGACGCAGCATTCGTCAGGCTTGCCACTTCAGAAGTTGGCATACCATAGAATGGAATAAATCCTGGGGGAACCACAGGCCTTGTGCCTATATTTCCCCTTGGTGGGGGAGTTCCCAAAGGTATTCTGGGGCCTGTTAACGAAGTTATTGGCCCCGTGGTTGTGACCGACACTGCTGGTGTCGAACCAACGTTTGTCGCTTCACTCACGGTCATACTAACCGTTGCTCCCACACTCGTTTGTGGGATTTCGTTATTGTTTGGCGGATTCGCCATCTCTTCCCTTCTTCTGGCAGTATTGTTATCGTTAGTGTATATTCTACCACTCCTCAATAACATACAACTCGAAAAGATGAGATTATTTTCAACAATCAACACACAGTCCCACCAGGTGTGCCAATTTGTTTACCTTGGGTTTTGGTAAACAACCGCTGATCCTCCAAATGGTTACTTATTTGGTTACTCGCAGGATCGATCAGATTGATCCTATGGACATAGGTTGATTTTGAAGTTTGATTAAGGTGGATAAGGCTTTAAATAAAATGTTTCAAGTAAATTGCATAAAGGAAAGACTTGGTAAAATAAACAAGGCTTTAAAGTAAAGGTTCGACAGGAAATGTAAAGAGAAAAACAAGTAAAATTCTGGGAAAGTAAATGACTTTAATTGATAAAATTGGTGTTTCACACATACATTTCTCAACAATTCTTTCTCACACGCTGGGTACTCGAATCTAAATGAGTGACTATGTATATAATTGTGAACACACGCGAGAAACTACATGTCTACTCCTATTTATACAAAAACATTCCAAGTAACCGTCGGGCAGTTACACTGCTTCGAGATCAATCCACTTGGCACGTTCTCCATGCTTGACGCTCCAGATCCTTGCACGTTTGCACGTAGTAACTGCTGGAAACCGTTTTCCCTCCAAAGCTTTGAATTTCAAACTGCTCCACTCTGGACCATCGAACACGTTCGTCAAGAGACATCTTCGACGAGAAACTCCTTCGACGTCGAAGGCAATCAGCCTTCTTTCTTGGAAGAAATCTTCTAAGTATTTTGCCATCTTTCGACAGGCACTTCAACAGACTTAGCCAGTCGAAAGCATCTTTCAGCTTTTAATGGCTGACATCAATCAAAACAAAGGTGTCGAATTTAGGAGCCAACAACATGGAAATAAATAAAGGGAAGGTTAAACTTAACGTCCACAACGGTCGAAAATGTCAAAATGTTACATAAATTGGGTAAAAACCCCATCCAAAAAAGAAATTACAAAAGATATGACATGCAGGTCGGACAAACACAAAACAAGTTAAACTTCATCAATTGTCGGGCATTTGTTCCTCCTAGCTAGGCTCCCCCTCCACTTCATCTCCTCTGTCGAGATCAAAGAAATCTGGAGCAAAAATCTGGTAATCTACCACTTGGTGAAGAAACCTGATTCCCTTGGAGACCAGCTCGAGCCCGGGATTCACAACTTTGAGTTGAGCCACTGCATTGTCAAAACCTACCTCTGCAACGGCCAAACAATCCTCCTCAAGGCTTTGAATATGGGAAATAAGCGCATCACGGATCCTAAGGCTTTTCAGGTTCTCTGACTCCTCCTTAGCAGACATCACGATCACCTCAGGGTAACATTATTAGCCACGAGACACTTCTTATCAATAACATAGGCCACCATTAGGTTAGCCAAATTCACGGATAAGTTGGACAGCTCTGCCTTTTTCCAGTCCAGATCCTCTTTCTTCTCGGACTCCAACTTAGCCAGTTTTTCCTCAAGACCTGCTATGGTTGCCAAATCTCTCTGAAGCTCCTTAGACGAGAAGGTTCCTTCATCAAAATGGACCACTGCCATCTTCATGACCGTCATCAGGGCAGCAACATCATGGGCTAAAATCTTTCTCTTTCCCGATTAATCAAGACCCTCAAGGTGCAATGACTCTGCCCGAGGAACACTCATAGAGGGACCCCTTCAAAGTACCCCATGTGGATAAAGCAAGGGATAAACTAATAATTATCCACAACTGTTTCCCCAGTCAAGTCTATCGGCTCTCTGTCTATACGAGGTTATTTCTTGGATGAGGTGACGTGGCCCTGCTACGGAGGGGAATGTCCGCCATTATGAGAGGATGATAAAGTCCCCTACCCAGACGGAGGAGGAAACATGATTTCAGCTAAAGGACTCTTCGGAATTCTCTTCGACTGCTTCACTTTAGTTGTTACGGCCATCTTGATCATTTGCTCCTGGAAATTCAACATTTCACCTGCGATAAGTAACGAGCATAGGTCAGTAAACGAGAATAATAAACACAAATAATTCACTAAGGAAAACAACTACCTAACAACACTAAGGCTTCCTCGAGGGTAACTCACTCAAGGAGCTCTTTGGTGTTGATATACAGAGCTTCGAGCACGGGCTCCCCATGTCAGTCGATGATGGTGTCCCCCTTCTTGGTCATGCACTGGGCAGGGACAAAACCATCGATGAAAGTCACGATCTTATTGTAGCTGGCTTGGCTTGACGATGTAATGATCAGTACCCTGATCAAAGTGGTCTTTACCCCAATGAAAGCAGAAAATATGAACCAGCTGCTTCCTCTCCCGACCGCGATCATTGAGAAGAGGATTCCCACCCGGCTCATACATGACCTCAAGATCGAAAACAAAAGTAATGGTCGTCGCTGACACCGATTATACTAGATAGTACATGTCCTTGAACATACGAACATAATACGAATTTGCACATCGAGTACCGGTTATCCTTGAATTCTAAGCATACCCAATTGTCTAGGTTAAGGAAGTGAACCACCCAATCCTCGTCGGGCGCCACTGGGTATGTTATATCCCCCATGTGGGTAAAGGCCTCTTCAGGAAAATCAAAAAAGTGCAAGGCTATTCCTTGGGGTTCGTGCCCAACCCAATATTGCTCGTCATCATCAGATGTGTAAGCCAGATGGGTATCTGATAGCGTGAAAATGTATCATGTTTTCAGACATGTTTCACATGTTATTTGATGCCATTATATTATGTTTTATCAGTTTTATATCTTTATTTGTTTATATTTCAGGTATAAATTAACTATGGAGCAACTGTGTAAAGAAACCAGAAAAGGAACGAGAAAGGAAGAAAAATGCAACAAAAACCAAGTTTCTAGTGCATGGCATTCGCCATGGGCCTATAGAGTTTGCCATGGACTCAAAATCCATGTTCTCCATATTTTAAGGCCATGGAATTCGTTATGGCTTAGTGGCGGTCGCCATGATGTCACAGGTCAAAAAAATAACCGCCCACTACAACACCACTTTGGAGGTTTCTCCCATTATGTCAACTACTTCTCCAACTTCCCATTATCTCCACTACTTCTCAAACTTTCCATTATATCCACTATTTTTCACAGGAATTTTGGAAACAACTTCCATTAGTTTTCACTATATAAAGGATCTAGCATTCATTTTCAAGGCATCCAAGTTCGTGCGCAGAAGCGTTGCTCGTAGTTTTAGGCAGAAATCACAATTATAAAAGGAGTAGTTTCTCACATCGAGAAACTACTCCATCATTAGTGTTTATGCCTATAATTTGTGTAACTTGCTTGGATCAACAATCTTGCTGCCATAATTGAAGTTGATTCCAGTTTCTTTTATTTCAGCTTTTACAAGTTTTCTTTTATCGCTTTATTGTTATAGTCATTGCTAATTTAATTTTCATGTTGTTTTTAATTGCAATTTTTATGTTTAATTCATTTTCAATCAATAGTATGTCCGCCTAAACATTTAGAGTCTGATATGTGAGGATCGTTGTTTCTGACGGGACTCGGTAATAATATTGGCTTAATATTTAATTTAGAAATTATGTTTTGGTCTTTGTTTTTAGACTTAATTTAAGTAGCTTTGTCACGAGAGTGAAAAGTTACTTAACATGATTTTGTCATGCGAGTGAAAAATTAAATAAGGTTTGAGCCGAAACTGCAAGAGCATGGGGGTCGAGCCGGATAGTAAGAACGGGGCATCGATTCCTAAAGAGGGAGAGAGTGTTTTAGGTGTCGATTAGAACTTGTTGAGTTTTGAAAACACATTCCTTGATTAGAATGGGTGAGCGAGAGCAAATTCCCGTGGTTACAGAACATGGCTTTATTCAAAACCACGAGAGTGTGAGATATTGTCTTTAAGTTTTTATTTTCTACTAAACATATTTTTAACATCAGTATAAGCCAACGAGTTACAAAGTCCCTGAGTTATGCGAAATACACATTCTGGTTTCTCTTTATTATCATATTTTCCAATTAACTTTAGTTTAGTTTCACTTCCTATTAAATCAATTAATCATTAGCCTTAGATTTACAAAGCAATGATAGATTACAGTAGATTTATATTGGTATTTATGGGTTCAATAATATTTTATATTACTTCGACATTTCTATGCACTTGTGGACATATCAGTATCCTCGACGTTGTTATCCATTGTAACATGAAAAACAGAGGACAAAAGTGAATTCGACGATCAAATCAAATCCACCGCTAATTAAGTGAAAGGGCGTGAAAAGGCATGAGGACGATGCCCTCGACCAAAGCCCTTACTCAACAACAACAAATACTTCGTGGAAATCTTCCCTGACTGGAAGACTTAACCTCCCTGACAGGAAAACCCATTAACCTCATGGGAAAAAGACTCATCGGCGCCTAATCTAAGAACTCCGCTTGAAATTCATTAGAAAATTCATGCAAATCACCAGAAAACGGTTGAAGCTCATCGGAAAATTCATAGGGTCCACCGAAAAACTCATGATATTTTCCAAAAAAAACCCAAGGGCTTCATCACAAAACTCATAGACCTCGCCGATGCAAGGACCATCTGCCATCGTAACGGCGACACCATGACGAATTTCACACAAAAAATTCTAACTCACTTGTACATGACACTAACGTCCTCACCGACACCGACATTTAAAAAGTGATCCAACCACCATCAAACACCAACATCTAGCGGAGTGGCACTCACACTAACAGTTTCGCCCTATCAACATCTGTTCTAACAAGATTAAAGCTAAACCCAATACAAAGTAGAAATAGGTTAGGAGCTTACTTGTTAAATAAGGATGGAATGATGATCAGAGACAGTCCTGTGACGGTTGTGGACGGAGGTGACAGTGAGTGTATAGCAGAGGGAAGACGAAAGCAAGAAAAATGGGAAATTGGAAATTGCCTCCTTCTTCTCCTATTTATAAACCACTTCTGATCACGTGCACGCCTGCAGAGCCTAGGGAAACATGATCATCCAGAGTCATCATTAACCATAATTCAATAGCCATCATTGAGCAATCAATGTGGCATATGGCTCCAGGAAAGCGTGACATATCACCCTTTCAAATTCCATCAGTTGTTCAACTCCCTGCACTTCGAACATAGAAGACGACCTTGGTTTTCTCACATGAACACATCCTCGGAGAAATCAATCAAGCCAACATGCAGTGAGAAAATCAAGGGCAAAACCAGACGCTCGCCACGAGCGCATGATAACTACCGACCAAAATCCTGATGTTAAACATCCTCATCTCAATCAACGGGCGCGAACAGAGCATTTTCCTCCTTGACGCACGGGTTGGCTCTAAGTCATCACTCATATTCCTAGAATAAATAACTTGGGGGGCTCCTGTTATGGACTGGGCCAGTGGCTAAGCACGGCCCAATCCACTCCTGTGTCCATGAAAAACCAAAAGCATTGGCCCAATCGACTAGGGCTAACAAAAGGCACATCTCCCTTCTGCACTGCGGTTGGGGATGCATGGTCAGTTGACCCCAGGGTCGACGAGACCATGACTACCCTTGACCATATCTCTTCCTATGAAATAACTAGTTTCACTCTGCCCGTGAAACGCGGGATAACTTTACAGGATGACAAGCATGATCTTCTCGTCCCTGCTTTCACGCAGAAATCCTGGCAGTTACCTATTTTGAGTTGGATTCTGGATGCCCATCCCAAAATAGGAACCAATGGCCAAGCGCTGGGGGCACTATAAATACCCTCACATTTGTGATGGTCATGTAACTCAACTCTTAACCCTTTTTTCTCTCATGTATCTCTACACTCTTACTTACTTAAGCATCAGAGTGTCTTGCAGGTAGACCCCCCTCCTCCGTGATTTCAGCACTACGGATGATGTTATTGGCCCATTACAGGTTCTAATCACAGGTAAGATCATAAAGTATATTCAATTCCTCTATATGCATGATCAAATGAAAATCGTAATATGAAATCCTTTTAAACCTCTTTTTTTGAAAAGTACCATGACTATTGAAGAATTCATACATATTATCTTTGGTGAACTAACCCCTAGTAGGTAGAAGTAAAACTTGTTATTTTTGTAGGTATCCCTTAGAGAACATCAGTGGAAGTTGACAAATCAAATGTGAAAAGTCTAAATGAAAGAGATGCGATATTTTCTATAAAGATCTGATAGGGTTGTCAAACACAACATGCCTAAATACCTAAGGCTTAAGGAGGATGAAAAGAAATGACTATTCATTGAAAAAGAATCTGAAAAAGACAACAAAAATATCCGTTGGTTTAGAAAGCTTCAAAGAGAGAAATACAATTTTAGATTCTACTCTGGACTGCTACTATCCATCTCTATAAGGTAACTTATTCATTTTACATGAGAGTTATGTGTCCACCTTGATCTTGTTACTCCTTTTTATTTCTATTTTTGCATAACCTCCCTTGACTTACATAATTTGATACATGTGATATCTTGTTACCATCTGCTAGACACACCTTAAACATGATAAGATGAAACATAAATTAGATATATGATTAAATATGTTTTTGGTCCCTATAAATTATCAAATTTTAGTTTTGGTCCCTATAAAAAATATGACATGTTTTAGTCCCTACAAAATTATTATGCACATAGTTTTAGTCCTTGTTATTAAACTGATGTGTATTTTTGAATGATTATTTTGCAAACATGTTTATAACATTATAAAAAGTTTCTAAAAAAAGGAACTCAAAATTTGATTTATAAGTCGTGATTTTCATCAATACTTTTTTAAATTAAAAAAAATCATATTTAATTCACTTCATTTTTAAAAAAAAATTGATAATGAAACATTTTATAGTATTATAAACATGTATGAAAACAATTATTCCAAAAATTAAAAGTTTAAGGGTAATTAAACAGTTTTAAAAAATTTAGAAAATAGTAGGGACTAAAACTACATGAATAAAAATTTTGTAGGGACCAAAATATATCATTTTTTTAATAGGGACTATAAATAAAATTTGAAATATTTATAGAGATCAAAAACATATTTAACCCTTAGATATATTATCTCTTGTTTAAACTGGATCTTACATATCATTGCATATGACAAAAACAATATGTCATGCCTAAGTATATTGTTTAAGAAATCTTGTTGTGCACACCTTAGATATATTAAATATGTTATCTTCTATGTCATACACATGCTTAGGGACATTTTATTAACTATACCATGATATGCTTCAAATCTTTGTTCTGCATAAATGTTTCTCATCTCTTGTTTATTCTTTACTTATGTCAAATGCATTATTATGTCATGTTTAAAATACAAGATTATTGTTACATTATTTTTACCTTAAGAAATATGATATCTTTTATTAAGTAAGATTTTTCCTTTCATGATCAAAATACTTGTTTGCATATACCACATATATGCTCATGATTGTTGTCATATGTACACATGCTATAATTAGGAAAACATGAGAAAATATATGATAATTTAAACATTTTTGCATATGTCCACAACTATAATATAATCACTTATTTTACATAAAATCTATGTGCTCGGTTTCTGTTACTTCTTTTAGATAATAAAAAATATGGATCTTTGTTTTACATAGTTACCTTTGCTAGGCACACCTCAAAAATGCAAACTTAAATAGATATATCTTCATGCATACATGTCATGCCTAAAAATAGTTGTAAAAAACCTATTGATCACATTGTAAATAGTAACTTTCTCATCAAAGTATGATAGTTTATATGTCATGATATTATTTGCTATAAACGTTTTCCATATCTTTCATCTCATGCATATGCTATACACATACTTTGTGACACTTTTCTCACTATAACATGACATTCTTTCCATATATAAAACGGTCCCATATCATACCAGGCTTAGGAACCTTATTTGTGCCCTTTAGAAATAAATAAGATATGTTGTACTCTATACCATGATATTTGTGCTAAAAGTTATATTCTTTGCCTGTACATGATATGATTATTTCACTGATATTTTAATTGCATGCATACTTATATCTTAAGTTATATCTAAAAATAATATTTTAGGAAAAGTTTGATTCACATATAGGGAATATGTTATCCTTCACACAATGTTTTTTGTATATGCTCTCAACTAAATTTGACACCTTTTATATCAAAAGCATGCTTCGTGATATTACTCATTATACCACCATATTCTCTATGATATGTTTGCTAAATATTTTCTATGAGTTATGTCATATTATTAACTTAGAAGAAAGATGAATATGTTTTCTTGCCTTGATCAAAATTCTTGCTTTACATGAAAAATATATTACATGTATGCTAATAAATTGTCTATCATGAAACATGTTTGCATACTTGCATCTTTTATCCGCCTTTTTAGTTTTGGCAAAGAGGGAGAATTATACTCTCAGATGGAGGATATATATTCTATCTAACTCAGGGGGAGTTTGTACTCCAGTTATACGTTGTTTCTTTTACCATCTTCTCTGAGAGATGTGTAGTAATCATAAAAAAAGGGTAGAATATGGAACCTTATTTTGCAAGGAATAAACCTTTAATAAAGACCAACATCCAAAGTTTTAATAACGACAATGCATGAGGATCTGTATGTGCTTGTAGAAGAGGACTCAAGATAAAAGTGCATATAGAAACAGATACTACCTAGCAAGAAGTCTTGAAGCCTCTGTCTCTGTAGGGAAAGATGTGAGAGCTCTCTAGGACTTGTCTGTTGGTCAGCCTGAGTGAACTGATTAATGTAAAAATAAGGTAGTAACTTAAAATTACTAAGGCAATTCTCAGACACACAAAAACCTTTTTTCATAAAAATAAATTAATCCAAATAAACTAAAGAGCCTTAGAAAATCCTTTTAAGAAAAATTTGACCCTGTTTAATCGATTAAGATAATAAGTTAAATTAGTCCAAACTTGCATGGAAAGACTCTTATAAAACATTATAAAGATGACATAATGAATTTATATCCAATCCTTCCTTCTTGAGTGTTATAATCCAGTATTTAAAGGATTTAATCGATTGAGTTAATTTATTAACTCTTTAATTCGGCCCAATGGATTATATCCTTTCTTGGAGAATTCAACTACTATATAAGATGTGATCTCCTCACTAGAAATCAAGCCATTTTCCAACATTTTCATTTTTTTAGAATTTATTTCTATAAACTCCCTATTTCTCTCTCTCAGAGATTTCTTTCTTTTTTCACTCTTGGTTGTCTTGGTGTTTTAGAGTGAACCTTCATTTGTGAGAGTATTATTTTGTAAAATGGTGGTGCTCAGTATATATGTTCTTAAGGTATAACATCCTTAAGAGATTATTTCATTGGTTCTTGAGATAAACCGAAAAATATCTCTTACTGGTTTAGTGAGCTTAGCCGATAAAAATCTCCTCTATTGGGTGGAGAGATCTAAAGGTGTCATAAGATCTGATTGTATTAAGGTTCGTGGGTATAACTGATATAAGCTCACAAGTTCGTAGTGAAAAATCTCAAGAAGAACTCTTGGGGACATGATTAAGCCAATATTATGTTGAACCTTGATAACTCTCAAGTGCAATCTTTCTATCCCAACTCTTCTAAATTACTAGAAATATATTTCATTTACTTTAATGTCCACTATGCTTTATTACTCAAAAACATTACTAATACGATCTTACTTGAGAAAGGAAAAATTTCCCATAACTTCCAAAATTCACAATTCACCCTCCTCTTGTATTTGAGGTCACTTGTTCAACAACTTTTTCTCCTCTCAATATCACTTCAGCCTTCTTGTTAGTGATGTCAACCAGATTAGCATAGAATTCCTTCATAAGCTGAACATTATAGGGTTGTGGTTGTTTGCAAAATATGGTTTAATTCATTGCCTTGATTAACCTTCCAATATCTTCTGGAAGTCCCAAGTTCTTATCTTGCATTTAAAAAATAAAACCCTTCTCATAATTCACGCCCATGCCAGAAAAATAGTTTGTGAATCTTTGATGGGCATCATTGTAGATGAACATTTTAGAATCATAATCATCATCTAAGAATTCCACCACAAGTGTGGACTTCTTATGAGCACAAGTCTTGTAGCGTCCTCTAGTGCATTATGGCTTCATTTTAGAATTAGGGTTTTAGGTGTAAAGGAAAATGGAAGTTTTCTGAGGAAAAGGGTGAAAGAAAGGTTTAAGGAAAGTTTTTCTTGTGGAACGGTTTTGGAAGAGGGAGAGGTTAAGATTTTAGGAGCTTTTGAAATTGTATAGATTGATGATGGGAGTTGGTAGCTTGCATGTTTTAAAGGATGGAGGGAGGGAAAGGGAAAATTTCATAATTTTGAAACTTCCAAGAGAGAGGGGGAGACAATCGGTTATGGTTACTTTGATAGGTGGTTACTCGTAGGTTGTAGCAACCCCCATAATCATGAGGTGTGACAGACAATTCATTAAATGGCATGTCCAAATGCTAATGCCACGCACAAGGCTCAAAGCTTGTCTACGCGTGTGTGAAACAACCTGAAGGTGTGAAAAACACAAGAAATAGGGGTTTGAATTGGGTTTTAAACCAAAAAAAAATTCTTTTAAAAATATTCCCCTTTAATTAAAAATACTTTTTCTCCACTCTTGATAATAACAATAATTAAGAATAGGAAGTAAAGAACAAGGTATGTTTATACTAGTTCATTTGAAAACTATCAAGCTAGTCTAGTCCACCCGCCAAGGTGATTTCGCCTCTCTCAAACGAGGACTTAATCCAATAATTCAATTGATTATCACAATGCACAAGCTACCCACAAGTTACTAACAACCTCTAAGACACACAAGTCCTAGACTTCTTAAGGATACATACCTAACCGGTCCCTTAAGAAAAATCAAATCTCTAAGACACACTAGTCCTAGACTTCTCAAGAATACTGACCTAACCGGTCTCTTAAGGAAATCAAACAACTGTTTGAATACAATTTTTGCTTACAAGAATATTGCTTCTACATAAGCTAAATATGTAAACTATTTTAAGAACAATAGACCAAAAACATGAAAGCTATGAACAACACTTTATGCGTGGATATACAATGAATTCTTCTCGCTTTCTCTCTTAGTCTTCAAGCATTTATATAGCCAATAAAATAATATATTCGTTGAGGGGTACTCTTGGTATTTCCAGAATCATTGGCGGCTTGAGCAGTAACGTGGGGGACAAGAACGTGCAATGCGTTCGTCCTTTCATGGTAGTGGAATGAAACATTGACTATACTATGTACTATTTGTACCACGTTAACGTTATCTTTTTTCCTTCTGTATTTTAGAGGCTTCTGCGAGCATGAGTTTAGAAGCGAGAACATAACACAAGGTCAACAGAACTTCAAGTCTTTAGAGTCTTCAGCACTTGGTTGTGAGAACCTTTTCTTAGAATCTTGGGTCTTTAGAACTTCAAGTCTTAAGAACTACTGCCTTCAGAGTCTTCAACACTTGGTATTTAGAACCTTTTTCTTAGAACCATTGGTCTCTAGAAACTTGAGTCTTTAGCATCTGGACTTAGGTATAAACTTATGTCTTCAGATCTTCAGATTGTTTCTTTAGAACACGTTGTCTTTAGAAGCACGAGTCTTCAGCATCTGGACTTAAGTAGAACTTTTGTCTTCAGATCTTCTGAATTGTTTTTTTAGAATATTTTGTCTTTAGAAGCATGAGTCTTCAACATCTGGACGTAAGTAGAAACTTCTGCCTTCAGATCTTCTAACTTGTTTCTTTTAGAAAAACATCAGAGTCTATACTTCAGAGCCTTCTAGAGTGTCTTGCTATTGTTCATGAGAGCTTATGTAGCACAGAAGCCGAACTAATTCTCTTATAATGTCTTGGCCACACCATCCATCAGAAGCAGAACCTGTTTGTTAAATACTAAAAAATAACAAACATTAGAGTATCAAAATTATTCATACAAACATAATCATTTGTTATCATCAAAACTCAGAGATAATATTGTAGTACCAAATCTTTGTTCTAACACAACCAGCTGAACAAATCATTGAGATAAAATCAATGAAGTAGCCATTGAATGTTTTTTATCTCATGGGAAGGGAAAGGTAGACATCGAGTAAACCTGAGAATGGTGAAATCACGATCAAACGACCAAGAGATTGGATAAGGGAGTTTGTTACGCGAGGGGAAGGTATTAGCACTCTACATGCCCGTAGTACCCTACGGTATCCACTCTTGTTGTTTTAATTAAAATGTGTGTTAAAATCTAATGCTTAAGAGCTAAAAAGGAAATGCAAAGAGGGAATGCATGCAAAAGAAAACATGGGGAAAAGTGTAAGTACGAAGTGCGCCTAAGAGGGGGGGTGAATTAGGTACTTTATAAAATTCTGGTTTTAGTGATGATGGATATTATTTTTCTGGTTTATTGTGAGTTTATGAAAGAGTAAAGTTCAGAAAAATAAAGAGACACAAGCGATATATCCTGGTTCCCCTTACAGTCCGAGAGTACTTCAGTCCCCTTTCAATATGAAAGAGATTTCCTTATTGTGGTAACCTTAAACAAGAACTACCCAAAACCAAGAACAATCCTCTTGGACCAAGAATAATCCTCTTGGATTTTCACTATGTCAACAATGAGAACAATCCTCTCAAAGTGACTTCACTTGTATCCAACAATCCTGGAAAAACAAGATTTATAAAACCACTTAAACTTATTTCCAAAAATCCTGAAAAATAAGCAAGTATATAGCAATATTTGATTTGAGTGAGTTTGAGTAGCAATGATCACTTTGAGTGATTTAATCAATGAATTGATCTTATCTTCCAATGATAATAGTATACAATGACTCAAGATATATAATGCTCAAAGTTTTCTGGTTAACAATATGTGAAAGTGTGCAGAAAACTTGTGTATGAAAATGTATAACAGCTTGAGTTTATTTTTTGAAAATTCAGAAAATATAATTGGAAGAGGTGTTGAAATGATTTTGAAAATGAGTATTTATATGTTCATAGCACCTTTTTGAAACAGCATAAAGTTCTGGAGATGAATCATGAACAATTGTCAAGATTGAGTGAAAGGTTTCCATGAAATGGTGTTATGAACAGGCATGTGCAAAGCTACTGTTTTTCAAAATCGTGCAGCATGCAATCGATTGCACCCTTTGTGTAAATCGATTGCACGGGGTTTCAACAGCTAGAGTTTCAAATATTTTAAGTGTGCAATCGATTGCACAAGAGTGTAAATCAATTGGATGTGAAGTCAGTAGCAAAATTTGATTGAGTGCAATCGATTGCATAAACATGCAAATCGATTACACTTAGAAACAGTAGCAAAAGATTTAAAAAATTGAAGCATGCAATTGATTACACTAATATGCAAATCAATTTCACTCAAGTAAAAAATGATTTTTAGCTTTAGAAAAACTTGAGTAAAGATTTGGACAATATAAAATATATTTTTTTGACCATTGAGCATCTATGTCTTAAGTTCAAAGTAAGTATTATCATTATACCTTGAAATTTTGCTAAGTGCTTAAACTGAAGACTTTATCCACAGATGCTTTTAGCTGGATCAAAAATCTTTGCCTTCTTTGTCAATCATAGTTTGTCTTCATCAAAACAAAATTGCATTTGAGAAGCTTGCTTTTACAAAAAGAAGGAAATATTTATAAAGTTTTGCTTGACTGAGCCCTGTGACCAGATGCCTACGTATCCGTTTTAAGGAATCAAAGCGCCGTAGTTCGGCTTACATGTTTCACTTTATTTTTTGTTTTTTAATGAACAATGTTAATTTCGTCTTCTGTCGCAACTCGACCTTTGGAGATTCACGCATCAGCACAGAAGTTAATTAACACGTTCTTTTTGAAAAAGATTAATTTTGATGCAAAGCCCGAAGGCGAAAAAAGGTTTGAATTGGTTGATGTTTTTTACCTTGAAAAAGTATTTGATAGTTGTTATATGTTTTATGCATTTGCTAAAAAAGGTTTTAGTCTTAAGGATGCAAAAAGAAAAGAAAAACATCTAAGAGAGACTATCCTAAATCTATCTCTAATGTTATCATACAATGATTAATCCTAAGGTCGATGTTGAAAAGGGGAATCTCTACCTACGTTAGCATGCATGGATACTTATCCTAATGTCTATCTCAAAAGCTATCCTAATCGAGCGATCTTAAGGGAACATATAAAGGTTCAAAACCTAAGGGAACATGGCATATACAAGGATGAAAACTAAACAAGCAATCAACAAGCTCAAGAGAGCACACACATGTCATGAGAAGCGCACGCTAGCTCAAGTCACAAAGGCTTAACCAAGATATTGTGCATTGAGGTAGGAAATGGGAAGCTTTAGCCAAGGGGTCATATCAACCGAGGCAAACAAGCTATCTGTGGGAATAAAATCCGTACAGGGGCATCGTATTTCCAGGAAAGAAGAGTAAGGGATAAAAGTGAAACGTCAACGTCGACCAACGTGAACTCAAGACAAAATATGGGGAATCGATTACAAATCCCTTTTCCATCTGACTGACTTGACAACAAGAGCAGCACACTCCAAAGCATCATGGTGCGTCACGAGCTAAGGATGACACGAACGAAATGCGAGGGTTGATTGTGAACCATTTCCGCTCGCCTCCGTTTGAGGACTTATCAATGGGAGAATGGGAATGGGCGCCTTCTTTGAGGTCTTTGGGCACAAGTCTAAACACGCCTACAAAATGCCCACTTCAAAGGTGGGTCTTTAAACAAGCCAAACACAAATAGCATACAATGGCACATAATGCAGAATTGTCCTAAACAAGCCTTTAAATAAACCAGAGGGGTTCCTGACATGATCAGCAACGGAGACCTCTATCATACATCTCTATCCTACTTCTCATGGCAAGGAAAGCAATAAAGAAATGCAATAAAAATGCAAGAAAGCGAAAGCAGTTGTGGCGGCTACCAATCGAACGTGAATTCATTAATAGCGAAGGAAAGCAATAGAAAAGTAGGGAATACGTCAAGCAAGCTTCACCATGAAACAAACATAGTCAGAAATGATATCCAACTAAATGAATATAAAAATGCATGCCACGAACGCACCATATATCAGAGTTCCTACACAAAGTGTTATACATATCCAGACAATATACAACAAGTGTGAATAAAGGACATTTCTCATGAAATAAGAAACAAGACGTATCGCGTTGGAAGCGAGCATAAGCCATAAGTTTTGATCACATAACCAATGTTGCATTACATGATCAAACACCATAGAATGTACCTTGTACAATGAACAAACACATCAAAAGATAACAAGATAAACGGTATCGAAACTGTGTCAAAATTAATCTGATAATCAACAAATGAAATATCACACATGAGTATACAACAAATGGATATTATAACAATGAAATTTTGTACATAGAAGTGTAAAAAATCTGCACTAAGAACAAAAAATCAAAATTTTGCATTAAATGGTAGAAACGTGTTTTATGAAATTAGGCGTCCGGAAAAAGTTGCTAGGAATGGAATGAAATTTACACCGTAACCTATAAGTGTGCCCAGAAATCCAAATCTGCAATCGGTTCAGTAAAAAACGTGGAAGCACGAATTTCACGCACGGCTAGTTGTAAAAGAGGTAAAAAATGCTCGGAATCTCATGAAAATCGCATGGTTGCTTGCAAACACGTCAACAGATTCAAAAATGTAAATGTTTCAAATTAATTCAAACCAAAAGTAGGACTTCCGTGCACGGGCAACGACAAAATAGTAGAAAAAGTTGGCTCAGAATTCGATGAAAATCGCATGGTCACTTGCAAGCACGTCAACGGATTCAAAAATGTATCCGGTTTGAATTAATTCTAAGCCGAAGTATGACTTTTAGAGAGTTTTATGGTATAGGGCACCAACTCTGTTTGGGCATGAAACAAGCGGAATTTCGATCCAAAAACGTGAAAATTAGCTTTAAACACCCGTTAAACATCAAGCATAAGTATCTTGAGTGTTAACGATCAAGAGATGTGTGACTTTGTGTTCAAAAAACGTCCAAAACAGATGAAAATGTACAAAAATCAAATGTTTACTTAATTCCCAAATTCTATGTTTTTGTATTGAAAATGAGAACTTATTTGTTCATAGACTTGGAAATTATTTCAACATATGATAAATAACAAAGTCTCACAATTACTTCCATAATTGACATTAAGTTAGAAATTCGGTTTGTTTTGAAAGTTTAGGCGTTTTGTACCGAATTGTAAATCCTAACCTCATATCAATTATGCAATTAAACAACAAGAAAACTTCTCTAATCACCACAAGCCACAACAAGTTTTGACAATTTTTAGAATCAAGCATGTTATGTGTAAAACAAGATCAAGCAAAGCTCATGAAATAAGTTGTAGAAATTATGCCTTAAAAGCAAGTGATCTCATTAATATCAACACATGAATTATGCATTCAAGAATCAATGTTAAGCCAATTGTGCATCACAACTTCAATGCAACTTCTCCTTGAATTCAAACAATCACAACTTCACCTTGAATTCAAACAATCACAACTTCACCATTCCATCATAAATCTAGCCTATGCCACATTTCTTCAACATCACCATGTCAAAATAACATTCCTACAACTTATACTCCTTCTCTTAATTCAAGTTTTATTGCCTAAACATTACCACAAACACCTTATGTGCATTAGTTTCCTTCAACAAGAATTAATGCTCAATTCCACAAATTCTATGTCCAATTCTTAATTCTCAATCAAGATTAACATCTAAACTTATCAATAATTGATGTTCAAAGCCTCAATTACACAATTCCAAAAGATCACATTACAATTCAAGAATCAAGGGAGTGATAGAATTTTACCTCTTGAAGAGAAGAGGAGATTGAAGAAGCTTAAAGAATCACAATCGGAGAGCAAAACAGACAGAGGAGGAGTACGACTTTTGCAATCAGAGAGAGTGGTGCCTGCGGCCTTTGTGCGGTGGTTGTTAGAGGTGGCTGGAGGAGCTTCCGGCGAGTCGAGGGAGGTGCACGGTGAAAAATTCGGTGGCTGATCTAAAAAAGAGAGAAAGAATCTGAAGATTGTTGACTTTTGACTTTGAATGTTCTTGAGTTTTGGATGAAGTTGTTATGAAGTTGAGAGAGAATGTGAGAGAGTTTGAGAGAATAGAAAATGGAAAATTATGTTACGAGAGAAATTGGTGTGAATGAGAATATATAGTGTGAGTTTGGTTAATGAGCTTCAAATAACATCAAACAATAGTGCAGATTTTTAATTCATCAGTGTCTGACACGTTCAGGTAAAATTCGCAGGGGGTTAGGTGCGAAATTCAAAGTCGGGGCATGAAATAAAAACGTATCCGGCGTTAATAGAGACCTCGTGTCAAAATATTAACTCAATCTGATGAAAGACGAGTGAGATATGAATTTTTGAATATCGAGACATCGACATAAAATCCTTCAGCACCAGTTTTCGCGTCAGTGTCAGACACATACCTTTTCGATCAAAAACTGGTATTTCTCAGAGCATAATCCAGACTCGACTTTTGAAGCAAAGATGTAGATCTATGACTCAGTGACCTCGTGTAAAATGATGGGCCCGATACGATAAAAATTGACTGAGTTATGAATTTTCTCGTGAAACGGCAATTAAATTCGAATTTCCTTTTTCGATTCAGCAACTCCGTTTTGCGAAATAAGCTAAAAATGAAGGTCTTTGGAGTACTGTTCGAACTCGGGCTTGCTTGTGAACTTGTAGCTTGCAATATTTGTGACTTTGTGTCAAAAGAAAAGCCGGATACATTAAAAATCGACCGAGTTATGATTTTTGTAAGATTAAGAATACGGTGAAACATGTCATAAAAATCCTTCAGTGTATCCAACTTTCGGAGGCCTTCTGATCAGAATTGGCTCTCGGACAACAAAAACGGAATGAAGATGGCTTCGAGGCGGAAATTTAGAAAAAAGAACGGGTCTGAAATAGAAAACATGGAGAAAGTTATCAATTTTCAAACATCCACAAAATAACGGTTCAACACAGTATTTTTACCGTTTTTCCATTGTATCACTTCCAGGAGAATTGCATATTCGAAAGTCTTCCTCAAAGAATGAGCTTTCGGTCCGAACACGAGAGTTGGAGAAGACATTAAGATGATTTCAACGCCTAATGAATCGCCCCAAAATAGTATTCCAAACAGAAGATACGAATTTTTGAGTATGTGCGCGATGACGGGTCAACAAATAAATTCAATATACCGTCTTCAAAGAATTAAAATTATAGGAGATTTTCTTCACACGATTAGTTTTTGGTCTGAACATGAGAAATGATAAAAGAATCAATACAATCTCAAACTTGAGGAATCCACTGAAAATACCAAATCGGATTAAAGTTACGAATTTCCAAACACTCAGTGAACATACAACTAGTCATTAAATCCAAATATTGCTTCAGAGAAAACAAAATATTCGGAGACTTTCAGCATATAATTGACTTTTGGCCTGAACAGATAAAATAAAGAAAATACCGAGACAGTTCCAATGCTTGAGGAATCAGCTCGAAACAGTACTCTGATAGCAAGTTACGAATTTCTAAGCTCAAACCAGCAAAGATGATGTTTCTAGTTCACACTGCCTCAAATTCACCGAAACATCCAATTCCTCCACAATTCAAAGTGCGTTGAAATACATGAGAGCTTTGATAAAGACTTGATTGACAATTGCTTGGATAACTTGGAAACTATGCAGAGCGTATTAAAATGCGAAAAACCTTGAATTTCTATTTTTGTTGTACCGCTTGGTAAAACAATTGTCTCAGAGCTTGATGCCGATAAAATGCCTTGATTCCATTAGTATAGATCCAATGACATGTATGCATGTATATGCTAATAAAATAAAAGCCAATTAGAATTAAAAATAAAGAGGGCAAATTTTGGGGTACAACAGTGTGACATCTTCTCTTTCCTGCCTTCAATTTGTTCCATATCCTCACGTTTCCCATTTTAGCAAAATTGTCAGTTTTCCTTTTTCTCTGAATTCAAGAAGCAACAAAGGCCTTCATTCTCATGTATAGCTCATAAATTGCTGGCGGGACAACACTTGACAGTGACTCGTCCCAACTTTCTCAAGTTATCAAAATCATCTGAACATAAATTGTACTAAAAAGATAAAGGTTAAGTTGGACTGCCTCCCAGTAGTGCTATTTTATAGTCTTGTAGCCTGACTTCAACACAATTAGGATGATTCATTTAAATCCAAAGTGACCCTTGTATTGTGCAAGGATTCACCAAGATAAGATTTAACTATTTGGCCATTGACTTTGAATTCTTATCCTATTCTTTCATTCAATAGGTCCACTGCCCCATGAGGACAAATCTTTACTAATTTAAAGGGACCAAACCATCTAGACTTAAGTTCTCTTTAAAAAAAAAGGTTAAGCCTAGAATTGAACAAAAGAACTTTTTGGCTTACTACCAAATTTCTTTTCTGGAATTTACTATCATCCCACCTCTTTGTTTTCTCTTTGCACAATTCAACATTTTCATAAAAGAATAGCCTATGTTCCTCTAGCTTATTGAGTTGAAGCATTCTAGCTTGATCAGCAACAGATAAATTAAAGTTCAAAGTTTTGGCAGCCCAAAATGCTTTTTATTCCAACTCAATTGGAAAATGGCATGTCTTGCTATAGACAAGTTGATAAGGGCACATGCCTAAAGGAGTTTTGTAAGATGTTCTATATGCCCAAAGAGTATCATCCAAATGTTTGGACTAATAATTCCTTGAAGGATTCACCACTTTTTCCAATATCTTTTTTATCTCTCTATTGAAAACTTCAACTTGACCAATACTTTGTGGATGATAGAATGTGACAACTTTATGTTTAACTCCATATTTTTCCATCAAATTTTTAAATAATTTATTGCAAAAATGAGTTCATTCATCACTAATGATTGCTCTTGGGGTGTCATATCTAGAAAATATGTTTTTAACGATTCAGAGAAGTTAGAGTGCGCATGTCGGCCAGATGCGACCGACTCAGGGACGATCATACGATTCCTTTGGATGGAGGTTTGATGCACTGTGTTATCTCTTAGATTCGCGTTGTGCAGACTTTCTTCAACTACTTGCGAGTTTTGTTGTCGAGCCATGTTATACAGTTTGTTCATGCCTTGGACACCAATGTTAGTTTGTAGTAACTCGATTCCAGACAGTGTCTCTAGTTTTGATAGCGAAGGGGGTACTGGCGGCCTGAACAACAATTCACTTGTTGGAATTATGGAGCAAAATTTATAATCGGGGAAAGTTGATCGAAATATAGATGTTGAGAAGTGTTTGATGACTTGATCATTACCGCTTTGAGGAGGAGGTGGTGGGTCTCTGGCAAAGGATATTACTCCTACATCACGAGTGATTAGGTGAATTGATGCCTTCTTTAGGTCGTGGTCATTTGATCCTCTAACCGACCAAAATAAATGATAATAACAAAATAAATTACATTTATTTTATATATTCTTTTACCACATAATTATAGTAGATTCAACAAAATAATAATAATAATAATAATAATAATAATAATAATAATAATAATAATAATAATAATAATTATTATTATTATTATTATTATTATTATTATTATTATTATTATTATTTCTTATTCAACAAAATAACAATAAATTATTATTATTATTTCTTATTCAAATAATAATAATAATAATAATAATAATAATAATAATAATAATAATAATAATAATAATAATAATAATAATAATAATAATAATAATAATAATAATAATAATAATAAACTGGTATGAGTACATGAGTTAAATGAGTATAAATTGATGGTCTAAGGTTTAATCTCTAATAATAAATTCATATATGTACTTGTGAATTAACGAATACATATATCATTAAATTTGTATTCATACTCGTAAACTAATAGATAATTCTAATTTGTATCCGTACTCATGAAGTAACAAATATGGAAATCATCAAATCCATATATGTATATGTGAATAACCAACAAATCATCGAACTAGTATTCGTGACGGGTTTTATTAGCGAATAGATACTATAAATATTTTTCATGCGTTTTATGAAACTAAACTACTACTATTATTAGATATGTTCGTATAACCTGTTCTGTAAGCCCAATATCAAATCATCTAAACAAAACTAACATTACAAGTATGAACCAAAAACAAAATTGAAACACAAGGTAGCAATGTAAAATCTCTGATCCCTCTCAAAACCTGTCAAAACGCAGAAAAACAAAACCAGTTGTCATGAGACTACAAGGTAACTAAAATATCAAATAGGCAAACAGTGTGGTTAATCGCATGAAGCAGTATAATATTATGGTAGTACTAATGGTACATATAGCAGCAGTACTATAATTCAGAAGTTTATTATTTTATGGTAAGATTGCAAAGAATTAAGATTTTTTATAGACCAACAGAATCTTGACACGTAGCTTAATCTGTTTCTAAGCCAATAGATAGTCGACATGTACTGTTTTTATTCCATTTCTTCATTGTCCTTTCTTTCACCTTAGTGCAGGTTTGTGGATTAGACTTAGTATTAATAAATTATTTGAAAACATTATTGGAACATGAAATTGAATTGCACGGTCGTTATATCATATCATATTTGTTGTACTGTTTGCCGTGTCTTTCTTCTGAAATAGTAATAACCTCACAAAGTCGTTGAAAAGCAGTACTTTTTAATTTTTATTCATTAATGGAAAATATATTAAAGAGCACATGAATCACCACCTCCCCCTTATCACCTTCACCTTGTCGGTATATCTATCTTAGATTCTATATATCTGTCCTTCTTCCTTATTTATTTCACTCCAATTCTCTGTATGACACCGACATTTCTGATAAAAGGCGTAACGCATTAGTATTAACGCGTGTCCGTGTGGTGTTGTGTTTGCTATCTGTGTTTGGTATGTATGTTTAGAGTGAGTTATAGGTTGAGAGAATGGAGGGGAGTAGAGTTTTCTTTTTTCTGTCCTTCAAATTGAAGGAATTGGTTGGTATGAGTAATGAGCTAGCAATGTTGGTTGAAAAGGATAGGATATGGGGGACAGAGACCGCGAGAAAGCAAAGAGCCCTAATTAGATAGTATTTAGAGGTGATGCATATATGTGCAGTGTAAGACAGAAGTGCAGTATGTGTGTGTCTAGGAAATGAGATTGCAGATCAAGATCTTACAACTCTATCACTGGAGAGTGGTAGGGTTGATACCATATTTGAATACTGTTTCAAAGAGAGAGACATATGTGCTAGAGAGTAAAGTTAATGACAGAAGAGAGTGAGCACACGCCGGTCGTGATTGTATGACAGCATACAATTCTCGGTGTGTGCTCACTTCTCTTTCTGTCATCTTCTCATCTCTTCAATGTCTCTCTCTTCATTTTACATCATCATCATATCTTTAGGTATATGACTCCATTACTCTACCTTTAGTTCATTCTAGTTTACTTGAGTGATGAATCAACTCTCTTATCTATTTCTGCCTTATTTATTTTAGGTATATATTTGTGATTTGTTTTTACATAACTATCAGAAACTCACTCACAACTGAGTACTAGGGTTTGAATTTTAGTTATTATTTAAATTAACAATATCGATTTTTGCCAATTGAGCTATGATTTGAGATATATTTGACTTATTTTAATTATACATTTGCTTAATATTTTAGATTTTTTTTTAGTGATATTTTAACATGTATCAAAATAGCATCATAGTAGGATTATATTAGAGGCATGGATAAGCTCTAAAAACAAAATTTTATTTAAAGATTCTATGATATGTGGCATCTATAAATTTACATATTCATTTTTTAACACTTATTTTGTTACTATATTTTTGTTATAAATTTTTAGGACGAGGAAATGGTGCTCAGTTGAAGGTAAGGAAGATAGTAGATTTACTTGCTTCTAAGAAAAACCTAGTGTAAGTTTTGGAGGTGAAATCTTTAATTTAATGTTAGTTAATATAATATTAAATTTATTATAGAATTTATTAATTTTTTTGATTATGGCGATGTAACCAAAGCGTGGCTTTTTATGGTACCTTTTATTTTGAACTCATTCATTATGCTGAATCCTTATCCCAAATGGAGCTTCTCAAAGGTACGCATTTTTACTATTCATTCTCTAACTGAAAATTCTGTTTATTTTATGATCAAATTTCACCAAATCCTTTTGTTTTTCTTACATGAATTCATGTTTCCCCTCAATCTGATCCCTAATTTCTGCTTAACCCTATTAATTTGTGCTTGATACATATAATCTGTGGGGTAAAATCCAGAAGAAAATGGGAATTTTTTTTGAAGGGTCATTGTCAAACTATGAATATGTCTCTACTGTATTGTAGCTAAATATGGTAAAGTTTTGTTTTTTTTTATTCCATTTGTAGTAGCTAGCTAGGTCTGGAGTGGACATACAGGAATTCAATCAAGCACCTACCTTCCTTAATTGTATAGGTTAGTTACCAGTTTTTTTCAATTCATCATTTTCTTAGAGATATTCACATCACAAATTGTATTATTTTTCATCCTTCATTGCTATTTGGGTCCGTAATATATGTGTTGAACAGATAGCTGTGAGGATAATCTTTGGCTCTTACTGTTTCCCCAGAACTGCAAGATTTTCAAGCACTATATATAGCTGCTCAGGTAAACTTTTTTTCATGTATGGTGTGAGCTTTAGTTTAATCAATGGAGAGAGAGGGAGGTGAAACATTGTGAGATGGGTATGGTTGATAAACCCCTTAATGGATTACTTGAAGAACTGACGAAGACACCAAACACGATACTATCATAGACACTTCGATACTGATAAAAATTAAAAAAAACGAATTAATTGAACGTAATCAGATGTGTCGGTGGTAAACACTAATAAGCCTTCTATTAGAAGAATGACTTCAATAAAGAATATATAAGATAAATGACTCTTGTATTGTTTTGGATGGAGATGTGGTGTTGTGAGATCTCTTGGTGGTCTCACTCTTTTTAGCCATTGTTGCACCCACTCATGGATTTTAGTTGCGTTCAGATATGCGGCTAATGTAATCGTGGGCACTGCAGGTGTTGCGATGCGTATTGTGGTTGACCGTAGTTGCGACGTGATTTTATGTTTTATTAGCATGAAATACTATTTTATTACATATTATCTTATAACTCACACATTTCTTCTATTTTCTCTCTAATATCTTATATCTATATCATTATCAACTATTTATTACTTAAAAAAAAAGGATGTCACATTAAACTTTCAACAATCACATAAAATGAGTTAGATATTACATCTTAATCCAAAACTTTAAGGTTTTGTTTGCGAGTTTGGAGGAGAGGGGAGGGAAAGACTTCCGAAACAAAATTTTTAAAAAAATATAGAAAAATATTTGACATTTTTTGAAAAAATGATTTTGTATAGAATGATAAGATAGTGTTTATCATTACTATATTTTTAATTTTCATAATACTATAACACCATAAAAGATATTTGGAAAATTTATGTAAGCCCTCCAAAACCTTTCAAAATCCTCCTTCAATACAAATTTTGAGTTCTCTCAAATTAGGGGGTTTTTGATGTTATAAATAAAAGCAAACCCTCTAAAATCCTCCCAATCAAAATCCTTCAATTTTTTCCACTAAATTCTTTTTTTTTTATAAAGCTTCCCTCCCTTCCCCCCAAACTCCTAAACACACCTTAAGGCATTAGGTTTATGGATCCTTTCACTTATATAATATTCAACATCCACTTTTTCATCTAATATGTAACTCATACTCACACTTGATATATCAGCAATCTCCCCTTCAAATATGAGTTCATCCTGTTGAACACTTTGATCAAGAAGACTTTTGATACAAGGAACTCCGATCAAACAATCCTTATAAAATATCCTCTAAATCTATGATAAAAAGGAAAAAGGGAGATATAAAAGTAATTTGTGTGAGCACTATATAGTCCATTGTGGTCTGATGCAGCCGTTGTACTTGCACCCGCTACGCTATGGCCATTGCGGTTTGTGATGTAGTTTTTATTGTGATTTAAAATCACATCGCAACTGTGGCATGATGCGGTTACATACATGCTACAACCATAATATTATGGTTGCATGTGACTCGGTCCACAATTTGAAATTGTGCTCCCCCGACTGACCAACAATATGTAAAAAAATAATCATTCATGTAAACCTGAAATTGAATTATATCTCGGTCACTCTTTTGGCCTGAAATAATTGCTAAGTAGTCTCTATCACTACTTCTAGTTTGAACTTCAATTTTATTTGAACAACAAAACAAATTTTATGGATAGAGAATTCGAGGGATACTCCAACCCGAACCCAGAGAGGAATAATAAAAAACTTCCCGCACACTAGTAAGACTAGTATCTAGATATATTATACACTCTAAAGGAGTGACACAAGCACTCAAAGTACGAGCAAGATTCCACCTGTGAATTAGCCAGAAACCACTTCCAAGAAACAACCTTTATACGCCCAATTAGTACCAATAGATCAGGACTAACTACATTTGATTTTTGAAGTGACTGTGATTATTTGTTGATAAATGTTAGTTATCATGCATGCAATTGATAATTCTATAACCTAGAAATGAAGCAGGCTAGGGGAAACAATTTATGTTTACTTAGGATTTAATAGATGAAGTGTTTTCCTAGTTCTTAGTTTCATTTTGTTGTTTATTCATGTTTGTAGTGTAAACTTATGATGATATAGTGTAAACTTAAATCAGTATTTCATTTAGTTCCTTCATTGTATCAGTATTCAAACTTATGATGATATAGGGTAAAATTAATGCAGAACCTTTATTCATTTGAAGGTAGACCACAAGATAAACTACAAAAAAAATGATTAAGTTATTCAATAATCAAAGTTAAAGTTTGATTCTTCTCGGGTTAGCTCCAAAAATACTAATTAACTATTAGTAAACTCCCTCTGATGAAGATAATCCCAACACTTATCATCATCATAATCATCTCAATTTATTGATAGAATTAAAAAATTACACAAACTTACCAAGTTAGAGGACAATGTATCAACTTATTGGTACCAAGTTAGAGAAAAAACTTACCAACCTGGTAGAATTACAATAACTATTCATTATCAGGTACCTTCACTGTTTTGAAGGTACAGCTTTTATAATGAATTCCACTGAAACTACTGCACCTCTTTTCCTTTTCATTCTCTCACCTGTTTTTCACTTAGATTTTCTTTGACTGCATATAGCTTTGAATGTACAACTTTTGCACATATGTCCTAAATTGATGCAAGTAATTTCATGTTATGGGGTCTACACTAACCTGACTTTTAAAAAAAAAAGACCAATCTTAATATATTTTTCAAACTGTATTGATAACATAGAATAGATAAGGTGTACATGAGGTACTTAAACCCAAATACAACATGGATCAAATAAAAATGATTACTCTTAGTCTTAAATTTAAATATTTCTCATGTTGTTCATAAGGGAATTGCAAGTCTATAAAAGAGACTATTAAAATTCTTCCCATAATAATAGGGTTGTATTAAAAATAGAATTGATTACTAATTAAATACAAAATATATTTATAATAGTACTCTCTCTCTCTCTCTTTCTCAAGTTGGAGCATATGCATCCAACTTATTATATATGTAAGCTATTCTAGGACCTCGTAACGGCTTAGTTATCTAGGACCTCGTAACGGCTTAGTTAACATGTCTGCAATTTGATCAATTAGATCTGATAAAAGAAGTGTTGATGATGCATTAGAGAATCTTCTCACTAATGAAATGAAAATCATCCTCTATGTGTTTAGTCCTCTTATGAAATATTGGATTTGACGAGAGGCACATAGGAGATTGGTTCTCACAAGCAAGTTCCTTAGGGCATATCTCATAAAACTTCAACTCTTGAAGCGGATTTTCTAACCATACAAGTTCACATGTTGCATTAGCCATAACCCGATACTTAACTTTAGTGTTTGACCTTGCAACAAATGTTTGTTTCTTACTTTTCCATGAGATCAAGTTACCTTTAATGAGAACACAATAGCCTAAAATGGACCTTCTATCACTAGAATCTCTTGCCCAATTTGCATCTGAATATCCAAGAGTATTCGTGTGACATTTGTTCATATAAATAAGTCATTTTTCTGGTGACCCTTTGATGTATCTATGATTTGAACAACTGCGTTCCAATGACTATCACATCGTGAATTGAGAAACCGACTAATGACACTGGCTATAAATGCAATGTTTGGCCTGGTCATATAGTAAGATAATAACTTTCCAACCAATCTTCTACATCGGTCTGGGTCTAGATTGGGCTCCCCTTGATTGAGTATAAGCTTCACGTTTGGATCCATAGGTGTATCCACAAACTTACAATCAAGCATTCATGTTTCATCCAAAATGTTAAGAGCATATTTCCTCTGAGAAATGGCAATATCAATCATTGATTGAGCAACTTCAATTCTAAGAAAGTACCGCAACCAACCAAGATTTTTGGTCTGAAAATGTGTAAACAAGTGTTGCTTCAGTTGTATAATGTCCTCTTCATGATCATGCTCAATGACAATACCATCTACATACACTACAAGGTAAGTCATCTCATTCAAAGGCTAGCATTTAAAGAAAACCGAGTGATCTGCTTCACAACGAATCATACCAAATAGTTGAATAACTTTGCTAAACTTTCCAAACCAAGCATGAAATGATTGTTTTAATCCATACAATAACTTTTGCAACCTGCAGACAAGACCAGACTCTCCTTGAGCAACAAAGCCAGATGGTTGCTCCATTTAAATCTCCTATCCTAAATCATAATGTAGAAAGACATTCTTGATATCAAGTTGGTATAAAGACCAACGATGCATGGAAGCCTTAGACAAGAACAAAAAAATTGATGTCATTTTATCAACTAGAGAAAAGGTATCACCATATCCAAACCATAAATCTGAATATATCCTTTTGCCACCAATCGATTCACATGCCTCTTGGGGCCAACTTTGACAGTGAAAACCCCATCGATTTTCTAGTAAGACGAGGAACAAGAGACCATGTACTATTGGATTCCAAAGGTGTCATCTCATCAATCATTGTATGTCTTCATCCTAGAATGGTAATAGAAGACATGGCATAATGGCATGAAGATAACCATGGTAACTCACAAAATTATAAATAGGATATTGATTGATAGTGGATCATTTACCTAAGACACATTTGACCGCTCCAGCAGGCAACTTATTACTTCCTAGAGTAAGCATGTACAAAACTGGTGGAACCAAACACGCGAGGGGGAACAATATAAAGGGGGTTCTATGGAAACAAAATAGACCGGGGAATTTTATTACCCAAAACAGAAGATGGCATGCGATTAATTTAATAACATGTCGTAAGAACGGCGTCACCCCCAAAATTTTTAAGGTGCCTTAGCATTTATCAACAGTGTCCAGGCGGTATCAACAATATGACAATGCTTACTCTTAGAAAGTATGGGTTGGGCCTAACTCAACCTACAAAATCGGCTTATAAGATAAAGATTGTTCCTACTTATAAACATATATTCATGTCACATATTGTCTGATGTGAGATTCTTAATACCTGCGTGAAACTAAATGTTGGGTGGTTTGATAGCAAAGTGGTCCTACAGATCTTAAACTGGACTCTGATACCATCTTTGGAATGTGTGAGTTGGGCTTAACTCAACCCTACAAAACCGACTTGTAAGTAAGGATTATCCCCACTTATAAACACATGTAGGACTCTTAACACACTCTTTCACGTCCAAGATTGAACGTCTGATGTGGGACTCTTAACATTTATGTTATGCCACACCATTTTGTTTCGGTGTATGAGGCCAACTAGATTGGTGTATGATGCCAGGAGAAGTTAAAAACAATTTAAAGGGTGCACAAAAGTATTCTTTTGCATTACCATTGCTCAAAACTCGAATTGTCTTTCCAAATTGATTTTTTATTTCAGAATAAAACATTTGAAAGGAACCGTTTAACTCAAAACGATCTTTTAATAAAAATAACCAAGTACACTTTGAAAAGTCATCAATAAAAGTAACATAATATTTATAACCTAAAATAGTAGGAATGCGATTAGGGTTTAAACATCCGAATGAACAATATCAAAAAAAGATACACCTGGATTATTTTCACTACTAGGGAAAGACACTCTACCATCACCATGTTTTCCAAGTTGACATGACTTGCAATCTAAGGACTTTATGTGTAACAACTGAGGAACCATGCACTTGAACTTATCCAAACTCAGATGACCAAGACGACAATGAAGAAGGTTTGGAGACTCTGAAGCAACACATGTGGTGGATGGGAATGACTGGAGATAGTAGAGACAACGTGACTCAAATCCGTACCAAACAATTGGAGTTTTGATTCGGGAGGCTTTGTGAATAATTAACATAACATGGCTTTGGCGTCAACCAAACTGCATATATGGGTGGAAGGAACCTTCCTGAAACTTAGTTTTCTCTTTGGTGGTTTTGTGGTGGTGGATGAAGCTATTCTTGCAAGAACAAGGTTTGACTTTGGTAGATTAAGGGTTCTTATAGATGTAAATGTTAAAATCAATCCATTGGTGTTAGTTGCAGCAGAAGGTGTCGAGTTTGATGTTAAAGTGGTTGGTGAATCTACAAGTGAAGCAATTTTGGTTCCCATGACGCTAGAACTTGATTCCATTAATGGTTTTTCTCCTGCATCTTCTTCTGGCTTGTTTAGGCAGTCTGGGTGAGTGGATGAGGACTAGATACACTGGTTGAGTAACATTGTATTTGGCTCAGAAAATAACCACTCTATCTCGGGGGTCAGTTGGTCCTAACAGAGGGTTGGAGGGTGTTGGTCTGGTTTACTCCAACTTTATGATCGGCCAATCAATTGACAATCCCTTCTGACATCCTAAATGAAAAGTCGGTTGCTCAAAACTTGCAGATAGCAATAGGAGGTGCATGGTCTCAATCCAAAATGTTGAGGGTCATCAGAGCATCAAGTCAACATGTCTCTTCTTGTCCAATCAAGTTGTTGTCCATGAAAAATGTGTCTTTAGCAGTTCCACTTCATGACCAATCCAGTGCCAAGTGTCACAAGCATAAAGGTGCATGTGATTGGGACAAACCTTGTTTGCTGGCGCATTTGGGTCCTTTCATGTCGTGGACACGTGTATGCTACTTGCATGTGCTAGCTTGAATCTCTATGTCTTCCCAGAGAATCAACATTCAAAAGGATGCTCCTCGGGTTTTTTCTTCAATTTCCTTCCTCTTCTTGTTTTGTGGTTCACATTAATTTGCATACAGGTAATTCGAGGAATCTTGGAGACTTCGTTGGAATATTGTTAGTTAACTTGGATGCTTTCTGTTAAGAGTCCCACATCGGACAATATATGTCCTGAACATGACTTTATAAGTGAGAGTAATCCTCACCTTACAAGCTGGTTTTTAAAGCCGGTTTTGTAGGGTCGAGTTAGGCCCAATCACACATTCTAAGATGGTATCAGAGCCTCATCTAAGATCCATTGGGCCACGCTCCAGCCCTAATTCAGCCTCATCTAAGATCCATTGGGCCACGCTCCAGCCCTAATTCTTGGGCGTTAGAATTCCATTCTAGTGGTAGGGGACCCCTCAACCTTTCTCTCAGGAAATCAAGGACCTTGAGAGCATTAACCTATCTGTCCATTTGGAGAACTCATCTCCACATATTTTTCTAAATTATCTACCTGAAGAGAGTAGTGTTAATAATGAACAGACAAATCGTAGCTTATTTGAGAATACCATACAAATTCTTCAACGAAGCAAGGTTTTGGATTTAACTTTGGTAGAGACAATACGTTTAAGATTGACAGACTTGTAGGCCTAGATAAGTAGGATTTGTTTGAAAAGGTGGTTAGAGAGTCTAGGCCCATGGACTAGTGATTGTGGGAACTATTAACATTAAGTGTCTGGGTGGAGGGTTAAGAAAAAGGTGCAAAGTTTTATCTGAGAAAACCTTTTGGATTTTGTTGTGATTTAGGAGACGAGATTAGAGTTCGTGGATGATACATTCTGTATATTTATGTGGTAACTTCTTTTGTGACTGAAGTTTTGTCTCAAATATTGGAAAATAGTGGAAGTATGCATTCTATTTGGTGTACTTCTAAGTGTACATCAGTTTGCCTTTTGCTAGAGTGGATTTCAGTGGGGTGTGTCAGGGTTAGGGGGTGTCAGGGTTTGGTGGATTCACCCTGAAGGATATCCAAAATCTCCTTCTTTAGGGACAAACTTTCACTTGGTTTCAAACTAATGGGAGAGCTATATGTCGTTTAGACTGCATCCTGGTGTATGAAGGTTGGTTGGATTTTGGTGGATTTCCTTACTAATGGGCTCTTCCTAGGACATCTCTAATTGGTTCTCTTGGGCTCAAGTAATCTTCCAGGTTGTGGGACCCAAAGCCTTTTGGGTTTAATGACTATTTGGCTCAACTGTAAAGAATTTTATGATGCGGTTGTTAAAAGCTAAGAATGAGGTTGTGCTTTCAGGGTGGATGAGTTTTATTTTTAACCAGAAGCTCGAATTTCTTAAGAAAGATCTTAAGCGGTGGAATAACGAGGTGTCTAATGATTTGGATGCTAAGATATGTGTTATTTCAGAGGATATCAAGAGGTTGGACTTGAAAGGGGAAACATCGGTTCTCTCTCTTGACAAGATCTATGATAGAAGCAAAGTCTTTATGGATACATGGGGTTTCCTAAAGTGTAAAGAATCAATGGCTATCCGAAGATCGGGGTTTCGTAAAGTGTAAAGAATCAATGGTTATCGCAAGAACGAGACCCTGTTGGTTGAAAGAAGGGGATTCTAATTCCAAGTTCTCCGGTACTAGTATTAATGAGAAGGGTAAGTAAAATCACATTGTAGTGTTGAAGGTTGGCGATCGCTGGGATGAAGAGGTTTTAGAAGTGCGTTCGGAGGTCACTAGCTACTTCTCTATTTAGTTCTTTGAATCTCCTAGTGACAAATTGGGGTTAGATGAGGTTACTTTTCCGACTCTTGCATCGGACCAGAGGTCGGCTGTATCGTCTCATTTCCTGTAGGCAGAGTTAGATGAAGTGGTTTGTATGTGTGATGGAAACAAGAGTCTGGCTCCTATTGGGTTCTATTTCTCCTTCATCAAATATTTTGGTATCTTTTTAGGGAAGGCTTTTGGTTGAAGTTTCATCTACTATATGCTAATGCTAGGCTTATCTCTTTATTGGTTGTTTTTACAAACCAGTTGCCAAGTTTTGGCGTACAGGCTAGCTAATTTTTAAAATGCTTATGACTCGGTAAGTAAGACATCTGGATTTGTGCTTTTGTGTTTTTCAGTAACCTCTCTAATCTGTGCTTTTCTGTTTATTTTTCATCTATTGTTTGTGGATGTCACTTTTCTTTTTGTTGAACCTATAGTTGATAACCTCTAGACAATGACGACTACTTTGTGCTGTTTTGGGCTAGCATTTGGGATACATCTTAGTTTTTCTAAAAGTAGCATTATGGAAGTGACTGGTGTAGATCGTTCATGAGGATGGGAGAGTTTTTTCTTAATTGTAAAAGTAGGCTCAATTCCCTTTAGATATCTTGGCCTTCTAGTGGAAGCGAATAGCTGCAAATTGAAAACCTGAGAAGCTCTCCTTACTTCTTTTCGTAAGAGATTTGGGTCCTAACAAAATAAGTATGTCATCTTGGATGGTAGAATTGTCTTTTTGAACTTTATTCTAAATAGCATCCTTATCTTTTATCTCTTTTTTATTAAATTGTTTGTTAAGGTGTGGAAACAGATTACCAACTAGTGGTCTAATGTCTATAAGCCAAATAAAGTTGGGGGCATGGGGTAAAAGATTTGAGGTTTGTTAACTTGGCTGTGCTAGGTAAGAGGAGATGAAGGGTAATTTATAGTGCTGACTCTTTGTGGCGTAAGGTTCTTGTAGCTAGGTATGATGGCCATATCGTCCTTTCACTGGCTAGCAGCTGCACCAAAACATTTCACTGATACTCTTATTGGTGAAATCAAATTTCTCATTTAAATGTTTCTTCTGAAGTTGTTTCTTCTTGGTTCTCGGAGAATGTGGAGAAAGTGATATGTAATGGATTGTTGACAAACCCTTTGTCGGAGTTTCCCTAGTTTCTTAGTTTCGAGCCAAAAGTTGTTCAATGTTGAAAGTGTGGGTCAGTGGGTTGGTAGCCGTTGGGTTTGGATACTCACTTGTAAGAGAATCATGTTTGTTTGGGAACTCGAGTTGGATGAGGGGTTTATCATCCTCATTAAGGGGGTAATTATTTGTTTGGCTGATGATAGATGAGATTGGACTCATTATTCTACAAGTTAGTTCTGTGTTCAATCAACTTATGGGGCCCTCTTTGCTAGATATCCTACTCTGTCCCCCTTCCCTCTCCCCCTTTCAAGTGATCATCTGAGGTCTTTTTCCCTTGTTTCGAAGAGTTAGGTCTCACCTAAGGTGATTGCTTTCTCTTTCTAACTCTTTTTAGGTAGAGTGTCAATTCATAATAACCTTTTTAAACTGAGGGTTATTCAGGATACTCATGATTTGAAGTGTGTCGAGCCACTAGTTTCTAATTTGCAACTTCACATCAGAAGTTTGGTACTTAGGTGGTTAGTTAGCTAGGCCGAGAGTTTGTTTGACCACCTGACTTGTACTGCTTATTCTCAGTTATTAGTTTTTTCTTAGGTGGCCGCCACCTTAAGCGACACTTTGATATGAGTCGATTCAGAGTAATTGGTGATTCACATTAAGTTCTCCTCTTAGTAATTGTTTTTTGCCAAGTCCCTAAGATTTGTTTGTACATTCTTTGAGTGAGTATGACTCATATGAGTTGATAGGATTCACATTAATTTCATCTGATGATAAATAATTATTCAATGCCCTTGATGTATGTGTTGTTTACTCATAAGCTAAAGTCTACCACACACAAACTTTAATGGAGATGAAGTTCAATGAGCTAGCCACTCCTAGAAGTTTAGGTTATTATGTTACAACTTGTAATCATAATATACATTCTATTCAGCTGTCTAAATCCTTATGGTCTTGGGCTTGGGTTGTAGACAAAAAGAGTTTCTTGAACCAAACCATGAACAACTAGACAAAATCATGTGACCACCGTCTTGTTCTGAAATTTACTTTAGCAGAGTGAATTAGGATATCATGGGTTTACCTAACTACCACATAGCTGACTATGATGTTTTACTTTCTTTTGAGGTTTTGTTGTTTCGATTGGAACTGCTAGTACTATTAATATAGCTTAATGATCATAAATTTGAATTTGAATTCTCAGGTTTGCATTTTCATGCACGCGACGACAGAAGATTGGGAAATTGCAAAACACAGAAGATGCGCATTTAAATGTTTCTACTTGAACTGATTATGGCCATTACAGACTCGGGTTACCGACTGTAAAAACAGCATGCTGTTTTGAATCACCGCCGTTACTTTGAAATAAGACATCAGACGGTTTGGATTAGTAAAATCAACTATAAACAATCTCAGACCTAAATTCTAGATCGGACACGGTTAGGGCGAGTTACTGTGACGCGGTTATGGTTACTGCATCTAATTCAAGTTTGATGGCATACAGCCTTTAGCCAACAGCCTTTAGCCAACAGCCTGGCAGGATAACTAAATTATGCATGGAACAAACTCTTATAATAAGTTTATTTTATTAAAAAATCCACATTATCTCAGGTATTATCTTGTTCCAGAGATCATGCACCTCATCTTGAATTGAAACATGATCCTGACAATATATATATTTTGTACAAACATATACCAAAACAATGTTTGTTTATTTTTAATGATAATGTATTAATTGGATCCTTTTGTTTTTAGTTAGGTAATAATACATGACAACATGCGCAATAGGTGTGTTAGCTAAATAGTACTATTACTTATCCAACAATTTAAGAACTGTGGTTGATAATGCAAGTGTAGATATACCCACCAATAATTTTATGGACAATTCACCAAAAGTTGTGTAGTTTTTAACAATCCAAACTTTAACTTTCACATGTGGTGTAGTAGTAGTATTTCAATCGGATTTGGTTACTGGAATCAAAATAGAGAATCACTTTATTATATGGGACCATGTCTGTGCTTCTTTGTCATCCTCCACTGCATGGATATAAAGCACATAAATACAAGTATTAAAGCTGTTAAAAGTTAACCTACCAAATAATGCAGTCATCACCACATGTTCCATAATTATACATTATCTTCACACAAAAATAAACATAGATAGGAGTTTCAACTTACACACAATTTCCTTGTCTATGTCACTATTAAAGTAAAGATTTAACTAAAAACTTACAAAAGAATAGGTCAATTTTTTTGTCAAAAACATTAAGACCACACAAAAGTTCCAAGAAAAATGGATTATTGAATAATATGTGAAGAGATTATGACATACAAATGTTCAAACTAAGTTTGGCCCCATCCATGTGCTCCTCCTCAATGCAGTCTCTCTAAACTGATGTGATATTCTGCAAGTTGTAAAATCATTCACGGGTTGGGAATCTGGTATGGAGATGTAAGCAAAGTAATTGATTCTTCTCTATAGAAGTGATTGGACCTACTAGTGGACGGTGAAATTGTTGAAGATTAAGTCCTGGGATTAATCAATTTTTGTCCCGGGATTAGTGGATTTTTGGATGGAATACAGAGTTTATGAAAAAACAATCTAAGAAGAAATGTTAAAATAAACAAAACCAAATGGAGAAGAAAAATTTCAATACAGTCCAATTCCACATAAATTATCACTCACAAACGGTAACAAGACAATGGATCAAACACAAAAGACACATACACTAATTCATCAACAAGAATTCTTAACTTGTTTTTTCTAAAATTCGATTCTATGGCAAGTGACAAATAACAATCACCAACCATTTATCAGAAATTGCCTAAAAACTGAGAATGAAAACAACACAAATCATGTCCTAAACAACAATTACAAACTGAATAAACAAACAAGAGAAATAACACAAGACTTGTGAAACTTCAAGCAGCTGGAGGATCAGTAGAAGTCCAGAAAATATCCTTCAGCGCAGGACGAAGCTGTTTACTACAGAACTGATTATACTCCAAAGTATCCCCTTTATCTTTCTTCACTTCCACCACCAGAAACGATGGCGTCACTGCGTAAATATCCGCCGCAATCGCCAACTTCCCTTTCCTCCCTCTTTCCTGCCCCTGAAGCCTAACCTTCGTGTCACTACTCTTCACATCAAACTTCACCGCCTTCGCCACTTGTTCCAGTTTCGATATCACTCCACTCGCCGTCCCCGCCGTCGCAAATCTCATCTCTTCCCTCTCTTCTCTCTTCTTCTCCTCAAACAATGGCGACAAATCGAACCCCTCCGATAACGATATTATATGAAAAGCATTCATCGTCGGCGTCATCGACGATTTCTCCGTCTCCAAAAAACCAAAACCCTTCTCTTCTTCCTCCTCTTCTTTCTCTTTCTTCCTCCTTGCCACACTCTTTGGAACCGGTTTCTTGAACCAACAAGAATCCATTATCTGTGATATAGTGATTCTACTATTCGGATTCGGATCAAGAAGCTTTGTAATAAGCCTTCTCGCATCAAGAGAAAACCACGGTGGACATTTGAAATCGCTTCGGTAAATCTTCTTATACATAGCCACCAAATTATCATCCTGAAACGGTAAAAATCCAGCCAGAAGAACATAAAGAATGACACCACAAGACCAAATATCCGCCTTAGCACCGTCGTATCCTTTCTTTGCGATAACCTCCGGCGAAACATACGCCGGAGTACCACAAGTTGTATGCAACAATCCGTCTTGTCTCAAATGCTCGGAGAAAGTACTTAGGCCGAAATCAGATACCTTCAGATTACCGTCTTCGTCGAGGAGGAGATTCTCCGGCTTGAGATCACGGTGGTAAACACCGCGACTGTGACAGAAATCAACGGCTGAGATTAACTGCTGAAAATAGACTCTTGCAACGTCTTCTTTCAACCGACCTTTGACGATCTTGTTGAAAAGCTCACCGCCTCGAACGAGTTCCATGGCGATGTAGATCTTCGATTTCGAAGCCATGACTTCGTGGATTTGAACTATGTTTGAGTGTTTCACCATCTTCATCACTGAGATTTCTCGTTTGATTTGTTCCATCATTCCAACTTTTATCACTTTCTCTTTTCCAACTACTTTCATGGCTACGTTTTTTCCCGTGTTCAGGTTTCGCGCGTGGTAAACCTTCGCGAATGTTCCGTGACCGAGAACTCTACCCAGCTCGTATTTTCCGTCGAGCAGAGCCGAGTGAGCACTCTCTTTTTCCTTCTCACACATCTTGTGGCTCGACTAAATGGCTTAATGGCTAATATTTACAGACTAATAGACTAGAAGAAGAAAGATGAAGAACGGAGATGAAAAATGAAGAAAAAGATCAACCGTCTTCGACGTGTTTACGGTGGCAATGTCTACCGCCGATGATGCATTTCGAAAGAACTATAACTTCAGATGGAGAGAAACAACAACATTGGCCTCTCATCTCTCTGCATTCCTTCTTCTGTTGAGAAGAAGAAAAAAACTATGATGAACAAAAAAAAATTAAGAATGATTTATTATTGGCTGAGAAACTCGATTGAAGAGTGTGTTAGGTTTTGACAATTCAAGCTTACTGGCCAAAGGTTTGGTTTTATAATAATACCACACTGTGCTTTCGTTTTCGTTTTTAATTGATTGAATCTGACGGTTCTCAAGACAGGTTTGGTGAGGACTGACACGTGTATGGTCCACTGTTGCGGTCTTCCTCATGAATTTGTCTTTTACTATACGCATATTCAACCGTTGGATGCGTTATTTCAATGTGGTAAATAAACGGTGGAATCAAATTGAATGTGACAGATACATTGGTTTCTATTTTCTACCTTTTTAGTTTGATTATTTATTTATTGTTAATATTATTATTATTTCTTAACTATGAAGTAATAATTGAGTCAAAATAGAATAACTAAAAAGTATTCTTCCAAATAAAACGTAATAAATGATAATAAAATATTTATATAAAAATAAAAAAGGGAAGACATTTTATAAATACTTCGAAAAGCTTAAAAAATAAATTAATTTTTTGGAAATATCGGTGCAATTTAATCTCTATCTAAACAAATAATAGAAAACATAAACTTATATCTAAAAATATAACAAAAATAATAATAATTAAAATAGACAAATAGTCACATAACCAAAAAAAAGTTTCTAGATGATTTTTTTATTTTTTAATCAATTTTACTCTTTTTCTTATAATAGAATAATTGAGTAAAAGATATATGTAGTAATTAAAATTTAAGAATGAATATTAAAAATTGTAAATAAATTTATATAACAAAAGTCATATGACTACTATAATTTAAATTATATTTCAGAATTGTGCGTGAATTTTTAATAATTATTATATTTTATATATAAATAAAAAATAGTTATTAAAAATTAAGAGTGAAAATTTATATAAATAATTTAATTAAATTGTGAGACAAAGACTTATCTTTGAAAAAAATTAGCCTTCTAAAAACTTAATATAATTTAATTCCAAAAAAACTATGGTCAAAAACAATAAATTGTATATTATGTCTTGGAAGTATTTTTTAAAGATATCAAATAAAAAATATTTTTTATAAAAATTAATTATTTTAATTTTTAATGTATTGAATATTCATATTTTAAAAAAAAAACTTACTATTTTAAACAATTAAAATATTGTATCTAGTCTATAAATTGTGGTGATGAAGGTCACATTAGTACTAGGTGTGACAAGTCGAAGAATGATCACGCTAGAGGAAAAGTGTTTGCTCTTTCTAGTTCTGAGACTATTGTCGAAGATAGACAAATCTGAGGTACATGCTTTATTAATGGTACACCTTTGATTGCTATTATTGATACTAGTGTGACACATTCTTTCATTTTTTTGGATTGTGTTAAGAGATTGAATCTTGAGTTATCTGATACAAATGGAAGTATGGTTATTGACGCTCCTGTTATGGGTTCAGTGACTACTTCTTATGTGTGTTTGAATTGTCCCTTGAGTATTTTTGGTAAAGACTTTGGAGTTGATTTAGTGCGTCTTCCGTTAGATCAACTTGATGTTATTCTTTGGATGAACTGGTTGGAATACAATCATATTTATATCAACTGTTTTGACAAGACGATTATCTTTCTTGATTCTAGTTTTGAGAGAGATTAGTTTATGTCTGTCAAACAAGTGAATGAGTCTGTGCAGGATGGTGTTGTGTTATTGGCTTTGATGGCAACATTGAATGTTGATGGGAAACGAACGATTGGTGAATTATCAATAGTTCGTGATTTTCTTGAGGTATTTCTCGATGATGTAAGTGATTTTTTGCCAGAACGTGAGGTGGAGTTTACGATCGATTTAATTCCAAGAACTAGTCCGGTATCGATGGCTCCGTATCGGATGTCAGCATCTGAATTGAAAGAGTTGAAGAGTCAACTTGAGGATTTGCTTGAGAATTGATTTATTCATCCTAGTCTGTCACCATGGAGTGCACCTGTTTTGTTGGTGTTTGCCTCTGGATTTGATAAATAATATTTGTCTCTTTAAAACAAGTTTACAGGCGAGATCGACCAAGGAATCTCAGTATAATGCTTCAGTTCACGTGCGTAGTTAAAGTGTTTTTAAAAAGGTGCATTCGATTGAGAGCCAAACGTTTTAAATTGTAAAAGATCATGACAAAAAGACAAAGTAAATAAGAAAAAAAAGCGTTTTAAATTATGAAAGATAATGACACAACATTAAAGAATGATTGAAAATAGGTTGGTTCAAATATACATTGCCTTTTCCTGACTCATTTCGCTTGTTCGCTTGGTTACTCTAAATGACTAACATGCAGGAATATGAAAGTTTGACCTTTTACAAAGTACACTAAGTACTTTATTTATAATACACATAAATAACTACTTTCTTAGTGGACTTTATTTCCTTGCATGCTACGTGTTTTATGTAACTTCCCTTCACGAAACCATGTTCTCTATTCCAACTTCTCTTTATGAATCCACGTTCTCCATTCTTGTGGTCGAACCCATGTTCTCTATTGTAACTGTCAAGCCCACGTTCTCCCTCCATAATGCTTTGCCTTTGCAGTTTAGGTGCTTATGGGCCTTTTAATCTTTTTGGGCTTCTCGTCTCCTTTGGGCCCAATCCATTCACCGTGAACCCTTCTCTGATCGACTACACTTACGAAACCTTGGTCGACTACCTGTGAAATCATCCATGGTCGACATGCTTATGTAGTCGACTCCTCATAATTTAATGTTCTTAAAAGAACCTTTTTGATTTTTGGTTTAGATTTCTCTCTTTATGAAAATCATAGCCAACAGTTGGTGAAAAAGAAGAAAGGCTATGTGATTATGTGTGGATTATAGACAACTAAACAAGGTGACTATCAAGAATAAGTATCCACTTCTGAAGATTGATGATTTGATGGATCAGTTGGTTGGTGCTTGTGTTTTTAGCAAGATAGATTTGAGGTCTGGGTATTGATCGGTAAAATAGAAAGTGTACTATTTTTCCCCTGTAGTAATAATAGGAAAATTTCCCGAATGTCGATCTCAATGAATGCGTATAAATATCAAGTTCTAATTATTGTTCAACTAAACAAAAACTAGATTTTAGGTTTGATTTGCTAACACAAAATAATTGCTAATAAAATAAATAGATGCAAAGGACTATTTTGACAAATATGAGTAACATGTTATGGTAAAGTGTATGATTTTCCATGTAATAACCTTGAATCCTGATCTCTCCAACAAGTTCATAACATTCAATTACCAACTCTTTAAATTATTTTCCCCTAAGTCCTTAGTGAGAAAACCTTTGACCATTCATCCTAAATTCTAAGTCCTTAGAAATTTCTGATGGAGTCAAGCCTTTGTTTTATCAAGAGTTATCTGGTAACTATAGGGTATCCCTAGTCCTAGGTGATATCTACTATAGTCTAATCGTACACAAACCTTAACAATCGCGGTCCAGCTGATTGTTAACCGTAAATCAATCGTGTTTGTCCGATAAAGAAAGCCTTAAAAATATTGAACGATTAAATTGAATAGAAAAACTATTGTATTATCAAATTAGGAATTCAAAATCATTACAAATGCAAAACAAGAACACTCCTCTAGCATTGGGGTTTTAGATACTCGTACTATTCAAAGAAAACAAAAGATAAATTGTAAACATTACAAGTATTGGGGAGAAATTTGATCTTCAATCATGCCCGTTCATGAAAATCTACTTCCACCGAAACCTTTATCTTCTCCCTTCTAATTATTCGCTCGCCAAAAAGTCTTATAAGCTAAATAAGGATTTTCACTAATAACTCAAGTTGGGTCGGAAACATAAATTAGACCCGTAAAACAACCTGAAACAACTAAATTTCTAAAAGTTTGCAACTTTAATGAATTTTTCAAGGCTTCTACATTCTGAATCAGCTTCTGACTTCAACATAAAAGTTGTAGCTCTTTCTCTCAACTTTCCAACAAATAGTAGAATGCTTTGATCTTATTCCCATAGCTCCAATTATGATTTTTTTTTAGTGAAAACCGATCAATCAACACATTGGTTGACAGAGCAATGTTGCCTGACACGGGTGGCCGTGTTGCACCTTGTGATCGGTGGATCTGGAACTGACTGTTTTAAAGCTGGTTCGCGAAATGTCGCAGAAGCAAGAGTCGCCACCGTCTTTTATTTTCTCCAAATGGAAAGGACAAAAGCACAGAAAAATTCCTTTTAAGAGATTGCTCTCGGTTCGGGAGGTAGGTTATAGAAAGGGAAGGTGTTAGCACCCTTTCTATCCATGGTTATCCATGGGCTCTTAGGCACTTGCTCAATGTGTTTTCAAAAATGTTTGCTTGCTTTTCAATGTGGGTTTTAAAAAGTTTCCTTGAAAATTTTCAGTTCGACTCGTACGTTAGAGTGTTTGAAAAATTTGTGTTGAAAGCTTTTGAAAATGTGTTGGTGTGAAAAGTATTTTGATTTGTTTGAAATTAGAGCAAGTATCCTTGAGAACCTACCTACCCTAAGGAATTCGTCTGGGTAAATGTCCTTTAAAGTAGTGCCATCCCACCATTGAGAGGTAGGTAGCACCACCGTTGGAGGTGTTCGGGTCCATTCGAGTTTTAGGGACATGGTGATCACCGGAGCAATGGGAAGACACCTTAGAAGCTACCCTTATGCCATTGATCTTTTATTCCGAGGCAACTATTCCGAGGCAGCTTTGTTTTAGGCAACTAGATCAATGGACACAAGGACTTACTAAAATATCCTCTACTCGATGATCACCTTTCGAAAGGCAACAGTGAGGCGTACCCTAGGGGTGGTGTGTGCGAATTGTGTGTTATTTTCAGTTTATTGTTTGTCTTGTCATACATTGGTGATCTAACGATTCGATTTTATTTTTGGGCATTCATTCTTTCATGTTATTGTTTAACAGTTAAAAGTGCGGGAATTTAAAGTGCGGAAAAGATAAAGGTCCTACGCTATTACAAAGGCGAGGGTCTACAACGCCAAATTAATCCAGACCCGTTTAAAATAAATTGCAGAAACGAAATGTCTAATAGCTATTACACGGCTTTGGTACATATACATAATTATTTACAAAAGAAATAAATGAAACGCGCAAAAAAAGAAAATAATCAAATGCGAGGGCGTTGAACCCTTTAAAAGAATTAAAATAGTTAAGTTATCTAAAATTAAAATTAAATGAAAAATGGTGTTTTTGTGTTTTTTAGATTTAAAAGGAAAAAAAGAAAAGTTAATTAAAATTAAAATCCTAGTTCTAATGTCTTTTAAATTTATTATGAAAATATTGACTTTTAACCTAATTTAATTCTAAATTAATTTATGTGCATTAAATAAATAAATAATATTATTAAAAAAAAAAAAAAAAAAGTTATTAAACCTAAACTCTATTTTTTTGGATTTTTAGTTATTAAAAGAATTAAAATCTAACCTAAAATGCAACCCTAGTTTAATTATGAAAAACACTAATACTATGGCAAAAAACAAGGAAAGTTAAAAGGAAAAAGTCATTAACCTAATTCTATGTTTTTGTTTTGATTTTTATTAAAAGGAATTAAAGTTGAAAACCTAATTAAAACTAAATATTTACATGTTATTATTTATGAAAATAATTATAATATAAATTATATATTTTGGCATTTTTTGATTTTATGATGTTTTTATTATATTTATGTAAAAATAATTAATTAAATAAATAGCAAATAAAAGAAATAAAAAAAGAAAAGTTAAAGAAAGAATAAAAATTAATAAGGCAAACCAAGGGGGGTAGACCCCAAAATTGTGAGGTGCAGGCCTAGCAAATCAGGCCCATTTGCATTGAAGTCCATTGACTTTTTTGATCCAGTGTGATGCATTTGACTGGAGCGTAGCATATTTCCCAATCCTTGCCTTTGATGTGGGCGCTCAGGGACACGTGGATGAGCTGATTTTGAAGTGCATGGTGAGTCTTAATGTGAGGCCTGCATGCAATTACCAATGGAAAAATAATATAGAAATTTTACAAGGTCTGGGATTCGAACCCAGGTCTTGGACTTTGCAAAGTGAGGTGCCTGCCAGCTGAACCACTCAATTTCATTTAATATAATATGGTTAATAAACAACAAATATTAAAACCAACGCATAATGGATAAACGCGCGCAGATTTGAACTAGCGAACCAATGGTTGACAACGCATCGTCTCCTTCATTTTCCTGAAACACAAAATAAGAAGGCAACGGTTTTTGAAGTGTAGTGTTAGGAAGCTTTTGAGAAAATAGCGATTAGGTCCCTGTAGCTCATAAATTTGTCGCGAGTAGGTCAATCCATTCGTCTTGGTGTACTGAGTTCAACCATGGTGGTCCTGAGTCCTAATTTTTCCTCTACGCAAAATCCCCAATTTAAGAAAACTGTAACCCTAGAAAACGCGCATGGTGGATTCTTATATACAGTGCAAAAACCAAATTGAATAGAAGGGTTAGCTTGGAAACATCACATGGAACAAGAATATACTATTGAAATGCAATGAAGATGCTTAAAATGGAGAATACGATTTCAAATATTTTGCTGTACAGTTTGAGTACGATCCACCAATTCCTTACGCTTTTGTTGTTGTTTGTGATTGAAATTCGTTCAGGAGTGCCTCAGGATGCTAATGGGAAAAGAATTAAAGCTTAAAAAATCCTCTAGCACTGATTTCAGACTTGTGTTTTTATGCAAAATTTTCAATCCCCCAATGCTTGTTTGAGCGCAGCTTATAATGTCTTAGGCCTAGGGTTTGACTCAGTGATGATCATGGAATGGAATTGGCTTGCTAACTCACCTTAATTCATGCTTGGGAAAGAATAAGTCCTAGGGTTTTCATCCTTAACCATTTTCCTCCTTTTTAGCCAAAACCTAGACCTAGTGTGCAAATGAACCCTAGCCTGATTTCTTGAGTTGGTTCATGATACATAGAAATTGTCCAAGTTCACATGACACTATTCCATTGGTTTTTTAAATTTTATTTGAATTTTCAAAGATTAAAAATGAATTAAATCATCAAAAATTAAATAAAATAAAAAAATCAATATTTGGTCTTGAAATTAATCATGGGACACGTGTGTGGCATGACAAGGATGGACCAAGTGGAAAAAATGGGGCCCTTTTGTCAAAAATTGGATTTTCAATGATGGTTGACTTTTGCCATTTCACAAAAATTTCCCAACTTCTACAAGGCATAACTTGCTCAATTTTTAAGCTTTTCACATGTTCTTGGACATTTTGGAAAGGTCTTTGAGTCCTTTAACCAATGCCTTTGGTCCCATGTCATTTTGATTTACCAATCTCAAGTTATGGCCTTTGACTTAAAGTCCCTTTTTGTTGACTTTTGAAAATGACCTATAATGTTGAAATTGATAACTTTTTGTGAGAGCATTTCTTGGACTTGGAACATGAAGATGAATTGTAGGAAATGTTTTTCTCTTCAAAATGAGCTTTGGATGGAATTTTTCTGATAATCCATGTGAAAGTTATGCCCTGGTCAATTTCAGTTGACTTTTTCAGCTGTCCAAATATAGCAACTTTTGCATCTTTGATGATTTCTGAGCCAAATTTTGAGAATCATGATCAAGCATTGATCAAATGATGTTTGTGGCTTCAAAATGATATGTTGACCAAAAGTTTGAACTTTTGACTGCCAAATGACCATTTTGCCCCTACAGTTGACTGTAGTGCAATCTAGGGTTTTGACTGTGCAATCTTGAGCTGAATGCCTTGAAACTTGATATGAGGATGCTTGACCATGTTTGTAAGCATATGAGACTTGATTGAGCCCTTGAAAACTTCCTTTTCTTGATCAGACTCAAAACCCTAATTTTGCCTGTATGGGAGACCGTTGCACTGCACAACCCTTGGGGAATTTTGTGACTTGGCTTGGCAATTTCTTGAAGAATATGGGAGGGCAAATTTTGGGGTATAACAGTTGCCCCTGTTCAATCTTCTTAGACCTGAGGATGCAGATTGGCTGACGTGCCTGTCGTAATCCGAGGGTAGAAGATGATTGGACACTAGAGTGCCCGGAAATTTGCGCTCACATGTTAGCAATGATGGTGGAATGGGCTTATAGATGCCATTTGGAGATTGCTGGATCGGATGATGGGCTTATAGATGCCATCTGGATGTTGATCGCGTAGGAGATTCCTTAGCGAGAACCTGCATACCTGCAAAACAGAAAAATGAGTACCTGACACGTTGCAGGAGCTGATTTTAGATGCTTGGTATAGATATGTCCTGACAAGTTACAGGAGCTGAGTCTGGAGCTTCAAACGCTGATGAATGAACCAGGGATGGTTACTTCCTTAGCATGAATGGTAAGAGAACCTTGGGTGACCTTAATTTCAACAACGCTCGTTGAGAAAAAATCTTGGGTGACTTTAACTTCAACAACGCTCTTTGAGAAAAATCTTGGGTGTCTTCTACTGGGATAAGAATCAGGGAGATCTTAAGGTCGATCTGACTGAACCAGAGAGGCCTTTGACTGAATAAGCAATCAGGAAAATCTTGGGACGATTTAACTGAACCGGTCTAGGTCTTGAAATGTCTTCAACTGGATAAGCGATCAGGAAAATCTTGGGACGATTTAACTGAACCAGAGAAAGCCTTTGACTGGATAAGCAATCAGGAAAATCTTGGGACGATTTAACTGAACCGGTCTAGGTCTTGAAATGTCTTCAACTGGATAAGCAATCAGGAAAATCTTGGGACGATTTAACTGAACCAGAGAAGGCCTTTGACTGGATAAGCAATCAGGAAAATCTTGGGACGATTTAACTGAACCGGTCTAGGTCTTGAAATGTCTTCAACTGGATAAGCAATCAGGAAAATCTTGGGACGATTTAACTGAACCAGAGAAGGCCTTTGACTGGATAAGCAATCAGGAAAATCTTGGGACGATTTAACTGAACCGGTCTAGGTCTTGAAATGTCTTCAACTGGATAAGCAATCAGGAAAATCTTGGGACGATTTAACTGAACCAGAGAAGGCCTTTGACTGGATAAGCAATCAGGAAAATCTTGGGACGATTTAACTAAACCGGTCTAGGTCTTGAAATGTCTTCAACTGGATAAGCAATCAGGAAAATCTTGGGACGATTTAACTGAACCAGAGAAGGCCTTTGACTGGATAAGCAATCAGGAAAATCTTGGGACGATTTAACTGAACCGGTCTAGGTCTTGAAATGTCTTCAACTGGATAAGCAATCAGGAAAATCTTGGGACGATTTAACTGAACCAGAGAAGGCCTTTGACTGGATAAGCAATCAGGAAAATCTTGGGACGATTTAACTGAACCGGTCTAGGTCTTGAAATGTCTTCAACTGGATAAGCAATCAGGAAAATCTTGGGACGATTTAACTGAACCAGAGAAGGCCTTTGACTGGATAAGCAATCAGGAAAATCTTGGGACGATTTAACTGAACCGGTCTAGGTCTTGAAATGTCTTCAACTGGATAAGCAATCAGGAAAATCTTGGGACGATTTAACTGAACCAGAGAAGGCCTTTGACTGGATAAGCAATCAGGAAAATCTTGGGACGATTTAACTGAACCGGTCTAGGTCTTGAAATGTCTTCAACTGGATAAGCAATCAGGAAAATCTTGGGTCGATTTAACTGAACCAGAGAAGGCCTTTGACTGGATAAGCAATCAGGAAAATCTTGGGACGATTTAACTGAACCGGTCTAGGTCTTGAAATGTCTTCAACTGGATAAGCAATCAGGAAAATCTTGGGACGATTTAACTGAACCAGAGAAGGCCTTTGACTGGATAAGCAATCAGGAAAATCTTGGGACGATTTAACTGAACCGGTCTAGGTCTTGAAATGTCTTCAACTGGATAAGCAATCAGGAAAATCTTGGGACGATTTAACTGAACCAGAGAAGGCCTTTGACTGGATAAGCAATCAGGAAAATCTTGGGACGATTTAACTGAACCGGTCTAGGTCTTGAAATGTCTTCAACTGGATAAGCAATCAGGAAAATCTTGGGACGATTTAACTGAACCAGAGAAGGCCTTTGACTGGATAAGCAATCAGGAAAATCTTGGGACGATTTAACTGAACCGGTCTAGGTCTTGAAATGTCTTCAACTGGATAAGAAATCAGGAAAATCTTGGGACGATTTAACTGAACCAGAGAAGGCCTTTGACTGGATAAGCAATCAGGAAAATCTTGGGACGATTTAACTGAACCGGTCTAGGTCTTGAAATGTAGCTTGAGAACTTAACTGGGTCTTTCCTGAAAGATAAAAGTCAGTCATATGCAATGCATGATATGGATCAAGCAATGATGTTCTCAACATAAATGAGATTTGTATGATGCAGTGCGTTATGCATGCTATAATGATGTATGTGATGTTTTATGTACGTTTTCGTCTAGGAGAGTAAATCCTTGACGGCTGCCGGGAAGTCGTATCCTGGGCTGATGTCGAAGAATAGATTTTACTTCCGCTGGGGATGATAACTGCAAGGATACCGGTAGGAGAAGATGACTCCGTTGCGGAATAAACTTGGCGAAGGGAAGATTCTGCGGGGAGAAAAGATACTCTAGCGATCATGCTGGAAAGCAATACTCTGTGGGAAGAGTGATGCCTTGCTGAATGTTGATAGTAACTCTGTTGGGGATACCGTCGTTGTATTGGAAGTGTGAATAGACTTCGCTGGGGATAGGAAAGAACTACGTTGACGACGACCTTTCCGTGGCTTTTGGCTGAGGATAACCCAGTTATATCCTGTTGAGGAAATAACTCTTTAAATCAAGCCAGACGACGCGTTCGTGTTCTGCGAGAGGAGTAAGCTTCCAGAATTTACTGGGGATAAGCTTACTGCTTGGGGAGGTGAATTTGAACTTCCTTGGAGAACTGGATTTGACTCCCCTGGGGAGTTTTGAACTGTAACCTTGTAAGTTGAAAGAGGGAACCTATGTAGGGTTGTCTGTTGACGAGCTCGTGTAAAACTGTATCTGAAATGGAGAAAGAACCTGGGTAGGGTTACTTTGATGACGAGTTCGTGTAAAACTTCCTGATGAACCGGGGTTAGGTTACTTGGATAAGTTTGTGTAAAAACTTCTTGATGAACCGGGGTAAGGTTATTTGTGATAAATCCATGTAAGATTTCTAGAAGAACCGGGGTTAGGTTACTTGGATAAGTTTGTGTAAAAACTTCTTGATGAACCGGGGTAAGGTTGTTTGGATAAGTTTGTGTAAAACTTCTTGATGAACCGGGGTAAGGTTATTTGTGATAAATCCATGTAAGATTTCTAGAAGAACCGGGGTTAGGTTACTTGGATAAGTTTGTGTAAAACTTCTTGATGAACCGGGGTTAGGTCATCTTATGGAGGAGGAGTCTGTGTATGACTTTGTCTGAAGGTTGAGCAGAAACCGGTGTTGGGTTGCATGATTTTGATTAAGTGGATAATTGTCCTGTTTGGTCTCGGACGTTAGCCCACGATCTGGAATTTGTAAAGGTAGATGGTAATCATTTTTATGTTGATCTGTCCTTTGTAATTTGGTTGACAGAGCAATTGGATCGCCTGGATAGCTCATTATTGCCCCTGCTTCGGAGATGAGGGAAGAGGATACCTGTGTGGGTGATTGACAAATCTTCGGGTAGACAAATGATGAGATACCGGAACATAGTCGTATGCTTTGATCCCTAACTTTTGCCTGGACTGCCCTTTCGGGTTTTCAGTCCACCGGGATACCCATTTTTGCCCAAGCCGCCTTTTCAGGTTTTCGACTTGCCGGGTGTACAGATTTTTTTCATTTCATCCCTTCATTTTGCCCGAACCCTTTTGGTTCGCCGGGAAGCCCTTACTTTTGCCTAGGTATATCAACCTAGCGGGTCTTTGATTATGCGCAGTATTTTTCCGACTATGTCCGTGTCCTCAGGATGTAGGGAATTGCCCCTGTTAGAATTGTTTTGTCATGCCACCAGAAGATCTTCGTTTGATTGTCCAATGCCCCAAGTGACTTAGACGGAGATTTGCCCCAGGCTGGTGGTGTCGCCATATGTCAGAACGTGTCTGATCGTGCAAGATTCGTTGCTGGATTGCCCCAAGTGATTCAGGCAGAGATTTGCCCTAGGCTTTTTGGCCTTTTGAGAGATTCTCTGGATCTTGACTTAACTGCCCCAGATGGTAGACCATGATCATGCCGTGCCCCTTGATTGGAGATACTCTTGTTCATTAGACTTTCGTCATGCGAATTTCTATGCTGTTCAAACAAAAAGTCATATGCAAACAAAGTTATATCAAAAATGCAAAGCTTATGTCTGTCTTGAAGTTTTTGAAAATGCGTTCTTTTCATAAAACAAGTGAATGTTTGTAAAACGTGATGTCAACTCCGTATTTACCGTAGACCTTAAGGAGTCAGGATACCTTTCGTAACAGTATGCTTTCGAACTAACCCATACTTCAGCTAGGACTTTTAAGGGTTATAACGTGGCCTGGTTCATGGTTTTAAGAAACAAAGGATAAAGGCTCAAATTATTTGTACCCACCCACTCTTCGTGATATTCTCTAAACCTAAACTCAGCTGATCCTACGTTAGACCTTGTTTGAGTCTTTGTTCTGATTTTCCAGTTATGGTTCGGATATTGATGATTTATTCTGAATAGGCAGTCATCATTTTTTGTCGAGGGTTTGTGGGACCTCTTTCTTTTTTGATTTTGTTATCCCTATTTTTTGCCTGAACTGTTTCCTTTTTTGGAATTACAGTCAGCGGGATGCCCCAGTTTCATAAGTCCCTTTTTATAGGTTTTGACTTCTTGGGCTTTTCGTTTATGATTTTTTTTTTTTTGATAATGACTGCCTGTCCTTTTGATTGTTCTGAACCATCACTGTCTTTCTTTTTTCGTAAGGATCTCTTTGGTGCCATTCGTTATGCACTTGGATCAACTGAGAGACTACCCTGCCCCAGGTTATGATTAAGGGTTTTAAATTGCGAAAATAAAAACTCCTACTTCTTTGGCTCAGATGGGTTGACGAGGGATTATCTTCCTTATAACTCCAGTGTTTAGGAATTGAAACAATGCCTGTACCTCATCAGCGGGGTCTATTCAAAAGCATACTGTAAAGATCGTGATATCGTTTTCGTCATCCTCCCTCAAGAGGCTTAGAATTTACGAGAGTTGACATCAGAAAAAATATGAAAATAATTTGCATATAGTGAATACGAATATATTGATTCAAAATAGACATAAGCGATGCATTAATGAAATAACAATGTTTTAACAATGAGTAAATGTTTGAACAAAAGAAAATTGCAACTTGAACATTCGAATGAACAAAAATTTCTAGTCTCAGGGCTTGTCACTTCAAATGGTGAGCCTTGGAGGGATGGTAGAAAAATTCAGCCTGACCATCTTGTGTGAATTCCAGTGCTCCTTCATCAATCAGGTCCTGGATCTTGTTTTTCAAAGCCCAACACTCGTTTGCATTATGTCCTGGACAGGCAGAGTGGTAGGCACACCTTTTATTGGGATCATAAGCAGGATGTGCTGTGTTGAGGTTCTGGGGCTGAGCCCTTAATGTGATCAGGTTCAATCTCAACAGGCGTTGTAAAGCTTGAAACAGCGACATATTGAGCGGGGTGAACTGCCTCCTGGGCTTGTCTGTCTGAAGTTGGTGAAGTTGCTGCTGAATTGGTGATACTGGAGCCATATGAGGAGCTTTCTCCTTGCCTCTTTGTCTCAAAGGTGGTGGAACGATGATTGGCTTTTTACCCTTAGATGTTTGCCCCAGTTGATTGCCCTGAAGTAGTTTGTTGATGAGAACCCCGAGCTCATCTTGTCTTTGAGTTAAACCCTGAATGGCAGTCATATGCCCCAGCATCTGGGCTTTCAATGCATCCACCTCAGCTTGTAGGTGTTCCAGCCTTTCATCCTCAGCACTGTTCCTGACAAAAGTCTCCATGATAAGTGTCCTTAGCTCTTCCTGCCCCTTGGATAGATTCAGGAGGATTTTCCCGAACCGGGTCTCTTGAGCAAGAAAGTCCTGATTGTCTTGTTGGGAAGCCATGGCTGAAATAAACAGCGGGAAAGGTGAGTGACCTGCAACAAAGATACCTGTTATGTAAGGATGAGTATGATATGCATGCAATGTTTTCAAGGATCTCGCGGGGTAAACAAGAAAATTTGTTAGCATTGGAATTTAGAGCTTGATTGAAGGACACCCATGTTATTGAGAACTCTTCTTCAAGAGTCAAAGGCTCACCATATCAAGTGGGTCATAGCCCCTGACTTTAGTCATCATGTCTGGTTTTGATTTCCAAACAACCTTGGTTAGGGAACCTTCTTCAGGAGTCAGAGCTCACCATATCAAGTGGGTCATAGCCTCTGACAACATTGGCTAGAGGAAAATAAATCCTCTTTGCCCCTTGCTAGATGTTTGATTTATATGATCTGTATCACAAGCCCTTGAGATCCTTGAAATGGGTTAGGATGTATGCAATGGTATGATGTCATGATATGCATGGGGTAATGTGAGTAACCCTGTTATGAGTCCCAATTAAGGACTGCAAAAACCTGCAAGAAACTTAGGATACCCTGCTATGAGTCCTAATTAAGGACTACAAACACAACCTGCAAGAGACAAATGTCAGGTAATAAGCATGCAAGTAGTTCAAGTAGGAAGGCACACAAGTCACACAAGAGAAGCCCTTAAAGTTTAGGCCAGCATGGAGTCTGGGTATTACCCTCTTGAAGTTGGTGGGTTCAACCTGTCCTATCAGAAGTAACCGGGTTCTAAGGTTCCCAATATCACGGGATTGCTTTCATTGTTCATCGTTTCGATTTAGCCACTGAACTGGCGACCGAAATATCCCAGGAAAGCAACCCTCAATTGAGTGTAGTATCGAGTATCAACCAACCTCGGACTGCACCAAAGTCAGTTATCTCACTACCCTAAAGAGGCCAAGATGGTTCAATTAAGGTTCCTAAGGTCTGTTGATGCTTCATGACACCCCATGGAGGCCCCGTACTCTCCTTGACTGACTCAAGGGTTACCGGTACACACCAAAGTGCCACATCAACGTAGCAGACTGTTTCAACCATGTCGGTATACCCCGCACAGTTCCCTCACAGCCTTGTTGCTACTTTCTAAGAAGGTATCCCCCAGATCCGGGTTAGGATCTATAGAACTCCCAAGACAGTCCCACAATTTTAAAGCACACAAGGAAAACAATTGAAAACACAGTTGTAACTAGCCCTAAGGTACACCTCACTTTAAGTTTTATTCCCCAGCAGAGTCGCCAGTTCTGTGATCGGTGGATCTGGAACTGACTGTTTTAAAGCTGGTTCGCGAAATGTCGCAGAAGCAAGAGTCGCCACCGTCTTTTATTTTCTCCAAATGGAAAGGACAAAAGCACAGAAAAATTCCTTTTAAGAGATTGCTCTCGGTTCGGGAGGTAGGTTATAGAAAGGGAAGGTGTTAGCACCCTTTCTATCCATGGTTATCCATGGGCTCTTAGGCACTTGCTCAATGTGTTTTCAAAAATGTTTGCTTGCTTTTCAATGTGGGTTTTAAAAAGTTTCCTTGAAAATTTTCAGTTCGACTCGTACGTTAGAGTGTTTGAAAAATTTGTGTTGAAAGCTTTTGAAAATGTGTTGGTGTGAAAAGTATTTTGATTTGTTTGAAATTAGAGCAAGTATCCTTGAGAACCTACCTACCCTAAGGAATTCGTCTGGGTAAATGTCCTTTAAAGTAGTGCCATCCCACCATTGAGAGGTAGGTAGCACCACCGTTGGAGGTGTTCGGGTCCATTCGAGTTTTAGGGACATGGTGATCACCGGAGCAATGGGAAGACACCTTAGAAGCTACCCTTATGCCATTGATCTTTTATTCCGAGGCAACTATTCCGAGGCAGCTTTGTTTTAGGCAACTAGATCAATGGACACAAGGACTTACTAAAATATCCTCTACTCGATGATCACCTTTCGAAAGGCAACAGTGAGGCGTACCCTAGGGGTGGTGTGTGCGAATTGTGTGTTATTTTCAGTTTATTGTTTGTCTTGTCATACATTGGTGATCTAACGATTCGATTTTATTTTTGGGCATTCATTCTTTCATGTTATTGTTTAACAGTTAAAAGTGCGGGAATTTAAAGTGCGGAAAAGATAAAGGTCCTACGCTATTACAAAGGCGAGGGTCTACAACGCCAAATTAATCCAGACCCGTTTAAAATAAATTGCAGAAACGAAATGTCTAATAGCTATTACACGGCTTTGGTACATATACATAATTATTTACAAAAGAAATAAATGAAACGCGCAAAAAAAGAAAATAATCAAATGTGAGGGCGTTGAACCCTTTAAAAGAATTAAAATAGTTAAGTTATCTAAAATTAAAATTAAATGAAAAATGGTGTTTTTGTGTTTTTTAGATTTAAAAGGAAAAAAAGAAAAGTTAATTAAAATTAAAATCCTAGTTCTAATGTCTTTTAAATTTATTATGAAAATATTGACTTTTAACCTAATTTAATTCTAAATTAATTTATGTGCATTAAATAAATAAATAATATTATTAAAAAAAAAAGAAAATAAAAAGTTATTAAACCTAAACTCTATTTTTTTGGATTTTTAGTTATTAAAAGAATTAAAATCTAACCTAAAATGCAACCCTAGTTTAATTATGAAAAACACTAATACTATGGCAAAAAACAAGGAAAGTTAAAAGGAAAAAGTCATTAACCTAATTCTATGTTTTTGTTTTGATTTTTATTAAAAGGAATTAAAGTTGAAAACCTAATTAAAACTAAATATTTACATGTTATTATTTATGAAAATAATTATAATATAAATTATATATTTTGGCATTTTTTGATTTTATGATGTTTTTATTATATTTATGTAAAAATAATTAATTAAATAAATAGCAAATAAAAGAAATAAAAAAAGAAAAGTTAAAGAAAGAATAAAAATTAATAAGGCAAACCAAGGGGGGTAGACCCCAAAATTGTGAGGTGCAGGCCTAGCAAATCAGGCCCATTTGCATTGAAGTCCATTGACTTTTTTGATCCAGTGTGATGCATTTGACTGGAGCGTAGCATATTTCCCAATCCTTGCCTTTGATGTGGGCGCTCAGGGACACGTGGATGAGCTGATTTTGAAGTGCATGGTGAGTCTTAATGTGAGGCCTGCATGCAATTACCAATGGAAAAATAATATAGAAATTTTACAAGGTCTGGGATTCGAACCCAGGTCTTGGACTTTGCAAAGTGAGGTGCCTGCCAGCTGAACCACTCAATTTCATTTAATATAATATGGTTAATAAACAACAAATATTAAAACCAACGCATAATGGATAAACGCGCGCAGATTTGAACTAGCGAACCAATGGTTGACAACGCATCGTCTCCTTCATTTTCCTGAAACACAAAACAAGAAGGCAACGGTTTTTGAAGTGTAGTGTTAGGAAGCTTTTGAGAAAATAGCGATTAGGTCCCTGTAGCTCATAAATTTGTCGCGAGTAGGTCAATCCATTCGTCTTGGTGTACTGAGTTCAACCATGGTGGTCCTGAGTCCTAATTTTTCCTCTACGCAAAATCCCCAATTTAAGAAAACTGTAACCCTAGAAAACGCGCATGGTGGATTCTTATATACAGTGCAAAAACCAAATTGAATAGAAGGGTTAGCTTGGAAACATCACATGGAACAAGAATATACTATTGAAATGCAATGAAGATGCTTAAAATGGAGAATACGATTTCAAATATTTTGCTGTACAGTTTGAGTACGATCCACCAATTCCTTACGCTTTTGTTGTTGTTTGTGATTGAAATTCGTTCAGGAGTGCCTCAGGATGCTAATGGGAAAAGAATTAAAGCTTAAAAAATCCTCTAGCACTGATTTCAGACTTGTGTTTTTATGCAAAATTTTCAATCCCCCAATGCTTGTTTGAGCGCAGCTTATAATGTCTTAGGCCTAGGGTTTGACTCAGTGATGATCATGGAATGGAATTGGCTTGCTAACTCACCTTAATTCATGCTTGGGAAAGAATAAGTCCTAGGGTTTTCATCCTTAACCATTTTCCTCCTTTTTAGCCAAAACCTAGACCTAGTGTGCAAATGAACCCTAGCCTGATTTCTTGAGTTGGTTCATGATACATAGAAATTGTCCAAGTTCACATGACACTATTCCATTGGTTTTTTAAATTTTATTTGAATTTTCAAAGATTAAAAATGAATTAAATCATCAAAAATTAAATAAAATAAAAAAATCAATATTTGGTCTTGAAATTAATCATGGGACACGTGTGTGGCATGACAAGGATGGACCAAGTGGAAAAAATGGGGCCCTTTTGTCAAAAATTGGATTTTCAATGATGGTTGACTTTTGCCATTTCACAAAAATTTCCCAACTTCTACAAGGCATAACTTGCTCAATTTTTAAGCTTTTCACATGTTCTTGGACATTTTGGAAAGGTCTTTGAGTCCTTTAACCAATGCCTTTGGTCCCATGTCATTTTGATTTACCAATCTCAAGTTATGGCCTTTGACTTAAAGTCCCTTTTTGTTGACTTTTGAAAATGACCTATAATGTTGAAATTGATAACTTTTTGTGAGAGCATTTCTTGGACTTGGAACATGAAGATGAATTGTAGGAAATGTTTTTCTCTTCAAAATGAGCTTTGGATGGAATTTTTCTGATAATCCATGTGAAAGTTATGCCCTGGTCAATTTCAGTTGACTTTTTCAGCTGTCCAAATATAGCAACTTTTGCATCTTTGATGATTTCTGAGCCAAATTTTGAGAATCATGATCAAGCATTGATCAAATGATGTTTGTGGCTTCAAAATGATATGTTGACCAAAAGTTTGAACTTTTGACTGCCAAATGACCATTTTGCCCCTACAGTTGACTGTAGTGCAATCTAGGGTTTTGACTGTGCAATCTTGAGCTGAATGCCTTGAAACTTGATATGAGGATGCTTGACCATGTTTGTAAGCATATGAGACTTGATTGAGCCCTTGAAAACTTCCTTTTCTTGATCAGACTCAAAACCCTAATTTTGCCTGTATGGGAGACTGTTGCACTGCACAACCCTTGGGGAATTTTGTGACTTGGCTTGGCAATTTCTTGAAGAATATGGGAGGGCAAATTTTGGGGTATAACACACCTCCTGAAGCGTGTTGGGAACTTTTTTGAAACTTTGAATTTTGAACTTTTTCGCACAAATTTGTCCCAATTTATTCCTATGAGCTTAAAAACACTAAAACACACAACCAATGCATAAAATGTAGTAAAATGAAATAAAACACTCGACAATCAGAAGAAAAGATAACTGAAACTAATGGTAAATAACCGTGTAAAAACCACTTATCAGGTATCATCAGATTCGTGTGAAAGCTGAAGATATTCAGAAGATTGCTTTTAGAACAAGGTATGATCATTATGAGTATGATGTGATGTCGTTCAGTGTGGCCAATGCACATGGTGTATTTATGGAATACATGAACAGGATTTTCCATAAGTATTTGGATAAGTTTGTGGTTGTTCTCATTGATGATATTTTGATCTATTCAAATAGTGAAGAGGATCATGCTAAGCATATGAGAATTATATTATCTGTGTTGAAAGAGAAACGGTTGTATGTTAAGTTTTCTAAGTGTGATTTTTGGTTGAAGAAAGTGAGTTTCCTTGGTCATGTGATATCCAAATATGGTATTGTTGTTGATCTGTCGAATATTGAGGCTATATCTCAATGGGAAGCTCCGAAATCTATTTTTGAGATTAGAAGTTTTCTTGGTTTAGCAGGTTATTATCAAAATTTTATTGAAGGCTTTTCCAAGTTAGCTTGTCGTTGACGCAATTGACTAGGAAGGGTCAAGCTTTTATTTGAACTGTACAATGTGAAGCTGGTTTTCAAGAGCTTAAGAGAAGGTTGACAACCGCTCCTATTTTAATTTTTCCTAATCCGGAAAAACCATTTGTTTCGGATTGTGAAGCTATTTGGGTCATTGTGCACAGGTTAACGAAATCTGCTTACTTTATTCTGATGAGAATGGATTATCCGATGGAGAGGCTTGCAAAGTTGTACATTGAGAAGATTGTTAGTTTGCATGGTATTCCGTCTAGCATTGTTTCAGATAGGGATACGAGGTTTACTTCGAGGTTTTGGGAAGGTTTGCAGAATTCTTTGGTTACGAAGTTGTGTTTCAGTTCTGCTTATCATCTGCAAACATATGGTCAGACTGAGAGGATAATTCAGTCACTTGAGGATCTTTTGAGATCTTGTGTTTTGAAACAAGGAGATGCTTGGGATAATTATTTGACTTTGATTGAGTTTACTTATAACAATATTTTCCATTTGAGTATTGGAATGGCACCATTTGAGGCTTTGTATGATAAAAGGTGTAGGATGCCTTTGTGTTAGCATGAATCTAGAAAGAGTGTTATGGTTGGACCTGAGATAGTTCAACAGACTACAAATAAGATTAAGATGATTCAGGAGAAGATGAAGGCTTCTCAGAGTTGTCAGAAGAGTTATCATGAAAAGAGGAGGAAAACACTTAAGTTTGAGAAGGGAGATCATGTGTTTCTTCGAGTTACTCTGGTGACGGGTGTTGGTCGAGCTTTGAAGTCGCGTAAATTGATGTTGTGTTTTATTGGTCCTTATTATATTTCTAAGGAAGTAGGTGAAGTGGCTTATCATATTGTTTTGCCATTGTCGCTTGCTAATCTCCATGATGTGTTTCATGTGTCTCAGTTGAAGAGATACATTTTGGATTCGTCTCATGTTATCCAATTAGATGATGTTCAAGTGAGAGATAACTTGACCGTGGAGACATCACCTATGCAGATAGAGGATTGAGAGTAAAAACAACTTCGTGGTAAAGAGATTTCCTTGGTGAAGGTAGCTTGGGGAGAACCAGCGAATGGAAATGTGACTTGGGAACTCGAGAGTCAGATGAGGGATTTTTATCCTGAGTTGTTTGTTTGAGGTAATTTTTTAGGACAAAAATCTTCTTAGTGGGGAAGAGTTGCAACACCCTGATTTTTATTTATTAATTATTTTCCATATTAATTATTATTTGGTTTGATAATGATTTTAATTATTATTCGATTTTGTGTGATTATGAGAATAACTGATTTAATTGTAATATATGTGTATTATATGTATTGGGTTAGTGAGTGTGAAAATAGAAATATTAGTTAATTGGGAATTAGTGATGGTTTAGTGAGAGTGGGCCTTAGTAAGAGTTGTTGTAAAACAAAGAGAAATAGAATTAGAAAGAAAGAAACCAGAGAAGAGAAGGGAACAAAAGAAAAGAAAAGAGGAAGAAAGAAGGAAGAACCCTAGAGTATCTACATCTAAGGTAAGGGTGGTTATTATTTGATTTATGGGTGTATGAAATGGTATGTGATGGATAATAACATTAAAATAGGAATTTGTTCTTCAATTTCTAGATTTTGACATGTTAGGGTTTGAATGTAGAATCATGAAATTGATGTTGGAAATCATGTTTTGATGTTTGTATTTGATGCTATATGTTATATATAGGTTATAATACATTTAAATGGTAAAAAATAGGCGTTGGATTGGATTTTGGTTGATAAATTCGTAACAAGACAGAACTGTCCGTAAGCAGATATTTTTGGTTTTTTGCGAGGCCGTTTAGCATCCCAGGTGCGGCTTAGCGCGGTCTGGGATTCAAAAATAATTATTTCTTAAATTGTTCTGGATTATATATGTGTAATACGGTGGGAGAACTGACTTGGGTGTTTTGCATTTTATCGCAAATGTTACGGATAGCAAGAGTCGCCACCGACTTTTCTTTTATCCAATAAAGGAAAGGATGAAAAAAACAGGAAAGACCTTTTAAGAATTTTCTTGAGTTCGAGAGGTAGGTTATGAAAAGATAAGGTGTTAGAACCCTTTTCATCGATAGTTATCTACAGACTCTTAATTGTTTGATCATATTGAAAATGCTTTGTGTTTGTGTGAGTTTGAAAGATGTTTTGAAGATGTTTTGAAAGTGGTGATGTTGTAATGATTATCGTATCATTGATAATGTATACAAAATGTTTGTTTTGGAAATATTTTTAAAATTCCTTAGTACGACAAACTTTATAATGATTCTCGTATCGTTGAGAATGTATAAAAAGTGTTGATTTTGAAAATATTTGTTGAAAGGAGAGTGTTTGAAAATATGTTTGTTTTTGAAAGTGTGAGGTGTGAAAATGGTTTTAGTTTGTGAGCAAGCAATTACAAGCAATCTACCTACTAAAAAGTATTTGTTCTTTTCCTCCTCCTTTAGATAATGCTTTCCTACTATTAATTAGTAGGAAGCCATATCATTGGATGTGAGGGAAAGGCGCGGGTCGTCATATAGTCATATAAGGCAACTTGTAAGGTGTTTTAGCAATTGGCGTAAGGGACTAAGATCGTTTACCGAAGGCAACATTTAAAGGGTCATCAAGGGGCTACGATCTTTTAATCGAGGGTCTTTGCTAAAACATCTCACGTTCGAGGGACATGATTATTTTTATCCGAGGCAACAAGTGTGGATTACCCTAGAAGTGCAAGTGTGCAAAGTGTTTTGTTTTCAAGTATTTTTATCTTTAAATTTAGGGTTTTGATAAGGTTTGATTTTAGTCTTGTCATGCAAACCCTAATTACTAGCAATAATAAGGAAAGCGATAAATTATGGAATTTAAATGTCCTACGCTATTACAATATTTTGGGAATGGGGGGTACAATTTTCGAGTAGGGGGAAGAAAGTAATAAAGCCCTAATTACTATTACAAACCATTGTACATGAATAATAATAGAATGTACAACAATGCAAAGATTGAAGAGGAAAAAGAAATTGTCTTTTTAGGGATTTATTTGATGGAAAGGTTTAATATTAATCTTAACTAAACTAATTAATTATTTATCAAAGAATTTAATTAATTATTTAATCAAAACATAAAATCTAAGTTAATTAAAGTAAAAACCTAAATCTAATTTAATTTGTTTAGAAAATATTTTTTGTTAATGTTAATTAAAAAAATATTCTATAATGTAGAAGGAATAATAAAACTCAATTTAACAAAAATAAAATAAAATGCTTAAATTAAATTATTTAATAAAATAATTAAGAAAATGTATTTTTGGTGGTTTTTGGTTTAGATAAAATAAATATATAAATATAATGAAAATATAAAAGAAATAAAATAATTGGGCTGGGTGTTAAAAAAGTGAAAGGGAGGTAAAAAGTTAGCAACAAGAGTTAGACCCAAAAATGAATTTGTTTGGAATGAGAAACTAAATAAAAAAAGTTATATGGGTCTGCGTGTGTATGAGCAAAAAAGGGGTGACAATTAGCAAAAAAAAAAAAGAACAAGGCCCAAACTCTGAGCCCAACGCCTGTTTTGCTCTCATGTTGTTGGCTTCTTGGAGTGTACCATGGGCTGCACATGTGATGCGTTTGATCTGCTTGTCTGGCAGATGGGTGGTGTGATACAGTGGGAGAACTGACTTGGTTGTTTTGCGTTTTATCGCAATTGTTGCGGATAGCAAAAGTCTCCATCAACTTTTCTTTTAACCAATAAAGGAAAGGGTGAAAAGAACAGGAAAGACCTTTGAGATATTTTCTTGAGTTATGAAAAGGGAAGGTGTTAGCACCTTTTTCATCCGTAGTTATCTACAGGCTCTTAGTTGCTCGCTAAATCACTTTTGCTTTGTTTGAAATTTGTTTGTGTTTGGTGCAAGTTTGAAAATATTTTGAAAACGCCTTTGTTTTGGAAAACTTTATAATGATTCTCGTCTCTATAAGAATTTATACAGAGTGTTGGTTTTGAAAATAGTTCAAAGAGATGTTTGTTTTTGAAGATGTTTTGAAATTATAAGTGTGGAAATGGTTTGGGTTTATGAGCAAGAAACTACGAGCGTCCTACCTACTTAAAAGGTCTATGTTCTTTTCCTCCTCCTTTAGATGTTGCTATCTTACCATTGATTTGGTAAGAAGCTTTATCGTTGGATGTGAAGGGACAGGCGTAGGTCATTGTATAGTCATGAATGGCAATATTATGAGATATCTTAGTGTGATACAGTGGGAGAATTGACTTGAAGGTTTTGCGTTTGATCGCAAATGTTACGGTTAGCAAGAGTCACCACTGACTTTTATTTTATCCAAAAGGAAAGGTGAAAAAGCACAAGAAAGACCTTTAAGATTATTTCTTGAGTTCGGGGGGTAGATTATGAAAAGGGAAGGTATTAGCATCCTTTTCATCCATGGTTTTCCATGGGATCTTAGTCACTTGCTAGATCACTTGCTTTTGTTTGAAATTATGCTTTGTGTAGTTTTTGAAAGTATTTTGTAAAGAAGCCATCGTTTAAGCAAACTTTGTAATGATTCTCGTTCGTAAGAATGTATACAAAGTGTTTGATCTTTTGAAAATGTTTTCAAGTTTGTAAGATGTTTGAAAGTGTAAGTGTTTGTTTTGAAAATAGCAAGGATGTTTTGTTTGAAATTGAGCAAGTAATTAAGAGCATTCTACCTACTCAAAAAGTCTTTCTTGTTCATTTTCTTTTCCTTTGATATTGTTATCTTACCATTGATTTGGTAAGTAACCTTATCTTTGGATGTAAACGGGACGGGCGTGGGTCATCGTATAACCATGATTAGCAATGTTACAAGGTACCTTAGCGTTCTCTTTTAGGGACTAAGATCATTTGAAAGGCAACTTAGATAGCGTCATCGAGGTACTATGATCTTATATTTGCTTGTTTTTGCTAAGATACCTCGCATGCGTAATATGGCCATTTTGTATAGGCAACCAAGTGGATTTACGCTAGGGATGCTTGTGTGCAAATGTATTATTTTCATGCTTGATTTTGTCTTAAATTAGGGTTTTCTAAGCATTGGTTTTAGTCTTTCCATACAAATCCTAATTACTAGCATGTTATATATAAAGCGATAAATTGCGGAATTTAAAGTTACTACGCTATTACAATACTTGTGGAAGGGGGGCATACAAAGTATGAATGGGGATTGCAAGAATTTAAAACCTAATTAATCTATTACAACCAAATTGAATTTATACAAAAATTGAAATAATGTAAAAAAATGAATAAACGTACAAAAATGCAAATGTAAAGAAAATGGGTCTTTGTTTGGTTTTCATGAGAAAAAGGAATTTGTTTTAACCTAATTAATTAAATAAAATAATTAATTAAACTTAAATTTATTAAGAAAATATTTTAAATAAAACCCTAATTCTATTAATTGATTAAAAAGAAATTAAGTTTTAAGAAAAGTTATTTTGGTATTTTTTGTCTTGAAAATAATATATGGTGTTATAAAATATTTTTGGCCTTTTTTACATTAAAATAAATATATTTTAATTGGTGTAAAAGAAAATAAATAATAACCTAGTTTTAAATTAAATTAACAAGACTAGTTAGTAAAAATAAATAAAGTATAGTTAAATAAAATATTTTTTGTGAGAAAAATAAAATAAACTAAGCCAAAATAAAAATCTATTATTTTTGTATTTTTTGTTATTTTTTAGTATTAGGAAAATATTTAAGAAAACAAATAATTATAAATATATAAAAAAGAAAAAGAAAATAAAATCTGGGCCACAGGTGTTGATAGCCTGCAAGGGGTTAGAAAGCAAAAAAAAAAAACAACAAAAGCCCAAATAGGCCCGGGCGCCTGCAAAAAGGTCAGAATGATGCAAAAAAAAGTGAAAAAACAAAAAGGGTACCACTGAGGCTCGAACCCAGGTCCCAAAGGTTACAGACGCGCGCTTCTACTACTGGGGTGGCTATACATCCGTTAACATAAGCAAAACAATAAATATATGATACAAAATGCGCCCTGAGTTACACTTCATCTTCAACCTCCAGCCAGACCAATTGTAACTTGTTCATTTCTTAACAAAAATGAAAACTGTAAACATGAAACTTGTAGCAAATTTCCTCACAGTTTCAGAAATGTAAAGCATTAAAACTATACCTCAAAGATAAACATGAATTTTAATGGCCATATTCTGAACCCTAAAAATATCAGAAAATTCAATCTTAAAATTCTATAAGCTCGGGCAAAATTAATGCAAACTATGGACATGGTTAACTTTAGGGCAATGATATCTACATGTTTCATTTACAAAGAAATTATTGATGATGCATGTATGAAGATTCCAAAGTTAGAAAACTTACCTTGCAAGAGGATATCGGGTTTGGAGTTTGAGCAGCTTTCAAGGAGTTCCAATGGTTGGGTTAGCTTCCTCAAATTCCCAGGAAGCTAATGGAATGCTTAGCTTAAGCTGAAAGGGCCTGCGGAGTTCTGGAGAAGTCCAAGTGCAAAGCTCTGTTTTTGAAAATGGAGGATGGTGTTAATGGTGTTACAGTTCTGTAACAGGGTGTGGGATCAGTTCTAAATGATGTTTAGAAGCTTTAGAAACAAAAAGGCTTGAAAACGCACGAGGGAGTTATGAGTTTCAAGTTTTTGGTCAGTTTGTGTGAAAATGGAAGTATGAAGTCTGATTCTGAGTTCTAGCTGTCTTCAGGGCTTGAGCATTCGTGTATATCATGAAAATAGTTTGTGTATCTATAAGCAAAAGGATTGGAGTGGTTTGGACAATCAGAAGTACAAGTTTCAAGCTTTTGGCTAGGTTACTTGATTTTAAAGAAAAGAGGGAAACCGAGTTTCAATGTGTAGTACAAGAATGGGCTGGGTGATTGTAAGTGTCTAAACCATTTCTCATGTATTGTAAGACATGTATGATCAGAAGAGAACAAGTGCAAGGCTCAAGAACAAGTTTTGTGCAAAAAAGCACTTTATCAAAATGACAATGTACACTTTCTTCCAAAAATGGATATAAAGCATGTCCATGCATTGAATGCTTGAAATGAGACCTCTAAAAGTTGTGAAAGCCATTAATTATGGAGTTCCTAACAATTTTGAGGCCTGCAAAGTAGAGTTTATGCAGCATACTTTGAATTTTGAATTTGGTTCATCACAAAATGACTTGTAATTCAAGTGATAAAACCCTAACTTCATCTCTTCGATTCTCCCTACTCAAAAATGATCTCAAGGAGTTATTGGACATTTTGGAAAGCTTGAAATGTGCTATACAACCTATCTTTGAATTGATTTTGAAAATTCCCCTTGGAACTATATGAAAAAGTTCCATGAAGTTGGGTCAAAATCCTGAACAAATTAGGGCAAAATTTCACTAAGTGTTTTGTTTCATGACCACATATTCTTAAAATTATAACTTGAGATCCAAGCACTTTTGAAAGAAGTTGTGTGAATAAAAGTTGTAGATTTCATGGATATCTACAACTTTCATGTTGTAATTTTCTCTTGAATCATCTTACATCATGGTGAAAATTTTGCTCAAAGTTATGAAAAAATAAGAAATTTCCAACACTTAGAAAAATTTCTAATTTTAGAAATTTTGACTTTTCAAAATGAAATCTTGACTTTTTTATTTCTTGATGAATAAGTTTCATATTTTGACATGTTTTGATGAATTGTGATCTTTGACATTTGAATTTGACCAAAAAGTCAAAGTTTGACTTTTTCAGTATACATTTGACTTTTGATCAGTTGACTGAAAATTCATCTGTCAATCCATTGGACTTGAGCAATGTTTTGAGCCATGTCATTAGGTAAAAATGATGCAATTTGACTCTTGAGGTCACGCTTTAAACCAAATGATCATTTTCTAGGTCAAAAATCAGAAATTGCCCTTTCCCAATCAAAACCCTAATTTTGACCATTTTGCCCTTTTGAAGATTTGATCAAATTTCTTGAGGAATTATGGTCCAAACTTAATAAAATGATACATATGAGTCTAAAATGTTGATGTGGATCAAAATTTATGAGGTTTGACTGTAAATTAGCCACAATTGACTTTTTCCTCAATATAGCTGATTTTTAGGTCAACTGCTCAATTGACTGAGCAAAAGTGTGATTCAAAGCTTGAAACTTGACATGAGTGGTCTTGAGGGTCCATAATGATCCATGAAAGTCATATGGGGCATTGGAAGTTCAAATATCCTTGTGCAATATCAAACCCTAATTTTGGTCATCAGTGCTTAAGGAGGTGTCTTGAGCCGATCAAACCCTAATGTAGTCTTGAGTTAAGGGAGATCTTGTGAGAAAATTCTTGGTAAATGAGAAAATTTTGGGGTACAACAGCTGCCCTTGTTCAATCTTCTTAAGCATGAAGAGTTAGATTGTAGAGTTTTGCCATTCATGACTCAAAGGTGGACGATGATTGGACACTAGAGTGCCTAGAAATTTGCACTCGGTGATGTGATGGTTGAGGGAATGGGCTTACAGATGCCATTATAAGTGGTTGTTGAACTGTATTTGAAATTTGAATATAAATGAGTATCAGAATGGAATTCGTGTCTAGAGCGTATCTGAACTATATCTGAAAGCTGAATCTGAATGAGTATCAGAATGGCATCCGTGTCTGGAGCGTATCTGAACTGTATCTGAGAGGGAATCTGAATGAGTATCAGAATGGAATTCGTGTCTGGAGTGTATCTGAACTGTATCTGAGAGGGAATCTGAATGAGTATCATAATAGCATCTGTGTCTGGAGCGTATCTGAACTGTATCTGAAAACTTTGAACATTGTTAATGGTAGCTGTTGATTAATATTATCCTGAAAAGGGTAAAATGTTAGCTAATATGCAATGTCATATTGTATGAAATGCATAGTGTAATGTATTAGTGTTATCAACGTTTATGATATATGGATGCGATGTATGCGTATGTGAGCTAGTCTGCTGCACTATTGTTAGATTGGGAAAATAAATCCCTGACTCGCTGAGGATAGGGAGTGTAAGTCTTCATGTTGTAAAGTTGAAGTATTGACGAATTTACGCTTACAGAGATAAACTCTGTTGTAAAGGAAATGTCGTGTACTGCTTGTAAAATCCTGTTGGGAAATCCTGAGAAATTGAATGACTTCTACCGGGGAGTGATAGCTGGAAGTTTGGTTCCGCTAGGGATTAAACTGCGCACTACGGGGGTTTTATGGAAATAGCTTAGAGATATTTCCTTACCTTAAAGCCATCAGTGATTGTCTTTTTATTTTGTTCATTTGTAAACAGTAATTATGTTCAAATGCATATGTTCAAAAATAAATCATTGGAAGTTTTTGTAAACAAAACACAAAAGTAAAGAAAAACATATAGTTTTGTACTTTCAAAGATATATCTTTGTATTAACTTTGAGTAATTATTTTGTACGATGAGACAAAAATCCTAGTAAGAGAATGTCGTCGTAAAAAATGAAAATTTAATACAAAGAAAAGATAGTTATGTGAAATAATCCCATGGGATTCCCATTCTGCTATAGCCTTCGTATCTCTGAGCATCTTATCTGTTTGCTGCCTTGTCTGGAGTTGATTGAATTGATCAGAACCTATCAAAACATGGGGCTCTTGCAAGTAATCTTTGATCTTGTCGAAAGCAGTTTGGCATTCGTCATTCCATTTGACTACTTGATCTTTCTTCAGTAATTTGAAGATTGGTTCACAAGTAGCTGTCAGGTGAGAAATGAATCTGGCTATGTAGTTTAAACGTCCCAAGAATCCTCTGACTTCCTTCTCAGTACGAGGAACATGCATCTCTTGTATCACCTTCATCTTGGCGGGATCTACTTCAATACCTTTATTGCTGACAACAAAGCCTAGGAGTTTACCAGACCTTACCCCAAACGTGCATTTATTTGGGTTCAACCTCAGCTTGTATTTTTTAGTCTCTCAAACAGTTTCTGTAAATGATCAAGATTCTCTTCTTCTGTTTGAGATCTAGCTATCATGTCGTCCATATAGACCTCTATTTTGTGATGTATCATGTCATGAAATAGAGATACCATGGCACACTGATAGGTTGCCCCAACATTCTTCAGCCCGAATGGCATAACCTTGTAGCAGAATGTGCCCCACTGTGTGACAAAGGTTGTCTTCTCCATGTCCTCAGGTGCCATTTTGATTTGGTTGTAGCCTGAGAAACCATCCATGAAGGAAAACACTTTGTGATCTGCCGTATTGTCAACTATAATATCAATATGGGGAAGTTGGAAATCATCCTTAGCGCTTGCTCTATTCAAATCTCTGTAGTCCATGCACATTCGCACTTTGCCGTACTTTTTGGGCACGGGAACAACATTGGAAACCCATTGTGGATAGGAGGTGACGACCAAGAATCCAGCATTGAATTGCTTCATGACTTCTGTTTTAATCTTCTCCGACATATCTGTTCGCATACGACAGACCATTTGTTTTACTGGTGGGAAGTCCTCTTTTGTAGGTAGACGATGTACCACGATATCTGCATCAAGTCCTGGCATGTCTTCATATGACCAGGAAAAGACCTCAACATAATCGTGCAGCAACTGAGTCAGACGCTCTTTAACAATTGGTTCCAGATTGGCATCCACCTTGACTTCTCTTTTGTCTTCTTTTGTACCTAGGTTGATTGTGTCCACTGGCTCTTCGTGGGGCTGAATGGCCCTCTCTTCTTGTTGTAGTAACCTGGCGAGTTCCCCTGGTACTTCAAAATCTTCCTCACCTTCATCTTAGGCTTGATAAATTAGATTTTTAGAGTCACAAAAAGCCATAGCAGAACCATTACCCATGGGATCTCGAATGGATGTAGACATGCATTTTGTGTGTGAGTGTGTGTAAGAGTATAACTATCTTTGAAAGAAATGAAAAATGTAAAAAGAAAAACAATGAGCACAAAGTTTGTATGCAAAAACGTCCATGATTCATTAATGTCATATGGAAATGAGATAATAACCCTTACAAATGGACCATTGTGCCTCGGGTAAGACACAAGGTTTTAAGAGTCTGAATTGTTTTAATATTACAGATCCAACAAAATTTAAAGACAAATTACTGTGGGATAAAAGTGATCGGGAGGAAATCTCTTGCTTCCCAATTGTTGAGCCCTCCACTGACAGTTGGGAAAATCTAATCCTTCAAGTTATAACTGTCTTCATCATCCTCCATGGTTCTGACTTGGTGGTTGCTGATATTCAAGGGTGGTCCTCCGACACGGGCGCGGCGTACAACTTTCTGGGCACCTGAAGTGAAACCCAGACTAAATTTATCAGATTTATATGTGATATCTAGGAGTTGTCCCCAAATAGTTCACCCATCTTCTTCTATCACTGCCTTGTTATCCTTCAAAGATGACATCTTGAGTTGAGGCCTTATGATCTTGGGAACTTGAGACACAACCCTGGTCACTGCCACATCTTGCAGGACTTCTTCAAAGTGCTGGAATGGAGTTTTAATAAATTCACCATCTAGTTCCACATATCTAAAGGAATTTAGATGGCTGACCATATATTCTTCTTCTCCATGAACGGTGATGATTTTCCCTTGAATTGGATATTTCAGCATTTGGTGCAATGTAGAAGTAACAACACCAGCATTATGGATCCACGGTCGTCCTAGCAAGCAGGAATATGAAGGGCGAATATCCATTACATAAAAAGTTGAGTCAAATATTTGGGTTCCAACTTTTATGGGGATGTCCACTTCTCCATGCACCATCCTTTTTAAGCCGTCAAAGGCCCTCACTACTATGTTGCTCGGTTTCAATGTCAGTCTCTCATAGTCAAGCCTATCAAGAGCCTTTTTAGGCAACACATTCAGAGACGAACTGGTGTCCACCAAAACATGAGCCAAGGTCGTGCCCCTGCATTCAACTGAGACGTGCAATGCCCCATTATGCTTCCTCCCTCTTGGATTTAAATCAACATCTGAGAAACCTAAACCATTATCTGCAGTCAAGCTGGCTACACAGTCTTGGAACTGATCGGCAGATGTTTCTTGGGGTACATGGGCAGTTTTGAGGAATTTTACCAAGGCCTTTGCATGCGCCTCAGAACATGATAATAAAGCCAGCATGGAAATTTTGGATGGATTTTTCCCCATTTGCCCGACTACATTGTAGTCGCTTCTTTTTATGATCTTTAGGATTTCCTCCATCTCTTTACGGGAAGTCTCAGGGATAGCCACTGATTGTGCCTTCGTCCAGACAGGCTCGATCAGAATACCTTTACCTCGAGTCTTGGTTGACTCGGCAGTAGGAATGTCGGTAGGGGTGATAACAAGGATTGTAATAGTTTTGTCAGTTGGAGTACTAGCAGAGATGATTGTAGGACTGGGAATAACCTTTGGAGGAGTAATAACAACAGGAATGATAACAGGTCCAAAAATAGCTTTTGGAGGAGCAATTTCTGGAGAGAAAATCCTTCTGCTCTGGGTTATCTTACTAGTCCCTGCAATATTACTGATATCAAAGTCAACTTTCTCAGAACTTGAATCTTCAACAGCTGGCCAATCTTGCTTGATACCGTGGTAGTAGACATCACCTCCATAATTCCATGGAACTGTTTTATCTGACGAATACGGGATTGGTCCAAGCATTGTAATTATCAACGGAGCTACTTTTGGAACTGATGCAATTCTAACGGGTCTCTTGGTGGAGACCCTGGAAGAATTGTCGGAAATGGTCACGATGGAAACATCATTATAAGAAATAGTTGGAACATAAGTTTTTTCGAACAAAATTTCCTTGTTGTCTATTAGGCACTGAACGCTTGCTTTTAACAAAGGACGACTGGTTGGTGAGGTTAAACAGAAATGAAAGCTCTCATCACAGCCCAGGAATACACCGACATTTAACAAATTCTTTTTGATAGTCAGGAGTGGGGTCACAAGTTCATTGTGATCGGTGGATCTGGAACTGACTGTTTAACGCTGGTTCGCGAAATGTCGCGGAAGCAAGAGTCGCCACCGTCTTTTATTTTCTCCAATTGGAAAGGACAAAAGCACAGAAAAATTCCTTTAAAGAGATTGCTCTCGGTTCGGGAGGTAGGTTATAGAAAGGGAAGGTATTAGCACCCTTTCTATCCATGGTTATCCATGGGCTCTTAGATACTTGCTCAATGTGTTTTCAAAATTGTGTGCTTGCTTTTCAATGTGGGTTTTAAAAAAGGTTTCTTTGAAAAATTTCAGTTCGACTCGTACGTCAGAGTGTTTGAAAAATTTGCTTTGAAAGCTTTTAAAAATGTGTTGGTGTGAAAAGATTTTAGTTTTGATTTGTTTTGAAATTAGAGCAAGTATCCTTGAGAACCTACCTACCCTAAGGAATTCGTCTGTGTAGATGTCCTTAAAAGTAGTGCCATCCCACCATTGAGAGGTAGGTAGCACCACCGTTGGAGGTGTTCGGGTCAATTCGATATTCGGGACGCGGTGATCACCAGAGCAATGGGAAGACACCTTAGAAGCTACCCTCATGCCAGGTTCCCGGATCATGAGGACTTACTAAGACATCCTCTACTCGACGATCACCTTTCGAGGCAAGGCAACAGCGAGGCGTACCCTAGGGGTGGTGTGTGCGAATCGTGTGTCATGTTTCAATTATTTGTCTTGGCATGTTTGTTGTGTTCTACGCTTGATTTTAATTTGTTCATTCATTCTTGCATGCATATTTAACAGTTGTAAAATTGCGGGAAAGGTAAATCTAAAGCTATTACAAAGGCGCGGGTCCACATCGCCAAAATTAAACCGGACCCGATTTAGCGGAAAAGTAAATAATGCGAAGTAAATAAAAGTGCAAGAAATTTAAATTACAATGCTTAGGGACAATTACATAATTATATAAACGATAAAAAGTAAATGCGCAAAATTAATAATTGACAAAACTAGGGCGTTGGACCCTTTTGCAAATAATTAAAATTCATAAGGATTAAAGATTAAATGATTAAATGATTAAATGTTTTTTGGTATTTTTTATATTTTTAGATTTAATAAGGAAAAGAAATTAATTGAAATTAAATTAAAAGACAAACCCTAATTCTAGTATTTTTTAGTTATTAAGAAAGAATTAAAATAAGATCTAATATTAAACCTAAAATTTATTATGTACAATTTTAATTATGAAAATAATAAATAAATAGTATTGTGAGAAATAAAAATTAAAAAGGCATTAAAACTATCAATTAACCTAATTCTACATGTTTTTTGGATTTTCATTAAAAGAAATTAAAATTAAAACCTAATTAAACTAAACAATTTACATTCTAATTTATTCATTGCAATAATAAAATAAAAATGGTATTTTTTGTCTTTTCTGTATTTTTTAATGTTTTTATATTTTGTAGAAAAAATAAGTTAATTAAATTAAGACAATAAAATAAATAAAACAATAAAAATAAAAGTGAGGAGAAAAATATAAAATGCAAACCAGGGTGGGGTGTTGCCCCAGATTGAGAGGTGTAGGCCTGGGAATTATGGCCCATCAAGCCTTGAATCCATTGACTTTTCCAGATTCCATATGATGCATTGACTGTAGTCTAGTGTGTTCCTGGGATCCACGCCTCTGATTTGGTCTTAGTGCACACGTGGGTGGCTTGGATATAGCGTGTATGGTGAATCTTTATGTGAGACCTGTATGAGATTGCCAAAGGAAAAATAACATGAAATTTTGCAAGACCTGGGACTTGAACCCAGGTCTTTGAGGTCATATGCCTAACACGTTACCACTGAACCATGCGCGTTTCGTTTAATATATAATAAACAATGAATAATATAATAATAACGCGTTAGTGCTTTGGAATTTCGCGCGAAAATTTAAACTGGCGAATCACAGGTTGCCACCACTTCATCTTCTTCACGTCCCCTATAATATAAACAATATGGCAACGGTTTATGGAGCGTGGCCTAAAGCTATATATCAAAAAATAGCGATTAGACCCTCGACGCTCATAAATTGAGCGCGAGGGTTGGAAGCTTTTCGTCTGGTCGTGCTCAATGCAATGACAAAGGTCTGGAGCTCCAATTTTACGTTATCTCAAAAGCCCCAAATTAGCAAGCCTGCAAACCCTAGTATGTGACAATGGCGAAAACGCATATGTGGCTCAAAAACACAATCAAACGTATCAGTTAGTTCAGAAACATCAATACAAACATGAATCCATGAAAAATAATGCATAAAGATGATGGAATCATGCTATGTGATTTCAAAATTTTCAAGGTACGGTTGGACTCATGGATACCAGTTCAAGGTGTTTTGCTTGTTGTTAATGATTGAGAAACACTCAATGATGTCTCAGAATGCTAATGGGATGAGAGTTGATGCTTGAATCGGCCTCAAACCTTGAATTCAGTATTGAACTTTTTAAGGATTTTTGCAAGTTTGTAATGTCAATTGCTGCGCAGTATGGAGTCTAGGATGATTAGGGTTGTGATGCTGTGTATGTATAGAGCGTGTTAGGTCAAAAAGATTGAACAAAATCTCATGCCATAATGGATTTCAATATTTGATTTGTTAAGAATCTTTTCCAATCTTTTTCTCATGTTTCTTGTACCAAATCTGATCAATTAGCATCAAATCCTTCCCTATTAGCATGTGCACGAGTTATAGAGTCCAAAGCATGCATAAAAAGATTTGTTTAGGTTAAGATTGTATTTTTCATGAATTAAAATGATTTAAATGAATATAAATTAATATAAATTCAAATAAATAATTAAAAAATATGAAAATACTTCCCTTTGGGCCTAGTGGTCGTGCATAGGCTTGGCATGAAGAAACTTGGAAGAAAATTGGGCCCATTTGCATTTTTAGGCCTTTTGCATCAATGTTGACTTTCAAAAATTTCCAAAAATTTCCCAACTTCCACAAGGCATAACTTGGTCAATTTTTAAGCTTTTTACACGTTCTTGGACATTTTGGAAAGGTCTTTGAGTCCTTTAACCAATGCCTTTGGTCCCATGTCATTTTGATTTACCAATCTCAAGTTATGGCCTTTGACTTAAAGTCACTTTTTGTTGACTTTTGAAAATGACCTATAATGTTGAAATTGATAACTTTTTGTGAGAGCATTTCTTGGACTTGGAACATGAAGATGAATTGTGGGAAATGTCTTTCTCTTCAAAATGAGCTTTGGATGGAATTTTTCTGATAATCCATGTGAAAGTTATGCCCTGGTCAATTTCAGTTGACTTTTTCAGCTGTCCAAATATAGCAACTTTTGCATCTTTGATGATTTCTGAGCCAAATCTTGAAAATCATGATCAAGCATTGATCAAATGATGTTTGTGGCTTCAAAATGATATATTGACCAAAAATTTGAACTTTTGACTGCCAAATGACCATTTTGCCCCTACAGTTGACTGTAGTGCAATTTAGGGTTTTGACTGTGCAATTTTGAGCTGAATGCCTTGAAACTTGATATGAGGATACTTGACCATCTTTGTAGGCATGTGAGACTTGATTGGGCCTTTGAAAAGTTCATTTGCTTGACCAGAACTCAAACCCTAGTTTTGACTGTCTAGGAGACAGTTGAGCTGCACAACCCTTGGGGAATTTTGTGACCTTGACTTTGACAATTCTTGATGAATATGGGAGGGCAAATTTTGGGGTACAACAGTTGCCCCTGTTCAATCTTCTTAGACCTGAGGATGCAGACTGGCTGACGTGCCTTTCGTAATCCGAGGGTAGAAGATGATTGGACACTAGAGTGCCCAGAAATTTGCGCTCACATAGTAGCAGTGATGGGGGGAATGGGCTTGTAGATGCCATTTAGAGATTGCTGGATAGGATGATGGGCTTATAGATGCCATCTGGATGTTGATCGCATAGGAGAATCCTTAGCGAGAACCTGCATACCTGCCAAACAGAAAAATGAGTACCTGACACGCTGCAGGAGCTGATTTTAGATGCTTGATATAGATATGTCCTGACTGGTTACAGGAGCTGGGTCTGGAGCTTCAAACGTTGATGAATGAACCAGGGATGGTTACTGCCTTAGCAAGGATGGTAAGAGAATCCTGAATGATTTCAACCTCAACAACGCTCGTTGAGAAGATCTTGGTGAGAATTACCATCTTCGTAGTGTCAGGAAGAGAACCAAAGGACATTATAATCTCAAAGGGAGTCATCTCACTCACCGCTGGAGAGGGAACTATAGGAAATTATAATCTGGAAGGAAATATCACCTCACGCTCATGCCGGAGAGGGAAACATCTGAAGAAGGAATTACCACCTCACACGCCGTTGGAGAGGGGACCATAAGAGAATATCACCTCACGCTCGTGCCGGAGAGGGAAACATCTGAAGAAGGAATTACCACCTCACGCTCCGTTGGAGAGGGGACCATAAGAGAATATTACCTCACGCTCATGCCGGAGAGGGGAACATCTGAAGAAGGAATTACCACCTCACACGCCGTTGGAGAGGGGACCATAAGAGAATATCACCTCACGCTCATGCCGGAGAGGGGAACATCTGAAGAAGGAATTACCACCTCACACGCCGTTGGAGAGGGGACCATAAGAGAATATCACCTCACGCTCATGCCGGAGAGGGGAACATCTGAAGAAGGAATTACCACCTCACACGCCGTTGGGGAGGGGACCATAAGAGAATATCACCTCACGCTCATGCCGGAGAGGGAAACATCTGAAGACTTCTGGAAGCAGTATCAGAACGTCACCATATCTGGTTTACATCTGAAACTATATCTGGAAGGGAATCTGGAAGCAGTATCAGAACGTCACCATATCTGGATCATATCCGAAACTATATCGAGAAGGAAATCTGGAAGCAGTATCAGAACGTCACCATCGCTGGTTTACATCTGAAACTATATCTGGAAGGGAATCTGGAAGCAGTATCAGAACGTCACCATATCTGGATCATATCCGAAACTATATCGAGAAGGAAATCTGGAAGCAGTATCAGAACGTCACCATCGCTGGGTCATATCTGAAACTATATCGAGAAGGAAATCTGGAAGCAGTATCAGAACGTCACCATCGCTGGGCTTACATCTGAAACTATATCGAGAAGGAATTCTGGAAGCAGTATCAGAACGTCACCATCGCTGGGCTTACATCTGAAACTATATCTAGAAAGAATTGCGTTAGTTGATAGTAATCATTTTTGTATTGATCTTTTTCTTGAAAAGGTAGAACATAATTGTATGCAAGATCATGATGCATGAACTGTATGTCTTCAATATCAAATGGGATGCGTGTAGTATGATGCATATGCATGCTATAATGATGTATGTGACGTTTTATGAATGTATGTTTTCGTCGTAGGAAAATAAATCCTTGACGGGTGCCGGGAAGTCGCATCCTGGGCTGATGTTGAAGAATAGTTGCAAGAATTCCAATAGACGAAGATAACTCCGTTGGGGATGATGGTTGCAAGCATACCGGTAGGAGAAGATAACTCCGTTGGGGAATAAACTTGGCGAATGAATAGTTTGGCGGGAAGAAAAAGATGTTCTAGCGACCATGCTGGGAAGAAATACTCTGTGGGGAGATGCTTTGCTGAGTTGATGAAGATAACTCCGCTGGGGATACCGTTGATGAGTTATGCTGGGGATATCCTTGTTGTGCTGGAAGTATGAATGGACTTCGCTGGGGATAAGAAGATTCTGTTGACGGCGCTCTTTCCTTGGCTTTTGGCTGAGGATAACCCAGTTATATCCTGTTAAGGAAATAACTCTTTAAATCAAGCCGGACGACGCGTTCGTGCCCTGCTAGGGGATAAGTTTCCAGAATCTACTGGGGGTACGCTTATGCTTGGGGGGATATGAATTCCAACTTTCCTGGGGAAACTGGGTTGGACTGGATTCTTTGGGGAAGTTTTGAACTGCGTTGGTTATGTTCTTCAACTTACCCTGGTGTCTTGGAGGATAGAACAACCAGATTGCTTAGACCACCCTTTATTGCCCATGTTTCTGTGGAAGAAGATACTGGTGGAGTCTTGATAACTGCCTTTGACAAACCTTCTTCTGATAGGCAAGTGACGAGGCGCCGGGACATAGTCGTACGCTTTTGATCCCTAACTTTTGCCTGGACCGCCCTTTCGGGTTTTCAGTCCACCGGGATACCCATTTTTGCCCAAGCCGCCTTTTCAGGTTTTCGACTTGTCGGGTGTACAATTTTTTTCATTTCATCCCTTATTTTGCCCAAACCCTTTTGGTTCGACGGGAAGCCCTATTTTTGCCTAGGTATGTCAACCTAGCGGGTCTTTGATTTTGCGTAGTATCTTTTCGACTATGTCCACGCTCTTAGAATGCAGGGAGATGCCCCTGTCAGTAGTGTTTTGTCATGCCACCAGAAGATGTTTGATCAGGCAAGATTCGTCGTTGGAGTGCCCTAAGTGACTCAGGCGGAGATTTGCCACTGGTTATTTTGGCATTTTGAAAGATTCTCTGAATCTTGATTGGATTGCCCCAGATAATGGACAATAGTCATGTCCTGCCCCTTGATTGGAAGCGCTTTTGTTCACTAGGTATTCATCGTGCGAAGTTCCCTGCTGTTCAAACAAAAAGTCATATGCAAACAAAGTTATGTTAAAAATGCAAAGCTTATGTCTGTCTTGAAGATTTTGAAAATGCATTCTTTTTTCATAAAACATGTGGATGTTTGTAAAACATGATGTCAACTTTGTATTTACCGTAGCCTTAAGGAGTCAGGATACCTTTCGTCCCAGTATGCTTTCGAACTAACCCATGCTTCAGCTAGGACTTTTACGGGTTACAACGTGGCCTGGTTCACGGTTTAAGAAACAAAGGATAAAGGCTCAAATTATTTGTACCCACCCACTCTTCGTGATGTTCTCCAAACCTAAACTCAGTTGATCCTACGTTAGACCTTGTTCGAGTCTTTGCTTTGATTTTCCGGTGATGGTTCAAACATTGATGATTTATTCTGACTAGGCAGTCATCTTTTTTTTGTTGAGGGTTTGTGAGACCTCTTTCTTGATTTTTGTTATCCCTTTCTTTTTTGCCTGAACTGTTTCCTTTTTCGGAATTATAGTCAGCGGGATGCCCCAGTTTCATAAGTCCCTTTTATAGGTTTTGACTTTTTGGGCTTTTTGTTTATGATGATTTTTTTGATAACAACTGCCTGTCTTTATGGTTGTTCTGAACCATCACTGTTTTTTTTCGTAAGGATCTCTTTGGTGCCATTCGTTATGCACTGGGATCAACTGAGACGACTACCCTGCCCCGGGTTATGATAAAGGGTTTTAATTTTCGAAAATAAAAAACTCCTACTTCTTTGGCTCAGATGGGTTGACGAGGGTTTATCATCCTTATAACTCCAGTGTTTAGGGATTGAAACAATGCCTGTACCTCATCAGCGGGGTCTGTTCAAAAGCATACTGTAATGATTGCGGTATCATTTTCGTCATCCTCCCTCAAGAGGCTCAGAATTAAAGAGAGTTGACATCAGAAAAAATATGAAAATAATTTGCGTTTAGTGAATACGAATATATTGATTCAGAACAGACATATGCGATGCATTAATGAAATAACAATGTTTAACATGAGTAAATGTTTGAACAAAAGAAAATTGCAACTTGAACATTCGAATGAACAAAAGACATTCTCGATGATTCGGTGTAGGATCAGTGTTCAAACTTGACCTCCTGGGCGTCAATCAAATCCTGGATCTTGTTCTTCAAGGTCCAACAGTCGTCGGTGTCATGTCCAGGACTGTCAGAATGGTAGGCACATCTCACACCCGGGTTGTACTTGGGAGAGGAAGTGTCAGGATTTTGAGGAGGATCCTTTAGTGTGATCAGTTTTGCCCTCAGCAATTGCTGTAATGCCTGAGACAAAGACATGTTAATGTCAGTATACTTCCTATCTTGATGCTTTATCCTACGCCTATTGCTCTTTCTTGGTTGAACGGGCGTGGGATCAGAAATCTGGATTGCCCTTACATCATGACGACCCTTTTTACCATTTATAGCATTGGATTCTTTCTTCCCACTGTGGGGCTTTTTCTGAGCATCGGCGAGTGCGGTTTCTTGAATCTTCCCCGACTTGATACCAGCTTCAATTCTCTCCCCAGTCAAGATAAGATCTGTGAACCCAGCAGAAGAATTCCCAATCAGATGGTTGTAGAATGGACCAGACAAAGTCCCCAAGAACATGTCAACGAGCTCACGGTCAATTAGAGGTGGTTGTACCCTTCCAGCAAGGTCTCTCCATTTTTGAGCATATTCTTTGAAACCTTCGCCTGCACCCATAGACATTCCCTGAAGCTGAGTGCGCGTGGGAGCGAGGTCAGCGTTGTACCGGTAATGCTTGTAGAAAGCAGTGGCCAAGTCCTCCCAGCTGCCGATGTTGGCTCCACTCAGTTGATAGAACCACTCGAGCTGAGTCCCTGAAAGGCTCTCTTGGAAGAAATGGATCCATAAGTTCTTGTCCACCGTATATGGCTGAATCTTCCGAACATAGGACCTTAGATGCAGCTTGGGGCAAGACGCCCCGTCATATTTGGAGAAGGATGGTGCTTTGAACTTATGGGGGATGATCACACCAGTTGACAAACCCAAATCTCCAAGATCCAGCCCAGGTGCCTGTTGCACCTCCATAGCCTTCATCCTATCCTCCAACTGTTTGTACTTGTCCTCAGCCGGAGGGTGCTGTTCGTCATCAAAATCTGTTTCATTGTCAGAGACCTCTGGACTGGGCACCCTTTCCTCTGGATGACTGCTCTTCCCCACAGATGGAGTTGTCCTCTCAGTTTCAATTTGCGGTGTATTCCCAGATCTGCGTCTAGGGCTGAACAGAACGGTCCTCTTTTTCTTCTTGTCCTTCTTCAAGAGCAGAGCTTTCATATCTTGCTGCCCCTGGGTCAGATTCATAATCAGCTCTTGGAACTGGGCGTTCTGAGCCTGGAGGTCTTTGATGGTCTGCTCGGCTGATGATTCAGGATTCATGACTAGCGGCTGAAATAAACAGCGGAGAAGGGTAAGCAACCTGTCAAAGGGATACCTGCAATGCAATGAGATGTATGATATGCATGTAATGTTTTCAAGGACCTCGCGGGGTAAACAGAGAGACTTTGTTAGCATTTGGAACCGGTAGCTTGACTGAAGGCACTGCATATTGTTGAGAGTCCTTCTTCAAGGGTCAAAGGCTCACCATATCCAGTGGGTCATAGCCCCTGACACCCTTGGCTAGAGGAAAATAAATCCTCTTTGCCCCTTGCTAGGTATTTGATTCATCCTGACCTGCATCACAAGCCCTTGAGATCCTTGAAATGGGTTAGGATGTATGCAATGGTATGCAATGGTATGATATCGTGCTATGCATGGGGTGATGTAGGTAAACCCTGTTATGAGTCCCAATTAAGGACTATAAACAGACCCTGCAAGAAATTCAGTATACTTTGTTATGAGTCCTAATTAAGGACTATAAACAACACCTGCAAGAGATCTAGTAAACCCTGTTATGAGTCCCAGTTAAGGACTATAAACAAACACCTGCAAGAAATTTGGTAAATCCTGTCATGAGTCCTAGTTAAGGACTATAAACAGAACCTGCAAGTGGTTAGTACACCCTGTTATAAGTCCCTATTAAGGACTATGAACAAAACCTGCAAGACATCAAGGGTCAGATAACAAGCATGCAAGTAGTCCAAGTATGAAGGCACACAAGTCACACAAAAGAACCCTTAGAGTTTAGGCCAGCATGAGGTCTAGGTATTACCCTCTTGAAGTTGGTGGGTTCAACCTGTCCTAATCAAAGTAACCGGGTTCTAAGGTTCCCAATATCACGGGATTGCTTTCATTGTTCATCGTTTCGATTTAGCCACTGAACTGGCGACCGAAATATTCCAGGAAAGCAACCCTCAATTGAGTGTAGTATCGAGTATCAACCAACCTCGGACTGCACCAAAGTCAGTTATCTCACTACCCTAAAGAGGCCAAGATAGTTCTATTAAGGTTCCTAAGGTCTGTTGATGCTTCACGACACCACGCGGAGGCCCCGTACTCTCCTTGACTGAACTCAAGGGTTACCGGTACACACCAAAGTGCCACATCAACGTAGCAGACTGTTTCAACCATGTCGGTATACCCCGCACAGTTCCCTCACAGCCTTGTTGCTACTTTCTAAGAAGGTTTCCCCAGATCCGGGTTAGGATCTATAGAACTCCCAAGACAGTCCCACAATAATAAAGCAAGCAAAGCAATACAATTGAAAACACGGTGATCTTAGTCCTAAGGTACACCTCACTTTAAGTTTATCCCCAGCAGAGTCGCCAGTTCTGTGATCGGTGGATCTGGAACTGACTGTTTAACGCTGGTTCGCGAAATGTCGCGGAAGCAAGAGTCGCCACAGTCTTTTATTTTCTCCAATTGGAAAGGACAAAAGCACAGAAAAATTCCTTTAAAGAGATTGCTCTCGGTTCGGGAGGTAGGTTATAGAAAGGGAAGGTATTAGCACCCTTTCTATCCATGGTTATCCATGGGCTCTTAGATACTTGCTCAATGTGTTTTCAAAATTGTGTGCTTGCTTTTCAATGTGGGTTTTAAAAAAGGTTTCTTTGAAAAATTTCAGTTCGACTCGTACGTCAGAGTGTTTGAAAATTTTGCTTTGAAAGCTTTTAAAAATGTGTTGGTGTGAAAAGATTTTAGTTTTGATTTGTTTTGAAATTAGAGCAAGTATCCTTGAGAACCTACCTACCCTAAGGAATTCGTCTGTGTAGATGTCCTTAAAAGTAGTGCCATCCCACCATTGAGAGGTAGGTAGCACCACCGTTGGAGGTGTTCGGGTCAATTCGATATTCGGGACGCGGTGATCACCAGAGCAATGGGAAGACACCTTAGAAGCTACCCTCATGCCAGGTTCCCGGATCATGAGGACTTACTAAGACATCCTCTACTCGACGATCACCTTTCGAGGCAAGGCAACAGCGAGGCGTACCCTAGGGGTGGTGTGTGCGAATCGTGTGTCATGTTTCAATTATTTGTCTTGGCATGTTTGTTGTGTTCTACGCTTGATTTTAATTTGTTCATTCATTCTTGCATGCATATTTAACAGTTGTAAAATTGCGGGAAAGGTAAATCTAAAGCTATTACAAAGGCGCGGGTCCACATCGCCAAAATTAAACCGGACCCGATTTAGCGGAAAAGTAAATAATGCGAAGTAAATAAAAGTGCAAGAAATTTAAATTACAATGCTTAGGGACAATTACATAATTATATAAACGATAAAAAGTAAATGCGCAAAATTAATAATTGACAAAACTAGGGCGTTGGACCCTTTTGCAAATAATTAAAATTCATAAGGATTAAAGATTAAATGATTAAATGATTAAATGTTTTTTGGTATTTTTTATATTTTTAGATTTAATAAGGAAAAGAAATTAATTGAAATTAAATTAAAAGACAAACCCTAATTCTAGTATTTTTTAGTTATTAAGAAAGAATTAAAATAAGATCTAATATTAAACCTAAAATTTATTATGTACAATTTTAATTATGAAAATAATAAATAAATAGTATTGTGAGAAATAAAAATTAAAAAGGCATTAAAACTATCAATTAACCTAATTCTACATGTTTTTTGGATTTTCATTAAAAGAAATTAAAATTAAAACCTAATTAAACTAAACAATTTACATTCTAATTTATTCATTGCAATAATAAAATAAAAATGGTATTTTTTGTCTTTTCTGTATTTTTTAATGTTTTTATATTTTGTAGAAAAAATAAGTTAATTAAATTAAGACAATAAAATAAATAAAACAATAAAAATAAAAGTGAGGAGAAAAATATAAAATGCAAACCAGGGTGGGGTGTTGCCCCAGATTGAGAGGTGTAGGCCTGGGAATTATGGCCCATCAAGCCTTGAATCCATTGACTTTTCCAGATTCCATATGATGCATTGACTGTAGTCTAGTGTGTTCCTGGGATCCACGCCTCTGATTTGGTCTTAGTGCACACGTGGGTGGCTTGGATATAGCGTGTATGGTGAATCTTTATGTGAGACCTGTATGAGATTGCCAAAGGAAAAATAACATGAAATTTTGCAAGACCTGGGACTTGAACCCAGGTCTTTGAGGTCATATGCCTAACACGTTACCACTGAACCATGCGCGTTTCGTTTAATATATAATAAACAATGAATAATATAATAATAACGCGTTAGTGCTTTGGAATTTCGCGCGAAAATTTAAACTGGCGAATCACAGGTTGCCACCACTTCATCTTCTTCACGTCCCCTATAATATAAACAATATGGCAACGGTTTATGGAGCGTGGCCTAAAGCTATATATCAAAAAATAGCGATTAGACCCTCGACGCTCATAAATTGAGCGCGAGGGTTGGAAGCTTTTCGTCTGGTCGTGCTCAATGCAATGACAAAGGTCTGGAGCTCCAATTTTACGTTATCTCAAAAGCCCCAAATTAGCAAGCCTGCAAACCCTAGTATGTGACAATGGCGAAAACGCATATGTGGCTCAAAAACACAATCAAACGTATCAGTTAGTTCAGAAACATCAATACAAACATGAATCCATGAAAAATAATGCATAAAGATGATGGAATCATGCTATGTGATTTCAAAATTTTCAAGGTACGGTTGGACTCATGGATACCAGTTCAAGGTGTTTTGCTTGTTGTTAATGATTGAGAAACACTCAATGATGTCTCAGAATGCTAATGGGATGAGAGTTGATGCTTGAATCGGCCTCAAACCTTGAATTCAGTATTGAACTTTTTAAGGATTTTTGCAAGTTTGTAATGTCAATTGCTGCGCAGTATGGAGTCTAGGATGATTAGGGTTGTGATGCTGTGTATGTATAGAGCGTGTTAGGTCAAAAAGATTGAACAAAATCTCATGCCATAATGGATTTCAATATTTGATTTGTTAAGAATCTTTTCCAATCTTTTTCTCATGTTTCTTGTACCAAATCTGATCAATTAGCATCAAATCCTTCCCTATTAGCATGTGCACGAGTTATAGAGTCCAAAGCATGCATAAAAAGATTTGTTTAGGTTAAGATTGTATTTTTCATGAATTAAAATGATTTAAATGAATATAAATTAATATAAATTCAAATAAATAATTAAAAAATATGAAAATACTTCCCTTTGGGCCTAGTGGTCGTGCATAGGCTTGGCATGAAGAAACTTGGAAGAAAATTGGGCCCATTTGCATTTTTAGGCCTTTTGCATCAATGTTGACTTTCAAAAATTTCCAAAAATTTCCCAACTTCCACAAGGCATAACTTGGTCAATTTTTAAGCTTTTTACAGGTTCTTGGACATTTTGGAAAGGTCTTTGAGTCCTTTAACCAATGCCTTTGGTCCCATGTCATTTTGATTTACCAATCTCAAGTTATGGCCTTTGACTTAAAGTCACTTTTTGTTGACTTTTGAAAATGACCTATAATGTTGAAATTGATAACTTTTTGTGAGAGCATTTCTTGGACTTGTAACATGAAGATGAATTGTGGGAAATGTCTTTCTCTTCAAAATGAGCTTTGGATGGAATTTTTCTGATAATCCATGTGAAAGTTATGCCCTGGTCAATTTCAGTTGACTTTTTCAACTGTCCAAATATAGCAACTTTTGCATCTTTGATGATTTCTGAGCCAAATCTTGAAAATCATGATCAAGCATTGATCAAATGATGTTTGTGGCTTCAAAATGATATATTGACCAAAAATTTGAACTTTTGACTGCCAAATGACCATTTTGCCCCTACAGTTGACTGTAGTGCAATTTAGGGTTTTGACTGTGCAATTTTGAGCTGAATGCCTTGAAACTTGATATGAGGATACTTGACCATCTTTGTAGGCATGTGAGACTTGATTGGGCCTTTGAAAAGTTCATTTGCTTGACCAGAACTCAAACCCTAGTTTTGACTGTCTAGGAGACAGTTGAGCTGCACAACCCTTGGGGAATTTTGTGACCTTGACTTTGACAATTCTTGATGAATATGGGAGGGCAAATTTTGGGGTACAACATTCATCAACTGAAGTAACAAAGATATCTTCATCAATGGCGTTGGCATTATGGCCGTGTTTGGGCATAGGGGCAGAAATGACATTGGGCTTTTCTGGCGCATCAAATTCAATCTCTTTGGCTTCAAGAAGGTCTTGTACCTTGTTCTTCAGAGCCCAACAGTTGTTAGTGTCATGGCCGGAACTCTCAGAATGGTATGCACAGCAGGCATTAGGATGATAGTGAGGAGAGGTTATGTTAGGATTCTTTGGAGCTTCTTTCAAAGTCACTAGATTGGATCTTAACAGATGTGGCAACACTTGTGATAGTGTCATATTAATTCGAGTGAACTGTCCGATTGGTCTTTCCATTCTTGGCTGGTTGCTTCTTTGCTGAGCAGGCGCTGGTTTAGGAATCATAACAGCCCCCACCATTGGACGACGTTCAACCCTATCTTGATTTCTCTGAGGATATATAGCAACAACTTATTTCTTTCTGATGAATGGTTTCCTTACAGCAGCAGAGGATGCATCTTTCTGAATCTTCCCATTCTTTATCCCGGCTTCTACCCTTTCTTCGGTCAATATTAATTCAGTAAAACATACCGATGAACTCCCAATCAAGTGATTAAAGAAGGGACCAGACAAGGTGCCCAAAAACATGTCTACCAATTCTCTTTCAGATAAGGGAGGCTGGACTCTTCCTGCCAAGTCCCTCCATTTTTGCGCATAGTCCTTGAAGCCTTCACTTGAAACCATGGCCATACTCTAGAGTTGAGTACGGGTAGGCTCAAGATCAGTGTTGTATTGGTATTGTTTGTAAAAGGTAGCAGCAAGATCTTCCCAATTATGAACCTTGGCTCTTTCTAACTGATAAAACCAATCAAGTTGAGTTCTAGACAGACTGTCTTGGAAGAAGTGTACCCATAAATCCTTATCAGCAGTATGGGGTTGTATTTTCCTCACATAGGACCGGAGATGCATTTTAGGACATGAAACTCCATCATATTTGGCAAACACAGGTGCTTTGACTTTTGGAGAAATGACAATTCCTGATACTAGTCCCAACTCCTCAAAGTCCAATCCAGGCACTTTTTGGATTTCCATTGCACTTAACCATTTTTCTAGATGCTTATACTTGTCATCGGCTGGAGGATATTGTTCTTCAGAATAGTCTTCTTCTTCCTCTTCCTCTTCTGACTCTGACTGGACAATTGTTTCCCTTCCCTTTCCATCTTGACTGTCTTTCTCACCGGGTGTCGTTGCAAAGTCTAAGGCCCTTCTTGTCTGCCCTTGGAATCTTCTTCCCATGTTTAGAACTCCGGTTATCTTTTTCGTCTTCTTTTTCTTCTCCTCAACCAACAAGGTCTTAAACTCTTCTTGTCCTTTGGCTAGAGTTAAGAACATCTGTTGAAACTGTGCATTATGAGCTTGGAGGTCCTTCACTGTTTGCTCGAGATCCATCTTGCAAGAAATAAATAGTAGAAAAATGAGGAGACTTGTTGCAAGAAACCTGCTTATGTTATGATGAATGGTGGATGCATATGCAATGATTTCAAGGATTTCAAAGATTCAAATTTGTTTTAGACAAAAAGGAAACACACGTTATATTAATAAATTAAAGCTTGAGTACATCAATTCCTTTTTGGGAAAAATAATACAAAAACTCTAAGATAAAAAGGTAGTACGTATCCTTTTTGGTGCAATGTAGGCATTCGGGTTCCTCTCCTCATGAAGTTGCTTAGTGAGTTCCAAAACCTTCTTCTCTCTTGCGTAGAATTGGGCTTCTAAAGTATCTCGCTCCCCCTTGAGTTGTATCCAATCTCTTTGTAAGTATTCAAGAGAGGTGGGCATGTCAGGGTGTAGGATAGTGTATGGAATATCTCCTTCCATAACAGGCTCTATGATTACCGAGAGGATGAATGGATAAGGCATCATAAGGCTCTGAGCACGAGTTCGTACCCATTTGAGGTAAGGCTTAAGAGGGATAGAATTCTTGTGCCCCAATGTCTTGCTATCTACCTTATTCAACATCCTCCAAGCTCGGATAAATCTCTGGAAAAGACCTTGATTGTCGTTCTCGTAGTCAAATACCAAACCTTGAATGAGCATATCATGCAGGCCATCCCTTCGGGCGTAACCAAACTGTCTTAAGGCTAAGCAGGGGTTGTAGGTGATACCTCCCCTAATGCCAAGTAAAGGGACATTAGGGAATTCTCCACAACGGTCGACAATAGTAACATTCTCTAAGGATCGGGAGCACCAATGAATGTCTGAATGTTTGAGCGTCATCAACCTTTGTGACCACCTTGAACCTTGCTCGTTCTTCAATACAAATTGGGGAAGATGCGAAATAAACCATATTTCCAAGAGAGGAGTACAACACATAAGGGCACCTCTTTTCCTCATTGTACGAGTGTGAAAAGAATGTAGGATGTCCCCTAGCAAAGTAGGCACCAGGTTGCAGGATATGAAGATTTTGACGGTGTTCACATCTATGAGTTAGTCAGGATTTGGAAACAAAACCATCCCATAGATGAGGAGAGCTACAATTTCCTCAAAAGCTTGCAGATCCAAAGAATTCCAACAATTTTGGGCTTTCTCAAACAAGAACTTTGCTAGGAAACCCTTGACATCACTCCTTGTTTCCCTATTGGTTGTGACATCAGATGATTGCAAGTGTAGAGCTTGAGAAATCTCTTCTGGCTTTGGGTCTCTTTCTGTACCGTTGAAAGGTAGTTGATTGAGAATGTGAATCCTCAAGAGTTGGGAGAATTCTTTCAAAGTTGGCACAAGTTGATAATCGGGGAATGTGAAGCAATGGTGTAAGGGATCAAAGAACTGAAAGAGCACCTTCATCATGTCCTCATCAGTGTTGGAGGTGACCAAGTTGAGTAGACGACCATGTCTCTCAGTGAATGGAGAGTTTTCAGGAATCCTTGAAGCTAGCTGCTTAAGTTGTGGAGGGATCCTTACAAGATTGACTTGAATAGTTTTCCTGCGAAGATAATCCATATCCTACAAAATAGAATAAAGATAAATCCCAAGATCCTTGAAATGGTTAGTGAATGAGTATGATGTTATGATGTTCATGATGTTATGTACAAGTATGTATATACAAATAAAGAAAACAAGTCCTTAGTTTTAGGCTTGCATGGAGTCTCATAGGTAAGTACCCTCTTGAAGTTTAGTTGGCTCAAACCTGTCATAGTAATAGTAACCGGGTTCTAAGGAGCTCAATATCACTGGTTTGTTTCCTTGGTCATTGTTTAAGCACAAGCCTCTTTAATAACGACCGAAATATCCCAAAAAACCAAACCTCAATGAGTGTAGTATCGAGTATCTACCAACTTCAGACTACACCAAAGCCGGTCATCTCACTACGTCCTAAAGGCCAAGTCGGTCAAGTAAAGGTTCTAAAAGTTCATTAGTGCTTCATGACATCACTCAGTGGCCCCGTATTCTCCTTGATTAACTCAAGGGCTACCGGTACCCACAAATATGTCGCACTAACGTAGCTATTTCTTAGACCATGTCGGTATACCCCACACAGTTTCCACAATGTATTGCTACTTACCTATAAGGTATCCCAAATCCGGGTAGAGGATTTAAACCCAAACAAAGAACCATAACGTAAAGCATACAAATCAAATAATGAACGCAATTAAATGTGATCTAACCCTAAGGTAACCCCACTTTTAGAAATCTCCCCAGCAGAGTCGCCAGTTCTGTGATACGGTGGAAGAACTGACTTGAAGGTTTTGCGTTTGATCGCAAATGTTGCAGTTAGCAAGAGTCACCACCAACTTTTCTTTTATCCAAAAGGAAAGGTGAAAAAGCACAGGAAGAACTTTGAGATTATTTCTTGAGTTCAGGGGGTAGATTATGAAAAGGGAAGGTATTAGCACCCCTTTCATCCATGGTTTTACATGGGCTCTTAGTCACTTGCTAGATCACTTGCTTTTGTTTGAAATTATGCTTTGTGTGGTTTTTGAAAGTATTTTGTAAAGAGGTCATCGTTTAGGCAAACTTTGTAATGATTCTCGTTCGTAAGAATGTATACAAAGTGTTTGATCTTTTGAAAATATTTTCAAGTTTGTAAGATGTTTGAAAGTGTAGGTGTTTGTTTTGAAAATAGCAAGGATGTTTTGTTTGAAATTGAGCAAGCAATTAGGAGCATTCTACCTACTCAAAAAGTCTTTCTTTTCCTTTGATATTGTTATCTTATCATTGATTTGGTAAGTAACCCTATCTTTGGATGTAAATGGGACGGGCGTGGGTCATCGTATAACCATGATTAGCAATGTTGCAAGGTACCTTAGCATTCTCTTTTAGGGACTAAGATCATTTGAAAGGAAACTTAGATAGCATCATCGAGGGACTATGATCTTATATTCGCTTGTTTTTGCTAAGATACCTCGCATGCGTAATATGGCCATTTTGTATAGGCAACCAAGTGGATTTACCCTAGGGATGCTTGTGTGCAAATGTATTGTTTTCATGCTTGATTTTGTCTTGAATTAGGGTTTTCTAAGCATTGGTTTTAGTCTTTCCATACAAACCCTAATTACTAGCATGTTATATATAAAGCGATAAATTGCGGAATTTAAAGTTACTACGCTATTACAATACTTGTGGGAGGGGGGAATACAAAGTATGAATGGGGATTGCAAGAATTTAAAACCTAATTAATCTATTACAACCAAATTGAATTTATACAAGAATTGAAATAATGTACAAAAAGAATAAATGTACAAAAATGCAAACGTAAAGAAAATGGATCTTTGTTTGGTTTTCATGAGAAAAGGGAATTTGTTTTAGCCTAATTAATTAAAGAATATAATTAATTAAACTTAAATTTATTAAGAAAAGATTTTAAATAAAACCCTAATTCTATTAATTTATTAAAAATAAATTTTTTTAAGAAAATTAATTTTGGTATTTTTTGTCTTGAAAATAATATATGGTGTTATAAAATATTTTTGGCCCTTTTTACATTAAAATAAATATATTTTAATTGGTGTAAAAGAAACTAAATAATAATCTAGTTTTAAATTAAATTTACAAGACTAGTTAGTAAAAATAAATAAAGTATAGTTAAATAAAATATTTTTTGTGAGAAAAATAAAATAGACTAAGTCAAAATATAAATATATTATTTTTGTATTTTTTGTGATTTTTTAGTATTAGGAAAATATTTAAGAAAACAAATAAATATAAATATATAAAAAAGAAAAATAAAATAAAATCTGGGCCAGGGGTGTTGATAGCCTGCAAGGGGTTAGAAAGCAAAAATAAAAAAAACAACAAAAGCCCAAAGAGGCCCAGGCGCCTGCAAAAAGGTCAGAATGATGCAAAAAAATGTGAAAAAACAAAAAGGGTACCACTGAGGCTCGAATCCAGGTCCCAAAGGTTACAGACGCGTGCTTCTACCATTGGGGTGGCTATACATCCGCTAACATAAGAAAAACAATAAATATATGATACAAAATGCGCCTTGAGTTACACTTCATCTTCAACCTCCAGCCAGACCAACTGTAACTTGTTCATTTCTCAACAAAAATGAAAACTGTAAACATGAAACTTGTAGCAAATTTCCTCACGGTTTCAGAAATGTAAAACATTAAAACTATATCTCAAAGATAAACATGAATTTTAATTGCCTTATTCCAAACCCTAAAAATCTCAGAAAATTCAATCTTGAAATTCTCTAAGCTCAGGCAAAATTAATGGAAACTATGGACACGGTTAGCTTTAGGGCAATGATATCTACATGTTTCATTCACAAATAAATTATTGATGATGCATGTATGAAGAGTTCCAAAGTTAGAAAACTTACCTTGCAAGAGGGTATTGGGTTTGGAGTTTGAGCAACTTTCAAGGAGTTTCAATGGTTGGGTTAGCTTCCTCAAATTCCCAGGAAGCTAATGGAATGCTTAACTTGAGTTGAAAGGGCCTGAGGAGTTCTGGAGAAGTCCATGTGCAAAGCTCTGTTTTTGTAAAAAGGAGGATGGTGTTAATGGTGTTACAGTTCTGTAACAGGGTGTGGGATCAATTCTAAATGATGTTTAGAAGCTTTAGAAACAAAAAGGCTTGAAAACGCACGAGGGTGTTATGAGTTTCAAGTTTTTGGTCAGTTTGTGTGAAAATGGAAGTTTGAAGTGTGATTCTGAGTTCTAGCTGTCTTCAGGGATTGAGCATTCGTGTATATCTTGCAAATAGTTTGTGTATCTATAAGCAAAAGGATTGAAGTGGTTTGGACAATCAGAAGTACAAGTTTCAAGCTTTTGGCTAGGTTACTTGATTTTGAAGAAAAGAGGGAAACCAAGTTTCAATGTGTAGTACAAGAATGGGCTGGGTGATTGTAAGTGTCTAACCCGTTTCTCATGTATTGTAATACATGTATGATCATAAGAGAACAAGTGCAAGGCTCAAGAACAAGTTTTGTGCAAAAAAGCACTTTATCAAAATGACAATGTACACTTTCTTCCAAAAATGGATATAAAGCATGTCCATGCATTGAATGCTTGAAATGAGACCTCTAACAGCTGTGAAAGCCATTAATTATGGAGTTACTAACAAATTTGAGGTCTTAAAAGTAGAGTTTATGCAACATACTTTGAATTTTGAATTTGGTTCATCACAAAATGACTTGTAATTCAAGTGATAAAACCCTAACTTCATCTCTTCGATTCTCCCTACTCAAAAATGATCTCAAGGAGTTGTTGGACATTTTGGAAAGCTTGAAATGTGATCTACAACCCATATTTGAATTTCTTTTGAAACTTCCACTTGGAAATATATGAAAAAGTACCATGAAGTTGGGTCAAAATCCTGACCAAATTAGGGCAAAATGTCACTAAGTGTTTTGTTTCATGACCACATGTTCTTAAAATTATAACTTGAGACCCAAGAACTTTTGGAAGAAGTTGTGTGAAGAAAAGTTTTATATTTCATGGAGATATATAACTTTCATGTTGGAAGTTTCTCTTGAATCATCTTTCATCATGGTGAAAAGTTTGCTCAATGTTATGAAAAAATAAGAAATTTCCAAGACTTAGAAAAATTTCTAAGTTTAGAAATTTTGACTTTTCAAAATGAAATCTTGACTTTTTGATTTCTTGATGAATAAGTTTCATATTTTGACATGTTTTAATGAATTGTGATCTTTGACATTTGAATTTGACCAAAAAGTCAAAGTTTGACTTTTCAGTATACAATTGACTTTTGATCAGTTGATTGAAAATTCAACTGTCAATCCATTGGACTTGAGCAATGTTTTGAGCCATGTCATTAGGTAAAAATGATGAAATTGTACTCTTGAGGTCATGCTTTAAACCAAATGATCATTTTCTAGATCAAAAATCAGAAATTGCCCTTTCCCAGTCAAAACCCTAATTTTGACCATTTTGCCCTTTTGAAGATTTGATCAAATATCTTGAGGAATTGTGGTCCAAACTTAATCAAATGATACATATGAGTCTAAAATGTTGACGTGGATCAAAATTTATGAGGTTTGACTGTAAATTGGTCACAGTTGACTTTTTCCCCAATACAACGTATTTTTAGGTCAATTGCTCAATTGACTGAGCAAAAGTGTGATCCAAAGATTGAAACTTAACATGAGTGATCTTGAGGGTCCATAATGATCCATGAAAGTCATATGGGGCATTGTAATTTCAAATATCCTTGTGCAATATCAAACCCTAATTTTGGTCATCAGTGCTTAAGGAGGTGTCTTGAGCCGATCAAACCCTAATGCAGTTTTGAGTCAAGGGAGATCTTGTGAGCAAATTCTTGGTAAATGAGAGGGAAAATTTTGGGGTACAACACTTAGCATTTCTCTTAAGGGACTAAGATCATTTGTAAGGCAACATTCGTAGCTTCATTGAGGGACTATGATCTTGTATTTTGATTATTTCTGCTAAGATGGCTCACATGCACATCATGACTATTTTTCTCAAGGAAACAAGTGGAGTTAACCCTAGAGGTATAAGTGTGCAAGTGTTTACTTTTCATGCATTGTCTTGTCTTGGATTAGGATTTTCTAAGGTTGATTTTTTATCTTGCCATACACACCCTAATTGCTAACATTTATGAAAGCGATAAAATTGTAGAAAATAAATGTTCTACGCTATTACATCATTTGGGGGATGGGGGATACAAATGTACAAATGGGGATTGCAATAAATTAAACCTAATTATCTATTAAAAACCATACTGAATACCTATGAAGCAAATATATGAAATATGTAAAAAACAGCGCAAAAGAGAGAAAAAAACAAATTTTTCGATATCATGTGTCGAAGTATGTGTCGAAGCATGCTTATATGCATCGACTCATATCCTTCTTTTGACCCTGTAATTCCAAATCAACTCAGTATGAGTCGAAGCATAATGTTATGTGTCGAATCACACACTCCTTTTCCCTTCTGTTTGGGCATGTAAAGCAGTATGTGTCGGAGCCTAAGGCTTTGTGTCAAATCATGCTGTAATTTTTTCACTCCAACATTGTTTTATAGTCTGTACAGGTTAGTTCTTAACATATAATTGACAAGAAAGAAATACAAACAAAATGTTAGCTTCGAAGACAATGGTTATTACATGTTATCTTTGAAGATGAATCATCAATTATTCTTGAAATGAAGGGTTTAAAGTCAAGAAAACTTACCTTGAAGCTGGAATTTGTGTTTCGAACTTGAGTTGCTGCCTTGAATGTTCTTGAGTTCGGAAAAAAAAACAGAGTTGTTTTTTTTGGTTATGATTTTAAGAGTGTTTTAAGGCTTCAACATTCATGTTATCTCCTCTCTCTTTTCTTTTCTTTTCTTCTCCTTTTTCCTTGCCAAAAGCCACCCCTTTGTGTGTTGTGAAACAACATATTTGTAGAAGAGTCTTGCTGGGGTTTGAGGGGAAAAACAAATAAAATTTGAACTGTTTGGGTATGCTCTTTTCACAGCTTTTGAGGTGCAGCTCTTATATGCTAATTTGGTGCAAATATGGGACTGAGATAATGCAGGCTTGGACTAGTTTAGGAGCAGCATAGCAGGATTGTTTTGCAGCAATTTTGGAGTGTTGTGGCAATTTGGTGCATGGCTGTTTCATAGCAGTACAACAGACTGTTTTTTGACATGGTTTTAGGTTGTTATGTGGACAGTACAACAAGCTTGGGCTTGGCAGCATATAGGACTTTGTTCAGCAGTAGTCTGGACAACATTGTTTGTATCATGGCACTAGTTTGGTTTTGATCAATGTTCTTCAAAATTCTGCCTTCAACTTGATTCCTTCTACAAAGACCTTGAATCTCTGTAGAACTTTGATCTTTTTCTTACTCTGGTTTTCGACAAGCATATTGAATCTCTTAAAGATGTTGAATACTTCGTCCTTTTGTTTTGATCACATAGATCCACAACCTTCGACCAAACTGATCAACAGACAAAACAATATTTGTTTCCACCAATTGTATGTTCTTCGAATGGACCATATTCATCTGAATGTACCACTTACTTCTTCCTTTCGTTTTGATTGCATAAACCATAACCTTCGACCAAAATCATCAACAAACAAAACAATATTTGTTTCCACCAATTGTATGTTCTTCGAATGGACCACATTCATCTGAATGTACCACTTATTTCGTCCTTTCATTTTGATCACATAGATCCACAACCTTCATCCAAACTCATCAACAGACAAAACAATATTTGTTTCCACTAATTGTATGTTCTTCAAATGGACCACATTCATCTGAATGTACCCTTTGAGTATTCAAGATGATCTCATTGGCATAGCCGAAACGAAAGAATTTCTAGATTGCTTTCCTACCAGTAACCATATCTTGAGTAATCAGTTGATTAAGTGGTCGAAAGTTCAAATGTACAAACCTCAAATGCCACAACCAACTATCCTGGTGGTCGAACAGTTTTCAAACATTGAACTTCTGTCGAATTGATCATTATCTTAAATGTCCTGCTTTTTCGACAATGAGATTTTAAGACCAAATTGTTATTGGTGTCGAACAATATCAAAACTCCATCTTTCATGACAACTGAGAAACTTCTTCGACTAGTCATCTAACACTTAGCAAGTTTTAGTTTGTTCCAGGTACATAGAGAACATCTTTAATCATAAATTTTCCTCCATTACTCATTTGAAAGACTACGTTGCCAGTACCTTCTTCTTGCAATGAACTATTATCAGCAATTTTTTTGTTAAATTGTAATTCATAGTGTCGAAACTATGTGTGTCGAATGGTTTAGAGGTGGATCGAAGCAGGTTTCTCGAAGGAAGCCATTTCCCAGTTGAAGCTCGTGGATCGAAGCCAGCATGAAGATAGATAACATGTCAGCGATCAATCTGGAGAAGAACCCAATACCACATGGTCGAAGCAAGCACATCGAAATGAGGTTCCATTATCTCCGAGAGCAGGTATCAGATGGGAAGATGAATTTGGAACAATGCAGAACTGAGAATCATATAGCAAACATCATGACAAAGGGAGTGCAGGTCAAAATATTCAGAAGACTAAGAACCATGATGAATATAGATTGTTTAGACATAATGAATTAGGTGGTGTGTTAAATTGTAATTCATAGTGTCGAAACTATGTGTGCCGAAGGGTTTAGAGGTGGATCGAAGCTGGTTACTCGAAGGAAGCCATTTCCTAGTCGAAGTTTGTGGATCGAAGCAAACTTTCTCTTCTTCGACCTGTCAAAATATGCCAACCACTCCTTTCGATCAGTCATGTGGTTCGAACAGCCTGAACCAGATTTTGAATTCGACGTGGTTATCTGCAACTGCACACCCTTTTTTATCTGCTTTACCCTTTCGACAGTTTCCTCTTCCTCCTTTCGAGGATTCATAAGTTCCATCTTCGACCTAATGCTTGAGAGCCCAGTATGATCCATGGAAACTATATGGGGCATTAAAAGTCCAATTGTACTTGTGCAAACTCAAACCCTAGTTTTGAGTCATCGGTGTTTGAGGAGGTATCTTGAGCTGATCAAACCTTGTGCAGTCTTGAATCAATAGAGATATTGTGAGAAAATTCTTGAGAAATGAGAGGACAAGTTTTGGGGTACAACAGCTACCCCTGTTCAATCTTCTTGAACCTGCCTGTTCAATCTTCTTGAACCTGAAGAGTGAGATTGGCGGATCCTCCTTTCGTGACTTGAAGGTGAAAGATGATTGAACACTAGAGTGCCTAGAAATTTGCACTCGGTGATGTGTTAGTTGATTGTGTAGGGAATGGGCTTAAAGATACCATTTGGAGAGGTGATGAAGAGTTATCGGAGATGGGCTTATAGATGCCACCCAAAGTAACTATTGATAGGGATTGGAAGAAGTATTAGAATAAATCTTTGGTCAATTTAATCTAAAGGATATGCTGGAATGGACCTGAGTTAAGCTGTGTCCGAAAACGTATTAGAAGGAACTCGTGTTGGGTTGCTCCAGGATGAGCCCGTGTGAAGCTGCATCTGGAAATATATGAGAAGGAGTCTGGGTAGGGCTGCTTCAGGATGAGTCCGTATGAAACTGCATCTGGAGATGTGTGAGAAAGAGCCTAGGTGGGGCTGCTTTGGGAATAGTCCGTGTGAAACTTCATCTGGAAATATGAGGAGGAGCCTGGGTAGGGCTGCTTCGGGATGAGTCCGTGTGAAACTGAATCTGGAAATATATGAGAAAGAGCCTGGGTAGGGCTGCTTTTGAGACAAGTCTGTGTGAAATTGCATTTGGAAATTCATGAGAAGGAGTCTATGTAGGGCTGCTTTGGGATGAGTCTGTGTGAAACTCCATCTGGAAATGTATGAGAAGGAATCTGTGTAAGATTGATTCGGGATGAGTCTGTGTGAAACTGCATCTGGAAATGTATGAGAAGGAATTTGTGTAAGATTGCTCGGGATGAGTCTGTGTGAAACTACATCTGGAAATTAGAAGGAACTCGTGTAAGGTTGCCTCATGATGAGCCCGTGTGAAGCCGCATCTGGAAATTAGAAGGAACCTGTGTAAGATTGCTTCAGGATGAGCCCGTGTGAAGCTGCATCTATTCACGTAGGTAGTTGTTCTGTCTTGTTTCAGGAACTACTCTTAGACCTGTTGAAAATTGTTGATGATAATTATCTGTTGATTGATCTTTCCTGAAAAAGTAAAGTGTTAGTTGTATGCAATGTCATGATGTATAAAATACACTGTGTAATGGTGTTCTTAAAATAAATGAGATTGTGCTACATGTGTTTCGTATGCATGTGCTATGATGTATGAACGTGAAATATTATTGAAGTGTATCTTTTTTTGAGAAAATAAATCCTTAACAAATGTTGGTGAGCCTTGGGAATTAAATCTTAAACTGCTGCTGGGGATGAAGAGTATGCACCTCTTCAGACCTTGTTTTAGAATGTTTCCTCTGGGGATTCTTATTCTGTTGTTTGATGGGAACTTCGTTGGGGAATATTAATTTTGCTTGAGGGAAAAATCTATGGAGAGTGTTGATTTCTTCTTTGAGGGAAATAATTCAAGAGTTTTGGTTGTCTGTTGCTCTACTGGGGAGCTATCTCTTGATTGGAGAGGAAGAAAGTTTAGTTGTTATCTGGTCGGATTCTAGGCTTCACAACAATTTGCTGGGGATAAAGAAACTAACTGTTATCTGGTCGAATTCCAGGCTTTACAACAACTCACTAGGGATAGCGGAAAACTCTACTGGGGAAGAGGAGTTTTGTTAGTGATTTGAAGAAGTTAAACTATTATCTGGTTGGGTCCAGGTTTAGTAGTAACTCGAATGGTTATCAGGTCGGGTCCAGGTTTTAACAATTTTGATCTTGAGGTTTAACTAGCATCTGGTTGGGTCCAGGTTTCAGCAATTGATAAAGTTAAACTACTATCTGGTCGGGTCCAGGCTTTAGTAACTTTTGGGGATAGTAACAACTCTGTTGGGGATATCAATGACTCTGCTGGGGATTAAAGGGTTTTGTCTGTTGATTTGTATTGGCCTGAGGGATTTGTAGTTTGTTTGGGAAATAAACCCATTTGACAATCTGCTAGGGAGGTGTTTTCTTCTAGCAGAACTCAAGGCTTCCTCTTAAGACCAATTGAGCTGGTGAGAAGTTTTCCAGAGGTTGAAACTCTGGTTGGTGATTGCATGGATCCAACTTTATGGGGAAGACCATGAACTTGGCCTTGTGGGGTTTGTACCCTTATTCGTGAAGATTATTCTGTGGGGATAACCTTATAGAGGTGGCTCTGGTGACTTAAACGGGGATCACCTTATGAAAGAGACTTTGTGGGGATTTTTCGTTGTCCATAGTAGTAAGTATTGTAGTGCTTCCAGACAATGTGTGCTTGGTTGTACGTGACCCTTTGCTGGAATTCATGTTCAACGCCCCAAGTGATTCAGATGCAGACCTGCCCCTGGTTATTCAGCACTTCTTGAGAGATTTTTTCGGAATCTCGACTTGACTGCCACAGATGGGTTGGACTATAACATGTCATGCTCCCTTGATTATGGGATATTTGTCATTGGAAGTGTCTTCCCATTTGAAGTGATTCTGCTTCTTGAGAGAATTTTCGTTCATTGGACATTCGCCGTGTGAATTTCTCTGTTTATCAAACAATTAGCTATATGCAAACAACACTATTCAAACAATGCAAAGTTTATGTTTATCTTGAAGTTTTGAAAATGCAGTTTTAACAAATAAATGAGTTTTGTAAGAATATGAATTCAACTCAGGATTTACAGTAAGCCTTACAGGAGTCAGGATACCTTTTGTAACATTATGCTTTCGAACTAACCCATGCTTCAATTAGGACTTTTAAGGGGTTGTAACGTAGCCTGGTTCACAGTTTTAAGAAACAAAGGATAAGGCTCAAAGTTTATTTGTACCCACCCGTTCTTCATGATGTTCTTCAGCCCTATACTCAGTTAATTGTGCATTTTGAATTCCAATTGAGTCTGGAATGATGTTTTGGTGATGGTTCAGATACTGAAAGTTTATTCGTGAAGGCATTAATTTTTGCAACACTTTTCATGTTTGTCGAGGATTTGTAGTGCCCTCTGATAAATCGGAAATGTATCGAATATTTCGATCAATTTATATGAATTTTATCCGCACTTTAATTAATTAAATTACTCTTTATTCATATTATGCTGGTATTTTCTATGTTTTCAGGAATTTGATGTTTGCAAGGCATGTGCAAAGAAAGTCAAGAAAATTCGAGCTAATCGTATTTAAAATCCACACAAAGAAAGAGAAATTATGCAATTGAGTGGTGTGTGGTAGAATTGGGTGCATTACAAGTAAAAAGTCTTGGAAGAATAAAGAAGAAATAAGCGCTGGGCCTAATCCACCCAAATCCCAAGGGGGTGTAACGACCGTTACACATCACCTAACCCAGGTGTAACGACCGTTACACCTTGCCACGCTAGCCCTTCCCTAAAAGAAGGAGTGTAACGACCGTTACACCGATTCCTTCAATCCGTAGCGGTCGCTACGGAGGCAAATCTGGAGGAGAAAATATCTCATCTCCCTGCGCGTCTCCAAGCCTATAAATAGGACCTCAAATCCCCATTTTGGGGGGACGTTTTCTTTTCTCTACTTTTACTCTTACTCTGCCGAATATTTTCCGCACTATTTCTTTTCGTTTATTTTACTGATCTGTGGGAGACACCTAAAGTAAGCCAAATATTCTTCCATAGTATTCTCAAGTTTAATTTAGGTATTTTATTTATTTATGCCAGGATTGTCTGAAATGTTCAGTTTATTTAAATTGTTTGATGGTAGTTATTTATGTTGCGCTGTTATTGAATTGTATAACATGCTAAGCTAAATTTATTTATCGGTATATAAGGTCATATAGCCAACAGGGTTTAACAACGTAAATTGATCAGTTCCCTTTAAAAAAGAATAATTTTCTGGTTTCAATTACTAGTTCTAAATATTAACTGTTTTATTACGAGAGTAAAATACAAATAGAAGTTAGGATCAATAAAACGAGAGTTTGAGATAATAACTGGACAGTGGTAATTGTGCATCAACTTAAAATACAACGAGAGCGCTTTTAAGTTGATTAGGTTTTGTTTGTTTCCAAAAACTATTTTTAAACTCTAATTGAAACAACGAGAGAACTTACTTAGATTTGATCGTAGGATCTGAATCATTAAACACGAGAGTATGAGAAAAGGGTTTTCAAACAAATACTTCCTACTGAAAACTATTTTATTAATCCGAGTTAGGTCAATGAGTTTCTAAATCCCCGAAGTCCAACCATTACATACCAATATTCTCCCTTGAATCTAAACTAGATTATAATCAGTTAGGTTCCCTAAACCCCCTATTAATTACATTATTAGCCTTAAATTTACATAGTAACCTAAGATAACGGTAGTTCGACATTTAGTCCCTTGGGATTCGAGAATATTTAAAGCTACACGCAATAGGACTGTATACTTGTGGTCTAGATTCTGTAAAACGCACAAAGTCACGATCAAGTTTTTGGCGTCGTTGCCGGGGACTAATAAGTCGATATCGTAACTCTTTTAGTTATGCTGTAGAGACTAAGGCACCATTCCCAATTGTATGCCAAGCACTCGCTCTAAAGGTGAAGTCTTAGTGCTATCTATTGTACCCCAAAATTTTCCCTCTCATTTCTCAAAGGATCACCCTGGACCCTCAGATTTGCTTCCATCCAATTCCAAGCCTTGAATTATCAATTTTCAAAGAAAGTCATTCACAAGGGCAAAATGGTCATTTGCACACTGAAAAGTCAAACTTTGACTTTTGGATCAAAATCAAGCTTCAAGAATCATATTTCATCAAGACATGTTGGAATATGAAGTTTGTTTCATCAAGAATTTAAAAAGTCAAATTTTACTTTGGAAAAGTCAAATTCTAAATACTTAGAAATTTTTCTAAGTGTTTAAGAAATATGACAATTTCAGAACTTCTGACCAGATTATTACCATAACGCTCAACAAATTCTGGATATTCTCAAGACATATTTTGGTAAGAACTTCTGGGCAAGTTTTCACAAAAGCTCAGTCAGAGTTTGCTAGGGTAATTCAAAGAAGGTTAAGAAGCGTGCTGCAAGCTTTCTAGAAAGTCTGAAAGCTCCTTCAGAACATGCTGGAGCCAGAAGATAAGAGGATCAGAAGATTGGATGCTACACATGCTCATAACTTCTGATCCAGAACTAAGCCTTGGTGTAGAATCTAATGTTGCAGGATTTCTGGTTGTGATAAGTCTCATCGTCATTTAATGCTCACAACCACTTTCTGAGTCTTTATCCAAAGGATTTTCACCACATGTACCTCTATTGTCTTGGGATAGCAACTTTGATACTAAGCCCATGCTTTGCTTTTTGCTTTTCCTTAATTTCTGTTGATAACCACCATGCTTGCTTCAAGAATAAGCCAGCACTTTAGCATATGAGGGTTATATTCAACGCTTTGGTCAGAACTTGACCAAATCCCAAAACCTTGTTTATACAACCCGCTGCAGACCTATAACCAACAACTAATTCATCCTACGCCTGCATTCCATAATTGCACCAAAATAGCATACGAAAACAGTGATGAAAAAGCAAGGGAACAGGATGCCAAAAAAGGTTCAAATCCCATTTCCCCCCCAAAATCACAACAAATTCACCTATAAATACTTTGCTCAATCACACGTTCAAGGGACTGGATTTTGGAAAGAGAGGACTATCAAAAGAGAAAAATAAACCTGTGAAACCCTTCATAAAAATCCAGATTTCCCAAACAGAAAACGAAACCTTTGTTCTTCCCTTTGAATCAAAGAACTTGGCATTTTCTCTTCCGTTACTCTTGCTGATTCTAGAACATCCAAAGGCAGCCACTCAAAGCTCCAAGCACGCTCCAAGTTCAAGGTAAGTCTTTCTAACTTTACTTGTTTTTCATTCTGAACATCATTAACATGTAAATATCATAGTATTAATGTTGTTCGTATCATTGCATAAGTAGAAAAACCGTGGATCAGAGTTTCTTGATTAAGGCTAGACTCAGATTTAGGATTAGAACTTCTATAAGCTGTTGTGCTGTTATCCTTCTGATTTGCTGTTTAATAAGAACTGAATGAATTGATGGTGTGCTGATTAAAAGTCAAAATGTAACACAGAACTTCTGTTTTTCACTCACCATTTTAACACACAGATCTTCTAGGATTTTCTCACTATTTAAGCATGCAGAACTTCTGAGCTCTCTTCACTGTTTTAACACACATAACTTCTATGATTTTTTCTCACTGTTAACACACACTGAACTTCTGATTCTTACATGCTGATAACGCACTGAATTGCTGATGTTCACTCACTGGCTTAGCACAACACATAACTTCTGATGATTCACTCACTGTTCTAACACAGCACATAACTTCTGAGTTCTCCTTACATGTCAAATACACTGAACTTCTGATGTTTCCACTTGCTGTTTTCAAACACTCAGAGTTTCTGATTTTTACATGCTGATAACGCACTGAACTGCTGACGTTTACTCACTATTTTAGTGTAATACAGAACTTCTGACTTGTGGCCCACTGTCTGAATACCACCCAGAACTTCTGTGTTTTCCCTCTAACGTTTTTTGCAAGACTTCAAAATGTACCAATCCAGAACCTCTGTTCCCTTTCCCTCTGACGTTTCTTGCAGGGCCTTAGAGCATCAATCCAGAACTTCTGATTCCATAGACGTTCCTTTCTGAGTCACGCGCCTGGCTTCAGAACTTCTGATTCCATTTGTTTTGCTTGTAGCAGCATGATGGTCCTATATCTCATTTATTTTCCTTTTTATCACTTTTAACATTAAAACTTTTTTCATCAATATAAAAAAGACATGAAAATATTTTATTTTATTAATTAATTTATTTCTTTTTTCATTAAGACAAAAACATTTTCTAAACAAGTCTATTTCTTTCATATATTGTACATTTCAATATGGTTGTAATAGTAACTTAGGATTTAATTTTACTTGCAACCCCCATTCATAAATTTGTACACCCCATCCCCCTAAATATTGTAATAGCGTAGGACTTTACATTTATGCAATTTATCGCTTTCAAATGTAAATGATAGTAATTAGGGTGTGTATGGCAAGATATGAAATCAAAAAATAGATCACCCTAATCAAGACTAAATGCATGTAAATTAACACACTTACACACTAGCACCCCTAGGGTTACTCCACTTGTTGCCTTACAAAAAATGGCCATGTTATGCATGTGGGATGTCTTAGCACAAACAAATAAAAAATGAGATCATAGTCCCTCGATGACGCTATCAAAGTTGCCTTTCTAAATGATCTCAGTCCCTAAAGAAAAATGCTAAGTCATCTCACAACATTGCTATCATGGTTATACGATGATCCGCGCCTGTCCCTTCACATCCAACGATGGGGCTTCTTACCAAATCAATGGTAGGATGGCAACATCTAAAGGAGGAAGAAAAGCACATCTAATACCTTTAGAGTGGGTAGGTTCGCTCTTAGTTACTCGCTTGCTCACAATAAAAACATTTTTATACACCCACACTCTCATCTTTGAACTATTTTCGAAACAAACACTTTGTATGCGTTCTTATAGAAACGAAAATCATTACAAAGTTACATTTTCAAAATACTTTCAAAAACACATCTCACAAACACATCTTTGAACTATTTTCGACACAAACACTTTTTATGCGTTCTTATAAAAACGAGAATCATTACAAAGTTACATTTTCAAAATACTTTCAAAAACCACACCACAAGCACATTCAAACAAAAGCAAGTGATCTAGCGAGTAACTAAGAGCCCATGGAAAACAATGGATGGAAAGGGTGTTAACACCTTCCCTTTTCATAATCTACCCCCCAAACTCAAGAAAACATCTCTAAAGGTCTTTCCTGTGCTTTTTCACCTTTCCTTTTGGATAAAAGAAAAGTCGGTGGCGACTCTTGCTAAACCGCAACATTTGCAAACACAAACGCAAAACCTCAAGTCAGTTCTCCCACCGTATCACACTATCAATTTTCGAACCTGAGCGCTCTATTACTAGAAGACGCCGAGTACGAGTATATCGTACAAATCAATCCTTATCTCAATCTTCTATCCCTGCCGAACCAGTTGAAGAACCAGACATGGGTGATTAGCCATGTCCGCTCAAATCTTATGTTATTCCTTCGCAAGAAGAACCACATAAAAACATTGCTGCTTCTCTGATCGAGGCTAATAACTTCGAACTCAAACCTTCGTTGTTATCTGCTGTGATCGGTGGGAACGAGAACTGACTGTTTTGGAATGCCGGTTCGTGTTTGCGTTTGTTTTCGCAAAGTGTCGAAGTAAGCAAGAGTTGCCACCATCTTTTATTTTATCCAAAGAGGAAAGGACAAAAGCACAGAAAAATTCCTTTTCGAGATTTTTCTCGGGTTCGGGAGGTAGATTATAGAAAGGGAAGGTATTAGAACCCTTTCTATCCGTGGTTATCCACGGGCTCTTAGGTACTTGCTCACTATGTTTTCAAAAGTTTGTTTTTCTTTGTGTTTGTGGGTTTTTGTTTTTGAAGAGAGTGTAAGTGCGAAAAGTTTTGTTTTGTTTTTTAAAAGGAGCAAGTACTTAAGAACATCTACCTACTCAAAAAGGAATTAAACTGTGCAAATGTCCTTTAGACAGTGCTATCCCACTATTGAGGAATAGGTAGCACCATCGTTGGAGTTTTCGGGTCAATTCGGTTTAAGGGACGTGTGGTCACTAAAGCAATGTTAGGATGCTTTAGCGGTAACCCTAATGTCTTAGATCATTTTTATCGAGGCAACCATTTCGAGGCAACTTTGATCTTTAGACAGGAGGGCAACCTCTAAGACTTCCTATACTCAATGACCACGTTCGAGGAAACCAAGTGAGGTGTACCCTAAGAGTGACATGTGCGAGTGCGTCAATTTTCATTTTATATTATCTTTGTACATGTTATGGTGAGCTACTGTTGATTTTAAATTAAGAGTTAATCTTGTCATGCAATCCTAGTTAGCATACATCTAAGCAGTTAATATATGTACAGGAATTTAAAGTGCGGGAATTGTAAATCCTACGCTATTACAAGGCTTCGGGGATGGGGATTATTTACATGTCCAAAATTGGGGGAATAAAGCAGTAAAATGTAAAAAGTCTTAGTTAAGCTATTACAAACCAGTAGGCAATTACAATAAAATAAGCGCGCGCGAAAAAATTGAATCGGGGTGTCCTTGGGTTTTGACCCCTTTTTATTTATTAAATAAAGAATATTTTTTGTCATTTTTTGATTTAAGAATTAAGACTAACTAATGATTAATTAATTAAAAAAGAAAATATTTTTTGAGTTTTATTTTATTTTTAGAAAATGATAAATGTTCAATTAAGTCAAATTTAATTAATTAAAAAAAACTGATTAAAAATAACTCCAAAACATACTTAATATTTTTTTGCATTTTTTTGTTTATGAAAAGGATTGAATTTAAATAAATCCTAAGTCTACTGATTTTAAAATTGGAGAAAATAAGTTAAAATAATTAACTAGATTAAATCCTAATTCTAAGTTACTTATTTTTATGACTTTTATGTTGATTAAAAAAAAACAAATAAAATGGTCCAAACGAAAATGAAATCAGGCAGTAAATCAAGAAAAACAAAATAATTCTGGAGGCCTGGGTCGAAAGAAGTGTGGGCTGTCTTTCGACCCAATGAAGAGGCTAGATCGAAGGTGCATGAGGGGCTGCACTCTGAGGGTGTTCGATCTGGATATGTCATCCTTCGATCTAAAAGTCCTGGGTCCACTTCGAAGCTAAGCTGCTGAGCTTCGAAACTCTAAACAGGATCTTGAGAATATATTTCCTGCAAAAACGAAACACATGTTAAAGGTCCAGGGGGGACTTTACCCCCCTAATTCGAATCTCCCTCTTATTCGCACCTGCTGAATCTGGGTCTGGCTTTGTTTTATCCTGGGATTCGAAGGAGAAACTCAGATTGTGCCCAAGCAATGGCACAATCTCATCTCTGTGCTGTAGCTTATATGTAGCACATTAAATCATTCACAAACAACAGTAATAACATGAATATGCAATCAGAGATCGAAATGAGTTTGAGATTAGATTTCTTTACCAAACAGAGGTGCTTTGATCTGTAGTTCTGAGGGTGGAGGTGTTCGCTGGATGGCAGCTTTGGCTTGTGCAAGGATTGGGTATGGCTTCCTGGAAGTGGTGATGACTTTTGGCAGCGTATCTCCAAGTTCTCCCTGCTTCTTTTCTCTATTTTTTCTGTATATTTTCGTCCTCCTGTTGTGTGTTTTTTTCCGTGTGTCCTGGATATGTATGTTGGCCTCTGTATTTATAGGGGTGTGAGGGTCTTGTAACGGCAAGAGACAGCCATTAAATAGGCCATTAAAGCCATGAGACAAGAATCAAACACATTAAAGTATTTCCTTTTTTGAAACATTCGTGTCTCTTGAATGAACCTGGACATGTTGATTTGAGTGCCCTCTTGATGACCTCCTTCGAATGGCCCTTGTCCAAAGATCAATCGAAGGGTACTAATTAAAATTCCAATCGAAAGGCTTTGTTAACAGGCCAATCAAAAGGTGCTATTTCATGCTAATCGAAGTGCTCCTTCAGAATACCAATCGAAGGGTCTTTCAGAATGCCAATCGAAGTGCTTGTCCATAATGCCAATCGAAAGGCTCCTTCAGAATACCAATCGAAGGGTCTTTCTGAATGCCAATCGAAGGGTCTTTCAGAATGCCAATCTAAGTGCTTGTCCATAATGCCAATTGAAAGGCTCCTTCAGAATACCAATCGAAGGGTCTTTCTGAATGCCAATCGAAGGGTTTTTCAGAATGCCAATCGAAGGGTCTTTCAAAATGCCAATCAAAAGGCTCCTTCAGAATACTAATCGAAGGGTCTTTTTGAATGCAAATCGAAAGGTACTTAAAGCACCACTCAAAAATTTTCTTTTTCCTTAGGCAAGAGTTTGTGATCAACCATGCAGGGGGAAGACTTTGGAAAACATGAGAGGGCAAATTTTGGGGTGCAACAGTTGCCCCTGTTCAATTTTCTTAAACCTGAGGATATAGATTGGCTTTCGAGCCTTTCATGATCCGAAGGTGGAAGATAATTGAACACTAGAGTGCCCAGAAATTTGCACTCGCATGGTGTAGTATCAGCATTGTGACGCCGGGAATGGGCTTACAGATTCCATTTGGAGATTGTTGGTAGGAGGATGGGCTTATAGATGCCATCTGCAGGAGTGTCAATCGCATAAGAGATTCCTTAGCGAGAACTTGCATACCTGTTGTTGTAGAAGATTCCACTAGGGAAGTCTAACTTCGTTGAGATTTAGGAACCTGCCTGTACTTCAACTGAGAGAATGCTTCAACTGAGTTTTAGGAATCTGTCCATAATTCAATTTGGGGGAAACATCTTCATCAAGATCTAGGAACTGTCTCGTGCCCACCGAGAGTATACCGTTGAGGTTATAGAACTTGTCTACACTATGACGGAGGAAAACATCAAGATCTAGGAACTGACTCGTGCTCAATGTAGTATACCGTTGAGGTTATAGTACTCGTCCACACTATGACGTAGGGAAACATCTTCATCAAGATCCAGGAACTGTCTCGTGCTCAATGGAGTAAACTGCTGAGGTTATAGAACTTGTCCACACTATGACAGAGGAAAACATCAAGATCTAGGAACTGACTCGTGCTCAAAGGGAGTATATCGTTGAGGTTATAGTACTCATCCACACTATGACGTAGGGAAACATCTTCATCAAGATCTAGGAACTGTCTCGTGCCCATCGGGAGTATACCGCTGAGGTTATAGAACTTGTCCACACTATGACGGAGGAGAACATCAATATCTAGGAACTGACTCATGCTCAAAGGGAGTATACCGTTGAGGTTATAGTACTCGTCCACACTATAACGTAGGGAAACATCTTCATCAAGATCTAGGAACTATCTTGTGCCCACCGGGAGTATACCGCTGAGGTTATAGAACTTGTCCATACTATGACGGAGGAGAACATCAAGATCTAGGAACTGACTCGTGCTCAAAGGGAGTATACCGTTGAGGTTATAGTACTCGTCCATACTATGACGTAGGGAAACATCTTCATCAAGATCTAGGAACTGTCTCGTGCCTACCGGGAGTATACCACTGAGGTTATAGAACTTGTCCACACTATGACGGAGGAGAACATCAATATCTAGGAACTGACTCATGCTCAAAGGGAGTATACCATTGAGGTTATAGTACTCGTCCATACTATGACGTAGGGAAACATCTTCATCAAGATCTAGGAACTGTCTCGTGCCCACCGGGAGTATACCGCTGAGGTTGTAGAACTTGTCCACACTATGACGGAGGAGAACATCAAGATCTAGGAACTTACTCGTGCTCAATGGAGTATACCATTGAGGTTATAGTACTCGTCCACACTATGACGTAGGGAAACATCTTCATCAAGATCTAGGAACTGTCTCGTGCCCACCGGGAGTATACCGCTGAGGTTATAGAACTTGTCCACACTATGACGGAGGAGAACATCAAGATCTAGGAACTGACTCGTGCTCAAAGGGAGTATACCGTTGAGGTTATAGTACTCGTCTACACTATGACGTAGGGAAACATCTTCATCAAGATCTAGGAACTGTCTCGTGTCCACCGGGAGTATACCGCTGAGGTTATAGAACTTGTCCACACTATGACGAAGGAGACTGTCGAGATTGAGAACCTTATCTGAAATTCAACTGATGATAATTCAATCGAGATGTAAGAACTGGTCAGATCTTCGACGTAATTGAGAACTTTAACTGTATCCTTCCTGAAAAGTAAAGGTCAGTCATATGCAATTCATGATATGGATCAGGCAATGATGTTCTCAAAATAAATGAGATTGTATTCGTATGATGCGTATATGCATGTATCATGATGTATGGGAATGTGATGTTTTATCTGGGGAAAATAAATCCCGGAGCTGCTGGAGAATAGAGTTGAGTTCTTCATTTTCGCTGGGGGATGATGAACGAAGATGATTGTGAGAATAAACCTGTAGGAGAAGAGAACTCCGTTGGGGAATAAGATGATGAAGAGATTACTCTGCGGGGAATTACTCTGTGGGGAAGAGCTGTTCTGCTGAGGATTTTAACGATAAACTCCGCTGGGGATTCCGTTGATAAGCTCTGTTGGGGATTTTGATGATAAACTCCGCTGGGGATAGATTACCGTTGCTGGTGATATTGAACCTGTTGAGGATAGAAGTCCTGCTGGGGAAAGAAAGAATTTCGCTGGGGATGATCTTTCAGTTGCAACTTGCTGAGGATAACCCAGTTAGACTCTTGTGAGGATAACCTTCTGAATTTGGCTGGGGAGATACATTTGTATTCTACAGGGGATAAGCTTCCAGAATCTACTGGGGAAGATGATTCAACTCCATTGGGGAAGCTTTTTTAGACTGCGCTAGGGGAATGGCTCCACTGGGGGTATCTTGCATTCTGCCGGGGAACATTCTTATATTCCGTTGAGGAATATTAAGACTGCCAGGGATGCTCTCATGCTTGCTGGGGAATATCCTTATACTCTGCTGGGGAATATTAAGACCTTCTGGGGATACCCAAACTTTTCAAGGCTGATGGTAGATTAACTCTGCTTGGGGAGAGCATTACTGATTCGTTCATGGTTACAAGTCCCAGCCGGCATTACTGTCTTATTCTACGGGGAGTGAAGGTATCATAGCCATATTCTTCAGCTAAATATACCTTGGTACCTGGTGAACAGAGCAACTATACCGCTCGGACAATTCTTATTTGCCCCTGTTTTTTGCGGGAGAAGGTGCCTGCGGAGGCCCTGTGGATCGAGTATTATCCCAACCTATGAGGTGCTTGGTCATTGCCGATTGAAGTGACAAATCTTCTTCTGGTAGGCAAGTGACGAGATGACGGGACATAGTCGTACGCTTTGATCCCTAATTTTTACCTGGACTGCCCTTTCGGGTTTTCAGTCCATCGGGATACCCTTTTTTGCCCAAGCCGCCTTTTCAGGTTTTCGACTTGCCGGGTGTACAAATTTTTTCATTTTCATCCCTTATTTTTGCCCGAACCCTTTTGGTTTGCCGGGAAGCCCTTATTTTTGCCTAGGTCAGTTAACCTAGCGGGTCTTTGATTATGCGCAGTATTTTCTGACTATGTCCACGCTCTCAGGATGTAGGGAGGTGCCACTGTTGGTAGTGTTGTGTTGCCATACTACCATAAGATCTTCGTTTGATCATGCAAGATTCGTTGCTGGAATTCACGTCCAATGCCCCAAGTGATTCAGATGGAGATCTGCCCTGGTTATTTTGCATTTTTGAGAGACTCCTTGAATCTTGACTTGACTGCCCCAGATGATGGACAATGATCATGCCGTGCCCCTTGATTGGAAGTGTTTTTCCATTTGAGGTGATCCTTTTTATTGAGAAGGTTTTTGTTCACTAGATACTCGTCGTGCGAATTTCTCTGCTGTTGAACAAATAATCATATGCAAACAATGTTATTTTAAGAATGCAAAGCTTATGTCTGTCTTTTGAAAATTTTGAAAATGCATTTTTCCAATAAAACAGGCAATTTTTTTTTTGTAAAATGTGATGTCAACTCAGGATTTACAGCAAGCCCTACAGGAGTCAGGATACCTTTTGTAACAGTATGCTTTCGAACTAACCCGTGCTTCAGCTAGGACTTTTTAAGGGTTATAACGTGGCCTGGTTCACGGTTTAAGAAACAAAGGATAAAGGCTCAAAATTTATTTGTACCCACCCGCTCTTCGTGATGTTCTTCAATCCTAAACTCAGTTAATTGTGCGTCGAACACTATTCGAATTTGGAACGACGTTTTGGTGATGGTTCACACAAGTTGGATTTTTGAAGGCAGTCATCATTTTTTTTGCAACATTTTTCATGTTGTTGAGGATTTGTAGCGACCTCGTTCTTTTGATTTGTTATCCCTAACTTTTGCCTAAACTGTTTCTTTTTGTATTTACAGTCAGCGGGATGCCCCAGTTTTGTAAGTCTCCTTCATAGGTTTTGACTTAATGGGCTTTTATTTCTGAGAGATAATGACTGCCTGCCCTTACGATTATTCGGAACCATCACTGTCTCTTGTTTTGGGAAGGACTTCTTTGATGCCATTCATTGTGCACCTGGATCAATTGAGAAAACTACCCTGCCCCAGGTTATAATTAAGGGTTTTAATTTGTGAAAAGAAAAACTCCAACTTCTTTGGCTCAAAGGGGTTGACGAGGGATTATCTTCCTTATAACTCCACTGTTTAGGATTTGAAACAATGGCCGTACATCGTCAGCGAGGTCTATTCAAAAGCATACTGTAGAGATTGTGGTATCGTTTTCGTCATCCTCCCTCTAAAGGCTTGTAACTTTTAGCAAGAGTTGAATGTCATAAAGTGAGTAAAAAGCATATTTTAAATGTAATTAAAATGATTGGATCAAATCAAGACAAACATATGCAATGCATTAATGAAACAAAGTTTGGCATTAATAGATAATTGTTTGAGTAACAAAAGAAATCACAACTTGAAAATCCAAATGAAACAAAGACATTCTCAATGATTCGTCATAGGAGCAGTGATCACATTTGGGGTCTCCGGAGGGTCAAGCTTGATCTCCATGGCATCAATCATGTCTTGGACCTTGTTCTTCAGAGCCCAACGGTTGTTTGTGTCATGCCCTGGGATACCAAAATGATAAGCACATCTTGCATCCGGGTTGTAGTTAGAAGAAGAAGTCTTAGGGTTCGGATGAGGAGCCTTTAATGTAATCAGCTTTTTCTTCAACATGTGTTGTAGCGCTTGGGCTAGTGACATGTTGATCTTGGTAAATTGCCTCCTGGGCATGTTTGGCTTACTCTGATCAACCTGTTGTTTTTGGTGAGGTTGTTGTTGGACCCTTGAGGTAGTAGCAACTTGGAGAGGTCCATTCTTTACCAAACCAAACCCTTGTCTTCTTGGAGGCTGACCAATGACTTGGTCCCCGACTTTGACTGTTTGCTTCATGTTGTTGTATCTGTCTTGATGAAGCTGGTTGATCATGGTTCTCAACTCTTCTTGTTCCCGAGCTAAGCCTTGGATAAGAGCCATCTGCCCCAACATTTGGGTTCTCGTTGCATCTACCTCAGCTTGTAGATGTTTTAGCCGTTCGTCCTTATTGTCTTCAGGACTCTTTTTGACCAAATTCCCCATGAGGAGTGTTCTCAACTCTTCCTGCCCCTTGGATAGGTTTAGGAAGATTTCCCTGAACCGAGTCTCTTGAGTATGAAGATCCTGGTTGTCTTGTTGGAGAGCCATTGCTGAAATAAACAGCGAGAACACGAGAGACCTGTATTGGGAGACCTGTTATGCAATGATATGTATGATATATGTATGCAATGTTTTCAAGGATCTCGTGGGGTAAACAAGAAACTGTTAGAGTTTGAATCTGGTAGCTTGATTGAAGGAACTTCATGTTGCTGAGAGTCCTTCCTCAAGAGTCAAGCTCAGCATATCGAGTGGGTCATAGCCCTGACTCAAGTTATCATGTTTTGATCTCTAGATGACATTGGCTAGAGGAAAATAAATCCCCTTTGCCCCTTGCTAGACTTTTGATTTACCATAACCTGCATCACAGACCCTTGAGATCCTTGAAATGTTTAAAGAAATGTTAAGGCATGATGTTATGATGTGTATGCTATGCGTTTAAGCAAAAGTGTGAGGTGATGTAAGTAAACCCTGCAATAAGTCCAAATTATTGGATAAGGACTGTAAACAAAACCTGCAAGGAACTCATGTTGTCAGATAACAAGAATGTGCAAGTAGTTCAAGTTTGAAGGCACACAAGTCACACATAAGAGCCCTTAGATTTCAGGCTTGCATGAGGTTCCATAGGTAAGTACCCTCTTAAGTTTAGTTGGCTCAAAACCTGTCCTATAAATAGTAACCGGGTTCTAAGGAGCTCAATATCATTGGATTGTTTTCTATGTTCGTCGTTTTGGTTTAGCCACTGAACTAGCGACCAAAATATTCCAAGAAAACAATCCTCAATGAGTGTAGTATCGAGTATCTACCAACTTCGGAATGCACCAAAGTCGATCACCTCACTACCCCTAAAAAAGGCCAAGATGGTCAAGTAAGATTCTAAGGTCAATTGATGCTTCACGACACCACGCGGAGGCCCCGTACTCTCCTTGACTTAACTCAAGGGTTATCGGTACCAACCAAAGTGCCACATCAACATAGCTACTGTCTCAACCATGTCGGTATACCCCACACAGTTCCCTCACAGTTTATTGCTACTTACCTAAAAGGTGTCCCCATATCCGGGTTAGGATCTATAGAACTCCGATACAAGCCCACAAAATTTAAAGCATACAAAGCATACAATTGAAAACACAAGTGATCTAATCCTAAGGTACACCTAACTTATAATGTCCCCAACAGAGTCGCCAGTTCTGTGATCGGTGGGAACGAGAACTGACTATTTTGGAATGCTGGTTCGCGTTTGCGTTTGTTTTCGCAAAGTATCGCGGTAAGCAAGAGTCGCCACCGTCTTTTATTTTATCCAACAAGGAAAGGACAAAAGCACAGAAAAATTCCTTTTCGAGATTTTTCTCGGGTTCGGGAGGTAGATTATAGAAAGGGAAGGTATTAGCACCCTTTCTATCCGTGGTTATCCACGGGCTCTTAGGTACTTGCTCACTATGTTTTCAAAAGTTTGTTTTTCTTTGTGTTTGTGGGTTTTTGTTTTTGAAGAGAGTGTAAGTGCGAAAAGTTTTGTTTTGTTTTTTAAAAGGAGCAAGTACTTAAGAACCTCTACCTACTCAAAAAGGAATTAAACTGTGCAAATGTCCTTTAGACAGTGCTATCCCACTATTGAGGAATAGGTAGCACCGTTGTTGGAGTTTTCGGGTCAATTCGGTTTAAGGGACGTGTGGTCACTAAAGCAATGTTAGGATGCTTTAGCGGTAACCCTAATGTCTTAGATCATTTTTATCAAGGCAACTATTTCGAGGAAACTTTGATCTTTGGACATGAGGGCGACCTCTAAGACTTCCTATACTCAATGACCACGTTCGAGGCAACCAAGTGAGGCGTACCCTAAGAGTGGCATGTGCGAGTGCGTCAATTTTCAGTTTATATTATCTTTGTACATGTTATTGTGAGCTACTGTTGATTTTAAATTAAGAGTTAATCTTGTCATGCAATCCTAGTTAGCATACATCTAAGCAGTTAATATATGTACAGGAATTTAAAGTGCGGGAATTGTAAATCCTACGCTATTACAAGGCTTCGGGGATGGGGATTATTTACATGTCCAAAATTGGGGGAATAAAGCAGTAAAATATAAAAAGTCTTAGTTAAGCTATTACAAACCAGTAGGCAGTTACAATAAAATAAGCGCGCGCGAAAAAATTGAATCGGAGTGTCCTTGGGTTTTGACCCCTTTTTTTTTATTAAATAAAGCATATTTTTTGTCATTTTTTGATTTAAGAATTAAGACTAACTAATGATTAATTAATTAAAAAAGAAAATATTTTTTGAGTTTTATTTTATTTTGAGAAAATGATAAATGTTCAATTAAGTCAAATTTAATTAATTAAAAAAAACTGATTAAAAATAACTCCAAAACATACTTAATATTTTTTTGCATTTTTTTGTTTATGAAAAGGATTGAATTTAAATAAATCCTAAGTCTACTGATTTTAAAATTGGAGAAAATAAGTTAAAATAATTAACTAGATTAAATCCTAATTCTAAGTTACTTATTTTTATGACTTTTATGTTGATTAAAAAATAAATAAATAAAATGGTCCAAACGAAAATGAAATCAGGCAGTAAATAAAGAAAAACAAAATAATTCTGGAGGCCTGGGTCGAAAGAAGTGTGGGCTGTCTTTCGACCCAGTGAAGAGGCTGGATCGAAGGTGCATGAGGGGCTGCACTCTGAGGGTGTTCGATCTGGATATGTCATCCTTCGATCTGGAAGTCCTGGGTCCAATTCGAAGCTAAGCTACTGAGCTTCGAAACTCTGAACAGGATCCTGAGAATATATTTTCTGCAAAAACGAAACACATGTTAAAGGTCCAGGGGGGACTTTACCCCCCTGATTCGAATCTCCCTCTTATTCGCACCTGCTGAATCTGGGTCTGGGTTTGTTTTATCCTTGGATTCGAAGGAGAAACTCAGATTGTGCCCAAGCAATGGCACAATCTCATCTCTGCGTTGTAGCTTATATGTAGCACATTAAATCATTCACAAACAGCAGTAATAACATGAATATGCAATCAGAGATCGAAATGAGTTTGAGATTAGATTTTTTTACCAAACAGAGGTGCTTTGATCTATAGTTCTGAGGGTGGAGGTGTTCGCTGGATGGCAGCTTTGGCTTGTGCAAGGATTGGGTATGGCTTCCTGGAAGTGGTGATGACTTTTGGCAGCGTATCTCCAAGTTCTCCCTGCTTCTTTTCTCTATTTTTTCTGTATATTTTCGTCCTCCTGTTGTGTGTTTTTTTCCGTGTGTCCTGAATATGTATGCTGGCCTCTGTATTTATAGGGGTGTGAGGGTATTGTAACGACAAGAGACAACTATTAAACAGGCTATTAAAGCCATGAGACAAGAATCAAACACATTAAAGTATTTCCTTTTTTGAAACATTCGTGTCTCTTGAATGAACCTGGACATGTTGATTTGAGTGCCCTCTTGATGACCTCCTTCGAATGGCCCTTGTCCAAAGATCAATCGAAGGGTACTAATTAAAATTCCAATCGAAAGGCTTTGTTAACAGGCCAATGGAAAGATGCTGTTTCATGCTAATCGAAGTGCTCCTTCAGAATACCAATCGAAGGGTCTTTCAGAATGCCAATCGAAGTGCTTGTCCATAATTCCAATCGAAAGGCTCCTTCAGAATACCAATCAAAGGGACTTTCTGAATGCCAATCGAAGGTTCTTTCAGAATGCCAATCGAAGTGCTTGTCCATAATGCCAATCGAAAGGCTCCTTCAGAATACCAATCGAAGGGTCTTTCTGAATGCCAATCGAAGGGTCTTTCAGAATGCCAATCGAAGGATCTTTCAGAATGCCAATCGAAAGGCTCCTTCAGAATACCAATCGAAGGGTCTTTCTGAATGCCAATCGAAAGGTACTTAAAGCACCACTCAAAAATTTTCTTTTTCCTTAGGCAGGAGTTTGTGATCAACCATGCAGGGGGAAGACTTTGGAAAACATGAGAGGGTAAATTTTGGGGTGCAACATCTGCTGTACAACAAAACCAATTTTCTGGAGGGTCAATAGACGACCCTAATCTACATTTATCAATGTTTCTGCAATACGCAGATACAATTAAGAATAATAGAGTCAGTCAAGAGGCGATAAGACTTCGTCTTTTCCCTTTTTCTCTAAGAGACAGAGCCCGAGCCTGGCTTCAGTCTCTACCAGCTAACTCGGTTACCTCTTGGGATGATTTGAAGAAAGTCTTTCTTGCAAGATATTTCCCACCAAGTAAGACAGCTATGCTAAGATCCCAAATAAGCGATTTTCGACAAAAGGATAATGAGTCTCTTTTTGACGCTTGGGAAAGATACAAAGACATGATGAGGCTCTGTACACATCATGCCCTATAAGAATGGTTAATCATCCATACCTTCTACAATAGTCTCCTTTATAATACAAGATTAACGATATACGCCGCTGCAAGTGGCGCATATATGGATAAATCCTACGTTGTTGCTTATGCTCTCATAGAAAGTATGGATCAAAACCACTATCAGTGGGAGAGTGAAAGAGGTCAAGCAGATAAATCTCCCGTAGAGAAAGCATTGACAAAAGGCGCTATGTACGAGATCAACAGTCTTGATAGTATCCATGCTAAGGTAGACACTCTCGTCCAAAAGATAGATAGCTTAACAACAGTACCTCCAACCACCGTGGCTGCTATAACTCCGAATTACGAGATATGCATAGTACTTGGACATGCTGCTTCTAATGTCAAATCTTAGCAGGACCCCCCTCCCCCCCGACCAAGTACATTATGCTCAAGGAAAACATTACTCGAACACTTAAGACACTGGATGGAAAAATCATCCAAAGTTCTCATATAAGAACACCAATGCGTTGTATGTGCCTGGCCAAGCACCTTATGTACCACTAGAATATCAAAAATCACCTGCAGATGCTCCTAATATGCCTAGGAAGTCTAACCTCGAAATTATAAAGGAACCCAAGCTCAAACTAACAAAGAATTTCTAAACCAAAATATTCACACTAGTGAGCAAATCAATCAGTTAGTGAACAAAGTAGATGCTTTAGCCACCCATAACAAAATGCTTGTGTTGTACCCCAAAATTTTCCCTCTCATTTATCAAGATTTTCTTCACAAAAGTTCTTGGACTCAAGACAAGTTTAGGGTTTGCTCAACTCAAGACATCTCCTTGCACTGATAACCTAAAATTAGGGTTTGAGTTTGCACAAGGATTTTTGGACCATCAATGCTTCATGTGACTTTAATGCACCATATTGGATCCCTAAGATTGCCCATGTCAAGTTTCAAGCCTTGAACCATATTTTTGACCAGTCAATTGGACAGTTGACCTAAAAATCAACTGTATTGGGGAAAAGGTCAATGTGGCCAATTTACAGTCAAACTTCATAATTTTTGATCCACAACAACATTTTAGACCCACATGTATCATTTGATCAAGTTTGGATCACAACTCCTCAAGAAATTTGATCAAATCATCAAAAGGGCAAAATGGTCAAAATTAGGGTTTTGATTGAGAAAGGGCAATTTCTGATTTTTAACCTAGCCAATGACCAATTGGGTTCAAACATGATTTCAAGGACTCAATGGAATCATCTTGACCTAATCACATGGTTCAAAAGATCACAAGTACATAGGTTTGACATATGAATTTTGCAGTCAACTGATCAAAAGTCAACTGTACACTGAAAAGTCAAACTTTGACTTTTTGGTCAAAATCAAGTGCCAAGGGTCATAATTCATCAAGATATGTCAAAATGTGAAACTTGTTGATCAAGAAATCTAAAATTGCAAATTAGGGTTTTAATTTGAAATTTTTCATAACTTAGAATTTTTCTAAGTATGGAAAATTTCTTATTTTTTCCTAACTTTTCACCAAATTTTCACCATGATGCAATTGGATTCAAAGAAAACTTCCAACATGAAAGTTGTAGTCCTTCATGAAATCTACAACGTTTCTTCACAAAGTTTTCCCAAATAATACTTGGATCTCAAGTTATGATTTTGTGAATAGGGGTCCATAAACTAAATGTGAAATGTTGCCCTATTTTAGGCAGGTTTTTGACCTAACATCCTGGAAACTTTTCACCTAGTTCCAAGAGGTATCTCAATTTTCATTTCAAATATGGATTGTATAGAATTTTTCAATCTTTCCAAAATTTCCAAGAACTCTCCAAGATCATTTGTGGTTAGGGAGAATCAAAGAGGAGAAAATGACATTTTGTCACTTTTGTTCAAGCCATTTTCACAATGCATCAAGTTGCAAATCTGACCAAGCATGCTTGTACCTTGCATTACAGGTCCTAAATCCCTTATACACTCCATAATTAAATGCTACCTCAGTGGTTAATAGCTTTATTTTGACCTTTGGAGCATTGTACAAGAGTTTAATCCATAAATGGCATAAAGGGCACATTGCCATTTTGATAAAGCAAGCTTTTTGCAATTTTGCAATTCTTGAGCCATGGACCTGTTTCTTTTGTGCAAGCATTGTCCACAGATATCAAGCTTTGTTCACCAACTCTCTGCAGCCTACAAGCAAGCAAGTACAAGCCTTTGGCACAAGTCACTTCACTTTTCTTCAAAAGCAAGAAAAGTTGCAAAAGTGAAGATAACTTGTACATCTGATAAAGGGTGAACTTGGCTTCATTCTAGAGATATTCACAAACTTGTTGCAAGCTAGAATACAAAGGCTTATGCTCTGAAACATTCCAAAACACGATTTTCTGCCCAAACATGCAGTTTCTGCAAAACTCTTGCAAGCTCAATATTGGCTCGTGCGTTTCTCCCTTTAAAACTTGAAATACCTTCCATACATCACATCCAAACTATCCAAACCCTTACACTGCAACTGTGAGCCCTATTTTAGACATCACCATTTTCAAACTTGAAGGTTGCAGGTTGACTTCTACAGGGAGTTTCAAGCATCCTCAAGGCAAGCTAAGCATTGGAATAGCTTGTGGAAACTTCAAGGAAGCTCACACGATCCTCAGGCCTCACTCAAAGTCCCCCAATTGCCATATCCAAACTTAGCTGAACAAGGTATTTTTCAAAACTCTATCTCTATATTTAGGAATCTTCAAGCTTTGATTTGTGAAGCAAAAATGTAGTCCTTAACTTGCTGAAGCTGTACATATGCATAGTTGTCATTTATATTAACTGAGTAGTGAGAATTTGAAGCTTGAAGTTCATGAAAAAATTAGGTCAGAAATTAGGGCTACATAAATTCTCCATGATCCTTGAGAGTTAGATTATGTATTTTATATCATTGGAATCGTGAGATTCTAAGCTACATTTTTTATGTTGCAAGTTTTTGTTTTTGTGCAAAGAATAGAGAGTTGCAGACATAATTTTTGCAATCTTGGCCTTTTGTTTCTACTTTTTGCACCCCCTGTTTTACTTTTGCACCCCCCCTTTGCATATTTTTATATTTTTTCATATTTTCACATATTTTTTATGTTTATTGACTTTATTATTTTTTTTCTGAACATTAAAAAATCACAATTTTTTTAAAATAATTTTTTACATTTTATTTTATTTTTTATCTTATTTTTTGCATAAAATATTGATTATTTAGAATAAATAGAATCTATTTTCTTAAAATAAATAGTAAACACATTTAATAATATCATACATTTTTATTTTTATTATTCATACACATAAAATATTATTTCCACATATATTTTAATTTTTAATATTTGTAAATAATTTTACTTATATTTTCTTAAACAAAAAATAGACAAAATAAATAATAGAAAGCATAATTTTCTTTTAAATAAAAAAATTAGGGTTTCACCCCTTTCAAAAATAACAATATATTTTTTCTCTCTTATTTTTAGGACTTAAATAATTTTATTTTTTTCATACATAAAATTAAATACAAGACATTTTTGCATAAATACATTTTATTTGCATATTTAAATATTTGTATATTTATTTATCTTGTACAATAATTCAATTGGGTTGTAATAGTATTTTAGGGCTTTATTTTGTGAAAATAACCCCATTCAAAAACTTGTATCCCCCCTCCCATAGTAATTGTTGTAATAGTTTAGTTTATTTTACGTAATTTATCGCATTATGCCATGTTTAGTAAAACTAGGGTTTTGCATGATAAGACAAAAAAATTAAACAAATAACATGACCTAATACAAGACAAACAAAAGCATGTAATATGACACACATTGCACACAAGCACCCCTAGGGTTTCACCCACTTTGTTGCCTAAAAATGGCCATGGTATGCATGCAAAGTATTTTGGCAAAACAAAACAAAACAAAAAAGATCATAGTCCCTCGATGACGCTATCAAAAGGTTTCCTAAAACAAATGATCTTGGTCCCTCAAAACTTGCTAAGATACTTGGCAATATTGCTATCATGGTCATACGATGACCCACGCCCGTCCCGTTTAACATCCAAAGATAGGGTTGTTTACCAAATCAATGGTAAATCAACAATGTCAAAGGAATAAAAATGTACAAGAAAGACTTTTGAGTAGGTAGAATGCTTCTAGTTACTTTATCAATTTGCAAACAATCCTTGCTATTTTCAAAAACACGCACATTTCAAAACAATTTCCAAACAACTTTCAAAACATTGAAACATTTTTCAAAAGACAAACATCGTTGTATACATTCTTACGAACAAGAATAATTACAAAGATTGCCTAAACGATGGACTCTTTTCAAAATACTTTCAAAACCAAACAAATCACCATTTCAAACAATTTCAAAATCAAAGCAAGTGATCTAAACAAGTAACTAAGAGCACATGGAAAACCATGGATGAAAAGGGTGCTAGCACCTTCCCTTTTCATAATCTACCCCCCAAACTCAAGAAAACATCTCAAAGGTCTTTCCTGTGCTTTTTTACCTTTCCTTTTGGATAAAATAAAAGTCGGTGGCGACTCTTGCTAAACCGCGACATTTGCAAACACAAACGCAAAACCTCAAGTCAGTTCTCCCACCGTATCACAGAACTGGCGACTCTGCTAGGGAGTTTATTTTAAAAGTGGGGTTACCTTAGGGTTTAGATCACCTTTTATTGCTTATCTTGTTTGACTTGATTGCTTTACACTTTGGTTCTATTGTTTGGGTTTGAATCCTCTACCCGGATTTGGGAAACATTCATAGGTAAATAGCAATACGTTGTGGAAACTGTGCGGGTTATACCGACACGGTCTAAGCAATAGCTATGTTAGTGTGACATATTTGTGGGTACCGGTAGCCTTTGAGTCAATCAAATAGAATACAGGGCCGCTGAGTGATGTCATGAAGCACTAACGAACTTCTAGAATCTTTACTTGACCAACTTGGCCTTTTAGGATGTAGTGAGATAACCGGCTTTGGTGTAGTCCGAAGTTGGTAGATACTCGATACTACACTCATTGAGGGTTGGTTCCTTGGAATATTTCGATCGCCAGTAAAGAGGCTGAATTGAAATAATGAACAAGGAAACAATCCAGTGATATTGAGCTCCTTAGAACCCGATTACTATTTCTAGGATAGGTTGAGCCAACTAAACTTCAAGAGGGTACTTACCTATGAAACCCCATGCAAGCCTAAACCAGGAACTTGTGTGACTTGCTTGTACATATATACTTGTGCCTAACATCATGGACATCATGAAGCATCATATGCATCCACTAACCATTTCAAAGATTTTGGAAATTCATCTTTGTTCCTGTTTTATAGGTTATGGATTCACTTCACAGGAAAACTATCCAAGTCAACCTTGTAAGAATTCCTCCGCAACTCAAGGAGCTATCTTCAAGGATTCTTGAGAACTCTCCATTCACCGAGAGGCATGGTCGTCTTCTCAACTTAGTCACTTCCAACACAGAGGAAGACATGATGAAATTCTCTTCCAGTTCATTGACCCTTTGCATCACTGCTTCACATTTCCTGACTACCAGCTTGTGCCCACTTTGGAGGAATTTTCTCAACTCTTGAGGATTCCTATTCTCAATCAACTACCCTTCAACGGTACGAAAATAGATCCAAAGCCAGAAGAGATTTCTCAAGCCCTGCACTTGCACTCATCTGATGTCACAACACATTGGGAAACTAGAAGTAGTGTCAAAGGCTTCTTGTCAAAGTTCTTGTTTGAGAAGGCCCAAAGCTGCTGGAACTCCTTGGACTTACAAGATTTTGAGGAGATTGTAGCCCTTATCATCTATGGGATGGTCTTGTTCCCTAATCCTGACCAACTCATAGTTGTGAGTGCTGTCAAAATCTTCATGTCTCGCAACCCGGTGCCTACATTGCTTGGGGATATCTTACACTCTTTTCACACTCGTACAATGAGGAAAAGAGGTGTCCTCATGTGTTTCACTCCTCTCCTGGCAAGATGGTTTATTTCTCATCTTCCCCAACCAGTCTTGAAGAATGAGCAAGGTTTGAGGTGGTCACAAAGGTTGATGACACTTACACATTCATATATTCATTGGTGTTCTTGATCCAAAGAGAAGGTTATCATCGTCGACCGTTGTGGGGAATTCCCTAATGCCCCTCTACTTGGCATTAGGGGAGGCATCACCTACAACCCATGATTGGCTCTGAGACAATTTGGTTATGCCCAAAGGGATGACCCACATGATATGCTGGTTCAAGGTTTGGTTTTCGACTTCGACAACGGCAATCATGGACTTCGTCAAAGGTTTATCCGAGCTTGGAGGATTCCCAAAAAGGTAGACAGTAAGACCTTGGGACACAAGAATTCCATCCCTCTTGAGCCTTACCTCAAGTGAGTACGAACCCGCTCCCAAAGTCTTATGATGCCTTATCCCTCCATTCTCCTAGTGATTATAGAGCCTGTTATGGAAGGAGAGGTTCCATACACCCTCCTACATCCTGACATGCTAACATCATTCGAAGATCTGCAAAGGAGTTGGATACAACTCAAGGGAGAGCGTGATACTTTCGAAGCCCAATTCTACACAAGCGAGAAGAAGGTTTTGGAATTCACTCGGCTACTTCATAAAGAGAAGACTCTCAACACCTACATTGCACCAAAGAGGATGCACAACATCTTTTTACCTTAGAATTTTGTATTATTTTGCCCAAGGGGCATTGATGTACTAACAATTCTACCTTATTAATATGACGTGTGTTTCTTTTTTGTTTAAAACAAATTTGAATTTCTGAATCCTTGAATGCATTGCATGAATACATATCATTCATCATGTGCATAAACAGGTCTTCACACCAAGTTTCCTCATCTCTCTGCTGTTTATTTCAGCAAGATGGATCTTGAACAAACGGTCAAATATTTGCAAGCTCGGAATTCACAATTTCAACAGCTACTCTTGACCTTGGCCAAGGGGAAGGAGGAGCTCAAGACTCTGCTAGAGAAAGAGAAAGATAAAAAGAAGAAGAAGTGAGCCGGTGTGGTTATCATGTGCAGAAGGTTTGAAGGACAAGCCAGAAGGACCTTGGAATTTCCATCAACCTATGAGGAAGGGGAAAGAAAAGGTAAAGAGATGGCAGTGCCATCTGATTCTGAAGCAGAAGAAGAGGAAGATGAGGACTACTCTGAACAACAATACCCTCCGGCCGATGACAAATACAAAAACTTGGAAGAGCGACTAGCTTCTATGGAGATACAGAGAGTACCTGGGCTAGACTTTGAAGAATTAGGGTTGGTTTCTGGAATTGTAATCCCTCCTAAGTTTAAAGTTCCACTGTTTGCTAAGTATGATGGGGTGTCTTGTCCCAAGATGCATCTACGATCTTATGTCAGGAAAATTCAATCACACTCTGTTGACAAAGATTTGTGGGTCCACTTTTTCCAGGACAGTTTATCGGGGACGCAACTTGATTGGTTCTATCAGTTGGAGAGAGCAGATGTCAATAATTGGGAAGACTTGGCAGCCGCCTTCTATAAACAGTATCAATACAATTCCGACTTGGCGCCAACCCGTTATCAGCTACAAAGTATGTCTATGGCTACCAATGAGGGCTTCAAAGACTACGCCCAAAAGTGGAGGGATTTAGCCGGAAGGGTGCAACCACCTTTATCTGAAAGGGAGCTAGTGGACATGTTCTTGGGGACTCTGTCAGGTCCTTTCTTTAATCACCTGATTGGAAGCTCCTCTACAGGTTTCACTGAATTAATTCTAACTGGCGAGAGGATAGAAGCCGGTATAAGAAGCGGGAAAATTCAGAAAGACACGTCTACCTCTGCTGCTGTAAAAAAGCCATTCACTAGAAAGAAGGAAGTGTTTGCTGTCTATGCCCAGAGGAATCAGGGAAGAACCGAACGACGACCAATAGTGGGGGCCGTTATGGTTCAAAAGTATGCATTAGACCAGCCAAGAAACAACCAGCCAAGAAATGATCAGCCGAGAAATAACCAGCAAAGGGTGGAAAGGCCTGTAAGGCAATTCACCAAGATAAACATGACTCCTGCTCAAGTCCTACCACATCTCCTGAAGTTGAATTTGGCCATGCTAAAAGAGGCCCCTAAAAATACCAATACTGCATCTCCACACTACCATCCGAATGCCAGGTATGCTTACCATTCTGAAAGTCTAGGGCACGACACCAACAACTGCTGGGCTCTGAAGAACAAGATTCAAGATCTGATTGACGCAAAGGAAGTTGAATTTGAAGCTCCCGAAAAACCGAATGTTATCTATGCTCCAATGCCTAGGCATGGACACAATGCCAGTGCTGTGGAAGAAGATCTGTTTGTTTCTACTATGGATGAACTGTTAACTCCTCTCCTAACCATCAAGTTGAATTTGTTGAAAGCTGAGGTGTTCCCAGGTTGTGACCAAGATTGCCATACTTACCTGTCCTCATCATTTGACTATCCTCTATTGAAGAAAGGTATCCAACAACTGATTGATAACCAGAAAATCTTGTTTGAGAAAGCTCTTATTTCACCGATTCCAGTTCCAAAAGTTTCAATAATAACCATATACGCCAATCTTTCCAGGGTTCTTAAAAAACCCGTTAGGATTACATCTGCTCCTGTGACTACTCTGTTGAAGATAACAATGTCCAGCCCATCCCCATACAAATAAGATAAAATGGTACCATGGAACTATGGTGGAGAAATCTACTACCATGGTGTCAAACAGATTGAATAGACTGTCGATGAAGAGAGTTCCGAAGAAGACAATTCTGACATCAATAAAATTGCCGGAACAAGCAAAATTACTCGTAGTGGAAGAATTTTCTCTCCAGAGATTGCGCCTCCAAAGGTAGTCTTTGGACCCGTGGCCATTCCGAAGATTACAGCTGTACCAGTGATTACACCTGCAAGTGTACCTGCCAACAATGACAATGCAATTCCTATCCCTACTTCCGCTGCTGAGAATAAAGGAAATAATGTTCAAGAGGAGCCTGTCTTGATGAAGGCTCAATCACTAGTTATTCCTGAGACATCCAAGAGGGAGATGGAAGAAATCCTGAGGATCATTAAGAAAAGTGATTATGATGTGGTAGAACAACTGGGGCAGACCCCCTCCAAAATCTCTATGTTAGCACTGCTGCTGTGCTCTAAGGCACATGCTAAAACTTTGGTAAAGTTTCTGAAGACGACTCATGTTCTGCAAGAGACCTCCGCGGATCAATTCCAAGAGTGTGTAGCCAGTCTGACAGCTGACAATGGTCTGGGTTTCTCCAATGCCGACTTGACCTCCAAAGGGAGAAAATATAACGATGCACTACATGTCTCGGTGGAGTGTAGAGGGACCACCCTAGCCCATGTCTTGGTTGATACTGGGTCATCCTTGAATGTGTTGCCAAAGAAAGCCTTGGATAGATTGGATTGTGAGGGGTTGACTTTAAAACCTAGAAATATAATTGTGAGAGAATTTGACGGCTCTAAAAGGATGGTCCATGGGGAAGTGGACATCCCGATCAAGGTGGGAACCCAGACGTTCAATTCAACATTCTACGTGATGGACATCCGTCCTTCCTACTCTTGCCTGTTGGGACGTCCTTGGATTCACAATGCCAGTGCGGTCACCTCCACTCTGCATCAGATGCTAAAGTACCCTGTCCAAGGGAAGATCATAACTGTCCATGGGGAAGAGGAATACATGATTAGTCATCTGAATTCTTTCCGATATGTAGAATTGGATGGCGAATTTATTGAGACCCCTTTCCAACATTTTGAAGAAGTTTCTCAGGAAATAGCAGCGACCAAAGCGGTATCCTCAACTCCTGTGATCACAAGACCTGTACCTCAGATGTCTTCTCTAAAAGATGAAAGGGCAGTAGTGGAAGAAGGCAGATCCACTATCTGGGGGCAGCTTCCCGACTTTCCTTTCAAATCATACAAATTCAGCCTGGGATTCACCTCAACTGCTCAGAAGACCGTGCGCCGCTCCCGTGCCAGAGGGCCACTTGTGAAGATCATCCACCAAGGGGTTAATGCACTAGAGGACAGTGGAGAAGATGGCAGCTTGGAAGACTGGATTTTTCCTACTGTTGGCGGAGGACTGTGCAACTGGGAAGCAAAAGACGTTGTTCCGATTACTTTCATACCGCAGTAATTTATCTTTTCAATTTCTGTTGGATCTGTAATAATTCACAAACAATTCGTACTTTTTCAACCTTGTGTCTTACCCGAGGCACAACGGTCCATTTGTAAGGGTTCTTATTTCATTTTCATATGTCATTTTAATGAATCATAGACGCTTTTCATATATATACCTTTTTGTGCTCATTGTCTTTCTTTTACATTTTGTTGTTTTAAGATGGCTATGCCCTTACACATACCCACACTTACAAATGCAGGTACCCTTCCACTCCGGAACCCATGGGTAACGATACTGCTATAGCCTTCAGTGACTCTGAAGATCTGATCTACCAAGCCGAATACGAAGGTGAGGAAGATTGTGAGGTGCCAGGGGAATTGGCCAGATTACTACAACAAGAGGAAAGAGCTATTCTGCCCCATGAGGAGTTGTTAGATACAATCAACTAGGGTACTGAGGAAGACAAGAAGGAAATCAGAGTGGGTGCCAATCTAGAGCCGAGTGTCAAAGCGCGCCTAATTCAACTATTGCATGATTATGTTGATATCTTTGCCTGGTCATACGAAGACATGCCGAGACTCGATACTGATATTATGGTACACCGTCTACCCACAAGAGAAGACTGTCCACCAGTGAAACAGAAAGTCCGCCGCATGAGACCTGACATGTCAGAAAAGATCAAAGCAGAAGTTATGAAGCAGTTCAATGCTGGATTTCTCGCTGTTACTTCCTATCCATAATGGGTTGCTAACATTGTACCTGTGCCTAAACAGGACGGCAAAGTCAGAATGTGCATGGATTATAGAGATTTAAACAGGGCCAGCCCTAAAGATGACTTTCCACTGCCACACATCAACATCCTAGTTGACAATACAGCTCAGTACAAAGTATTTTCTTTCATGGACGGATTCTCAGGCTATAACCAGATCAAAATGGCACCTGAGGACATGGAGAAAACTACATTTGTTACACAGTGGGGTACGTTCTGCTACAAAGTGATTCCATTCGGACTGAAGAATGCCGGGGCAACCTATCAACGTGCCATGGTAGCTTTGTTTCATGATATGATGCATCATGAGATAGAGGTCTACGTAGATGACATTATAGCCCGATCACAAACTGAAGAAGAACACCTTGATCACTTGCAAAAGCTGTTTGTCAGGTTGAAGGAGTACAAGCTCAGACTGAATCCAAACAAGTGTACCTTCAGAGTCCGGTCCGGTAAACTCTTAGGTTTCATTGTCAGCAACAAAGGCATCGAGGTTGATCCTGCCAAAGTCAAAGCTATACAAGAAATGCCTTCTCCTCTCACTGAGAAGGAGGTCAGAGGTTTCTTGGGACGCCTAAACTACATTGCTAGGTTCATTTCTCACCTAACATCTACTTGTGAACCAATCTTCAAGCTGTTGAAGAAAGATCAGGTAGTTAGATGGAATGATGACTGTCAAATTGCTTTCGATAAAATCAAGGAGTATTTGCTAGAGCCTCCTATCTTGATGCCACCCGTCGAGGGAAGACCGCTAATCATGTATCTGACCGTCCTAGAGAATTCAATGGGGTGCGTACTGGGGAAGCATGACGAGTCTGGCCGAAAAGAGCATTCCATTTATTACCTTATCAAAAAGTTTACCGACTGTGAAACAAGATATTCACTGCTCGAGAAAACTTACTGCACTTTGGTATGGGCTGCTCGCCGGCTAAGGCAGTATATGTTGACTCATACCACTTTGCTGATATCTAAGATGGATCCGATAAAGTACATCTTTGAGAAGCCTGCTTTGTCCGGAAGGATAGCCAGATGGCAGATGATCCTGATAGAATACGATATACAATACACGACCCGAAAAGCTATAAAGGGGAGTGTGCTAGCTGATCATCTAGCCCATCAAGTTGTAGAAGATTACCAATCCATGAAGTTTGACTTCCCTGACGAAGACATCATGACATTGGACAACTTTGAATATTTCAGACCATATGACGGACCTGAACAAGGATCCCGATGGACCCTGTACTTTGATGGGGCCTCCAATGCGCTTGGTAACGGTATCAATGCTGTGCTTATATCTCCAGAAGGATGCCATACTCCTTTCACTTCCAGACTTTGGTTCAACTGTACGAATAACATGGCAGAGTATGAAGCTTGCATCTTTGGACTCAAGACTGCCATAGACTTGGGAATCAAATCTTTGATTGTGTTTGGGGACTCAGCTTTGGTCATCAATCAGATCAAAGGAGAGTGGGACACTAAACATCCAAATCTCATCCCTTACAAAGAACATGTCTTGACATTGCTACCACATTTCGAGCAGATTACCTTCGAGCACTTCCCGCGAGAAGAAAATCAGCTAGCAGATGCTCTAGCTACAATGTCATCCATGTTTAAACTTAACTGGGATAATGAGGCTCCCCAGATCACCATTGAGCGGATGGACGAACCGACACATTGTCACGAGATTAATACCGAAGAAGTAGTGGACCAGTCGTGGTTTCATGAAGTCAAAAGGTATCTTGAGGCTCAGGAATACCCTGAAGGAGCTTCAGTCAATGATAAAAAGTTCTTAAGGAGATTCTCGGCTAAGTTCTTCCTAAGTAATGGCATCCTGTACAAGCGCAGTCACGATTCTATTCTGCTCCGTTGTGTGGACAAGATTAAAGCTGAAAGGATTATGGCTGAATTTCATGAAGGTACATTTGGCACTCACTCTAGTGGGCATACGATGGCAAAGAAGCTTCTAAGGGAAGGCTATTACTGGTCTACCATGTAAGCTGACTGTTATCAACACTCCCGGACCTATCACAGATGTCAAATCTATGCAGACAAGGTCCACGTGCCTCCAGTTCCTCTAAATGTCCTAACAGCTCCTTGGCCCTTCGCTATATGAGGAATCTACATGTTTGGAGAGATCAAGCCTAAAGCATCCAATGGACACCGCTTCATTCTGGTGGCCATTGATTATTTCACCAAATGGGTCGAAGAAGCTTCCTTCGCATCCTTTACTAAGAATGTGGTTGCCTGCTTCATCAAGCATAATCTTATTTGCTGGTACGGTATCCCCGAAAGGATCATCACCGATAATGGTACAAACCTCAACAATACTATGATCACCACCTTGTGTGAGCAGTTCAAGATTCAACATCACAATTCATCCCCCTATCGGCCAAAGATGAATGGTGCAGTTGAAGCTGCTAACAAAAATATCAATAAGATCATACAAAAAATGACAGTCACCTACAAGGACTGGCATGAAATGTTACCGTTTTCTCTCCACGGGTACCGTACCACGGCACACACATCAACTGGGGAAACACCCTATTCTTTGGTATATGGCATGGAAGCTGTCTTGCCTATCGAGGTTCAAATTCCCTCCTTGAGAATCATGAAAGATGCTGGTTTGAGTGAAGACGATTGGGTCCAAACCCGACTTGATCAACTGAACTTAATTGACGATAAGAGACTTACTGCTGTTTTCCATGGTCAGACGTATCAAAAGCGGATGATCAAGGCTTTCAACAAGAAATTCAGACGCCAAACATATTAAGTTGGAGATCTAGTGATCAAGCGCATCATCATGCCACAATGTGATCCCAGGGGAAAATGGACTCCTACTTATGAAGGACCATTTGTAATCAAGAACATCTTTTCTGGTGGGATAATGATCTTAACCACCATGGACGGCGACGACCCACCGCACCCCGTGAATGCAGACATAGTCAAAAGATACTACGCATAAATGACCCGCTAGGTTGACACACCTAGGCAAAAAAAGGGCATCCCGGTGAATCGAAAACCCGAAAGGGCGGTTCAGGCAAAAATTAGGGATAAAATAAAAAAATCTGTACACCCGGCAAGTTGAAAACCCGAAAGGGCGACTTGGGCAAAAAAGGGTTTCCCGGTGGACTCAAAACCCGAAAGGGAGGTCCAGGAAAAAGTTAGGGAATTAAAGCGTATGACTATGTCTCGTCGGATCACTTTAAGGAAAATCTCTTCACTAACAAACTTGGAGCTTCTGATCAATCCAATCATCTTCGGATGAAGCAATGAACGGACAAGATATTCGGAGATACGAAGGCTATAGCAGAATGGGAACCCCATGGGATTTTTTTACACATATCTATCTTTCTTTGTATAAATTTTTTCTCATTTTTATGATACCATCCTCTTACTAGGATGTCTGTCTCCTTTGTACACAAATACTTATTCAAAGTAAATACAAAGATATCCCTTTCAGAATACAGAAAACTATTTGCCTTTTCTTTTACACTTGTGTTTTTATTTGTGAAATCGTCCAAGGATTCATTGATGAACATATGCATTTGAACATAATTACTGTTTACAAATAAACAAGATGGAAAAGAATAATTACTGATAGGTTTAAAGGATAGGAAAATGTCTTTAGGCTATTCCATGAGAAACTCCTACAGTACATCATCTAGATCCCCAGTGGAACTAAAATTTCAAACCTTTAGCCCCATCAGAGTTAAAACTTCAAACTCCCAATCCCCAGCGGAGCAAAAACTTTGAATTACAGATCCCCAGTGGAGATGAAACCTTCTTCCCGAGTCGAGTCAAGATTTACAACTATCAATCCTCAGTGGAGACCATTCAGTTTTCTCCAAACTGCCCAGCAAGTTGTCTTGAAGCCTGGAAATCAACCAGATAACAGTTAACTTTTGTCTCTCCCCAACCTAGGATAACTCCCCAGTAGAGCAGCAGACGACCGAAAACTCCTGAACTTACTCTCCAGCAGTAAGCCTTCTTCCCCACAGAGTTTTTATTTTTCAACAAAATGAAGATTCTCATTCTTAATTCCCCAGTGAAGTCGCCAAAGTTTTCATTACTCCTCAACAGAATGAAGATTCTCATTCTTAATTCCCCGCAGAAGTCATCAGAGTTTCCCCTATTCCCCAGCAAAATAAGGATTCCCATTGAGTAACCCCCAATAGAAGTCATCAAAATTCTCTGGATTTCCCAAGCAGATTACTCAAGCTGTATATGGCATTGCTCGCAACAGAATTTTTGTCAATACTCCAACTTCAAGACTTGAAGGATCTCTATATCCCCAGTGAAGTCACCTAGGATTTCTCATCCTCAGCAGTCAAGGATTTATTTTCCCCGGAAGAAGTCAAAGATTTTATTATCCCCAACTGTCAAGGATTTATTTTCCTTAGCAATACACCAAATCAGCTTACATGCGCATACATTATATCCATATATCATAAACATTGATAAACACATATATTGCATCATACATTTCATGCAGCATAACTTTGTGTTTCAGCTAACATGTTACCCTTTTCAGGATAAGATTAACAAGCTACCGTTAACGGTATACAATCATGATACAGTACAAATACGAACCAGATTCTGAAGTCATTCTGTTGCTCATTCAGATTCAGATTTCAGATACAGTACAGATACACTCCAGACATGGAAGTCACTCTGTTGCTTATTCAAATTTCAACTATCAGATATAGTTCAGATACACTCCAGACACATAAGTCATTCTGTTACTCCTTCAGATTCTGTCACTTCAGATTACAATTCAGATACACTCCAGATACGGAGGTCATTCTGTTACTTATTCAAGTGTCTAGTTCAGATACACTCCAGACATGGAAGTCATTCTGTCGCTTATTCAGATTCCTCAATTCAAGATACAGTCCAGATACGCTCCAGACACGGTTGCCATTCTGTCACTTATTCTGATTTCCCCAGCTTAGATACGCTCTAGACACGGTTGCCATTCTATCACTTATTCAGATTTCAGTCTCCAGATACAGTTCAAATACGTTCCAGATACGGACACCATTCTGATATTCATTCTTCTGACTTACAACTTACAACTCAACAAAAATTCTTGGATGGCATCTTTAAGCCCATCTCCGACAAGATTCTATCACCTCTCCAAATGGCATCTTTAAGCCCATTCCCTCAACTATACTTTGACGAGTGCAAATTTACGGGCACTCTAGTGTCCAATCATCTTTTACCTTCGAGTCACGAACGATAAAACTCACCAATCTAACTCTTCAGGTTCAATAAGATTGAACAGGGGCAGATGTTGTACCCCAAAATTTTCCCTCTCATTTATCAATATTTTCCTCACAAAAGTTCTTGGACTCAAGACAAGTTTAGGGTTTGCTCAGCTCAAGACATCTCCTTGCACTAATAACCTGAAATTAGGGTTTGAGTTTTCACAAGGATTTTTGGACCATCAATTCTTCATGTGACTTTCATACACCATCTTGGATCCCTAAGATTGCCCATGTCAAGTTTCAAGCCTTGAACCACATTTTTGACCAGTCAATTGGACAGTTGACCTAAAAATCAACTGTATTGGGGAAAAGGTCAATTGTGGCCAATTTACAGTCAAACTTCATATTTTTTGATCCAAAACAACATTTTAGACTCATATGTATCATTTGATCAAGTTTGGATCATAACTTCTCAAGAAATTTGATCAAATCATCAAAAGGGCAAAATGGTCAAAATTAAGGTTTTGACTGAGAAAGGGAAATTTCTGATTTTTAACCTAGCCAATGACTAATTGGGTTCAAACATGATTTGAAGGACTCAATGGCATCATCTTGACCTAATCACATGGTTCAAAAGATCACAAGTACATAGGATTGACAGATGAATTTTGCAGTCAACTGTACACTGAAAAGTCAAACTTTGACTTTTTGGTCAAAATCAAGTGCCAAGGGTCATAATTCATCAAGATATGTCAAAATGTGAAACTTTTTGATCAAGAAATCTAAAATTGCAAATTAGGGTTTTAATTTGAAATTTTTCATAACTTAGAATTTTTCTAAGTATGGAAAATTTCTTATTTTTTCCTAACTTTTCACCAATTTTTTACCATGATGCATTTGGATTAAAAGAAAACTTCCAACATGAAAGTTGTTGTCCTCCATGAAATCTACAACTTTTCTTCACAAAGTTTTCCTAAATCATGCTTGGATCTCAAGTTATGATTTTGTGAATAGGGGTCCATAAACTAAATAACTTAGTGAAATTTTGCCCTATTTTAGGCAGGTTTTGACCTAACTTCATGGCAACTTTTCACCTAGTTCCAAGAGGTATCTCAACTTTCATTTCAAAGATGGATTGTAGAGAATGTTGCAAGATTTCCAAAATGTCCAAGAACTCTCCAAGATCATTTGTGGTTAGGGAGAATCAAAGAGGAGAAAATGGCATTTTGTCACTTTTGTTCAAGCCATTTTCACAATGCATCAAGTTGCAAATCTGACCAAGCATGCTTGTACCTTGCATTACAGATCCTAAATACCTTCTACACTCCATAATTAAATTCTAGCTCAGTGGTTAATGGCTTTATTTTGACCTTTGGAGCATTGTACAAGAGTTTAATCCATAAATGGCATAAAGGGCACATTGCCATTTTGATAAAGCAAGCTTTTTGCAATTTTGCAATTCTTGAGCCATGGACCTGTTTCTTTTGTGAAAGCATTGTCCACAGATATCAAGCTTTGTTCACCAACTCTCTGCAGCCTACAAGCAAGCAAGTACAAGCCTTTGGCACAAGTCACTTCACTTTTCTTCAAAAGCAAGAAAAGTTGCAAAAGTGAAGAGAACTTGTACATCTGATAAAGGGTGAACTTGGATTCATTCTAGAGATATTCACAAACTTGTTGCAAGATAGAATACAAAGGCTTATGCTCTGAAACATTCCAAAACACAAAAACACGATTTTTCTGCCCAAACTTGCAGTTTCTGCAAAACTCTTGCAAGCTCAATATTGACTCGTGCGTTTCTCCCTTTAAAACTTGAAATACCTTCCATACATCACATCCAAACTATCCAAACCCTTACACTGCAACTGTGATCCCTATTTCATACATCACCATTTTCAAACTTGAAGATTGCAAGTTGACTTCTACAGGGAGTTTCAAGCATCCTCAAGGCAAGCTAAGCATTGGAATAGCTTGAGGGAACTTCATGGAAGCTCACACGATCCTCAGGCCTCACTCAAAGTCCCCCCATTGCCATATCCAAACTTAGCTGAACAAGGTATTTTTCAAAACTCTATCTCTCTATTTAGGAACCTTCAAGCTTTTATTTGTGAAGCAAAAATGTAGTCCTTAGCTTGCTGAAGTTGTACATATGCATAGTTGTCATTTATATTAACTGAGTAGTGAGAATTTGAAGCTTGAAGTTCATGAAAAAATTAGGTCAGAAATTAGGGCTACAGAAATTCTCCATGATCCTTGAGAGTTAGATTATGTTTTTTATATCATTGGAATCGTGAGATTCCAAGCTACATTTTTTATGTTGCAAGTTTTTATTTTTTGCAAAGAATAGAGAGTTGCAGGATTGGACATAAACGCGCGTGAAGGAGATGCTGAAGGACATGGACGAAGCTCCATCTGGGCTTTTTGCAATCTTGACCTTTTTGTTTCTACTTTTTGCACCCCCTGTTTTACTTTTGCACCCCCTTTGCATATTTTTATATTTTTGCATATTTTCACATATTTTTTTATGTTTATTGACTTTATTATTTTTTTCTGAACATTAAAAAATCACAAATTTTTTTAATTTTTAATTTTTTGCATTTTATTTTATTTTTTATCTTATTTTTTTGCATAAAATATTGATTATTTAGAATAAATAGAATCTATTTTCTTAAAATAAATAGTAAACACATTTAAAAATATCATACAGTTTTATTTTTATTATTCATACACATAAAATATTATTTCCACATATATTTTAATTTTTAATATTTGTAAATAATTTTACTTATATTTTCTTATACAAAAAATAGACAAAATAAATAATAGAAAGCATAATTTTCTTTTAAATCAAAAAATTAGGGTTTCACCCCTTTCAAAAATAACAATATTATTTTTTCTTATTTTTAGGACTTAAATGATTTTATTTTTTTCATACATAAAATTAAATACAAGACATTTTTGCATAAATACATTTTATTTGCATATTTAAATATTTGTATATTTATTTATCTTGTACAATAATTCAATTGGGTTATAATAGTATTTTAGAGTTTTATTTTGTGCAAATATCCCCATTCAAAAATTTGTATCCCCCCTCGCATAATAATTGTTGTAATAGTTTAGTTTATTTTACGTAATTTATCGCATTATGCCATGTTTAGTAAAACTAGGGTTTTGCATGATAAGACAAAAAAATCAAACAAATAGCATGACTTAATACAAGACAAACAAAAACATGTAATATGACACACATTGCACACAAGCACCCCTAGGGTTTCACCCACTTTGTTGCCTAAAAATGGCCATGGTATGCATGCAAAGTATTTTGGCAAAACAAAACAAAACAAAAAAGATCATAGTCCCTCGATGACGCTATCAAAAGGTTGCCTAAAACAAATGATCTTGGTCCCTCAAAACTTGCTAAGATACTTGACAATATTGCTATCATGGTCATACGATGACCCACGCCCGTCCCGTTTAACATCCAAAGATAGGGTTGTTTACCAAATCAATGGTAAATCAACAATGTCAAAGGAATAAAAATGTACAAGAAAGACTTTTGAGTAGGTAGAATGCTTCTAGTTACTTGATCAAATTGCAAACAATCCTTGCTATTTTAAAAAACACACACATTTCAAAACAATTTCCAAACAACTTTCAAAACAATTTCCAAACAACTTTCAAAACATTGAAACATTTTTCAAAAGACAAACATCTTTGTATACATTCTTACGAACTAGAATCATTACAAAGATTGCCTAAACGATGACCTCTTTTCAAAATACTTTCAAAACCACACAAAGCACCATTTCAAACAATTGCAAAAGCAAAGCAAGTGATCTAAACAAGTAACTAAGAGCCCATGAAAAACCATGGATGAAAAGGGTGCTAGCACCTTCCCTTTTCATAATCTACCCCCCGAACTCAAGAAAACATCTCAAAGATCTTTCCTGTGCTTTTTTACCTTTCCTTTTGGATAAAATAAAATTCGGTGGCGACTCTTGCTAAACCGCGACATTTGTGAACACAAATGCAAAACCTCAAGTCAGTTCTCCCATCGTATCACAGCTTGAAACCCATATTTTCCAAGTGGCCCAACAACAAGCACCTATTGCTGCACCTGTGGTACATTTCCAGTTCAACCTCAACCGAATCCAAAAGGACATGATCATGCTATTATATTGCAAAGTGGAACTGAATACGATGGACCAATTGATCCTAGAGCTGAAAACCCAGCCATGTCCCAAAGTTCTAGAAAAAGAACCGAGGAGGAAAGTGAACCAAAAGAGAAGGTAGGTCATGGAGAGACCGAAGAAAAGGAAAAATATTATGTGCCTCCGCCTCCTTACAAACCACTAATCTCGTATCCTTAAAGACTTACTCAATCAAGAAGTGCGGGGCAATTTAAGAAATTTGTTGAACTTCTGAAACAATTAAACATCACGATACCATTCACAAAAGCTATCACTCATATGCCCTCGTATGCTAAGTTTCTCAAAGAAATCTTGTCAAACAAGAAAAAGATAGAGGATACCGAGAGAATTACACTCACTGCTGAGTGTAGCACAATCATTCAGAACAAAATGCCTCAGAAGCTGAAGGATCCCAGAAGTTTCTCTATACCCTGTAATATAGGTAAGTATGTCATAGACAAAGCTTTATCCGACTTAGGCGCTAGTATCAGCGTTATGCCCCTGTCCATATCCAAAAGGCTTGACATGGGAGAATTAAGACCAACCAAGATGTCAGTACAACTAGCGGATCACTCTGTCAAATACCCCGTGGGAATTCTAGAAAACGTTCTGGTACGCATAGGTCAATTCTACATCCCTACATATTTCATCATTATGGAAATTAAAGAAGACAGCGTAACCCCTATAATATTGGGAAGACCATTTTTAGCCATTGCTGGAGCTATTATAGATGTTAAAAGAGGAAAGCTAACTTTTGAAGTTGGAGAAGAGAAAGTTGAGTTTATCCTGACATAGTTCCTACAGGCTCCAGCTATAGATGATACATGCTATCTGTTAGATGTAATAGACGAATGTGTCAAAGAGATGGAGTCAGGAGAAGAAACTCATTCCGAAATTATGAAGATTCTAATGCCCCTAATTTTTGAAGATGATGATTGATGTCCCGAATATCGAGATGACAGTTTAAGCGAATGCCTATCACTGACACCAAATCATATGCCTTTTCCGAAGAAACCTAACTTGGAACTTAAAGTTTTACCCAAAACCCTAAGATACGAATTCCTAGATTCCGAACTTAAAAGACCCGTGATAGTCAACGCAGACTTAGGACAAACTGAGACGGAAAAACTATTGCATGTCTTAAGAAAATATCCCTCTGCTTTAGGATATGACATTGCTAATCTTAAAGGAATAAGTCCTTTCATCTGCATGAATCACATTATGCTAGAAGAAGACTGTAAATCTTCTAGAGAACATCAGAGAAGAATTAACCCGATCTTGAGCACTGTAGTCAAGGATGAAGTAACTAAACTTCTAAATGCATGTATCATTTATCCAATCACAAATAGCCAATGGGTTAGTCCAGTCCACTGTGTACCCAAGAAAGGAGGAATCACAATCACGACAAACAAAGTGGGAGAACAAATAGAAGAAAGAGTCGTGAGTGGAGCCAGAATGTGCATTGACTACAAAAAACTAAATAAAGCAACTCGAAAAGACCATTCCCTCTACCTTTTATTGACCAAATACTTGAGCGATTGGATAAGCATTCTTACTACTGCTATTTAGACGACTATTTAGGATTCTTTCAAACTCCTATCCACCCTGATGACCAAGAAAAGACAATGTTCACCTGTCCTTATGGTACATTTGCTTATCGACGAATGTTGTTCGGACTATGTAATGCGCCTGCAACATTCCAAAGATGTACGATGTCCATCTTTGCCGATTTTATAGACGATATCATGGAAGTGTTCATGGATGACTTCTCTGTATGCGAGAAAAGTTTTAAAGGATGCCTGTCAAACCTGGAAAGGGTACTGGAAAGATGTGTACAGGTAAACCTAGTGTTAAACTGGGAGAAATGCCATTTTATGGTAAAATACAGAATTGTACTTGGACATATAGTTTATGAAAAGGGGATAGAAGTAGACAAAGCTAAGATTGAAGTAATAGAAAGCCTATAACCCCCAAAAACCATAAGAGAAATATGAAGTTTCTTAGGCTATACCGGTTTCTACCGACGCTTCATAATAGATTTCTCGAAAATTTCTAAACCTCTGACTAACCTCTTAATGAAAGAAGCGGAGTTCATCTTCAATGATGACTGCCTGAAGGCATTTGAATGGTTAAAAGCAACTCTCATACCCGCACCTATCATACAACCACCTGATTGGAGTCTACCATTCCAGATAATGTGCGATGCAAGCGATTATGCAGTAGGTGCAGTCCTAGGACAAAGAAGAGAAAAAAACTCCATGCAATATACTATGCAAGTAGAACTTTGGATTCTGCACAGATAAACTACGCCACTATAGAAAAGGAACTCTTGGCAATCGTTTTTGCATTAGATAAATTCCGTTCCTATCTAGTAGGCGCAAAGATTATTATCTACACTGATCACACAACTATTAGATACCTATTAGCTAAACAAGATGCCAAGCCAAGATTATTAAGATGGATCTTACTCTTACAAGAGTTTGATTTTGAAATCAAAGATAAGACAAGATCTGAAAATCTTGTTGCCGACCATCTATCTAGGATGGAAAATCTTAAACCTGAAGAGATACCCATCAATGAAGATTTTCCATATGAGCACCTGGTAGCCCAGATGAGGTCTGAAAACTCATCTGAAGAATGCCTTGAATTTTGCAACAATGATGAGACAACTGAAGTATTAGAAGTAATATCTACTCAAAATTCACTTCCCTGGTATGCTGACTATGTCAACTACTTAGCAGCAAAAGTCCTTCCATATGATTTAACTTATCAGCAGAAGAAGAAATTCTTTCACGATCTCAAACACTATTATTGGGAAGAGCCCTTACTATTCAAGCGAGGCCCCGATGGTATTTTCCGTTGATGCATTCCTGAGAGTGAAATAGAGAGAGTAATATCTCATTGTCATGAAGCCCCTTATGGTAGACACGCTAGCACCTCAAAGACTTGCACAAAAATCCTACAAGATGGTCTTTATTGGCCCGGTCTATGGAAAGATATCCATGTTGTAATTACAAAATGCGACCGGTGTCAACACACTAGTAACATATCTAGGCGCGATGAGATACCTCAAAAGGGTATCCTAGAAGTAGAGATATTTGACGTATGGGGAATTGACTTTATGGGACCTTTCCCATCGTCTTCTGGCAACAATTGCATATTAGTGGCAGTAGATTACGTATCCAAATGGACAGAGGTTGTAGCCTCTCCAACAAATGATGCACAAGTAGTGATTAGGTTATTCAAAAACATATTTTTTTCCAAGATTTAGTGTTCCGAGATTAGTCATCAGTGATGGTGGCTCTCATTTCATTTCCAAAATTTTCAATAAACTCTTAGCAAAGTATGGAGTCCGACACCGCGTAGCAATGCCTTACCACCTACAAACAAGCGGGCAAGTGGAAATCTATAACAGGGAGATTAAGAAAATACTTGAGAAAACTGTTGCCACATCTAGGAAAGATTGGTCGTCTAAACTACATGAAGCATTATGGGCATACAAAACAGCGCACATGACACCCTTTGGAATCACACCTTTCAAACTGGTCTATGGTAAATCATGTCGTCTACCCGTAGAACTGGAACACAAAGCCTATTGGGCCATCAAAACCATGAATCTAAGTTACAAAGCCGCTGAAGAAAAGAGAATTCTAAACATCCATGATTTGGAAGAGCTTAGGTTAGATGCATACGAGAATGCAAAAATCTACAAGGAGCGAACTAAGAAATGGCACGACAAATGCATCTCTAGGAAAGAATTCAATGAGGGCGATGTAATACTCCTGTTTAGCTCCAGACTTAAACTATTTCCAGGGAAACTTTTCTCTAGATGGTCAGGATCTTTTGAAGTTATTAAAATACTCCCAAGTGGTGCAGTAGAAATCAAAGGAAAAATCAGCGATCCGTTTATTGTAAACGGACAAAGTTTGAAGCACTACCGCTGCATCGAGAATAGAGACTACTAAGCTAGTTTAAGATTTATACAGCTGTCAGCTGAGTCACCAAAATAGATTTTAAATTTTCAATATAGGTCGAGCTTCTGACGTTAAACAAAGCGCTTTGTGGGAGGCAACCCACCATTTTTATTAAAATTCTATTTACTAAAAGTTTTTTTTATGTTTCTCTTAAAAATTTTACAAAATTTTTCTGTTCTTTTCTTCTTTCTTTTTTTAGGCATTAGGCCGATGCTGATTTAAAACTATTTTCAGATTAACCAACAGGATTCACATTTCTTTTTCTTCACTGATTTTCGCTATGGACTTTTCTGACACTATGCCTGTCACCTTCGTGGGTGATGCTCAGTAGAAGCGTTATGAGGTGCTTGCTCCAAGAGAGATGTATCCCACCATCTTTGTGCACAACCCCACATTGTCCGCATTGAGCATCAGGGAGAGTGTCTGCTTCATGTTTAACCAGATTGGTTGGGATTATTTTATTCATCATCAGCAGCCTACCTACTGCAACCAGACGCTGGAGTTCCTCAGTTGGTTGCATTACAACTCTGATATTGGTTTAGGGTTGGCCATAGGTTTAGTTTCATTCAGATTATTTGGTTTTACCCACAGGTTCACCATCCGTGAATTTGTTGCTTTATTGGATTTCCCGGTTAGTGTTGATGCTGTCATTGAGATTCCAGATGACAAGTATGTGAACATCCAACTTGACCACTTTTGGGGAGAGATATATGATCTGAGATAAGAGAGCTTTATTCCTAGGCACTCTTCAGAGATTCATAACCCCACTATTAGGTATTTCAATATGATTCTGGCGTTTACCCTATTTGGAAAACCTTAGAATGACAACTTAGTGTCTAAGGAAGAGCTGTTTATCATGTTCTGTGTGTTTCAGTCCAGATCGGTAGTTGGTGCATCTTTTATGATTGCTCGTCTCCTGAGTATAGCCCAGGCTCCTCATGGCCCGATTTGTGTTGGTGGTTTAGTGACTATGATCGCTAAAGCCTTATTTTTGAGAGAGCCACTGTCTAGTCTAACCCCTATTGGTAACTATATCCCGCTAGACCTTACTCTTTGTTTTAATGTTGGGATGATCAAATATTTAGAGTTGAATCAGTTTCGGTTGCTGATACATCATGAGCCAGTATACCACTTCAAACTTCCTGACATTGCACGGTCCAGTGTGCATGACAGGAAGAACTAGATTTATGACCTGAAGGGTATAGCTGAGAATGACATGGAAGAAGAAGAGTCCGATCCTTTGACACCGCCCCATTATTATGACCCTCTAGTAGGATTGGGCGAGTCTGATCCTGAGATGGCAGAGACTGATCCTGTGACACCTCCTTTACTTGACCTCCATCCAACTTGGGACCCACCATCAACTCCTATTGCCGCCGTTAACCATATTCCTCATACTGATTACACTGCTGCTATGGATGCTATCACGACGGAGCTTGCTGATATTCGTTCTAATATTACTACCCTCTGCAGATATTTTTATGGTTTCATGGATCTTGTTACAACAAATATAGATCACCTGTTTCATTCTAGAGATGGCTGATTTATGTCTTTAGAACATTGAGGGCATTGTTTTCTCTAAGTGTAGGGGAGAAGTGTTTATTCAGTCTTTAGTTTTTTATTAGCATCATTATTTTTATTTTCTAGTTGAATTTACTTATTTTATTTTAATTAATTAATTAATTTTTATTTATTTATTTTTCGGAATTATTCATTTATTTATTTATTTCAGTATTTTCAAATTTACTCCTCATTGTGCTATTATATATTATAATATTATTATGTTATTATGGTCTCCCAAAATAAAATGCATGTTGATATAGTAGACCAAATAATATAATTAAATTATGCATCACACCTAATTGTCACTTCATTGTCTCCTAGCATTTTAAATTTATTATTCCCACTAGATAATGAATTAACACATCCATGCCATGCCTCGGTCAACAAGCAAAGTCCCTCATGCATGGCTGACAAACCGACCATTGCAGGCACATGATTCTCTTGTCAAGCCCTTGTAACGACCGTTATAAGAGTGCCTTGTAACTTGAAGCCAGGTGTAACGACCATTACACCCTCATCTCCTCCAACTCTTTAAACTCTTCCAGCCGTTGCATCTTCATTTGATTTTCAATTCAAACTTTTTTCAAATTTCCTATCCGTTCCATTTCTATTCCACACAAATAAACACCCCCCTAAATACCATTCAATACCCCACTAATTTTCTCTTCACCATTAAAACCTTACTTCTATATAAACTCTTGAAGATAATTTTACTATCACACCAACTTTCTTTAACAACTCTTCTACCTTATAAACTTTATCATTTCCAATACCTTTCCAAATGGCCAGAAGAGCTCAAGAAGAAAGAGAGGAACCAAACCTCACTGATATGATATTCAGAAATAGAGCTGACGGACATCGATAAGAGCAACTTTACCGAAGGTTTCATCAGAGAGGTATACTTTCAACAAGGTATATCAATGAAGGTTGCTTACGTGACTTGGGATTGCTTGAAAGTGTGCAATTTATGCTCCATGAATCTGGTCTACACTACATTGCCATCATGAATCTTCCAACTTATAAATCTCTCACGTTGGAATTCTTGAGCTCTTTTTTCTACCAAACACATCCACTCCAGAAGTCGGTCAGTATCTAATCGGTGCAACAACTTTCATATTATTCAACATGCAGTACACCATGAATCAAGAGACTCTGAGTCAGATACTCCACTGCAACCATGGTGAAGGTGTGGAATATAGAATTCCGTCTGAAGAAGATTGGAAGGCAAGATCGTTTGAAATTTGGGAATGTTTAACTAATACTCAGGTCAAAGACTGGGCTGAGATTTTATCCACTCACATACACAACCCATGCATCCGCTATTTCCACCATGATCTAGCCAATACAATGTTCGGGCGAGCGATCAACAATAAAGTGAATGCTAGGGAAATGTATTTTCTGCACTGCACCCTTGATCCCAATCTTAGAATAAATGCTGCTCCATTCCTTCTCAACCACATCCAGTCTCTATTATCAAGGAGTGCAAGCACATCACCTTTCTGTATAAGAGGTTTAGTCATCTCTATTGCCAACTATCTGAATTTGCAAAACAGGTTGGTTCAACTACCTTTTTGGAAATCTGAGTTTCTTGATATTGAATATTGCCAGTTTGGTCATCTTGTTAAAGTAAGAAGGGATGGAAGGTACAAACTGATGGTGCAGCACAAGGTCGTCCCAAGTATTATTCTGCCGAATCCGGATGTAACAAGAATTGACATCACCGTAAATTTGATTTATGATTTGCAGGCACTAGCCCCTGGAGCATACGTGCAGGATAATCAAGTAGGTGTAGAAAATGCAGTACCAGAAGTGAATTAACAAGGGCCACAACAAGAACAAGAAGGAAATGATCCTCATCCGACCACCATTGAAGCTATCTATGCATCACTTTTACTATAAGACTAGCGTCAACAAGAACTGATGCAGATGATGCAAGAGCTACAACGCAATCAACGCGATAACGCTTACTGGAACCATCACGACATTTCTAACCTGACTGATGAAATGCGGCACTTGTCATTCTGTGTTGAAGGCCTGCATGCTTATATTTACAACACTGGCGAGGAACCTCCTATACCCAGAAGAGGTAGAGTAAGGACACGAGGAGGAAGAGCACAAGGTGAAGCATCCAACAGCAGAAACGTCAGAGATGACAATGAGGAGTGATCTGTGTTTTCTCCATTCCTTGAATTTTTACTATTATTTCTATAGTTTCTTGTTTGTTTTCTTTTCTCACTTTATTTTTCGTATTGAGGATAATGCTCAGTTCAAGTGTAGGGTAGGAAACCTATGTTACCTATGTTATGTTTTCTATTTTCCTAGTAAGTTATTCGAATTTATGTTATTTCCCTTTCCATTCAATAAAAAAAACCATTTCCGTAAGTTATTCGCACTTCAACACTTTTCTTGAACCATAAAAAGTTTTATTTTACTCGACGCATTAGCTCAGTACATTTTAAAAGTATATAGGTTGTTCAGAATTAGGTTGCGTTAGATTTTTTGAAAAAGAGTCGACAAAAATAATACCACCTTGACACCTAAATCTTCCAGATTATGCAAATCAGTTTGAGTGGTTATGATACCGAAGCCTTAAGTTTTAATTTTGGATCAACCCCAAGTAGTTTATACTAGCAGTCAGCACCGTCTTATCCACAAACTACGTAGGGAGCCAATGAATATAAGTGACTGTTCCTAATAAAAAATGTTAAGCATCAAGATATAATAGGGAATGTCTAATTAAGTTATGTGACCTTCACCAGCTCATTTAACCCAACAGTTGCGGTACCTACAAAAACTAATGTAACAACCAGTAGTAAGCCTGTTAAGTGGTATCTAGTGCTGAACTTGGTAGGGAGAACTATGGTTCGATCCCCCGAGACTTATAATCTGGGAAAGAAAAAGGGTTACCAACTTGTGTACCAGAAACCCGTACATAAGTGACAAGAATCGCTAACCGGCTACTCTACTATGTGCGTGCGAAAGATAAAAGGCTTAATGTGATTGCGCTAGAATAAAAGCGGTTGATTTCGAACAAAAAGAATAAGGGTTAGCTATGATAGCATAATTCAGACTAGTTTGCATAGGATGGAGGATTTTGACCATGTCCTATGGTTTTGTATCATTTCTGTATCATTAGTGCCAGAACCTAGTTCCATCTTTCTAATGTAACGTCATTCAACCACGTTCGATTCGAGTCATGTCATGCGATTGTGTCGGAAACTGTGCGTTAAACGTTTTTTTGCTCTATTATTTGGTTGAGGACAAGCAAAGGTTCAAGTGTATGGGAGTTTGATAAACCAGAAATGTATAGAATATTTGGATCAATTTACATGAATTTTATCAGCACTTTAATTAATTAAATTACTCTTTATTCGTATTATGCTGGTATTTTCTATGTTTTTCAGGAATTTTATGTTTGCAAGGCATGTGCTAAGAAATTCAAGAAAAGTCGAGCTAATCGTATTTAAAATCCACACAAAGAAAGAGAAATTATGCAATTGAGGGGTGTGTGGCAGAATTGGGTACATTACAAGTAAAAAGCCTTGGAAGAATAAAGAAGAAAGAAGCGTTGGGCCCAATCCACCCAAGGCCCAAGGGGGTGTAACGACCGTTACACATCACTAACCCAGGTGTAACGACCGTTACACCTTGCCACGCCAACCCCTCCCCAAAAGTAGGAGTGTAACGACCGTTACACTGATTCCTTCAATCTGTAGCGGTCACTACGAAGGCAAATCTGGAGGAGAAAATATCTCAACTCCCTGCGCGTCTCCAAGCCTATAAATAGGACCTCAAATCCCCATTTTGGAGGGAAATTTTTCTTTTCTCTACTTTTACTGTTACTCTGCCGAATATTTTCCGCATTATTTCTTTTCGTTTATTTTATCGATCTGTGGGAGACACCTAAAGTCAGCCAAATATTCTGCCATAGTATTTTCAGGTTTAATTTAAGTTTTTTATTTATTTCTGCTAGGAATGTATGAAATGTTCAGTTTATTTAAATTATTTGATGGTAGTTATTTCTGTTGCACTGTTATTGAATTGTATAACATGCTAGGCTAAATTTATTTATCAGTATGTAAGGTCATATAGCCAACGGGGTTTAGCAACGCCAATTGATCAGTTCCTTTTAAAAAACAATAATTTTCTGGTTTCAATTACTATTTCTAAATATTAGCTGTTTTGTTACGAGAGTAAAATACAGATAGAAGTCAGGATCAATAAAATGAGAGTAAAATACAGATAGAAGTCAGGATCAATAAAATGAGAGTTTGAGATAATAACTGGACAGTGGTAATTATGCATCAACTTAAAATACAACGAGAGCGCTTTTAAGTTGATTATGTTTTGTTTGTTCCCAAAAACTATTTTTAAACTCTAATTGAAACAACGAGAGAACTCACTTAGGTTTGATCGTAGGATCTGAATTAATAAACACGAGAGTGTGAGAAGAGGGTTTTCAAATAGATACTTCCTACTGAAAACTGTTATGTTAATCCGAGTTAGGTCAATGAGTTGCTAAATCCCCAAAGTCCGACCATTACATACTGATATTCTCCCTTGAATCTAAACTAGATTAAAATCAGTTAGATTCCCTTAACCCCCTATTAATTACACCATTAGTCTTAGATTTATGTATCAATCTAAGATAATGGTAGTTCGACATTTAGTCCCTTGGGATTCGATAATCTTTAAAGCTACACGCGATAGGACTGTATACTTGTGGTCTAGATTATTTAAGACTCAGAAAGTAGCGATCACTCTCTTTTTGATTTACTATCCCTAATTTTTTCCTGACTGTTCTTGTTTTGAGATTACAACCAGCGGGATTAACTGAGAAGGATATTTTTGTTGTGAAGTGATAACTTATGATTGAGTGCACCTTTGGATTAACTGAGAAACTACCCTGCCCCAGGTTATGATTAAAGGTTTTAATTTGTGTGAAAAAGAAAACTCATACTTCTTAGGCTCAAAGGGGTTGACCAGGGATTATCTTCCTTATAACTCCAGTATTTAGGAATTTGAAACAACGCCCGTACATCGTCAGCAAGGTCTGTCCAAAAGCATAATGTATGAGATTATGGTATTATTTTCGTCATCCTCTCTCTAAAGGCTTGCAACTTTTAATGAGAGTTGAATATCACGAAAAAAAGGGAATAAAAGAACAATTTAAATTTAGTGAAAACGAATGGATTAATTCAAGACAAACATATGCAATGCATTAATGAAAGTAACCAAAGTCTGACATAAAGATAAGTGTTTAAACAAACAAAGAAATTACAATTGAAAATTCAAAATGAACTGGACGCTCAATGATTTGGCATGGGAGCAGTGATCATGTTGGGAGTCTCAGGAGGGCCGAATTCAATATCCTTGGCATCAATCATATTTTGAATCTTGTATTTCAGCGCCCAACAATCGTTAGTGTCATGCCTAGGATTTCCGGAATGATAGGCACATATTGCATCAGGATTGTAGTTAGGAGAAGAAGTTTTGGGGTTTGGATGAGGACCTATCAACGTAATCAGATTAATACCTAACATGTGTTGTAATGCTTGAGATAGTGGCATGTTGATTTTGGTAAACTGTCTCTTGGGCTCGTCTTGCCTTTGTTGATTTCCCTGTTGTTGTTGTCGCACTGATGCAGGACTAGAGATCATGACTGCCCCCACATATTGGTCATGGTTAATCTTGTTATGAACCTTTTGGTCGTACACATCATTGGACTCTTTCTTCCTATTATACGACTTCTTCTGAGTATCGGAGGATGTAGCCCCTTGGATCTTTTTGCTTCTGATTCCATTTTCAACTTGTTCCCCATTTAGAACCAACTCGGTGAACCCGACCGAGGAGCTTCCGATTAGGTGATTGAAGAAAGGTCCTATCAAAGTTCCCATAAAGATATCAACCATCTCCTTGTCAGTTAAGTTTGGTTGCACCCTACCAGCTAGGCCTCTCCACTTTTAGGCATACTCTTTAAATCCTTCATTTGAACCCATGGTCATATTCTGCAACTGCACACGAGTTGGTGCAAGATTAGCATTGTATTGGTACTGCTTGTAGAAAGCAGCAACTAGATCCTCCCAGGTGTGGATATTGGTCCCTTCCAATTGGTAAAACCACTCCAACTGTGTCCCAGATATACTATATTGGAAAAAGTAAACCCATGGTTTCCTATCGACGGTGTGCGGCTGAATCTTACGAACATAGGATTTTAGATGAAGCTTCAAACAAGAGACCCCATCATACTTGGCAAAAGCAAGAATCTTGAATTTGTGGGGAATGACCACCCAAGGAATCAAACCAAAGTCTCCAAAGTCCAAGCCAGGGACAACTTGGATCTTCACAACTTTTAGTCTGTCTTCAAGCTGTTTGTATTTGTCATCAGCCGGTGGATACTGCTCCTCAGAATAGTCTTCGTCCTCAGTAGCTTGGTTATCCCTAGATATATTGCTTTTAGCTTCCTCTTCTTGATTGTCTTTTTCCTTAGAAGATGCATCTTCTTTTTGAGCTAGTTAGGCATGCCCCTTGAACCTTCTTCCTATGTTGAGGATGACAACCTTCTTCTTAGTCTTCTTCTTACTCCCTTTGGTGAAGAGTGCTTTCAGATCTTCCTGCCCTTTGGCTAAGTTCAGGAGCACTTGTTGGAACTGGGCGTTCTGAGCTTGGAGATCTTTAACTGTTTGCTCTAGAGCCATCTCTATTGAAATAAACAGTAAGCAAATGAGAAAACCTGTATGGAGAAAATATGTTATGATGACATGCATGTTATATGGATGCGATGTTTTCAAGGATCTCGCGGGGTAAACACAAGAAGATGTTAGAAGTTGAACTTTGATCACAACTTTGATTGGAGAACTTCGTATCGTTGAATGTCCTTCCACGAGAATAAAGCTCACCATGTTAAGTGGGTCATAGCCCTTAACTCAAGTTATCATGCTTTGGTCTTTGATAGCATTTGGTTAGAGGGGAATAAATCCTCTTTCCCCTTGATAGATGTCTAGTTCATCCTGACCCTGTATCACAAGCCCTTTGAGATCCTTGAAATGGTTAGTGGAAATGATATGGTACGATGTCATGATATTATGTATAAATAAACATATACACATAAGGAAAACAAGTCGTTAGGTTTAGGCTTGCATGAAGTCATAGGTAAGTACCCTCTTGAAGCTTAGTCGGTTCAACCTGTCGTAGAAACTAGTCGGGTTCTAGGGAATATCCCGAAAGTCCAATCTCAATGAGCGTAGTATCGAGTATCAAACAACTTCGAACTGCACCAAAGCCGGCCGTCTCACTACTTCCTAATAGCCAAGTTGTTCAACTAAAGGTTCTAAGGTCGGTTAGTGCTTCATGACACCATACAACAACCCCATATTCTCCTTGACTAAACTCAAGGGCTACCAGTACCAACAAATATGTCACACTAACGTAGCCATCGCTTCAACCATGTCGGTATACCCTGCACAATTTCCACAATCTATTGCTACTTACCTAATGGTGTTATACGATCCGGGTAGAGGATCAAAACAAACTGAAACAAAATCCCAAAATGTAAAGCAAACAAATCAAACAATAAAAGCAATTAAATGTGATCTAGCTTTAAGGTAACCCCACTTTTAAGAATCTTCCCCAGAAGAGTCTCCATTTCTGTGATACGGTGGGAGAACTGACTTGGTTGTTTTGTGTTTAATCGCAATTGTTGCGGATAGCAATAGTCGCCACCGAATTTTCTTTTATCAAATAAAGGAAAGGGTGAAAAGAACAGGAAAGACCTTTGAGATATTTTCTTAAGTTCGGGGGGTAGGTAATGAAAAGGGAAGGTGTTAGCACTCTTTTCATTTGTAGTTATCTACGGGCTCTTAGTTGCTCAGTAAATCACTTTTTCTTTGTTTGAAATGTGTTTGTGTTTGGTGCAAGTTTGAAAATATTTTAAAAAACATCTTTGTTTTGGCAAACTTTGTAATGATTCTCGTCTCTATAAGAATTTATACAAAGTGTTGGTTTTGAAAATAGTTCAAAGAGATGTTTGTTTTTGAAGATGTTTTGAAAGTGTAAGTGTGGAAATGGTTTTAGTTTGTGAGAAAGCAATTACGAGCGTCCTACCTACTTAAAAGGTCTATGTTCTTTTCCTCCTCCTTTAGATGTTGCTATCTTACCATTGATTTGGTAAGAAGCCCTATCGTTGGATGTAAAGGGACATACGTGGGTCATCGTATAGTCATGAATGGAAATATTGTGAGATATCTTAGCATTTCTCTTAAGGTACTACGATCATTTGTAAGGAAACATTTGTAGCATCATTGAGGGACTATGATCTTGTATTTTGACTATTTTTTCTAAGATGTCTCACATGCACATCATGACTATTTTTCTCAAGGAAACAAGTGGAGTTAATCCTAGAGGTGTAAGTATGCAAGTGTTTATTTTTCATGAATTGTCTTGTCTTGGATTAGGATTTTCTAAGGTTGATTTTTTATCTTGCCATACACACCCTAATTACTAACATTTATGAAAGCGATAAAGTTGCGGAAAATAACTGTTCTACGCTATTACATCATTTAGGGGAAGGGGGATACAAATGTACAAATGGGGATTACAAGAAATTAAACCTAATTATCTATTAAAAACCATACTGAATAGCTATGAAGCAAATATATGAAATATGTTAAAAACAAGCGCAAAAGAGAGAAAAAAAACAAATCTTTCGACATCATGTGTCGAAGCATGCTTATATGCATAGACACATATCCTTCTTTCGACCCTGTAATTCCAAATCAACTCAGTATGAGTCGAAGAATAATGTTATGTGTCGAATCACACAAACTTTTTCCCTTCTGTTTGGGCCTGTAAAGCAGTATGTGTCGAAGCCTAAGGCTTTGTGTCGAATCATGCTATAATTTTTTCACTCCAACATTATTTTATGGTCTGTACATGTTAGTTCTTAACATATAATTGACAAGAAAGGAAGACAAACAAAAGGTTAGCTTCGAAGGAAATGGTTATTACATGTTATATTTGAAGATGAATCATCAATGATGCTTGAAATGAAGGGTTTAAAGTCAAGAAGACTTACCTTGAAGCTGGAATTTGTGTTTCGAACTTGAGTTGCTGCCTTGAATGTTCTTGAGTTCGAAAAAAAATAGAGGTGTTGCTTTTTTTGGTTCTGGGTTTAAGAGTGTTTTAAGGCTTCAGCATTCGTGTTCTCTCCTCTCTCTTTTTTCTTTTCTTTTCTTCTCCTTTTTCCTTGCTAAAAGCCACCCCTTTGTGTGTGGTGAAACAACTTATTTGTAGAAGAGTCTTGCTGGGGTTTGGGGGAAAAGCAAATAAAATTTGAACTGTTTGGGTATGCTCTTTTCCTAGCTTTTGAGGTGCAGCTCTTATATGCTAATTTTGTGCAAATATGAGACTGAGATAATGCAGGCTTGGAATGGTTTAGGAGCAGTATAACATGACTATTTTGCAGCAGTTTTGGAGTGTTGTGGTAGCTTGGTGCAGGGATGTTTCATAGCAGTACAACAAAATGTTTTTTGACATGGTTTTAGGCTGTTATGTGGACAGTACATCAAGCTTGGGCTTGGCAGCATATAGGACTTTGTTCAACAGTAGTTTGGATAACATCGTTTTTAGCATGGAACTAGTTTAGTTTTGATCAATGTTCTTCAAAATTCTGCCTTCAACTTGATTCCTTCTACAAAGATCTTGAATCTCTGTAGAACTTTGATCTTTTTCTTACTCTGGTTTTCGACAAGCATCTTGAATCTCTTAAAGACGTCGAATACCTCGTCCTTTCATTTTGATCACATAGATCCACAAACTTCGACCAAACTCATCAACAGACATAACAATATTTGTTTCCACCTATTGAATGTTCTTCGAATGGACCACATTCATCTAAATGTACCACTTACTTTGTCCTTTCGTTTTGATCGCATAGATCTACAACCTTCGAGTAAACTCATCAATAGACAAAACATTATTTGTTTCTACCAATTGTATGTTCTTCGAATGGACCACATTCATCTAAATGTACCACTTACTTCGTCCTTTCGTTTTGATCACATAGATCCACAACCTTCGTCCAAACTCATCAATAGACAAAACAATATTTGTTTCCACCAATTTTATGTTCTTCGAATGGACCACATTCATCTGAATGTACCACTTTGAGTATGTAAGATGATCTCATTGGCATAGTCAAAACTAAAGAATTTTTTGATTGCTTTCCTACCAGTAACCATATCTTGAGTAATCAGTTGATTAAGTGGTCGAAAGCTCAAATGTCCAAACCTCAAATGGCACAACCAACTATCCCGGTGGTCGAATAGTTTTTAAACATTGAAATTCTGTCGAGTTGATCATTATCTTAAATGTCCTGCTTTTTCGACAATGGAGATTTTAAGACCAAATTGTTCTTGGTGTCGAACAATCTCAAAACTCCATCTTTCATGACAATTGAGAAACTTCTTCAACTAGTTATCTAACACTTAGAAAGTTACATTTTATTCCAGGTACATAGAGCACATCTTTAATCATAAATTTTCCTCCATTACTCATTTGAAAGACTATGTTTCCAGTACCTTCTTCTTGCAATGAACTATTATCAGCAAAGTTTTTTTATTAAATTGTAATTCATAGTGTCTAAACTATGTGTGTCAAAGGGTTTAAAGGTGGATCGAAGCAGGTTGCTCGAAGGAAGCCGTTGCCTAATCGAAGCTTGTTGATCGAATCCAACATGAAGATAGACATCATGTCAGCTATCAATCTGGCGAAGAACCTAATAGCACATGGTTGAAGCAAGCACATCGAAATGAGGTTCCATTATCTCTGAGAGCAGGTAGCAGATGGGAATATGAATTTGGAACACTGCAGAACTGAGAATCAGATTGCAGACATCATGACAAAGGGAGTGTAGGTCGAAGTATTCAGAAGACTAAGAACCATGATGTATATAGATTGTTTAGACACAATGAATTAGGTGGTGTGTTAAATTGTAATTCATAGTGTCAAAACTATGTGTGTTGAAAGGTTTAGAGGCGAATCAAAGCAGGTTGCTCGAAGGAAGCCATTTCCCAGTCGAAGATTGTAGATCGAAGCAAACTTGCTCTTCTTCGACTTATCAAAATCTGCTAACCACTGCTTTCGATCAGTCATGTGGTTCAAACAGCCTGAACCATATTTTGAATTCAACGTGGTTATCTGCAACTGCACACCCTTTTTATCTGCTTTACCCTTTTGACAGTTTCCTCTTCCTTCTTTCGAGGATTCAGAAGTTCCATCTTCGACCTGATGCTTGAGAGCCAGATATGATCCATGGAAACTATATGGGGCATTAAAAGTCCAATTGTACTTGTGCAAAATCAAACCCTAGTTTTGAGTCATCCGTGTTTGAGGAGGTATCTTGAGCTGATCAAACCTTGTGCAGTCTTGAATCAATAGAGATCTTGTGAGAAAATTATTGAGAAATGAGAGGGAAAATTTTGGGGTACAACTGGTGTTATGGATGAGGGGTGCATCATGCGCGTCCTTAACTTGCTTGTACCTGATTAGCATGAAACAAACGTGAAAATAACAAAATGTTCCACGCCTGGCTCGAACCCATGACTAGGCGTAGGAATTCCTTATACGCGCACTATGCCACTGGGGTGACTGTTACATCTGATAGTAATCCAACTTGCACTAAATTTAAAATAAACTCAGTCTTGATGACACTTCATCCCTAACCTTGCGCCAGATGCCATTGTTACATTTTTTAATTTTGTAACTTCCTCATTTCTCAACCAAATCAGGAAGTGTAAACATGAAATTTGCTCCATTTTTCAATACGAATTCAACCATATAAATTTCATGAGCTATAAATCAAAGATGAATGAGAAGTTTACTGGTACCAAATAAAAACCTAATTTTTTCAGAAAGTTCATCTTTAAAATTCACATCACTCAGGCAACATAAATGAAAATTAAGGGCATGGTTAGCTCTAGGACTATGATGTCTACATTTTTAATTCACAAAGTAACCATTATGATGCTTGTAGAGAGAGTTCAAAGTTGATAAAACTTACCTCAAAACTGGAAATCGTGTATGGAGTTTGAGAAACCCTGGAAGTGTGGTGATGATCTGGATAGCTTCATTGGAGTCATATGAAGCTAATGTAACTCTTACTTTGTGCTGAAAGTGCCTGAATCGTGAGGGAGAAGTCAATGTGCAGAGTTCTGTTTTTGAGTTTGGAAGATGAGGAAGATGATGTTACAATTGTGAAACAGGGATGAGGATGAGTTATATTTTATGTAAGGAAGCTTTGAGAATGATTTAGAGAGAAAACGCACAAGTGTATTGTGAGTTTAGAGTTTTTGGCCAAAAATTGCAACAATGGATATTTTGTTGCAAGTTATGAGTTTCCGGGAGTTTGAGGGTGCTTAAAGGCTTGTAAATTCGTGTGTTAGGTTGCAAATGACCTCTCTATTTATAGGCAAGAGGTTTGACATCTTGAAGTAACCATAATTTTGAGATAACATGTTATGGTTTGGTTGAAAATGAGAAATCAAGTTGAATGGATTTTCATAGTTCCAAGGTTCAAGTACAAGCATGGTCTGAGTTTGTTGGGTGCAGGGAGGTTTCTTATTCACTTTACAATAGATTCTGATCACAAGAAACAAGTGAGAGGCTCAATGCATTGACTTATGTATAAAGCTTGCTTTACAAGAATGGAAATGTTAACTTTGTGCCAAAAATGGAAAATTATCTTGGACAATGGCTCAAACACTTGGATAATAGATCAATAAATTGTGTAAATATTTAATTATGGATTGATTTTCAAGTTAGAAATCCTGCAAAGCAATATTATGCAGCATAGCTATGGGATTAGGTTATGTGTTCTTCATGAAAATTCCTTGTAATTCAAGTTTATCATGCCAACTTCTTCTCTTTGATTCTCCTAGCTCAAAAATGATCCCTTCAAGTTATTGGACATTTTGGAAAGCTTGAAGCATTTTCTACAACATTCATGTTGACCACTTAGGCTAAATCAACTTAGAACTAGGTGAAAACTGGTCAAGAAATTAGGTAAAAAATCTGCCTAAACTTGTTGAAAATTTCACTAAGTGTTTTATGAAAAATGTCATGACTTCATGAACCTATATCTTCAAATCTAAGCATTTTTTGGACATCAACCCTACGTGACAAAGTTGTAGAATTCATCAAGATCTACAACTTTCACGTTGAAAGTTTTCCTTGAATCATCTTGCATCTTGGTGAAAAAATGTTATGAAGTAGTGAAATTTTCAAGGTTAAAAACACTTAGAATTTTTCGAAGTATTGAAAACTTTGACTTTTTTTGTGGACTTTCTTGACTTTCTTGATTCTTGTTGACCAATTTTGATATTTTGAATGTCTTGATGAATTTTTATCTTTGAAGTTCAATGTTGACCAAAAAGTCAAAGTTCGACTTTTTATGTATCAGTTAACTTTTCATCAGTTGATCAAACTTCAATATCAATCCATTGATCTTGAGAAATTATTTGAGCCATGAAATTCGGTCAACATGTTTTATTTGAATAATTGAGATCATGTTTCAAGCTATTGGGTCATGTACTAGGTCAAAAGTCAATGATCAGTCATTCTCAATCAAAACCCTAATTTTGACAATTTTGCCCCTTTGATGATTTGAATGCTTTTCTTGAGGAATTGTGATCAATCCTTGATAAATTGATGGATATGGATTAAAATGTTTGATGTTGGCTAAAAATCATGAAGTTTGACTGTATATTGACCACAATTGACTTTTTACCCAATACAACTGATTTTCAGTTACCTGAGCAATTGAATGAGCAAATTTTTGATGCAAGGCTTGAAATTTGGTATGAGAAATCTTGAAGACCTATAATGAACCATGAAAGTAATTTGAGGCATCAAAAGTCCAATTGTCATTGAGAAAATCAAAACCCTAATTTTGAGGTTCAATGCTTAGGAGGTGAGCTTGTCTGATCAAACCCTTGAGAACCCTTGAGCATTTGAGATCTTTGGTGAGAAATGTCTTGAGAATAGAGAGGGAAAATTTTAGGGTACAACAACTGCCCCTGTTCAATCTTCTTAAACCTGAAAAGTTAGATTGGCTTGTTCGCCATTCCTGACTTGAGGGTTGAAGATGATTGAACACTTAAGTGCCCAAAAATTTTCACTCGCTTGTGCACGAAGTAAAATTGTTTGTTGATTATGTCGGGAATGGGCTTAAAGATTCCATTTGTAGAGGTGATGGAGAATCATCGGAGATGGGCTTATAGGTGCCATCCAGAGGTAATTATTGATAGAAGTATCAGAATGAGTCTACGCTCGAGCGTATCTTGAATAAGTATCAGAATAAATCTTTGGTCGATTTAATCTGAGTCAGAAAAGGGTCTACTGAGGGAAGTATTAGAATAAATCTTTGGTCGATTTAATTTGAGCCAGCAAAGGTCTTTAAATTTTTAACTGAGAGAAGTATCAGAATAAACCTTTAGTGGATTTAATTTGAGCCACAAAAATGTCTACTGAGAGAAGTATCAAAATAAATCTTTGGTCAATTTAATCTGAGCCAACATATGTTTTTAAATCTTTAACTGAGAGAAGTATCAGAATAAATCATTGGTAGATTTAATCTGAGCCAGAAAAAGGTCTACCGATAGAAGTATCAGAATAAATCTTTGGTCGATTTAATCTGAGCCAGCAGAGGTCTTTAAATCTTTAACTGAGAGAATTATCATAATAAATCTTTGGTCGATTTAGTCTGAGCCATAAAAAGGTCTACAAAGAGAAGTATCAGAATAAATCTTTGGTCGATTTAATCTGAGCCAACAGATGTCTTTGAATCTTTAACCGAGAGAAGTATCAGAATAAATCTTGGGTCGATTTAATCTAAGCCAGAAAAAGGTCTACTGAGAGAAGTATCAGAATAAATCTTTGTTCTTTGTGTTTGTTATCACCAAAACTCTTAAGAGGGTTGTAGAATCAAACTATGTTCTAACAATCTCCCCCTTTTTAATGATGACAAAAACTAGGATATTTCAATAAAAATAGACAGAACATAAAGCATTTAGAGAGTCTCCCACTGAGTTGAGTACTCAGATAGAGATGAATTACTTCTCTGAAGTTCATTCTGATCAGAACTTTTGATGCATCTCCTTCTGTCTTCATTAGAGTTTTGTTCCTGTTTTACTTTTAAAAAAACGAGAAGTTATGATATTCAAAATGTTTGAGACCTTGTCCCGATATACTATTATTGAAAATATGTTATGTTCTCCCCCTTTTTGTCAGGAATCAAAAAGAAATATAATCACTAATATTCAGAGTCAAAAAGATGATTTATATTAAAACATGATTTCAATAACATTTTTCAGAGCCAGATAAAACAAGATAAATGAATCCAGAAAACAAGTTATAGAAAACTAAGATTGAGGAGGGGGGAGTCGTGAGAATAACGCTTCCATCAAGCTCTTAATCTAAGTGCTTGATTCCTCTTATTTTCCCAGCATTTCCTTGATTTCTTTGCTCGTGTCTTCTTGCTTGTCCAATCTTTCTTTGATTACTGCAATCTCTTTCTTTAACTCTTCCAGAGTTTGCATAACCAAAGATGAAGCTGGTGTATCCTTAGAAGATGCAAGTTTCTCAAAACACTCTGTAGAATTTTCTAATTTAGTGGCTTCTTCAGTTGTTTTGCCTTTTTCTTGAATAATATCCAGAGGAATATTTTCAGAGCATGGTTCAATAACTTCTGAAGGTTGGTGCTCTTTCCAGGGAGCATTGTCCAGTAGAAGGATAGATTTCCTTTCCCAGTGACTCAGAACTTGATCCTTAAAAACATTCAGCTGATCACAAAAGTTCTGTTGGGCCAGCTCATAGCTTAATTCTTTGAGTTTCTGGGATTCTGAGTTGAACCATCTTCTGAACCAATTCCAGTGAGAATCAGAAGCAGCAGGATTTGGATTTTCTAAGCTTGCTTGCTTCAAAGAGTTAACCCATTCCATTAATTCTGTTTAAAAAATCAATAAGTTTCTACCAACATCTGCTTTGGTTATAGTTGGTTTTGGTTTGTGAATCACAATTTTGTGAGAGGTTGACG